>OX328097.1:42804819-44004819 GCA_946811185.2 Hippopus hippopus
TCATTGTGGAAAAAAGAATAGAATACTGGTGACCAGCATTATCTCTTTTTCCCACAGCGATTTCAACTCTGTGAAAGGAAACCTTTTATTAATTGTGCCACACCGCACTCGCCGTCTGAAAATGCTTAGTATGAACGAGTCTATATGAGCCACGCTCTGGCAAAAGGGGGCTTAATTCATCTCCATTATATAATTATGGATCTTCAATCGCTACTTTTTTTACTACTGGACTTAATCATGAGCTAGACTTGTCCTTATAAATACAGAAAAAATGACCAATAGCGAAAATATTTCGGCCCAGGTCAGCCTGTGCAGACTGTGCAGGCTGACCTTGGTCGAAACTTTTCGCAGATGCAGCCCCCTTTTCACAGAGCAGGGCTCATATAAAATTGTGTTGTTTGGTAACGGGCTATCCATTCTAGCTTTTTGAGTAGCTTCAAAATGTCAATTTTACTTGATGATAACACTGGAAGACTGAAAAAAGGGTTGATAGATGAGACGCGATTCTTTACAAATATTCATTAAAAGCTATGTCAGGTTGTCTAAGTAAATCTTCGTCAGGAAGATCTAACGAATCTGAAGAAAGTCCTGCTGTCTAATCAGTCCAAGTATATATCAGCATTGTCATGCCCTAATGATGGACCTAGAACATAAAAGACCGTATAGCTCTTGGAGGTAGATATCTAAATCAAATGGACATTTACATAACAGTAGTAAAGGAGGAGAGCATGGGATCTACCCCCGGCCTGGGTAGATCCCATGCTCTCCTCCCTGAGCGCCCTATATCACCGTCCCTGACAAAAAATGTGTCCCTATATGCTGTCCCCGAAAGATTTTTTTTTATTTTGTCCTTATGGTAACGTCCCTGAGAGGGATTTAGCATTCAAAATGGCGGCCGTGTGGATGGTACTCTGGGGACAAAAATGCCCCAGGCTCCCGTCCCTGAGCGGAATTTTTTGCAAAAAAGGGAAAAGGGGGGGAGTTTTTCCCAGGCTCTCTACCCTGAGAGGGAATTAGCATTCAAAGTGCAGATCTTATGACTGGTAGGTTGGGTAAAAAATGGTCAGATCACTGAGTTGGACTTAGTTTTTTCACCCTATGGATGATTTTTTTCTCTCTAAATGGAATTTGTCCCTATATCGCTGAGTTGGACTTAGACTTTTTCTTATCTATGATTGATTTCTAAATGTCTGAGCACTGAGTTGCACTTAGACTTTTTTCTTTCTAAATGTCTAACCATTGAGTTGGACTTAGTCTTTTTTCAACTATGAATGAATTCTCTTTTTAATTGCCTAAGCATTGAGTTGGACTTAGACTTTTTTCCCCTATGAATGATTTTTCTCTTTCTAAAAGGAATTTGTCCCTATATCACTGAGTTGGACTTAGACTTTTTTCTGCATCTCTATGATTGATTTCTAAATGTCTGAGCACTGGGTTGGACTTAGTCTTTCTGATTTTTCTGCATCTATGAATGATTTTCTCTCTTTTTAAAAGGTTGACCATTGAGTTGGACTTAGTCTTTTTTCTACACCTATGTATGATTCTTACTCTTTGCAGTATAACTCTCTGGAGTGTATCTCTTCTAAAAGAAAGATAGAACTTTCGTGGTAGATGGTTAGTCCTGAAAAGGACTGTTGGGTTAGCTCTGAAAAGAGCTGTGACAATTTGAAGAAATGACAATTTGAAGATAGAACTTTCGTCTGACAGCTTGAAGATAGAACTTTCGTCTGACAGCTTGAAGATAGAACTTTCGTCTGACATCTTGAAGATAGATCTTTCGTGGTAGATGGTTAGTCCTGAAAAGGACTGTTGGGGTTAGCTCTGAAAAGAGCTGTGACAATTTGAAGAAATGACAATTTGAAGATAGAACTTTCGTCTAACAGCTTGAAGGTAGAACTTTCGTCTGACAATTTGAAGAAATGACAATTTGAAGAAAAGATAGAACTTACGTCTGACAATTTGAAGAAAGGTAGATCTTTCGTGGTAGATGGTTAGCCCTGAAAAGGGCTGTTTGGGGTGTCCCTAAAAGGGAGCTGGTTTTGGAGGTTGTGTTTTTAAGCACAACCTCCAACCTTTCTGCAGGCTGGACAGCTACTTGCTGCCCGCCTCTTTAGCCTCTTCAACTCCCGTTCATCCAGGTTGAAGTTTAGCGAGAACGCTGGCTTGTTGTCATCATCCCAGCACTCGGTCTGGGGTACGACGAACTCCTTCTTCTTGTCGTCCATCTTTTTTCTGGATGATAGCTGGGCAAGCTCCCAAAAATCCATATCTCTTAAACTGCACTCCATGTTGTCTACAACTCGAAGAGAATGAACGATGTGCGGGAAATGACACTGGGTTTTATAGGTTTTCAGACGGATTGAACTAGTTGACCCATGACGTCATTTTCTCCTATGTTTTTCCCGCGTCGGCGTTTCATGCTGTTTTGGCTCCAAATTAATGTTATCCAATCAGAATCAGCGTTTTATTTCTAATACTAAATGTTTTATTGTTGACCAATCCGTGGGTTTGTTACATTTTCTTGTTCGGGGATTTTATTGTTGACCAATCCGTGGGGTTGTTACATTTTCTTGATCGGGTTAGAAAAAACTAGAGTTTAACTAACCTATGACTTTTTTTGATTATGAGTCTTCTGATAAAATGAAAAGAAAGATGATTATTTAAGATAGCTAACCCTGAAAAGAGTTGCTTTTTGTACAGAATGCACTTTTTTATACCCCTCTCTTTCTTTTGATTGATTCCATTTTATCTAGCATTTGCATCAGATGTTCAATTTCATGTCTGATATATCTGAAACGTTCTCTTTCTTCTAACCAGAAGAGCAATAAGAGAAAAAATGTTAATCCAAACATTGTACGATACTGGCTCAGGTTTTACAAAAAGTTAATGGTGAATGAGAAAAAATAATCAAGAGTTTAGTGTTTTATATGTGTAATGGATCACTTTTTAGTTTTTTCATCCTATGAATGATTTTTTCTCTCTAAATGGAATTTGTCCCTATATCGCTGAGTTGAACTTAGACTTTTTTTACCCTATGTATGATTTCTAAATGTCTGAGCACTGAGTTGAACTTAGCTTTTTTTATTCTATGAATGAATTTTCTTTTCTAAATGTCTGACCATTGAGTTGAACTTAGTCTTTTTTACATCTATGAATGATTTTTTCTCTTTCTAAAAGCCTGATCATTGAGTTGGACTTAGTTTTTTCTTCACCTATGTATGATTTTTTTTCTCTCTAAAAGACTGAGCACTGGGTTGGACTTAGCTTTTTTTATTCTATGAATGAATTTTCTTTTCTAAATGTCTGGATATTGAGTTGGGCTTAGTCTTTTTCTGCATCTATGAATGATTTTTACTCTTTGGAGTGTAACTCTCTGGAGTGTGAGTCTTTGCAGTGTAACTCTTCTAAAAGAAAGAAGTTTGACAATTTGAAGAAATGACAATTTGAAGAAAGATAGAACTTTCGTGGTAGATGGTTAGCCCTGAAAAGGGCTGTTTTGAGAAGAGCTGATTTTATGAAAATGTTTATTCAGTATCAGCATCAGTTGATTCACTGTCTGACTCACTCCTTTCAGTGGCGATTTGCGCACGGAAAAGACGGGTCACCTGCTCAGTTTTTAAAATAACATACTGAAAATACATCTCAAGCATGCCCTCAATAATGAGTTCCTTCATCCGAAGGTTATAACAGAACAGCCTGTTATTAGCAAGCTCAGCCCTCTCGTATCGTCTTCTCACTGCAGCTAGGCGTTGTTTAAGTAAGACGATTTGTCTCCTTGCTCTTATTAACTTTCGCTCAGTATCCATCCAAGTGACGACTGGTGATTGTCTTGAAGCCATTGTGAAAAATGAAATGTTTGGAAAATAAATCACCGAGATTTATAGCTTTTCAGACGGATTGAACTAGTTGACCCATGACGTCATTTTCTCCTATGTTTTTCCCGCGTCGGCGTTTCATGCTGTTTTGACTCCAAAAATTAATGTTATCCAATCAGATTCAGCGTTTTATTTCTAATACTAAATGCTTTATTGTTGACCAATCCGTGGGTTTGTTACATTTTCTTGTTCGGGGATTTTATTGTTGACCAATCCGTGGGGTTGTTACATTTTCTTGATCGGGTTAGAAAAAACTAGAGTTTGGCTAATCTATGACTTTTTTTGATTGTGAATCTTTGCAGTGTAACTCTTCTAAAAGAAAGAAGTTTGACAATTTAAAGAAATGACAATTTAAAGAAAGATAGAACTTTCGTGGTAGATGGGTAGCCCTGAAAAGGGCTGTTTTGTTTTGGAGGCTGTGTTTTTTCCAGTTCTAATGGCAACACCCGAAATTCGCTTGGCAAATGGGGCATGCTGTAATCTTCCTTCCGAACTCGATATCAACCAAAATGATATCCGGTGTTGTCTTTAATAATAGCTGAACTAATCTTTCGCCGAGATCTTTGTATGGTTGTGTTATACGTTGCAGTTGGTTTTGTTCCTCCTCTCCTACGAGACGAGTGGTTAGTTGCAATAACTGCTGCCCTGCATTTAGATACTCTCGGAGAGCCTCACGTAGTTGATGATTTACCTCCTCCATATTGATAATGTTTCCTAATATTGACACTGCTTTCGAAGTGATCGTTAGCTGAGAATCAAAGAAATGGTGAATGTATGAAAATAACGCTGGACTTTATACGTTTAAGGAGGATTGAAATTTTTAAAGAGCTCGGACCTGGCAGAAAGCACATACATTTTTTCCATGCTACGTTTCATGCTGTTTTGGTTCCAAATTAATGTTATCCAATCAGATTCACCGTTGTTTTTTCTAATACTAATTGTTTTATTGTTGACCAACCCGTGGGTTTGTTACATTTTCTTGTTCGGGGGGATTTTATTGTTACCCAATCCATAGGTTTGTTACATTTTCTTTTTTCGGGTAAGAAAAAACTAGAGTTTAACTAACAGTCATGAGACGTTGTATGGAAAAATGTAACCAGAACAAGTCTTTTGGGGAAAAACAGAATGAAGAACTCTATTGTTTTTTGAACTTTTATTTATTGAACTTTTATTTACTGAACAGAACTAAACATTGAAACATTTTTTTGCAATGCATCATAAAAAATTTCTTGACAATGAAAAAAATTTCTTGACAATGAAAAAAATCACAAGCAAACATTTTTTGCAATGCATCATAAAAAAAATTTCTTGACAATGAAAAAAATTTCTTAACAACTAAAAAAATCACAAGCAAACATTTTTTGCAATGCATCATAAAAAAATTTCTTGACAATGAAAAAACATTTTCTTAACAATGAAAAAATCGCACTGAAATATTTTTTTCACAATGAATTATTCACAACGATTTGATCACGATGAAAAAAACACACTGAATTATTTTTTCGCAATGAATTATTCACAACGATTTGATCACGATGAAAAAAACACACTGAATTATTTTTTGCAATGAATTATTTTACAATGAATTAATCGTAAAAACAGTATATAACAAATTTTTATAATGCAAATTCGCAAATACCACGAGTTTCACGTTTGTTTTCATATTCCGTAATGTCTTTATGCAATTGCTCATACCCAAAAAACATTGTATACTCACTGTCCATATCGTCGAAATCTCGTAGTCCTATGAATGGAGCAACATGTCTATAAGCGTCTTTTGTTGAAAGAGTTGAATTCACTACTTCTTCTGTAACATCTCTATCAAATAGAATATACCCTGACATGGTTTCCACTGTTTCTCCGTAGGAATCATGAACAGATCCTTTTTTGTAGCGTAAGTAAAAGTCAAATAGAACTGATTTCATTTTCACAACGTTAAGAAAACTTTCTTCTGGTGTTCCTATGATAAAAAATGTCCATCGACTTGTGGATCGAAACAGTTTACTAATAACATTGTCTTTCATACAGCTATCTGCTAAATAAGTCTTGAGAACGAGATCCAGCCCCGAATCGTCCACCATCATCGCAATAAAGTTGAATATAGCATACACTTTGTAGGACTTTTCTCCTTTTGCAACCCATTTAAACATTTTTTTGATCCAAATTTTCACACAGAAAAATTTAATGTTAAGCTGTGTTTGTTCATCAAGCGTATGCTGTCGAACAAATTCTCCATAAATTTTTTCACGTAGTTCTATTGGTAACGGCAACATGATTGTTATTTTTTGACCAGCGGCTAATATTTTTCCCCGACTTACTTTGAGTGATTGGTATACAACAATGTGATATGAAATTATTTTCTCAAGCTTTTATAACCATAGGGTACAGTATCAGTACCATTTACAATGACTCTCTTGGTGTATACAGAACGAAACGTTTTTGTTTGTGGCTCACTGGTAACCGTTCTATCTCTGTGTCTTTTAATTCTACAATCATACTGAATTTTGATTTCTACTGTACGATCCAAAGCACATTTCGAATATGTATCGAAATTTACCACCTGATTTGTATTGTAATCCAGAGTAACCCCCTTTACTTTACATTTGCTTATCTCTTTTCCATCTTTTGTTTTCATTTTGTAAGCATAATTCTTAGGTCCAAGTCCTCTGAATTGAGTAATTTTACAAGCAGGCTCTTCATCACTCCATTTTCCTAACCGGCTGTTAATAATAGGGGGATTCCATAATTCAGGGTCATGAATGTACATACAACTATCTGTATCGAAATACAGAACTCTATCTTTTAACTTTTCAAGAACACTGTACAATTCCAACCTTGCATAAGCTGTTACGTAAGAACCTACTATCACATTGGCTGTAGCATGGGTGTCAATATGTTCCAACTTTGATTCATAGTTAACCAAGATGAATGAACAGTCCTCGTCAAAGATTTCTACATGCTTTACAATGAAATTGGGATTGGTGACTAATTCGAAATATTTAGACGGATCACTGATGTATTCCGTCTGGGTCATTTTTTCACGCTGAGCTAATTTTCCCCAAAGGCAGTTCAACATAATCTTAGCAAATGATCTTCTCCCAGGATTTCTTTGAATACAACTTGGATCAAGACGAACACCTTCTGCCTTCTCATATTCACAAACGAACTGATCTTTTTCTGAGTCTGATTGACAGCTATCTGGATAACCACTGGCTTCTTGCTTAATTTTCAAGAAATTGTCCACATAATGTTTAAAGAACTGATCTGACACAGAGTTGAAATGCCAAATTTCATACACTTGCAATAATCGATAACCGCAGTCAAGAGCCTTGAATAATTCAAAAGTAACCCAAGTTCCGACCAAAGCCCTCTCTTCTTTACCATGTCTACAAATGTTTGAACTTTCTTCTGCACATTTCATACAGAGGGGAAACATCATTTTGTTGTTACAGTGAACTGGGAGAACGGGGTGAAACAAATCAGTTGGAGGTAAAACTTTACACTTGATTAATCCCTCATATTGGCGAATATTGTTCATATCAATATTCTCAGTAGACAAAATTTCTGGATGACCTACAGGGTAGGATTTGTGTTTACAAACATAAGGGTATAGAGAACAGATATCGATGTACTTGATTTCCTTTTTGGTTTTTTCATCAACATCATATCCAATTTTTATTGCATTACATCTTCCTCCGGACAAACCATCCCTCGGATCGATAGGGTCCCAATGTGGATATAACTTTTCAATGAGTTTTTTGTACTCTTTTTCCTTCATCTTAGCATCAAATTCGTGTTCCCAAATGTACACTACATTATATCCCATGTCTTCGATATCTGCTATACGTTCAAAAGTACATTTGAACAATTCAGACATGGGTTTTCCATTAATAGGATTGATCTGTTTTCGATCTGTATAGCATACAGGACAACCATGATAAAAATCTCCAAGAAATTCATAAACAGTGTTTGTTTGATGGTGAAAACCATCTACACTATATTTCCCGATTTGAGCTTCACCACCATTTTTTGCATGCTGAATATTAATACCTTTTTCCTGGGCAACGCTTTGAACCCATCGTATCGCTTTCATAGAAAAGCGACGTCTGGATGAGTCTTTACTTGAAATGATAGCTATTTGATTTTCTGGTAAATATTTGCTTCGCCACACCTTGTTACAGGCATCTGCGATGGTAATCGCCTCTAAAAATGGACAAATACCACCCTGTTCGATAAACAGCTTTCTGAATTCAGCACATCCTCGTCTGAGGATATCAACATCTGACCTACAGTACATTTCCATCTCCTTCTGAAAATTGAATTCCTCACCATTTTGAACTTTGTCATTATACCAAACTATAAATTTTGACCTAGCCTCTTCAGACATTGAGTCGGGTTTGTAATAAGACATATCCAAGTAGGGTCCGATGTAACTCCAAAATTCATCTGTATTTGCCCAGTGAGGAAAGTAACCTTTTTTCATTTCTTGAAGGTCAAAGGTGGATGGAAATTTTGCCAAACCAAAACTCATGAAATTGAAAGAATCGATCAGACGTACACCGTTCAGTTCTAACTTCATAATATTGTTTCCATTCATGATCACTTTTGGAAGTTTTAACCCAACTTTGACAATATAGTCAAGAATGAACTGACCGTCATAACCTTTGAAATTATGGGCAATAGCCGTAACCCCTTTATGATGTTTTGAAAAGAGCCAGTTGCAAAATTGACTCAAAGTTTCTTCACCTTGAAAAATAACTTCCCTACCCTCTTCAAATTCACTGCATGTAGAACAATGAAAATCAAGTGATTTATCGATACATTCATCACATGCTCTGTGTGCAATACAATAATTCGGGATGTGCACACCTGTGTCTTGTTTGCATTCAAAATCAAAGAAAATAAACTGTGGTTTTTTGACTACAGAAGAACTCGTCTCGTCATCGCTGTCATGGTTCAACTTACTTTGGTAAGGCTGAATATAGCATTGATGAGAAAAGTTAACAATTCTCTTACAGATATGACACCTTTTCTTTCCATTGCAAACATGATTTTTCTTTCTGACATGATATTGTGCACCGCATTTTGAACAGAGTTTCACTAATTCACAAATGGATTTCTTTTCTTTACCTTGAACATTTCTGTGATTTTCAAAGCATTCAGCACTAAAAAATCGTCTACTGCAAACACTGCAAACATATTCTTTTGATTCTGATGGACATTTTCCTTTGCGGTAACAGCCTTTACAGATATTTGAACAAGCATGACTTTCCCGGTTAGAGTAACCCACATCACAGAACTCACAATAATATCCACAACTAAGAAAACCTTTGATAGATTTGATGTAGTCATAATGGTTTTGATGAAAGTACAAATGTATGATCTTACTATTGGCTTTCACTTCTGGATGTTTAAATATTTTTTCCACTTTTGAATGCTGTTGGTGAACTTTAATGACATAGCCTTTTTCATACAAGAATGTTTGAATTTTTTTGTATTTATCAATTCCTACAGACTGTGTTGGTGAAACTCCAGCTTCATGTAACAATTTCTCAGCTTCAGTCTTTTGAAGAGGACATTTTGAATGACGAATACGATCCCATTTTCTATTCCATGCCTCGGTGTTTTCACGCTCACTGTAGCAAATTCCCACAACAACAGCTCTTGCGAAACATAGTTGGTCATGATTGTCAATTTGAATAATAGATCGCTTCTTCTGGGTAAAAAACTTTGAATCTAATTCTGACGATCTATATTTTGGTTTTCCGCTACCACTTGGTGGTGTTGTATGTGTGATATCAAATGTCATGAATCCATCGTTCAAGACGAAATCTGTATTCGATTGTAAAACTCGTTCAATTTCATTCAGCATAGTTTCACCTTGTAACTGGTCTGCAGCTAAAAAAGGAATATGGATCCCCATTTCCAACGAAGGATGATTGATGGTAATTCTAATCATGTCCGTCGAGTTGGCATTTAACTTTCGAATGATTTCACGGGTAACATCGTCAAATAATCCAAGGAGTCTCTGAGGTGTTAATTCTTCAAATTTCTTAAAACTCAGCATCAGCACATGTGATTCTGTTTTAAATTTTCTTGACCTCTTATTACCCTTTTCTGTTAAATCATATAGACTTTTCATGTCTAAGTTAGAGTTGGTACTTTCATCGTCGCTATCATTTTCTTCTCTCAACGGTTTAGTTTTTTTCTTTTTTGTTGGTGGAAGCACCTCATCGCCACTTTCTTCTTTCAACGGTTTAGTTTTTTTCTTTTTTGTTGGTGGAAACACCTCATCGTCACTTTCTTCTTTCAACGGTTTAGTTTTTTTCTTTTTTGTTGGTGGAAACACCTCATCGTCACTTTCTTCTTTCAAAGGTCTAGTTTTTTTCTTTTTTATTGGTGGAAACACCTCATCGTCACTTTCGCTGTCTGAATAGGTTATTATTCTTTTTCTTTTACCCATCGTTTTAGCTCTGAGTGAAAAGACAATAATGCAAAAGTGAGAAAAAACTAGCAATTTATATACCCTCTCCGTTGTAACAGTGTATAAATAAGCCGTTAGTTGTGAAAATTATTCATTCTCCTACTCGATCTCAGTCAGTACAGCTGATAAAAAATATGAGTGAGTTAAAGCTGCAAAATACATCACCACTTAGTAAGAGGGTGTATCTGTATGTTAATCCATACACCCACGATTATGAGATCAGCAATATACCATCAAAGTATAATGTTAAACATATCGGAAACTATGTGGGATCATTTTTTTCCCAGCAACATTTAGAAGAAAAAGATGTTTACCGTACTACCAGCTACAGAGTTTTGGATCAAGCGACGCTCGACAAACGATATGGTGCGAATGGTGTGAGAACAAATATTTGTTTTACGTGCAACGAAGCAGGACATTGGGCCAAAGAATGTGCAGAAAAAGAAAATCAGCTAGGAACAATTGTTTTTGTCTACGTGAATCCACACAGTCACGACATTGAGATTTTACCATCGTTTTACAACGTTGATGGTCTCAAAGATATGAAATTCGTCGGGACACTAAATTCATTCTGTAGTGAAAATACATGGAAAAAAAGTTCACCACAAGCTACATCCTCATCGGATGAAACTCAGATCGTAGACATGCAGAGCGATACAGCGGGTAACAGTGATTCAGAAATCTGCAAAATAACAGAACAGACAGAGAAAAAAATATCTACAAACGATAATCTAAGAAAACAACAAACTTTGGATCTAAATAACGAATTTTCTGCAGAACCGGGTTGTTCGTACGGAAAGGAAAAACAGCAAAACATCGAAAAGAAGAAAAAACGAGTAACAAAGAACTATTTCTTTTACAAATCAACAAAACATGAGGACAAAATCTGTCCAAATGTGGAATTAAAAACCAACAATAGGAAAAGAAAACGTAAAAACAAATGTGAATCTGACATCTCAAAGAAAAAGAAAAAACATACTGAGTGAAAAAAGATTTCAATACAATATTGATTATAAACAAAAAAGACTGACTTGATTTTTTCATTCATTTTTGTCTTTTACAGTTTATTCATTTTTGTCTTTACAGTTCATGATTTTGATTTTTTCATTGTACATAAGTTCTTTTTGAAATAAAAAATATAAAAATAATTACTTCTTACTTTTGACTTTTTTCTAGTTATGACTGTAAGTCTTTTTTTACTTTTGACAATTTGAGAAGAAAGATCTTTCGTGCTAAATGGTTAGCCCTGAAAAGGGCTTTTTTTGAAGGATCTCACATTGACATCCAGCTCTACGATTCTTCCGCCCGACCCACTGGGATGATTTCACATCCACAGTGTTCGCAGCAAATCGTCGAACCTTCATCGTCATCATAAAATCCTTCATCTGTATCTGGACAGTTATGCTTCTGCCCAAGATACTCGAGTATGGAAAAACATTTCCCACACTCTATCAGACATCTGTTTGCACAGTGAGGACATACAAGAATTCGAACCATTCTGGAACAAATATGATTTTTATGTAAAATATCACTGGGCTTTATAGCTTTACAGGAGGATTGAACTAACTGACCTATGACGTCATTTTCTCCTATGTTTTTTCCCGCGTCGGCGTTTCATTAACATTGTGCAAGCAAATCGACGGTTATATCGGTGTTTTTTACCACTCCTAATTCGGTGTCACACAGTACAATACCGGTGCTTTCCGCCAGGTCCGCCCTCTTTAAAAATTTCAATCCTCTGTAAACGTATAAAGCTCAGTGTTATTTTCATACATTCACCATTTCTTTGATTCTCAGCTAACGATCACTTCGGAAGCAGTATCAATATTCAGAGTCAGTTACAATATGAAGCACAACTTAGATGAAATCAGCTTGGACGATTTTCCATCAGTGGAAAACAATGGAGACGTTCTTTCATCAGTTATGAATTCGACAATTATCAATCCACCACCGGAGTTAAATTCGACAACCATCATTCCAGCGACAGTGTTTGACAACATTTATGAAGAGGTGAAGCAGCTAAATTTGAAACAAGATAGCATGATGATCCGAATCATAGATCAGCTGGAGACTTTAAACAGACATTTGGAGGAAATTAAAACTTTAACCTCAAGTACTGATCAGCTCAGTAGAAATATCGAGGTTCTACGTCAACAAGATCAACTCATTTCAACACCTCCTGTGAAGATTCCTGTGGAGTTCGAGTTTGATAAATCCAATCTTCACAACTTAGTGGACTCTATCGTAAGTGTTGTGAAGAAAAATCAACCAAAGAAAAATCAGCCAAAGGAAAAACAACCAAGAAAAACAACAAAGCGGAAATCTGAGGAAGATGGTAACCATATCCACAAGAAGCAGCGAATTGATCAAAAACCAACTATACCAATATTGACAGGACAGGGTAAATACGGGAAAAACATTGACAATCACGTTGATTTCAAGATACCGAAAAAACCAAAGACAGAACGAAAACAACCAAGAAAAAACAACAAAACGGTAGGAATATGAAAACAAATATGAAACTCGTGGTATTTGCGAATTTGCATTATAAAAATTTGTTATATACTGTTTTTACGATTAATTCATTGTAAAATAATTCATTGCAAAAAATAATTCAGTGTGTTTTTTTCATCGTGATCAAATCGTTGTGAATAATTCATTGCGAAAAAATAATTCAGTGTGTTTTTTTCATCGTGATCAAATCGTTGTGAATAATTCATTGTGAAAAAAATATTTCAGTGCGATTTTTTCATTGTTAAGAAAATGTTTTTTCATTGTCAAGAAATTTTTTTATGATGCATTGCAAAAAATGTTTGCTTGTGATTTTTTTAGTTGTTAAGAAATTTTTTTCATTGTCAAGAAATTTTTTTTTATGATGCATTGCAAAAAATGTTTGCTTGTGATTTTTTTCATTGTCAAGAAATTTTTTTCATTGTCAAGAAATTTTTTATGATGCATTGCAAAAAAATGTTTCAATGTTTAGTTCTGTTCAGTAAATAAAAGTTCAATAAATAAAAGTTCAAAAAACAATAGAGTTCTTCATTCTGTTTTTCCCCAAAAGACTTGTTCTGGTTACATTTTTCCATACAACGTCTCATGACTGTTAGTTAAACTCTAGTTTTTTCTTACCCGAAAAAAGAAAATGTAACAAACCTATGGATTGGGTAACAATAAAATCCCCCCGAACAAGAAAATGTAACAAACCCACGGGTTGGTCAACAATAAAACAATTAGTATTAGAAAAAACAACGGTGAATCTGATTGGATAACATTAATTTGGAACCAAAACAGCATGAAACGTAGCATGGAAAAAATGTATGTGCTTTCTGCCAGGTCCGAGCTCTTTAAAAATTTCAATCCTCCTTAAACGTATAAAGTCCAGCGTTATTTTCATACATTCACCATTTCTTTGATTCTCAGCTAACGATCACTTCGAAAGCAGTGTCAATATTAGGAAACATTATCAATATGGAGGAGGTAAATCATCAACTACGTGAGGCTCTCCGAGAGTATCTAAATGCAGGGCAGCAGTTATTGCAACTAACCACTCGTCTCGTAGGAGAGGAGGAACAAAACCAACTGCAACGTATAACACAACCATACAAAGATCTCGGCGAAAGATTAGTTCAGCTATTATTAAAGACAACACCGGATATCATTTTGGTTGATATCGAGTTCGGAAGGAAGATTACAGCATGCCCCATTTGCCAAGCGAATTTCGGGTGTTGCCATTAGAACTGGAAAAAACACAGCCTCCAAAACAAAACAGCCCTTTTCAGGGCTACCCATCTACCACGAAAGTTCTATCTTTCTTTAAATTGTCATTTCTTCAAATTGTCAAACTTCTTTCT
Source organism: Hippopus hippopus (assembly GCA_946811185.2). Lineage (NCBI taxonomy): Eukaryota > Metazoa > Mollusca > Bivalvia > Cardiida > Cardiidae > Hippopus > Hippopus hippopus. The sequence continues at coordinate 42,819,030 of OX328097.1, forward strand.
TTTAGAAGAGTTACACTGCAAAGATTCACAATCAAAAAAAGTCATAGATTAGCCAAACTCTAGTTTTTTCTAACCCGATCAAGAAAATGTAACAACCCCACGGATTGGTCAACAATAAAATCCCCGAACAAGAAAATGTAACAAACCCACGGATTGGTCAACAATAAAACATTTAGTATTAGAAATAAAACGCTGATTCTGATTGGATAACATTAATTTGGAGCCAAAACAGCATGAAACGCCGACGCGGGAAAAACATAGGAGAAAATGACGTCATGGGTCAACTAGTTCAATCCGTCTGAAAACCTATAAAACCCAGTGTCATTTCCCGCACATCGTTCATTCTCTTCGAGTTGTAGACAACATGGAGTGCAGTTTAAGAGATATGGATTTTTGGGAGCTTGCCCAGCTATCATCCAGAAAAAAGATGGACGACAAGAAGAAGGAGTTCGTCGTACCCCAGACCGAGTGCTGGGATGATGACAACAAGCCAGCGTTCTCGCTAAACTTCAACCTGGATGAACGGGAGTTGAAGAGGCTAAAGAGGCGGGCAGCAAGTAGCTGTCCAGCCTGCAGAAAGGTTGGAGGTTGTGCTTAAAAACACAACCTCCAAAACCAGCTCCCTTTTAGGGACACCCCAAACAGCCCTTTTCAGGGCTAACCATCTACCACGAAAGATCTACCTTTCTTCAAATTGTCAGACGTAAGTTCTATCTTTTCTTCAAATTGTCATTTCTTCAAATTGTCAGACGAAAGTTCTACCTTCAAGCTGTTAGACGAAAGTTCTATCTTCAAATTGTCATTTCTTCAAATTGTCACAGCTCTTTTCAGAGCTAACCCCAACAGTCCTTTTCAGGACTAACCATCTACCACGAAAGATCTATCTTCAAGATGTCAGACGAAAGTTCTATCTTCAAGCTGTCAGACGAAAGTTCTATCTTCAAGCTGTCAGACGAAAGTTCTATCTTCAAATTGTCATTTCTTCAAATTGTCACAGCTCTTTTCAGAGCTAACCCAACAGTCCTTTTCAGGACTAACCATCTACCACGAAAGTTCTATCTTTCTTTTAGAAGAGATACACTCCAGAGAGTTATACTGCAAAGAGTAAGAATCATACATAGGTGTAGAAAAAAGACTAAGTCCAACTCAATGGTCAACCTTTTAAAAAGAGAGAAAATCATTCATAGATGCAGAAAAATCAGAAAGACTAAGTCCAACCCAGTGCTCAGACATTTAGAAATCAATCATAGAGATGCAGAAAAAAGTCTAAGTCCAACTCAGTGATATAGGGACAAATTCCTTTTAGAAAGAGAAAAATCATTCATAGGGGAAAAAAGTCTAAGTCCAACTCAATGCTTAGGCAATTAAAAAGAGAATTCATTCATAGTTGAAAAAGACTAAGTCCAACTCAATGGTTAGACATTTAGAAAGAAAAAAGTCTAAGTGCAACTCAGTGCTCAGACATTTAGAAATCAATCATAGATAAGAAAAAGTCTAAGTCCAACTCAGCGATATAGGGACAAATTCCATTTAGAGAGAAAAAAATCATCCATAGGGTGAAAAAACTAAGTCCAACTCAGTGATCTGACCATTTTTACCCAACCTACCAGTCATAAGATCTGCACTTTGAATGCTAATTCCCTCTCAGGGTAGAGAGCCTGGGAAAAACTCCCCCCCTTTTCCCTTTTTTGCAAAAAATTCCGCTCAGGGACGGGAGCCTGGGGCATTTTTGTCCCCAGAGTACCATCCACACGGCCGCCATTTTGAATGCTAAATCCCTCTCAGGGACGTTACCATAAGGACAAAATAAAAAAAATCTTTCGGGGACAGCATATAGGGACACATTTTTTGTCAGGGACGGTGATATAGGGCGCTCAGGGAGGAGAGCATGGGATCTACCCCCGGCCTGGGTAGATCCCATGCTCTCCTCCTTTACTACTCATGATTTCGTCTTAACCCTGAAATTTTTAATGTATTATACATATACTCTCTGTTCACAGTTAAAGTCCAAATATCAGAATACCAATGATTTTTAGCCCCAAATCACCGTAAAAGATATCGATTAATGTAGATCAAAGATCTGACTGCACATTCTGCTGCGTTGTGTGATCTTCGTCTACACTGTGCACAAAATGTCGTAAAGTCGTACTAGGTAGCCTAAAGGTCGAGGCACTGAAATAACGGTACTGACACAATCTTGAAAACAGCGTCAAACACCGAACAAAAAAAATTGAAAACTTCGACTAAAGAACGAAATTCTGGACCGACGTTTTGCGATATACGTATGAGATAAGTTTTGTAGATATATCTGGTATATTTCAGCCAGTCTAGATCAAAAGAAAAAGAAAAAAAGACTGTTACCCCATTACACCCTGAGAAAATTTACAGCTGACGACTTTAAATACTACTTGTTAAGCATGGACATAGATCCTGGTTATATAGATGAGCACAAGTCAAAACATTGTGGCTGAAGGAGAATTTGCTCGTATCGAGCAATTTCTCCCTTTGCCACAAAGGTTTTAAATTAGTCTGTTTCATAACACCTACAGTCGCCTGCACAAAGAAATGAGAAAAAACAATATTTTCACTTCTTTACAAAGTAAAGCAAGGTTTGAAAATTACCAATCAAAAGAATGTGTCAAAAAGAGAAATTGCTCGTAACGAGCGATTTTCCCTTCTTTCAAAATGGTTTACGAAGTCTTCTTCTTCAATTGTTCTAATTGTATTGGAGTTTAACCCCGTGTTCGCAGCTTAGGTCATATCACGGCGGTCAGTCCACCTACATATGTGTTTCCTGTCTTTCTCACACTGTTACTGACACAACTTTCTTTCCAAGTCTTTTATCGCATGCATCAGAGGTAAGAGGCGAGAAATTGCCAGGAAGAAAGTTTGCCTCAACCGGGTATAGAGCTCGCAACCAACAGGTCAAAAGTCGGATACGCTAACCACTGAGCTACCCGGGAGGGCCGTCTTCTCTTCTTCAAGACACTAAAGACGCTTAAAGTCGTTCGTAAAAAGGTAAAAGAGACTGTAGTTTTTACCCCGTTACAAAGAAAATCAAGATAAGATACGATACCATCAAAGAGTCCCCCATCTTCGCTAGCCAAGGTGATGATCACTACGTGGATCTTATCCACGTAGTGATCGTCACCTTGGCTAGCGAAGATGAGAGTCCTCCTGACGTAAATATTAGATACTCTTGTCGCTTGTTTTATTTGTTTTTTTATTTAACCCTTTGCCTCACAATACCGTGTTTCTTATACGATCCTGAGCTTATAAAAACGACTGGGGGGGGGGGGGGGGGGAATGAGAAAATGCTGATTACCAGCATTTTCTCTTTCCCCCATGTTTTCTGACATTTAAAGACAAAAACGTTCGAGGAGTGCTTTCAACGAGTACAGACCAAAATGCTGTCATCTTGTAAACAGTTAATGAACAAACACCCAGATGAATAGGTTAATCTACCATTTTTTATTCCATAACTCATTAAAACACAATACACTTTTTCGTGCCACTACTATGATAAAATTGATGGCAATGAGCGCTTATGTTACACGCAATGGCTCTTTTTTCCACGAACGTTTTCATCACCAAATTCCTTACTTATTATATGAACAGTATTGTTTCCTATCCCGTGGATACTTTTTCACATAAAGAAAAGCAGAATTTTCAACAGTTTTTTTGTGGAAAAAAATATCTGTATATCGGACAGTGTAGATCCAAGATCAGACTGCACGTTCTGCACGCAAAAGGCCCCTGAGTAGCGCTTAGTAGCCCTAGGGTTGTTTGAAAAGATTAAGTGCCATTTTAATCAGGGCCAGTATTCGTCAACCATTCTAAATTGTGTTCTTAGTCTTATTTAGGATTAAGGTAGTAACACAATTTCTGATTGGCTAAGACATTTAGTTTAGCTAATCAAAAGTTGCCTTACTATGAAATCAAGAAAAATTCCTAACCATTAGACTAAGAATATTATTAATCAGTATTCAAGTAGTCTTACTAGCGGGATAGCTAACTTATTCGGGTCCTTCCTGACTTTCGCTAGAAGTAGACTTAAATCTGAGAAGCCTTGCCAAAGGACACTTCCACATGACCAGCGCCAGAAGCTGGAATTGAAGTAGGATTTTTTTTTTTTTTGTCTAAGACAAGTGGTTCTCAACAAACAAGATCTTTTCACGTAAGTAACCCTTAAGTCTATTACTTTGCTAAAATCTGCTAACGGGCACATTTTTCATTACAGACGCATTTCACTGACATTATCAGACTTTGTTAAAGTTCTCAAATCCTAAGTTGAGACAACTCGGCAAAATAATGGATCTATGTCTGTTAACTGAGTCAGAAAATGAGCCCGTTAGGGGATTCGTGCAAATTAATAGACTTAAGTTTTCTTCGTGAAATCCGACCTTGGCAAGGCCTTATTCACTGAGCCAGGGATTATAAAAAGGTAAAACTTACATTGTCTTTGATATTGTAAAGATCTAGTATTTAACTGTTTATCTATACATATAATACTCTCTGGTGTCCATTGTAAATTTTAGATCAGATTGTACCTTCTGTTTAGTCTGATGTTGATCTACGACGTACGCTAAAGCTATTTTAGCCACTGGCAGTGAAAGAGTTGAAGGTCAATTCAGCAGGTGAACTATAAACGTACGATAAGTGTTCTTATCAAAACCGTGAGGCACTGTATTTACATTAGATTGTCACCACAAGTGTCTTGGTATTTCAACAATTTGAAAGTCGCATGATACCGTGATAACTATGATTTCCGTAATCTTTTCTTTGTATAATGTCTATAAATAACACGGGAGTGTTCATTATTCGGTGTCCTGCCCCGCCTTACATGATGATGGATGTCTATAGTCTGGGGAGAAAGTAGACAATGATCAGCCTGATTTTTGTTTACACTCCTCACTTCTCTATCAGTTGTGTCAGCCTTTAAATCTCTACCAAAAAACTCCGTGTTGAACGACACTGAGCAGAAAGACGGCTTTTGAAAACACCTTGAGGAAAGGAGAAAATGCTCGTAAAATGCTGGAAAGCTTGAAAGCTGTGGAAATATGATTGGAAAAGACGCAGATTTCTTTCACAAGCAACACTGATGCATTACACATTACGTTTTGCAAAACTATGAAATGCATTGATGCAAAGACTCGTATTTGTACAGTAGGTTTCGAAGGTTCAAGGACGTAATCTTTTCTTATCAGTGACAAACTGTGGTCCGATACCTCATAGGTTATTAGGTGCACTATACTCATGCCCTGTTACATCAGTAACACTTGACCCATTCGGACCAGCAACACTTATAAAGCTAGCCTTTGAGTAGCATAAAATGGCAGCTTTGTTGATTGAAATGTTTTTAATGCCGCTTTAAACTTGATTTCCGTCATATCACTCTGGCTGTTTCCCTTTTTCCCAAGTCTTTCTTTGAGTGGACCAGTACTACGGAGGGACTTTGCATTGCCTTACCGAAGTACAGTTCCGTGTATAAAAAGACATCAAGTTCTACTAATATTTTCCTAATTTTCTTTTTCTCTAATATTATATCAAACAATCCTGAGTTTGACCGAGACTCAAGCAAAAAGGCATTAGCAAACACTTTTCCCACAATGTTTTCTACCCTTTCAAAGACAAATCCTATCTATGCAGCCGCATTTAATATGTCGTCTGCAACTGTTTTCAATCCTAACCTAAAATTTTGCTGGTTAAACTAATATGGTGCATTTTTAAACGTTGTTGCATCGGATATGACGGAATATTTATACAGACCGTTGAAAAAAAAAATCGCTTGATACTTCTATTTTCAAATATTTTGCATCACATTTGCAAAGCTTTTAAGTGCTGATTTTTTTGCATTGATTTGTCAAGACGGATAAAATTCCTAATATCTTAAAGACGCCCAAAGTTACAGATTTGTGCACAAAATAATGCAATTGGTAGTGTCTTGGGATTTTCCTTTCTATCGCTTTGCTAGAAATAAACATACTGAGCGCTTTGATAGGTGGTTGCTTTATCAAAATAGATTTGGGTTTTTTATGGTTTTCTATAGGAGTGTCCTTGAGTAGAATACTTTGAAACCCAAGTCTAGGACTGCAGAAACCTAGAAAACACATGAACAAATGAGCTTTCGTCGTGATACATGTATGACTGAAATATTGTTGAAAGAGGCGTAAAGCGCCATTCAGTCAAATAAAAGGAAATTATATGTTTCCATGGCTGTAACCATGTTCTGTAGAAATCTGAAGCTTACAGGAGCGAACATTGTTTCGGAATTATTTCAGTTTGATTTCCTTTTCGAAGATTTCCTTTCCAGAGAACGAATCGTAAGATTTAACCCTTTACCAAACAACAAAATTGTAGACTGGTCCAGATTGAAAGCACTTGCAGATGACAAATTAAACGTAACTCAAAAATTGAAATTTGTTTCCAGCAGGCTAGAAAACATTGTGGGAAAAGGAGAAAATGCTGGTTACCAGCATTTTCTCCTTTTCCCACAATGTTTTCAAAAGGCTTCTATCTCAGGGTCGTAAAAACCAGGGATTGTTTGGTAAAGGGTTAAGTATTATTAAGAAGTAGTGCAAGTGGTGCATGGTGACGATAGGAAGTGTCCAATCGCATGCCCAAGGATACATGGACAGGCGATGGAAGCAACACATTTCTCTATAAACGTGTTGCCTTACAGAGTGTGATCGTTGTTTTACGCCGTTTTTCATCCTTGTGTCAGTTTTATCGCGGCGGTTAGTGCGTCTATCCATGCTTTTCTGCGGTTTCTAGTCCTAATAGCTTCAAGCCTTGTATGATACCGACTGTGAGCTACCGGACGCCTAACCAAGGGTACATCGTTTTGGGGATAAATTTCGGCGCGTCATTCTTTTCCAGGATCTACGATAGAGAAGCTTAAGGTTTCATGACAGTGACAAAAAAGCTTGCAATCTCTTATGTAATGGTGCATCTTTGTTGAAAATTTGATAGCGGTATACAGTGCTCCTTAGATGGTTTCCGTTGAAAAGAGGGAATATAGTTTATAAATTTTTGTCGTCTGATAAAGAGTTGAAGGTTACTTGCGGTGCGACTTCCGTTTCGTGGATCTTATAGATAGCCGTATGAGATTTCGCGGTAAAGACAGGAAGCGTCCTCTTGTATTCTCTGCGAAGAGTCTAGATCCAAAACAACGCTTAGTTCTGTTTATTATGTGATTATCCATGGACTTATTCATAAAAAAGTGGAGACCATGCTCCATTTCTTAACTCTTTACCAAACGACAAAATTTAGACTGGTCCAAATTGAAAGCACTTGCAGACTACAAAATAAAAGAGACTGAAAATTTGAAATTTGTTTTGTGAAAGATAGAAAACATTGTGGAAAAAGGAGAAAATGCTGGTTACCAGCATTTTCTCCTTTTCCCACAATGTTTTCAAAAGGCTTCTTTCTCAGGGTCGTTAAAAGTCGGGATTGTGTGGTAAAGAGTTAACCCTTAGCCTGGTAGATAAGTGAAATAAAACTTTCCAGCCGATAGTAAAAACCAAGATTCTGATATTTCAAAGGTATTTTTTGGGGGGGTGGGGGGTGGGGGTGGGGGGTTTGTGGGGGGAAGATATCTCCTTATCGGACTGTGCATATCCAAGATCAGACTGTACGTTCTAAGCAGTCTGATCTTGATCTACACTGTATGCAAAACTGGTCCTTGAGTCGCGCTTAGCAACCTATGGGTTAACTCTATACCAAACGTCAACATTTTTGACTCGACCAAATTGAAAGAATTTGCAGACGACAAATCAAATGTAGATTAATTGAATAATTACTTCCATCTTTCATAGGGTAGAAAAAAAAATGTGGGAAAAGGAGAAAATGCCGGTTACCAGCATTTTCTCCTTTTCGCACAGAGTTTTCATAAGCCATCTTCCTTAGGATCGTGTGGGAAAGGGTTAAATTTGAATTAGAAAATTCTTTCTTATCGAAATACATGACAGACATATCAAAAAGGAACGATCGACAAATAGTTCTTTATTCAAGTTTAGGTTATGTAGGACCTGTACCGAGGCTGGATTTTATGGTTAAATTATAAAATCTTAACCTTAAGCGGCAGTAGGTTGTAAAGTGGTACGTCTGGAAAATTTTGTGACGTGGCATAATTTTCCAATTTGCCCATTACGAAAAAATCTATTTTCTCATAATTCTAAAGAAAATAAATTTATTTACCCCCACTAACCAACACCCTCCCCTAACCAACACCCCACTTAATAGCCCCCATGTGTCGGCGCAAGATAAGCCTATGCATGAGGGACTAATATAATTACTATATCCATTTTACATAAAATTCAAAAATAAAATTAATGATTTCATTTAAAAAAAAATAATTCTTTATGTAATAAACTAAAATGGAGAATTATTTAGGAATCACGATAAACCATGAATTAGACAAAGTATTTAATGACCACTCATTAAATCTCCTAGAAAAATATTATCTAAGAGCGAATGAAACTCCTCAACAGGCATTTGCTAGAGCTAGCGTCGCTTATAGCAAAGGGGATTTACAATTCGCCCAAAGAATATATAATTACGTTTCTTCTAGAAAATTCATGTTTTCTTCTCCTATTTTAAGTAATGCTCCATTACCGGGAGAAACATTAAAAAGCCAACCCATTTCTTGTTTCGTAAGTCACGTTCCCGATAAAATAGAATGGCTTATAGAACATTTGAAATCCGTAAGTTGGTTTACGATAGTTGGAGGGGGAATAGGCGCAGATTGGGGTACCGTTAGAGTAGCGGATAGTAAATCTCCCGGTCCTATAGCTTTTCTAAACCCTATAAACGCTATTATTAACGCGTATAAACAAGGAAAAACTCGTAAAGGAAGCTATGCGGCGTATTTAGACGTTTCTCACCCGGAAATATACGAATTCATCTCAATGAGAATACCAACGGGCGGGGATATTAATAGAAAAAATTTAAATATATTTAACGCTATTAATATCACTGATGAATTTATGAAAGCCGTAGAACGAGGAACGAATTTCAATCTCGTTGACCCGAAAACGAAAAATATCACTCCCGTAAATCCCAGAAAATTATGGGAAACCATTTTAGAATCTAGAAGCCGCGTTGGTACTCCGTATTTAAACTTCATTGATACTATAAATAAAGCTCTTCCTAAACCAATGAAAGATAAAGGTTTAAAAATCCACGGAAGTAATTTATGTAATGAAATTCATCTACCTACAGACGTAGAAACAGATGCCGTTTGTTGCGTTTCGTCTTTAAACGCCGAATATTTCGACGAATGGGATGAACAGTTAGTTAGAGATATTATAAGACTATTAGATAATGTATTAGACGTATTTATAGATACAGCGCATAAGAATATACAAAGAGCCGTTAAAGGAGCAATAAGGGATAGACCGTTAGGATTAGGAGTTATGGGTTTAGGAACATTATTCCAAAAGAAAAAAATCGCTTTTGAATCCGCAGAAGCGAAAGAATTAAACGAACGAATTTTTAAATTTCTTAAGGAGTGCGCCGTAAAAGAAACTAAACAATTAGCGTTAGAACGAGGCGAGTGTGAATCAATGAAAGGTACAGGGTGGCGTAATTCTCATTTATTAGCGGTGGCTCCTACATCTAATAGCTCAATTCTTACATCTTGTTCAGCTTCTATAGAACCTATTATAGCAAATGCCTACACCTCTAAAACTAGAGCGGGAACTTTCTTAATTAAAAATAAATATCTCGAAGAAGAATTGGAAAAATTAAATATGAATGACAAAAAAACGTGGGACTCCATTTTGGTAAACAAGGGTTCAATTTCTCATCTAAATAATATACCCGATGATATTAAAGAAATATTTAAAACCGCTAAGGAAATAAATCAACTAAAAATAATAGAATTGGCGGTTGATAGACAGAAATACATTTGTCAAGGGCAATCTCTAAATGTATTTATAAAATCATCCGCTACGAAAAAAGAGGTACACGATATTCATTTCCAGGCTTGGAAACAAGGCTGTAAAGGACTTTATTATTACAGAGGAGAAGCTGAGGAGAAAGCGGAAGATATATCTTCTATCAATGGTGGAAATATGGAATGTAGTAGATGCGTACTTTAAAAATTATTTTGATTTTCTTAAATTTTAACCCACAAAATAATTCAAAATATGGAGCTGTTAAAAGAGTTTTTAAAAGAGTTAAACTTAGATGAAAATAAAAGTTTAATGAAGTCTATAGATAATATGGAAGAAAATTTGTTAAATATGGATATAGTTAAAGATAAATTTAAAAACTTAATTTCAGACAAAGAAATTTTAGCAAAATTTGCTATACTTCTCAGTAATTATGTGAATAGTATTTTAGATTCTATAGACCCTATGCTTAGATTGAATAATAGTTATAAGATTAAATTTTGGGATGATATTTATAATTATAAAAACAATTCAAAAAAAGAAATATTATTTATATGTAAAACCAATTTAGGAATTAAATTAGATAAAAAATTAACTAGAAACCAATTAATATACAAAATTATAATGTATATTTTTAATGATTTTAGTGATTATAATGGATTTTCATCAGATTTTTTTAAATTAATGAGAAATAAACCTTTAAAATCATCAAATATTATAAAAAAGCAAGTATTAAAAAAGGTTGAAATATAATTTAATTCATAAAATTAAATTATATTTCACGATGCCCCCAAGCTAAAGTATCAATCTTGTCTTTCAAAACAAACCTTTTATCATCACTTGAACCTAACGCTTTTTTGTTTAACTCTTCAGTATACATATTATGCTCCCTACTTCTTAAAACAGTCATCTTTCTATACTGGTCCTTTTCTGTAAGCAAACACTCTTTGTAATTATTTAAGTTTATCTCTTTCTTAACAACTGATTGTTTAACACCTTTACATCTTTTATCTTCCTCACCATCTAAAGTTTTATAAGCATACATTTTTGCCCCAAGACCAACAAACTCATTTATAATTTCACCACCTAACTCATCTTTAAACATTCCAACTACCCTAGCATTACAATCATTTTTTAAGAAATGGTCTTTAGGATAATTGCTTGTATCAAACATTTTAACCACATCTTTCTCCATATCCTTATATAAATCAGCAGTTTCTACTTCGAGAATAAAACTATCCGTATCAGTATAACACATTCTAACCTTTTCACCATACTTAGGTTTAAAGTAATTATAATAAGTTTTTTGCATATGCGTTTTACTAATATCTAAGATGCTTAATCCTGAGTAAATAGGTTTATCATATACCAACTTAGTGTTTTTCATGTGTACCGCTGTTAGGTTTTCATCGAATATTTTTGCGTGACTATAGTTTGGTTTTGCTACTAATTTTCTACAACGCTCTTCACTAGAAACCAGTTCTATTGATACTCTGTTTCTTAGATTTTCCATAGTTTTACCAAAAACCGAGTTATTCATTAATTTAAAAAAATCTTTTTCGAAATTATTTTTAGCCGCTTTTCTCAGTTCAATGTTTGCATCAATATATGATTTAAGCCACGGACTTTCCACAAACTTAATTCCTCGATGTATTTTAGTAATTTCTAAACCTAAATCAACGCATGTTTTTAAAGCTTCATGATGAATAATATAATTTTCTTTATTATTTAAGTTTGGAATAAGTTTTTCTACCTTTTCAATCTTTAAACGTTCAGGCGCTAAAGGAAAGTCGTTATGTAAATCGTGTAATTCTCTCGGATATTCTAAATCTACTTCTAATATACATGGGATTTTTTGCCAAATTTCTAATTCTTTATTTGTCATCCATTTAAAACCATATGTAGGAAGAGGTCGGCTCATTGCCCAAGGATAAAGACTGTTTGCATCTATATATAATAAATATTTTGATGGTTTACTAGAATCATATAATTTACCCATATACTTATTATTTGCTTTTACATATCTTTTACTACACATACTAACACCTCCTCTGATACCCTTTTCAACCATTAAAAGCATATCAGAATCACTTAAAAGCTCTAGGTTCACTTTCGTTATTTTTAATGCCGCATCCCAAGCTAAACCAGGGGCTGTATAATACCAACTAGGGTCTAAATTATAGTTTTCGCGACAAACATCTCTAAAGTTCTCAAAAACATCCGCTAAAAGCAATACATCTATTTTATTGTAAAGTTCTAAGTAATCCTTCAACGTTTTCATGTTAAAAGTTCTCCAAACCTTTTGTGCATGAGCGTAATCTTCATCACTAATTCCTTCTTTGTTTAAACTAGAGTAAAATGCTTTTTTAGGTGGTAATTCTTTATCTTTAAGTTTATTAAATGAATCTAAGTACTCATAAGGGAAAACTCCTTTTCTCCTAACCAAAGATAACTCATTAGCATTAAAATATTTCGATAAAATTTTTAATTGGCTTTCTTTTAAGTTACTCGAAAGCTTATCTAAACTAGAACTCATAAACTTAAAGCTATCAAGAAATTTAATTTTATGTTTTATATTTTTTCCGACCCAAAATTGTTTACTAAAACTAATATATTTCTCTTCATTATTTGGAATACAATCAATCCTCCCTTCAGATTTGCCAAGGCATTTAATAAAAAGATGAGCGTCATATCCACTAAGATTATGAAGGTATACAGGTGTGAAGTTAGGATTTTTAACGTTTAGGTTACATTCAGTGTGTGCGGCACCTCTATATTTACCCGTAAAATGACAATGGTCTCTTACTCTATAATTAACATGATTAAACTCCCCACCACAAATCCAACAATGTGTTTGTTTTTTATGTTCCATTTCTTCCTTTTCTGTAATTATAATAGGTTTTGGATTTTGGTAATATTCTTGATGAATTTCTCGTATATCATCTTTCAACCAGCTTATAAAAACTTCATCAGCATTTTCTCCGACATAACTTCTTAATATAGGGGCTTTAACACTATCATCAAAACATTTTATAATATAAACAAAACTACAAGGTATATGCTTTTGATATTTCATAGTATAACTTTTTTCTGGGTTTGGTTGGCACGTGTGTATTGGCTCTAAAACACTTTCAAAATCAGCGTATACAACAAAGGGAACCTCAAGTTTTCTAGAATGGTTTTTAAAAGCTACCCAGGTATTTGGTTTTGGCATCTCTAAAGTAATAGGTTCGTGTTCATTACAATATTGTTTGTGTTTTTCCAAAAGTTCTTTACTACCAAAATGATTCAAACAACGTCCACAAATTTCCATATTTTTAGAGTTATGACTATTAGTTACTTGTCTTATTACTAATCTTTTAAGGTTTTTTATGAGAGCGTAGTGCATGTTTTCCTCATTTTTAATTAAAAGAAGGTTAACATGTTTACTTTTTTCACATTTTGTAAGCCTAAGCGGATAAATGAATTTTTTGTTCTCCTCATAACTATATACGTTTACACTAATTTCAGGATTTTGTGTTTCGAACTTACTGATATCCTTAATCGAAACAGGGTAGTCGATTCCCGTCATATTTAAACTACTTTCCTTTTCTTCCAAAGCTTTATCTAATAATTGTGGATTTTTTTCTTTTGGATTTAACTCTCTTAAAACACACCATAAAAAGCATTTATTATCTTTATTTTTCATATTGATAACTGCTTTTTTGTTAGCAATCCATGGTGGTAAAGGTATCCAACTATTAGCTCTTAAAGGAACATAAGTAGCTGTATGTATTTCTAGTTTTACGATACTTCCAAAAGTCCAACCACTACCTTCTCTTTGGAAATTAGCTAAATTTTCTAAAACTTCATCTATCATTGTGTTCAATAAATCCTCTATTTCTTCACTGTTTAAATTTAAATGTTGGCTACTATGAAAAGCACGTTCCACGGGGCCTTGATCAATATCTGTCATTAACCACATTTTACACCTAAGTACAAGTTTTACCTTTGTTCGTAAATTATTTCGAAGAGTATTTATAAGAGGCGCCCACGTTTCTGTGAAAAATCTTTGCGGGTTATAATTTCCTCTACCATCTATAACATATTGATTAACAAACTCTCTAAATGCTGAGCGCTCTCTTCTAACCTCAAACGGTTGTCTTGGTGGATAATTCTCTCTAACATTCTGAACAATTTCATCAAGAACTCGTGGTAATTGGTTTTCTCTAACATTACCAGTTAACCAATCAGTAAAATTATTGATTCTTTGTTGAACTGATTGAGGTATAGTGTTAGCTATAACTCTTCCAACATTTGATGCAGCTCTTCCAACTATATTAGAAATTCTGTTAAGCCAAGACATTTTATAGAGTAAATATAATTCCCTTAACCTATTTATCAAAAAATTTTATTATATCTGCGTGTAAATATAATAAAATTACTGAATATTAATCTTATATTTATCTTTCCAAACCCTTCCATTCCAATTCTCAATCGTTTGTGGGCTGCGGTCTATAAATTGGCCCGCTTTATAAATGGATGGAAAGGTTTTTATTTCTCCAGTTTCAACATCCTCTAAACTAACTTTCTTAGGATTTTTCATAATAGTTTGTAATCTATCAAACTTAGAGTCTTTACTTTTTTCTTCTTTAGGCGAATCACTCGGAAACAATCCATGTTCTTTCACCAACTCAACTAAACGCTTTTTATTCCAGTATGAGTAGAAATTTATATTATTTTCTTTAAGAATTTGTTTTAAATCTGCAACCTTTATCATTTTTTTTTATATAAAAAGAAAAATCTTAATACACTACACTCATTTTATTTCCATCAGACTGGAAGTTAATTAACCTATCACTAATAATAACAGCATATGCCTCTGTATTCGCAAGCACATTTTCAGTAAAACTCACTTTGATTTGGATATCAGTGACAGAGTATTTCAATTTCGCACTCTGTTTGGAAACATCAAACAAAAACAAAGGATAAAGGCTTTTATAATCTGGTGGAGTAATGTTAGGGTTTGACACCATTTCATTCATGTTATAAAACTTAGACCTAAATAGAGAAGCGTCCCCATACACTCTACTAAATTGGTTTGCGGTAAAACTGAGATTATAATCAATAGCGGGATATCTAGTAGAATTTAACGTAACATAAATGTTATTAACGTTTCTATGGTCAAATATAGCTGGATTTTGTTGTTGATTCCCGCTTTTACCAGTTTGAAAACCAACAATGATAAAACGTGGCACTTCAGGTGATGATTTGACAGCGAGCCTCCAGGTAAATGATGTTGACTCGGGAACCGAAATAGAGTCACACTGTCTCATTCTATACCCAACCGGTATTTTTTCTTTTTTCTCAATAATTTTATAAAGTTGCATTTTCTCTCCATCTGAGGGTAACACATGGGGCATGAACCAAGATACTCTAAGTAAATTAATTCTACCATCAGCAGGAGCAGCACCATCTCGAAAGATTGCATCATTATCATTATTTCTCGTTAATGTGAGAGTTTGCTTCATTCCATACAATATCTTATCATAATCATCACAAAAACCAAATATATGTTTTAATGGAACTCTGAAGCTAAAGGTGCCTCTTGGAAGAGGGTTATTAATAATATAATTTCTTCTTACAATAAAACCAGTGTTTCCGGCACCCGCGTTAGCTGCTGTATCTTTATACCACAATTGATTTAACCCTTGTGATTTAGAAAAATCATCCGGATATTTTAACAACCCAAGCATTGTAGTAGCCTGACCAGGGTTTAATACAGATTCAATCTCCATACCCGAAAGTTGATACTTAATATTTTTAAAAAGATACATGAGACCATTGTTTGTTAAAGAAATATCAGCGTTAGCATCATAAACTGCTCCAGTATCACTTCTTACTAATTCACCTATAAAAAGTAAATAACTCTCACTAGGATGAGTAAAAATATCTTGAGTCTCAATGTTAATTCTAATTTCTCCTAGGTTGTTAAGGTTTGTACCGGTGATTGGTTCATACTCATGGTGTTCATACTCAGCAATACTATCATCTTTTAAGATTGGTTCAGTTATTCTTAAGATGTCCATTTTATAAAGCGATTATAATTTTTAAAACAAAATTAAAAATTATAATTGTGTTACTTAAATTACAAACCAAAGCTGGGGGTAAGACTTATTACCATTAACAAACACACCTTGGAGTTTAATGTTTTTTGTGGTACCCAGTTCAGCTTTTGGATAAGCTTTATTACCGTATACAAGTGTTATTTCAGGTATACCGTTATCTTTTAAATATTCATTCACATTTTTCTCAATCTCTTTTATCTTGGTTACCTTTTCAGAAGACAACTTCACAACAGCTTTTTTTTTACCATATTTCGTTTTATCAATTCCGAGGATATCACAATCTTCTATGTTTAAAGAAGAAGCGCCTGTTATTTCAATACTAGTACTATTATATTTTTCATTATCTACACGATTAAAATTTAATAAACCCATTCTTTTTTATAATAAATATAATTTTCTTAACTTATCAATTTTTTTTCTTCATACTGTTTTAATACCCGCCCCACTGTTTAATCTTTTAACTAAGTCTTGGATAGCAATGGCACTTCCATCTATTAATGCGCTAATGTTTTGCGTTTTAGGAGTATCATTAGGTTTTGGTGTTGCATTATATTTTTGTAAAATTTGTTTTGATTTTGGTGTTAAGGCTTTCGTAACTAATTTTTTCCCCGCTTCTACCGCTGCACTTTTCCCAACCTCTAGAGCTTTCTTTGCTCCTTCCTTAGCTACACTCTTTCCTACATCAAGAGCAGAAGACGTAATTTGTTTAGCCGCACTACTAGTAAAAAGCCTCGTTAAAAAGTTAGCAATACTATCAAAGATTCCGGAACCACCGTGTGAATACCTTGTTTTAAATCCGTGTTTCTTATTGATTATCATCTTTTTTATAATGAAGACATTAAATTTTTATAAGAGTGCGAATTTATAACACCTTGTCTTTTTAATTCATCACAAATACTTACTAACTCATTTCTTACGCCTGTATTACCTGCTTCTTTACTTGCCATCAACAGACCTAGTCTTTCTATTAATGCGTTAGGGTCAGATGGGATAACAACGGTACCCTTTCCTTCATACTTTTTCCTATTACGCCAAATAGGACTAAGAATTTCCATCCATTTCTTACCTCTAGAACTTTTAGGACGTGGATTATCCGGGTCGTTACCTCTATGAAGAGTACCGGTCCGTCTCATTATTTCCGAATAATTTAAATAATCTTCATCCGTATAAATATTTTCATTTGGTTCTTTAGCGACAATTAACTCCCATAAACCAGGTGTTCCTATATACGTATCTGTACCAAGAATAATATCATCATGTTCAATTGCGACCATTTTGCGGCCAATATAAAATTTTTTATCTTTATCATATAATCCCCATGTTTTATCAACATCAGCTTCAGTAAGAGTTTTTGTTAGATACTCCTCTGCAAGTGGTCCAATTTCAAATGTACCTTTATATTCCTCAATATTTGGTTTTTCCCCAGAAGGATAAGCTGTAATAGATGGATAAGCTGGTAGTTTAATAGCTTGTGGTAACTGTTCGATACCTTCTTTAATAGGTATAAGCCCCTCTGTAATCTCCTTTGTTGTAGCTTTTTGCGTTTCTGTTATAGGTTTAAAAAACTTTGAAAGGCCAGTTTGTAATTCTCGTTCACCTGTTCTTTCTGCTAGTAGATTATCTCGAATATTCTTTTTCGTTTCGAGATACTCTTTTACAATTAAGTCTCTTTTTGCAGGGTCAGTTATTTTTAGAAATGACATTTTTAATTAGCAACATATTTTTTTAATATATAAGAGCATATATAATGCTTTTATATATTTATTCATCTCCTATTTCACATTGGCATTTACATCTAAAACTTAGTAATTTAAAAGGGAAGCTTTCCACCATGATTCTTTTCAACGAGCCTCCGAAAGGAATCCCTCGCTTCTTCCCTCCCTTTCTCAATCAAACTTTCCTTTTCTTCGAGTGTTACCTTCTTTTTAAAGCTAGTTCTTATTTCACTCTTCATTTCTTCATACTTATTCATTTCATCCATTATCAACTTAAACTCATCATCAGATATATGATTATCCATTAAAGCCTTTGATACATGATTAGCTATAGTATTAAGCTTAGCAGCAGCAAGAGTTTGAATTTTCAAATGTTTTTCAGCTTTATTAGTAGTTTTCCTAACAAATACTTTACTAACCAATGAAGAAAGACCGATTACACCAGCAGCAACTTCCAAACCTACAGCAACGGGTGCCGCTGCAACAGTTGAAAGCAAAACAACGCCTACACCACCTAACGCTAATGAAACAACAACCAATCCACCTTCAACATTATCAACTGCTTTAGCCATCCTACTATATTTCTTATTCAATCTTTCCCTTTCAGTTATTTCCTTTTTGAGAAAATCTAAAACCTCAGATATTTTTTGAAGCCTATAAGAATGCCCATTATCCATTGTTTCCATTTCAATATCTTCATTAGGTGGGGCGTTAGGGGTAACCCGTTCTTTGGGTAGTGGGGGATATAATTTATTAGGATGTTTCTGGTCTGTATCTGTCATTTTATAAATGTAATATTTTTTTTATGATAAATATTTTAGGTAGCAGAATAACTCTCCCTCAGGTATTTCGATTGGTTTTTGTGAGAAATTATAAATGTAGACTAAGATATCATTAACATCATTATCAAGATGTATACCATTAAAAATGGTTAAACTATCTTTCCATTTATTACTAATAGATACCACTACAACTCCTCGTGTAGCTATATAACCAAATTCTAACGGAACTCTCTTACCATCATTAGGAGGAATCTTGATAGTTTGTTGCGAGTATATTTTCCATTTTAGAGAATCTTGCTTTAAGGGAGGATATTTTACTTCATTTAAATGAGGTTTCCAAAATATAGTTTTATGTTGGGTAGTAATATTAGGTTTTATACCAAATTTATGAATATCCATTTTTATTTGTTGTAAATAATATTTATAATATAGCCCCTAGGATAGGAATATTAGCAAATGGGCTATTAGGCCCAAGTAAAAGTCCTTTTCCATCATACATTTTTCCTCCTTGCTTTAAATACAACCCATCACCAACGGAATTTAATCCTTTACCTTTGTATGGTTTTAAGTATAATCCACTTCCATCAGTTTCAACTTGGCAAACACATCCTCCTTTTTTAAGGTAAAGACCTGACCCCATAGCTTTTTGAACACCTGTTTGGGCTAATCCAGAAAGAGCACCAACACCTAAAGCTGGTAAAACAGTTTTTGCAAGCATCGGTAAAGCTCTAGCAGCCAACCCAGCTAACATTCCGAGGAAACCCCCTTCTATTTTCATGTTATGTTTAAGTTGTTTCGTAGTCATTCTAATAGTTATACCCACACCATCCTCATAGGCTTTAGCCATTTTCTTCGCTTGTGAATTGGTAATTGCTAAAACATCATTACCTTGTAAATCTTCATGGCCTAAACGAATACTTACTGGGCAACTAGCTTTAACAGCATATTGAAGTTTTTGCTTTTGTCCTTCAGATATATTTACTTTAACATTAGTGTAACTTGTCATTTTATATACGAGTATTTTTTTATTTAGCTCATCTCGCTTCTCTAATATGAAACCTAATCGTTAAATTTTCGCCCCTAAGATTTAGTAAATTACCATCTTGGTCAGTAATATTTACATCTAGGCTATGTATTTCATCTAACGTTATTGGTAAGTATACTAAATTAACTGGGGACTCAATTATCTTATATCCAGGTGCAACATCTGGGAAAAAAGAATAAATAGTATTTCTTGTTGAACTATTAACGTAACTTCCTGAAATAATATCTATGTTAACGAGTAAACTATTTATGCTAAGAATGTTCACTACATTCTCTGACTCGTGAAATCCTTGCGAATATTTAGCTCGAGTAAATCCTAATACTTTAGCGATGGAACCTGGTTGATTAAAATCTACTTGATAACCATCATCAATAATAAGAACAGACTTTAGGGTATTAGTGTTCGCAGAAAAGTTAATAGGATACTCTTCATTAACTCTATCATAATGACCATTTTTTCTCATTTCCTGACGAATCGTATCATTAATGTCAACGAGGTCGTAACTTCCTTCAGGTATTTTTATTTTAACCCATGTGTTGCCATTGTCTGGAGAATAAACGAATGTGTTGTTCGTTTCATCAATGTTTGGAAAAGAGTAGTAAGTTTCAAGGTTTACCATAGCTATTTCGTATTCTTTATCCTTTTCCAGTTGAATTGGAGGATTAAACCTTGTTCTAAAACTTGTTTTGTTGTCGCTTACTATGATTTGAAGCGATGTTTTGTTGCTCGTATTTTTAACAATTTGTTCTAAAAGTTTTTCCATTTTTATAATATTTAAATATTTTTTTATACTGACTTAGGTATGTAGAAGTTATCAATATTGTTTCTATACTTTCCATCATGTTCTTTACTGGTTAAGTCAATGATAGCAAAACCATGTGGTCTTTTCCATGCATCTTGGCAAAACTTCATAAACTCTTTATAAGGCATATCTTCACTTGCATGATCGCTATAAATATGATACAGGTTTTTGGGGGGTTGTTTGAAAAGACAAATAAAATTAGTGTTTTCTCTAATAGTTTGCCTTGGTAGTTTAAAATAATTCTGGGCAAGGTAAAAGCAGTCAACATTACTATGCCTTCCTCGAGTGTAGTAACACTCACATTTATTTTGCTTTTCTAAAAGTATATCATCGAAAATCATTAAATTTTTATTTTCTGAGTTTAACTCACTCGGATCAGGTACATCACTATCATCATCAAAGAAGGTGCAATTTATATCTGATTTTTTTTTAATCGTTTTAGCCCATTCTTCAATTAAAGCTATTGGTGAAATGTTTTTCCTTTGTATTTCATCACGTATGTTAAACAATTTTAAGATAGATTCTTTTGATAGTTTTTCTTCAAAAGCCTTTTTTATTATTTGGTATTCTGATTGACGAAGACTTCTTCCAAAAATACTTAAATCGGTGTAGTCAAGCCATCCCGGTCTGAATAAAAGGTTAAACAATAAAGTAGTTTTACCATATCCTGATTTACCTACAATTAAACCCCTAATACTTTTTGGGAAAAGGGGGTGATTAAATCTCTTTAATAGTGCTTCATTCCATGATAAGTCCATAATATCCATTTTTATTTAAATATTTTTATTTTTTTATATAAAACAACATGTATTGCGTTAAATGTAAAAAACATACAGATACGAATAATATAAAATATTCTGTTTCTAAAAATGGTAGAAATATGATGCAGGGTAAATGTGTTATTTGCGGAATAACTAAATCACAATTTATAAAAAAAAAACCACCGGGAGTAGTATATTAAACAAATTTATAAATAATTTACCCGTTGAAATGCATCTGCCAGGGCACAACTTTACGGGGCCAGGTACCAAACTAAATAAAAGACTTAATCCAGATTTAACACCGAAGGAATGGAGTAAACCTATAAACCGTGTTGATAAAGCCGCTTATAATCATGATGTTTGCTATCTTCAACATAATGATACTGCTACAAGAAACGCAGTGTGTGATAAGAATATGTTAACGGAGTTAGAAGGTATTTACAATCCTAGTATTAGAGAAAAAATGGAAAGAGGTTTGGTAAGTAGACTCATTGGAACGAAAATGAAATTTGGAATGGGAGTAAAAAAAAAAATTTAGCTGAAGAATTACATAAACCCGTAAAAAGGAATTTTAAAAAAAGGAGAGTTAGAGTAAACGGTATAGATAGGATATGGGCTGCGGATTTAGTAGACATGCAAGCATTTTCTAAGCTTAATCGTGGTGTTAAATACCTTCTCGCTGTCATTGATATCTTTTCTAAATATGGATATCTGGTGCCATTAAAAGATAAAACAGGAAAATCTGTTGCTATAGCATTAAAAAGTATTTTTAAGGAGAGAAAACCTGAAAAAATGTGGGTGGATAAGGGTAAAGAGTTTTATAACAAAGATGTAAAAGACTTGGTTGAATTATATTCTACCGAAAATGAGGAAAAATCTAGTGTGGTTGAAAGATGGATTAGAACAATGAAAGAAAAAATGTGGAAGTATTTCTCCGCTAACTCTACAAACGTTTACATTAATGCGCTACCGGATTTAGTTAAAGAATATAATAACACGAGACATTCATCTATTAAGATGACTCCGGTAAACGCTAGTAAAAAAGAAAATGAAACGAGAGTTTGGAGAAATCTTTACCCCGATAATCTCGAAATAAGAGACTCTAATCCTAATTTCTCTGTTGGAGACAAAGTAAGGATAACTAAAAAGAAAAAGACTTTTGAAAAAGGCTATACAACAAGATGGACTGAGGAGGTTTTTACAGTTTCTGAGGTTAAACATACATCACCTATAACATATAAAATTAAAGATTTTAATGGAGAAGAAATCCAAGGTATCTTTTATGAACCTGAACTGCAGAAAACTAGTCAAGAGGTGTATAGGATAGAAAAGGTTATTAAAAAAGGAAAAAAGAAATCTCTCGTAAAGTGGAAAGGGTATCCCGATGAATTTAATTCGTGGGTTGACAATAAAGATATTAGAAATATTTAACTATAAAAAAAAATGACAAATATTTCGATTGAAAACGTAATTTTACCGAATAAACCGTTAACCAATTTCGAATTAGAGGATGCCGTTAAAAAATTAAAGATTCCTTATTTTAGAGGAGTTTTTTTACTCGACTCACTACCGAGAAAACTGAGTAAAAAAGAATGTGGTATAGTAAACTTTGATAAAAGTGATGGACCTGGTACACATTGGGTCGCTTGGTATAAAAATGGTGAAACTAAAATCTATTTCGATAGTTATGGTATACAACCGCCTCTTGAAATTCGAGATTATTTAAAAAGTCCAATACAGTACAATACTGACCAATTACAACAAGCTGGGCAAGTATTTTGCGGCCATTTATGTTTATACATTCTAAAAGAGTTATCTAGAGGTAATCGGTTCCAAAATGTTTTAAATAAACTTTTTTAACGCTATATAAAAAAATGCCTGTTGACAAATTCGGAAGAATGAAAGATGATGGTGAAACAAGCGGTGATGGTGTGTCACTCGCTTACATAAATAATAATTTTTTACGTAAAGATGGAACAACTGTTGTTACTGGTTCCATAGACATGAATGGTAATACATTAACGAGGGTTAGTAACCCAGTAAATTCTCATGATGTTGCAACTAAGGATTATGTTGATGCCAACTCAGGGTTGTTGAATGAAAACGGGGGATACCATGTTACTGGATATTTGAATATGGGCTTTAATCCAATAAGAAATGTTAAGGATCCAAAAGAACCGGGTGAAGCTGCTACTAAAAATTATGTGGATAATGTTGATAGAGCCTTCGTTTATAAAGACGGAAGGTGGTATGAGGCAGATGATGCAATCTCAATGGGAGGACGAGTAATTAACAATCTCGGAACCCCCACAAGACACGATCAAGCCTCTAATAAGTTTTATGTGGATACTAGTATTGAGAGAGTTACCGCGGGTGAAAAAGCTTTAACGAAGAAACAAGATGGGTCCTATTCAATAGATGGTGGAATAGATATGAATGGTAACCAAATTATTGGATTATCGAGTCCCATATCCCAAGATGCGGTTACCACTAAAGGTTATGTCGATGACCTCGTTAAAAATATTAGAGGTGGCCAAGGTGCTATGTATAGATCTTTCTCAATGAAAGCGAATGGGGAACTATCAGTAAACCAACCTATTGATATGAA
Organism: Hippopus hippopus; assembly: GCA_946811185.2. Classification (NCBI taxonomy): domain Eukaryota; kingdom Metazoa; phylum Mollusca; class Bivalvia; order Cardiida; family Cardiidae; genus Hippopus; species Hippopus hippopus. The sequence goes on from OX328097.1 coordinate 42,842,746, forward strand.
TAATTTAAGAATATATAATATTGCGGACCCAAGAAATGAAAAAGATGCTGTCACTAGAGAATATATGGAGCGTTTCTTCAGAGCATATAAACCAAAACCCGTTATAACCGTGTGGGCCGAAGAACAGGGATCACTTGTAAACGGTAATCATGAGTTTTCATTCGGTAATGGTAATTCTAGTAAAAGACATGGTTTAGGGGGTTACTGTATGCTTGCGCCAGGTAGAATTACAAGAGGAGCTTTAACGGTCGTTAAAAGAGATCGTAATGCTCCAGAAAGGGTAAAAATTAATATAATGGTAAACGGAAATGAACAGGTTGATTACTCTATTATTAAAAAAGCGCGTGAAAGTTCTAGCTGTACGATTTTTCCAAGGCCGTTGGAGGTAAACCAATGCGATATAATAAACTTCATTACAAGAACAGATAACCAAGATGTAACAAACGCTTACATATCTATTTTAATAGAATTAGACTTGTAGATATATATAATATATTATAAGAAATATATTATATATTTATTTTACAGGAATTACCGACGACACATGGGGCATTTATCTAGAGGATGTAGTTTATCGCATTCTTCGCATACGCATATATGTCCGCATTTTTTGAATAATATATTAGGTTTATTAATAGTGCATATGCAACATCTATCTTCCGAAAATATTTTTTGTTTAAAATTTATTGGTTTAGGGTTTTCGTTTAAATTATCAAATTCACCGCTAAGTTCTATACAGGGTGATAAAGAACAGGGGGCCCGATTAAATACGCTAGATATACCAGCAAATGTTCCAACATGTTCAATTACAAAATTTATTTTTTTGTAATAAGTTTCCAAACATTTTTCATTTTCTGCTCTAATATTAAACCAGTAAGAACCAACTCTTTCTCTCGTTCCATTTTCGTAAAGACCTATCCACATAGAAAAATTATAATCGGGAAATTGTTCCATTGCTTGGCTGTAATAATAATATATAACGGTTCTCGCTCTTTTTAAAGTTGTGACATACATATCACAATGAATCCTCGGGAAATATACTTTTCCTGGCTCGGTCATAGGTAGTTCAATGAATTTATTATATATATGGTCTTCTAAGTTTCTTAATTCACCGGGGGTAAGTCGATCTAGTACCGTACGTTTTAAAGGCATTACATCTAGAACATCTAGATAAGCTTCGTTATCATGTAGAGAACTCATTACATTTATTTACATGACGAAATAACTGCGTTTTCAAATTTTAATTTCTTCTTCTATATTTACTAGCGTAGTTCTTTTTTACGTTGTTTTTAACGTAATTTATGAGTTTGTTTTGACTGTCAGGTTGTTTATCCCTTAAATTCCAATATCTATGCGGTATTACTTTTTTATCTAGATCAGGCTTAACTCGGTGACAAATAAGTAGATCAATTAAGTCTCTTCTAATCCAATATCTAATCAGTTTTTCGTGCGATTTTCTTTTATGATCTAAAGACTCGCATAATTCTATTAATTCACGTTTAACGTATCGTTTACAAAATTCTACCCTATCATCCTCATATTCCATTATATTAATTTACGAAGGAAATGATAATATCTTCAAATTCTTTTTTTAACAAAAGATTATGTTCTACACAATGGACATTTAAATAACCTACATGTTAATTCACCTATTTCATTACACTCATCACATATACATGCATGACCACAATCAAATACTTTATTAGGTTTTTTAACTTTACATATACAACATTCATCCTCCAAAAAGAAATTTTTTGCTTTTTTTGGTTTTTCAAGTTCTGGCGTGTACTTATAACCAAGTGTTATATTATTCGCTTCTCTAGTAAGATCTTCTAATCCAACCCAACAATAACCATAACATAATATATAACCTTGACTTTTACCTTGTTTATTATATGACTCTATTTCCTTTCTAACATATTCACTACTATAATAATCAGGATGAATATCATTTCTAAATGTTGTTATAGGATATATCGTATAAGTAGTTGGAACCGGTTCTCTATCTTTATCTTCCACTAGTTCCAACAAAGCATCTTTATAATCACCAATGAAATTATTACTCCTACAAAATGGTATTTCAATGACAGCATACATATTATTACCTCTGTAGCGATTAGGGTTTAGATTATAACGACACTGGTCTGGCCAAACCATAAAAATAGTTGTGGTGAAATCAGATTCAACCAACCTTTGTTTACTATGTAAGTAATAATTGTATGGTATTAATTTCTTTAATGTAACAATTGGGTCAAGCATTTGTGCATGTAGTAAACTACTATCTATAATCATATACAATTTCTTTTTTGGTGAATAGAACCTAATTAAACGGTGTTTATTTTCAATAACTCTTTCTAGGTTGTGTATAATTTTATAATTTCTAAATCTATCTAACACACTCATCCTGAATTATTTTATGGGTTAAAAAAATAAAAAATTCAAAAAAATTTTTATCCATTAATTTATTTTTTTGAATTTTATGTGAAATGGATATAGTAATTATATTAGTCCCTCATGCATAGGCTTATCTTGCGTCAACACATGGGGGCTATTAAGTGGGGTGTTGGTTAGGGGAGGGTGTTGGTTAGGGGAGGGTGTTGGTTAGTGGGGGTAAATAAATTTATTTTCTTTAGAATTATGAGAAAATAGATTTTTTCGTAATGGGCAAATTGGAAAATTATGCCACGTCACAAAATTTTCCAGACGTACCACTTTACAACCTACTAGCGGCTAAGCGCGACTCACAGACATTTTGCGGACAGTGTAGATCAAGATCAGACTGCACAGAACGTGCAGTCTGAACTTGAATCTACACTATCCGGTAAGGAGATATTTTTCTCCAAATAATTCATGTGAAATGGCAACATTCTGATTTCTACTCTCGGCTTGAAAGTTCTATTTTACTTACTTAGCAGGATAAGGGTTGATAAACTAACTTATCATTCTACGCATTAACATATGCAACATCGTACGCATTATCATACTACAGCTCTGTACAGTCCGGTCTTGATTTAGATTGTATGCAAAGTTCCTGGCAAGTTTAAAGTCAAAGAAGAAAGTAACAAAACATAATCTTTGCTCGTTTGTCGTCACAAACAGGATTGAGTATACGTATGTAACTTTGTCTCTTGTAAGACCAAACTATCAAAAAGTTTCATATTGAATTGTGGTAAAACTGATCGTATTCTAGATAGTGTAGGGTGTACCGCACTTCTATTTGTATGTAAAAGTGATTGAGTGCGGAGATGAAAAAAATATTCACCAAACGATCCCTTAATTTAGCGGTCCTAAGGATTGCAGCTTTAGAAAACACTGTGGAAGGAGGAGAAAATTCTGTTAACCAGCATTTTCTCCTTTTCCCACAATGGTTTTAACCCTTTCCAAGCCAAATTCCATTATTACAGTCATATTTAGTTTTTCGTCTGCATATGCTTTCCATTTGGACAAGTCCAAAATCTCGTCGTTTGGTAAAAGTTAACAATCTAATGATTTCAGTGGGAAAAAACAACACAACTAAGGTGAGAATATGTTTACGCTTCAGTTTTACGTGACGAAGGAGCATGCTGTTTGCACATTTTGGATTTGTTGGGATTGCATAACTTACTTAATTACGAGGTGAATTTCGCTTCACGTCTTACCCATAACATCGTATATATTTTTGCAACTGTCAAAGTAACGGAATTCATTGAATAGAAATTATTGTGGGTAAACGATAAGTAGGTGTAGTAACGGTCAAGGAAACACTGTCGAAAAAAACATTAAAGTGTAGTTGTACAAATTGGTCCATTTTTCTGAAGTGACTTTACAAGTAACGTTCGTATAGATGAACATGCAGCCACACTCAGAGAAAGGATCGAAATTTTGTAATGATATGGGATGTAAGAGATTGCAACATTGACTTCCGCCGTTTACAAGCACTCAGTCAAATTCCCACATCGTCACCTACCGCTCTCAGTAACCATTGGTTAGTTTTATATTACGTCATGGTCTTAGATTGCGGACATAGGATAGTGATTTCGATTTGGCACGGAGCACATTCTTTGTGGTTAGTTATCTTCCACATAAATAGATCGGAGCGACCTGATCAGGCAATATATTCCAGTTGGGAGGATACAATTGAACCTATTGAATTTGCTGTAAACTTCCGTCTCGTCCATATCTGTCGAAGAAAATTTACGTGAAATAAATTCAAATTAATCTAACGAAGAAGAGGCTTTAAGGTAAATTGAAAATTTGTTTGGTTGGAAGATTAGACTGTGGTAGGAGCTTTATAAAAATAGTGTAGCAAAAGTAATGAAAAACCTCGGTGTGTAGATCTAATGTGCACTGTATAAAATAATTATGTCCTAAGCAACTGAGTCAAATTCAAGGTGAAAGAGAAAGAATAAGATATGTTTCTTATTTAGTTCTTCCAACGAATTTTATCTTAAAAATTTTACATGTCACTCATGTTTGGTATTTTTTTGTGGATTGTTTTTCTGTCTAATGGGCCAGAGGCCTTTAACTCTTTACCACACAATCCCGACTTTTAACAACCCTGAGAAAGAAGCCTATAGAAAACATTGTAGGAAAAGGAGAAAATGCTGGTAACCAGCATTTTCTTCTTTTCCCACAATATTTTCTACCCTGTCAAAGTCAGAAATCATCATATTAACAAGATTTTGTTGTCTGCAGATGCTTTGAATTTGGTCCAGTCCAAAAATTTGTCGTTTGGTAAAGAGTTAAAGCAAATAAAAGAGTTATCATTGTCACATGGACGGGTTACTCGTCTGTGTCTTACTATCCCTTTTGACACCAAATTTTCAGAGTCGACCTCTTTCGCACGCTGAAATACAATCTACTGAAATTAAGACAAATCGTTATGTTACGGAATTGACTGAGCAAATAGTGTAGATCCGAGATCAGATTGTAAATCCTGTGCTGTCTGATCTCGATCGACACCGTCTGCAAATGCCCTTGTTTTCACCTATAGTGCTGAAAGGGTTAATCCGTTTTTTTTTTATAATTCTCTGACGCTTTACGTTTGTTTGTGTATTTTTCATTTAAAATAGCCTTATGTAGATAAACTACCATAGAGTTATTACCATCGAGTTACTCATTTTTTGAAGACTTGGTTTGTATCAATTCAATTAACGACGTATATGACAAATGTTCGCGCGCATCCTACTGGGCATGCATGGATATTGAATCAAAACTGCACCTATGTAAACAACTTCTATTAAAAAAAAAAAACATTTTAATTACACTTTTATAGAAATTAGTAAATGTTGATTCCTGTTGTTGTACATAATACCTATGTATATATGTTTTTGTAATGATGATGTACTTTGTACACGTCAAACAAAAAATGTTCTCTTCTGTATTTTTTGCACATGATGGTAATACTATTGGTGCACTGAAACAAGCAGCACTTTCTTCGGGTAGTATTGGTGAAGAGGAAAAAAAGGATCTTTGAACTGTTACCGTGAAATAATTAAAATGCTGCTGACACGGCGTTACACACCAAACAAGGAAACAAAGGCAGGAAATTTAAAGCTGTGGAAGTATAGCTGTTTCCACTTTGAAAATTATTGTTAGAAAAGGAGAAATCGCTCCTATTGAGCAATTTCTCCTTTTCCCACTATGTCTGCTGAGCTTTTATCGTATTTTATCCTTGAAAAAATAACTTCCACAGTGACTTTCAACCTTGTTTTCTGACGAAATAAGCACGGATAGGTGCCATTTTTATTTTTTCTTATTGTTTAGAATTGTAAATACTATAAGTGTGAGAATTTTAAGAAAAATCTGTCCGTTAGAAAGTATGTATTTATTAAGGATTAACCCTTAATTCGGTCAAATTATCTCCCTTTTTAACTCAATGGTCTATATATAACATGCATGTTTGTACATTTACCATGCTCAAAACCAGGCTTTTATACATTTTTTGTGCAAAAATACATGAATTTTTATTAAAATGATGTATATTTTTTTTTTAAATATTTTTCCTGTTGTTTTCCTGTTTAACTGACTTTAAAAGAAAGACGCTTTAAATCCAGTATGAGCTGAATTTTGGAACTGTATATACCTTTTTCAAGGCAAATTTCTCAGAAACGAGCATGGTGACCAACATCTTTTTTACTGTAATCTCCTAGAGACATGATGAGCTTTGTATGTGCAAAGTTTTAAAAAAAAAGTCTATCCGTTAGAAAAAATTGTACTATACGTCGTTAAAAACTTCAATAGAGGATATTTTTGATCAATTTCTTCTTCGTTTCATTTCAGAATATGCTTAGACTTGCTGTGCTCCAAATTCTGATAATCGCTATTTCCGGTGTACTGACGTTCCCTTCCGTCGAAATACGCAGAAGTTACAAGGAACAGACCGAATCGCTACGCACTGGATATTGTAGCATATTTGAGGGAGAGCACACTCGCTGTTACTTTTGTGCTAGACTGTACAACAATGCGAAACTATATAAGGACTGTTGCTTTAGAGCGGAAACTGACATGGTGCGGATGTGTCAAAATCTTTGACATCGGCTGATGACGTGAAATGGGACCGGATGTGATACAATCTATACCTTAAACGTGAGACTGGGCTGAAATTCTGTGATCACATAAATGAGACATTTTGAAAAAAAAGATCTAACCATAATTTGAATCTCAAGCTTGTTTTTACGTTTTACATATCATTCCTTTATCTATGATGTTAATAATGAAAGGGAAAGTTTACTAAAATTTTGGTCTAAAGCGCACAATGATTACAAAACCAAGTTTTAGTATTCTTCTTCAAAAATCGAGTCTGAGATACCACCTGCTTTAATTTTCGGTACACTTACGGATGTTGATGGGGATTTTTTTTTTAACAAATGCAAAATATCAGGAACAACATTGACCCTTATCCAGCTCAATAAGTGAAATGGAACTTTTAAGCCGATAATAAAAACCTGATTTTTTCTATTTCAAAGGAATTTCTGGGTGGAAAAGTATATCCTTATCGGACAGCATAGATCAAGATCAGACTGCACGTTCTGTGCAGTCTGATCTTGATCTATGCTGTCCGCAAAAGGTCTTTTATTCGCGCTTATCGATTTTCTCCTTTCTTTTAAATAAAGATACTAAAAAGTCATTCCATCACCTTTTTCCAATATTCAGCAAACATATATAAATTTCATTTTATTTCATTAGAATTTCGATATTTGACAGCAGACTCTGTCGATTTTTGCGTGAATTATTTGACTATACGAGTACATGAAATAGAATACCAGAAAATCGCCGTAACCTGAAAAGGTGCGGTTTATTTTTTTTTCTATTTGAATGTGTTTTTATACAAGCAAAACAAATATTTCGTTCACATTTTACTGTTTAAAAGTCCTTAAATGAAATTCCTGTGAAATATTAGAACGGCTAGATTCTAAAAAGAGAAAACAGTTTCTTTAATTGAACTGTAGCGGTTTATTACTTTGAAAAGCAATGAAACATGAGACGTTACATATCTCTTTATTTTTATTTGTGTTTTTTGCTTTCTTTAGCTGTTCCATATATACAAAAAGTAGTTTATGTTTACATAAAAACCTGGAAAATTATAAGAAAAATCCCATTTTACAGATGACAGAATTAAAAATTCCTTAAATGTTTACCTATGAGTGCGAGTTGTGGATATCCTCTATAAGTGTGTACAAACATGGAGTTGCCTTTATTTTTATATTAAAAGTTCGAAACAAGAGCATTTTAAGAGCCTTGTTACTTTCTGTCCTTGAGGAACATGAGCAATCTGCATACATATAACTCAAAATGAACCATACTCTGGGAAAAAGAGAACTGAATGCATCTCAGAGATGCGTTATACCAAGCAAGTCATCACATAATTATGGATCCATAAAATCCATTCTGTCTAACAAACGACTGAATCCAAAGGTTGACTGGTTCTTTGACATGCAGAAAATTTACAAATAGCTAAATGTTTCGGCCTATGTCAGCCTGAGCGGATTGATATAGGTCGACACTTTTCTGCAGATGCATTATTTAAACTCCATTTCACAGAGCATGGCCGATTAATGATAAAAACATATTTGATAGTTAAAAACAGGCACCAGACAATTTTACATATATGGCCTGCAACACGCGAAAAGGGGTATTCGGACATTTGCGTAAAGTGTCGTCTCGGATCAGCCTGTGCAGTCCGCACAGGCTAATCCGAAACGACACTCCGTTTTGATATAATTTTTTGTTTTGTGCAAGTTATTGTAGCACAAAATCTACTGTAGTCGTAAAGTGCCGTCTCGGATTAGCCTGCGCGGACTGCGCAGGCTGATCCGAGACGACACTTTACGCAAATGTCCGAATGCCCCTCTTCGCGTGTTGCAAGCCATATTGAAATATCAGTAACCATTCAATGACACTAGGGTTCATTCCATCTTGTCCAGTATAGTGTCCTCTTTGATTTTCCTCTGTTTCGGCTTCAGTAAATAAAGTCGGATAATAGAATGCAGTTTGACTGCACCTAAGAAGTTCTTATCAAAGTAAGAATAGAGCTGGGGATGATGTAGAACCACATGTACACTATGTTTTATCAACGACCGCACGATTATGAAAATCTAACCGTAATTCCACAATGTAGGACCGGAAGTATGCATTGTATGTGACTCGGGATTCTATAAAGTGACGGTCTGTCACTTTGATGTTAAAAATTGTGTTTACATGATAAGTGAAGCAATTACTTTTTTCATTTATCAGCTCGGCTGTTGAAAGGCTGTTTTCGAAGAAAACCTCGAGGTATTGTCGTGGCCCTGGCGTCGTCATCGTGGTCGTCGTCGTCTGCGTTTGCGTCGTCGTCGTGCGAAAACTTTGACATTTTTTAATATCTCTGTGATTACTGAAAATATTTACTTCAAACTTAGACAAGTTCTTTATTATCAAAAAGGGGACCTATACAACACGAGCACGTAACTATCAAAGTATATTTGACAAAGTTATGTCCCTTTTTCGAATTTTCACGGAAAAACACTTGTACCCGAGCGCTGGCACCCACAAGTGGTGCTCTTGTTTTGATAGTTATTATAGAATATCATACCCAGTTACTTGTTTGTTATGTACTGATCAAGGCATCCCCATTGCTCTAAGGAAGGTTTACAGCGCACATACATGTTCCTGCTATGGTCTATAAATAACAAACAAATAACTGTATATGAATATTTTTCTATAACTATCAAAATAAATGAAAAAGTACTAGCTTGACTTACTGTGTGAACACAATTTTTAACGCCCAAGTGACAGACCGTCACTGTACAGAATCCCAAGTCACATACAATGCATACTTCCGGTCCTACACTGTGAATTCTATCATGCGACAAACCTCACTCCAGTTTTTCACTAAAAATATCGCACAATAAGCGAAAACTGTACGATGTTTCTGAGAGCGTGATTCTTACACATTTACTATAAGATCTTTTACAGTATATGCTGATGATAAAAAACTGTTCATTGATAATCGTACGAAAAAAAAAAAAATGATCGCTCGACCGTGGATAAAACGCATCCAAGAATTTTGGCCAAAATGGCTTTCGTTACGACAATGACTCCGTTGAGGATTTCTTTTTGTCATGAAGAAACAAAGAATGAGGTGAATTGCAATTCGTTTACCTTACAGGTTAAGTCGCTTTCAACAGTATTTCAGACATTTATAGGCGACAACCGACTTATTCATGCCTTTTGGGTTTCATGATAACGAGTTTCGGGTTCTGCAGTGCCTTGCCCAAGGACATTGCTACGTGATTAGCAATGCTAGTGCATTAGGATTTCCAGACTAAAGATTAAACACATTAACACATGGACCACGGTAAACTCCGAGTATTTTTCGCCCTAAATTATTAACTCTTATCCTACTAAATAGGCGAAATAAAACTTTCAAGCTGATAGTATTTATCAAAATTTTGCTATTTCTAAGATAATTTTTGGGGAAAGATATCTCCTTATCGGACAGTGTAGATCCAAGATCAGACTGCACGTTCTGTGCAGTCTGATCTTGATCTATACTGGCCGCATAAGTTCAGTGAGTTGCGCTTAGCAGCCTAAGGGTCAATCCTTTACCACACGATCCCGAGTTTTAACGACCCCGCGAGAGTTTTCGAAAACGTTGAGGAAATTTAGAAATTGCTGATAACCAGCTTTTTTTTCTTTTTCCCACAACATTTTCTACCCATTTCAAGGCAAATCGCACAATTTAACCTTTGTGAATTGTTTTTTGCAGGTGCCTTGGATTTGGGCAGGTCAAATTTTTTTTCATCGTCTTCTACAATTTTTATTAGTGACTATTCTTCGCCCTGAATTATTCATCCTAAACCACACGATCTCGATTTCAATTGCGAGAACTTCTGAAAACGTTGTAGGAAAAGAAGAAAATGGATAAATCCACTTCCAATAACGTTTCTTTACCCTTTCAAAGACAAATTCCATCATTTGAGTCACATTTATTTTGTCGACTACAAATGCCTTTAATTTGAACAAGGCTAACATTTTGTCGTCAGGTACAGTTAATATATGCAATGGAGCACGTTGCGTGTTCAACAAACAGTAAATTATATTGACGTAGACTTGACAAGCAAGGACATAAAAAAGGGATGCGCAGGCTGATCTTAATCTTGATTCTTCGCAAAAGGCCACCGGGGTTCGCGATATGCACGATAGAAATCAATACGGAAGTGTAGCACACAATCTTAGGCTTTTTTCCCTTCTACTCAAATACCTTTCTATGCCACAAAACGCGAAATGATTTTTGTAAGATTGACGCATGACGATGCTGTTGAGCATTTTTCGTCTTGAAGACTCAGCCCTTTACTAGGATACACGTGAACATGTGATCTGTCGCCGTGATATGACTGAAATAATGTAAGAGGCGGCGAAAAACACCATTCAATCAATCAACCTTTACTCTTCTCTGAACGACAAAATTTCAAATTATTCAGACTGAAAGCCATGATCTGGCAAAAGAAGGCTTAATGCATCTCCGTGATGTATCGTACCATGCAGTTTATCACGTGATTATGGAGCCATTAGATTCATTTTCTCTAACAAATGACTGAATCCTGAGGTAGAATGGTCCTTGAACATACAGAAAATTGACTGATAGCGAAAAGTTTCGGCCCAGGTCAGCATGCGCGGATTGCGCAGGCTGGCCTGGGTCGATACTTTTCGGAGATGCATTAAGCCCCCTTTTCACAGAGCGTGGCTCATTTGTAAATGACAAATAAATAGAGCGTCAAATGATGAAATTCGCTTTTGAAAGAGAAGAAAACATGGTGGGTAAAAAAGAAAACGGTTACTTTCAACAATTTCTCCTTTTCCCACGGTGCTACCAAAAGCCTTTTCCGTCCGAGTCGTTGGTCGTGAAGAGTCAAATATTTGCCTTCTACGAGCTCCAGATCTGATTTGAAAAGAAATGAGAAAGAACCCGCCCGGACGAACGAGCCCGGACGAACAAGCTTGGCCGAATAAGCCCTGGGACGAAAAAGCTCGTTCTCATGTGCACTAGGTTGCGCAAAGAAAACTCCCGAAAACATCGTTAAAGTCTTGGCATTTGAAATTAGAACAACATATAGAACTGTCGTTATTACGGCTATTGGAGAACGATGAGAGACGTTGCGTGTTAACACCCGTTAAGTAATACTGAAGTAAAACTAAGAAATCATCTGGTTATAAATATCCTTGTTGCATTACCTGTATGACTGCAGCATACAGGATGTTTCATAACATATGTTACACTTTTAATTATGCCTAAGGTACATTGTTTATAAAGGTAATACATGTATAATAAAATCTATACCATAAAACACGGTTAAGATTACATTTTTATGACATGCACAGTACGTAAGATAAAACTGGACCATAAAGGCAGCTAGTGCCTTTCAAAATTATATATTTCAAAATTGACATACACCAAATGTCCACCATGACGTCCATTTTGACGTCGCGGGGGCATTCTGTCTCTTCATACAATTCGCTTTCATTAATCTTGGTTCTGATCAGGCTCATCTCTAGAACTACTGGTGCCTGAAGTTTATTTGTTGTCTGAGGCTGGACTTTATACACATTGACCCTCATAGAAAAAATCCAAAATGAGCTTACGTTTGGCGAGCGAAGGGGTCATGGTTGCTCTATTTTCAAGATCAGTTTTGATTCAAACTTGCTTTCTAACCGTTTCAATACTCCATCGGCTGTGTGTTGTGTTGTACCATTGGCTGAAATCGCATTTCCTCTAGTGCTTGATACTTTACAGCAAAGTTGTGGCATTAGCTTTTGCACGAAGGAAAGAGATGCAAATACAATTCCCCATAATTGTTGCTAGGTCTTCATCACTGTCTTCAAAGAAGAAAGACCCAATTACACTCATGATACTCTAAGCATCCCCATACAATGTGCATAAAATCTATCCTCAAACAACATATGAGCTTAAGGCATCAATAGTTCCTGAGATGAGCCTGATAACAACCCAGATTGACGAAAGTGAATTTAATGAAGAGACAGAATTCTAAGTGACGTCAAATTGACGTCATTTTTAACCTTCAATAATCGATGCATTTTTTTTTTTCAACGCGCTACACGCCTTTATTGTTCAATGTTTCCTTATATACTGTGCGTGTCATAAAACTGTTTTCTTAAACTTATTAAATGGTGTAATTTTTTTGTGATACCTTTTATAAACAATATCCCTCAGGTACATCTTAAAGTGTAACATATATTTTGAAACACCCTGTACTTTTGTAAAACCTTGTATAACATTTTTTTTTGAAGCTAATTAGATAAGCGTTTATGGTCACCAATACTAAGATTAATTAAAAGAAAATTCCATTCATTGGTTGAAAGTACAGTAAAACCTGCATCAGTGGTCATCTCTATCAAGTAAGCAATTTGTATTAGGCAAAAGTGTAATGGTTCCAAAATAAAGTAAATCAAAGGACTGAAAGTCCAGAAAAGCGGATTTGTTGAACAGTTTTAAGCTATGGTTTGATGTAACGAAAACTACTCAGCCTCTTTGGGTATTATTAGATTTCATGCCACAGTGTTGGAAAGCTTTGAGGGAATGGTACTTAATCAATAACATGCACCATCAACAAGGATTTATATATTCAAATCAGTATCAAGACGTCATATCTGGTGTAATAAAAATAAACAGAGTGACCTATTGCTAAAGTAGCCTACAATTCCATTATCAAACACCCAAAATTGCATCATTTTACTGAATTTAACCATACACTTTATTGAAAAGAAATATATACCTGGTAGTATTTATTGGCCTTTTACAGAATAATTTGATTTGTGGTAAAAAAAAAAAAAAAATTAAATAGCTTGCTGTTTAGAGCATAAACAAACAATTCAATAGATATGGAGCCCTCAGATTATGTGGTTTGTATTTGTAAAGGGTAGGAAAAATTCTGGAAGAAAAAAAAAAAAAAGAAATACTGATGTCTTGTTTTCCAACACTGTTTTCACAAGCCCTATTACACAGGACTCATAACACATAGGATTTATTGTGTGTTACAGGGCTAAAAAAAAAAAAGAAAAATCCTCAAAAATTCTCCCAATTTAACTTTGTATGACACAAAATTCAAGGGTCAAATATAGGCCATGTTTGGACAAACCGTACAGTATTTTGAATACTGATTACATGTATATGTAACAGTTCTGTTAAATAGCCCCAGAGGCTGGGATTGAACCTAGAACCTTAAGGTTCAAACTCCGTAGGCAAATGCTCTACAACATTGCTACAAAAGCTAGCTCTATAGCAAGACAGATAAGTGTACCCTTATACAAACACAAGCTATACATTTATATCAATCTGTGGGATAGACCAGTATACAACATATGGATCCATGTCAGGTTTCCTTGGCATCTGACAACTGGATCTGGAGAAAATTTTGATTGGGGTTTATTTTTACACTTTACTGAACACTCATGTTAACCCTTAGACTGCTAGGCGTGACTCACTGACCTTTTGCAAACAGTGTAGATCAGAACGTGCAATCTGATCTTTGATCTACACTGTCCAAAAAGGAGATATTTATCGTCCTCAAAATTACCTTGAAATAACAACCTTTGGGATTTTACTATCGACTTGAAGGTATTATTTGAGTTTTTCAGCAGGACAAGGGTCCTGAAGGAAATAGACACTTAAAAGCATCATGGGAAAAGGATGAACTTCTAGTAGACAGTATTTGCTCCTGTTCCAACATTGTTTTCATTCATAAGAATGAACTTCAGCTCATTTGTATCAGTTTCTGATTTGTTGTCTGCAGATACATTTAAAGAGCCTAAACCTTGTCATATGGGGAAGGAATGAATAATGAAATAGCATCCATTTAATTACCATTTTTGATTAAAAAACAAAAAGTAATTTATGCATAGATGGTGGACATAGACTAATCTGAACAATCTAACAAAAATTAACTCCCCTCTAAATGTGGATCTGGGGTCCTGCATGGCTTACTAGTAAAGTTTAGGACTTGTTACCTGATAGCCATATGTTTTTCTGTGGAAGTGTCCTTAGGCAAGACACTTCAGAGCCCTAGCCTAGTACTGCTGAAACCCAGACATACATAAATAAGCTAGCTGTAGCAGTTATATGACTGAAATAATGTTGAAATTGGCATTAAATGTCATTCAATTAATCAAATGTGGATCTAACATTGGCCTCCCGCAAGGTTAACCTTTATCTGATATTTCTGTCAGGCTCACAAAATGTAACTCATTAGTTTTGGAAAACATTGGTAGACAAACAGATCTATTTTTTCATTCTTAACAAAGTCATTTTGTCCCCATTCCATAACACAATAAAGGATACAATGTGTTTTAACTAAGGTAAGTGTGGCTATATTATTCCATTTTGAAGGATGTTCAGAAAAACTTTTGAAACAACTTATCTAATTGGCTGAAATTTATTTGGCTGTACTAAAAATCAAGGGTTTTCAGAAGGACTAGTGATGGTGGTTTTTGTCTGAGATTATGCTTTAAGTCAGATTGAAAATATCAACAGCTGACCCTAGCAATTGTAAACATGTGAGCTTAAATAAATACACTAAACATGATGACTATATTTTCCTTTACCATAGCATTTTAAGCATTTCTAAAATCATTATAAATCATCATTATGCAAGACTCTTTTGAAATATTGAAACTTCTGTACTCAGATATCAAGGTTTTGATTTTTAAAACAGCATTTTACAATCCTAGTCAGACTATAAACACAACACTTTCTAAACTTTCATATAGTGGGTATAATCATATAGACTGCAAACAATTCAAATCTAAAATAGTGTGCCTATAGGAGTTGGATTTTACTATGTTAGGTGGTCTGATCTTAACTCTTTACCACACAATCCCGACTTTTAACGACCCTGAGAAAGAAGCCTATAGAAAACATTGTGGGAAAAAGAGAAAATGTTGGTAACCAGCATTTTCTCCTTTTCCCACAATATTTTCTACCCTATCAAAGTCAGAAATCATCATATTACCAAGATTTAATTTGTCATCTGCAGATGTTTTAAATTTGGTCCTGTCCAAAAATTTGTCGTTTAGTAAAGAGTTAATCTACTCTTGCTACAAAGGAAACAAACTGTCCTCATTCTGAAGTATAAAGCATGTATTGTTTTGAAACTAGTATGATTTAGTTTAAACCCTTACAAAACAATCCCGACTTTGAACGACCCTGAGGAAGAAGGCTTTTAAAAAGAATTTGGGAATACATGTATGAGAAAATGCTGGTAACCAGCATTTTTCCTTTTCCCACAATGTCTCCAGACCTTCCAAAATTAAAATTCATATTTTGAGTCACATTGATTGTGTTATCAGCAAATGCTTTCCACTTGGACAAGTCTCAAATTTTGTTGTGTGGTAAAGAGTTAAAAAAAACACTGGAGTCCTCTCAGGGAAATAGAAACAATGGCTTTTTTTATGTAATTTCTTATTGAAAGCACATTGTCCTTTCCATGACTCTAACACCTAGGAATACCTTCAAGGGTTCTTCCTTATTACTACACAACTTGAAACTATTAATTTCAAAATGAAATACAAAATCAAACTAGACACAACAATTTGATTGTTCAGATACAATATGATTTCTTCTTTTTATTAAAAAGAAAATTCTTGGCTTTATTCCTGACCTAAAAAAATGTTATGAAATAGTCTGAAAGGTGAAAACTAAATGGTATGTTTAGTATTTTCTAAGATTTAGGCCATGTGTAATTCATGAGTATTGAATATACCTTCCTTCTGGAAGAAAAATGAAAATTCACTTGTATCATAATAAAGACACAAGTCAAGAAATGATGATTTCACAAAAGAAAAGTAAGGTTAACTCATGCACTGACACAAAACATGAAATTGATTGTAACTACCTTCAAGAATAATTTGATGTTTGACTGATTTCTGGTGGTTACGTTAGTTTCAACACTGTTTCAGTCTTAGAGTGACAACAACCCATTTATTTGTGTACGGCTTGGGTTTTACTAGGGCTAGGCTGATTCTACGCAGTGTCTTGTCTGTAGGCACTCCTACAAAATCCTGCCAATTAGGTGAGGATAAAAAATCCGGGATAACTCAACCGACACCTTCACCAATCAGCCACAGTCTCACAGAACCTCACTAAATAAATGAACAAGATTATGTCATTTCACTGCTATATTGGTGGCAAATATATATAAAAAAAAAAAACATAGGCTGTATAGGTTCAAGCTTAGACCTCATATTCTGCACAGTCTGAACTTAGATTATCATTCACAGTTTCAAAAAAAAAAAAATACAGATGTAGATTTCTTTTCGAAGTTTTGAGTCATGTCTTTGTGAATTTGAGTCGTATTATATAATTGAACCACTGCAGGGACATGTGCAAAAAATAAAAAAAACATGATGTAGCATGGTAAGATACTTGAAATTCAATATTAACACTGGTAAAACAGCTATTCATTACTTCCAATGCAGTTTTGAGTGAATCCTTTTTGATGTTCTGAAGAATAGAATTAAAATCATCACTCATCACCTGGAAGAACATATTCCAGATATTATTTGCTTTTTGATATCTGCAAATCCCTGCCCTGGGTACAGCTGAAGTAGCCAGAATTGACCAAGATCACACTCAGTGTGACAAGTTGCTTTGCAAAGTAAAAATTGACCTATACATAACTAAAATGAAATTTTCAAGTCGATAGCACAAATTCAAATAGTTCTATTTCAAAGTTATTTTTGGAGGAAAAATACCTCCTTACTGGGCAGTATAGATCAAAGATCAGACTGCGCCTTCGGTGCAATCTGATCTTGATCTACACTGTCTGCAAAAGGTCCTTGGGTAGCACTTAGCAGCCTAAGGGTTAAAGGAATTGGTCCCTCTATAAAACTTTAAAAACTATAGGCATACTTTCATTCTGAAGTTTGAATTACTTGCTGTTTACATGAAGCACAGTTACCGTCTCTAGTATGGGCTGAGCAGCAGTTCATCATAAATATGTACTTTATTAAATAAAGTACATATACTTCAATCTCCAAGCATAAAAATTATGTCAAAGAATTTAAATATACATGTCCAAATAGTAAGACGTATAGATCTAGACTAAGATGTATTCCTGTGGACCCTTTATCAAACATCTGTCTGCATTCTTAATTCTTTTGCATGAAAGGTAACAAAATAAAATTCAAGCATATTAGAAGGACTATGAATGGACTTTTACACCTTGAAGATAATTGAGTATCTGAGACTTAAAGTCCATGATGTTAGGTTAAGTGGATGTGCAGTTCACTGAGAAGGACACGATTTCCCCTCGAAAATCCTCTGTATAAATTCACGTCACGAGTTCGTACTTCACATCGGGGCCGTTTGTAATCGCAGGATTTCTTTATGTCCCATCGATAACTGGAGAGAAATTTTGGCAGCAGTCTTGCATAAATCAAATTTCAAATATATATATTTAAATAGACTACACGATCTTCATTTTTTTAAACGTTTCATAGAAATGTTTCAAAAAATTCGGAAATTCATCGATAGTGCTATACGAAGGTCGGTAGGGCCTAACTAACAAGGTGCCGAATCGACTTTATGGGATCTGCGTATTCGTTATCGAAAGGGTTTTAAATCATTTACGGCCAAATTCTAGCTAGCTATCTGAAGATATTTGATATAATACAGAGTTTAAAAATGTATTTCACTAAGAAATTATTGCTTAATCTCCTTGTTTATTTCGACAGCGGACGACACAAGTTGTGAATGAACATTTCTTGAATGAAAATGGGGGCAGTCTGTGTAAACAATGTTCGTACGCATTAATGGCAATATTTAATGAAAAAAAACCAACAACTTTGTTTAAGTATTTAGAGTATTTCAAACTTACAATATTTGTAGTTTTGACGAAATTTCGATAAAGAAATCAAACATAATTTGTATGATTTGTTCAAAGTCAGAGCTGAAAATCATTTGTAGATCTGTGTTGTTCGTCCCTACGCCAGCCATGCAAAACTGAAAGTGAGCGCGCATGCGTCGTTACGCATGATGTATTTGGTTCCGGCCAAAACGATCACAGTAAGCGGAGTTGCTATATAGCAAATCCGCTAAAAAGAACCTGTCATAAGCAAGCACCTATTATAAGCAAGAACATTTTCAGAGCATTCTAGATACTTGCTTAAATACAAGTTTGACTGTATTTCCAACAGATCATTCAAATCCTGTAAATTGGCATGTATCTTATTTGTCAAGTTGTAATATCGACTCAATGCGAATTTGCTTACAATGTAGATCCAAGGTCAGACTGTACGAGACTCCGATTAGATGATACTTTTCCATGCCCCCCCTCCCCCCCCCCGAAAAAGAACATTGAAATCGCAAAATTCTTATTATTCCTTTTTGATGGAAATTTCTTTTTTATTTATTTAGTATTTTATGGGTTAAACAATAGGCACATATACTTTTCTAGCAGACAATGCTGCTTTTTTTTTTTGAAAATATGGGTTAATATTTAAAACACGTTTTTGTACTGAACTCACTGCATTGAATTCAAGAAATGATAGGTTCTTCAACAAGTAATTTTTCTTTTAAATAGGATCTATGGTGTTTCAACAACCTTCTATAAAAGCCGGGATTTCTTTGGGAAAATGCAATATATTTTGAGTTACTTCTCATATTCAGAATTACCTTGTCGTTTTATTACAAGTGGCAAAGTTATATCCACTCATGTTTCAATAATATCTAAGAAGAAAAAAGAAGCTCAGCAAAAACTAGCATCCTTTCGAAATATAGGTGACATGATTTATTTTTCCTTGACAGAGTTTTGTTTTAACCCTTTAACACGTGATCCCAAATTCTACCGACCCTTTGGGAAAAACAATACATTTGAAAACATCGTGGAAACAGGAGAAAAAGGCTGGTTACCAGCAATGTTTTCTACCCTTTCACAGACATCCAATCATTTGAGCCACACTTAATTGTGTCGTCTTTAAATGATTTAAATTCGAAAATTTTATCGTCTGGTGAAGGTTCAATCTAATACTTACTACGTAAATAAGAGAATTTCATTCAAAAGATAAAATCGTGATATTTCAGTTTTGCCTACTATCATTATTATCATAATGTCTACAGCCAAGATCGGACAATGCGCTCTGTGTAGTTTAATCCTGATTTGCACTGTCTGCAAATGCATTTTTCATTGTATCTGGTGTCAAACAGCTTGACACTTTACCAGATGCCTAAATTTTCGCAGGCTGATCTGGGTCGAAACTTTTTTCTTATTGGTCAATTGTTTGCATATCCAAAGATCATTCTACCTTATGATTCAGTCGGTTGTTAGACGAAATAGATTTTATGATCTATTATGAATAGCATGGTATAATGCATCACGGAGATGCCAAAATCCCCTTGGCCAGAGCACCGCTTATTATGCGTTTGACTAAATGGCCTGCAACACGCGAAAAGGGGCATTCGGACATTTGCGTATAGTGTCGTCTCGGATCAGCCTACGCATTCCGCGCTGACTAGTTCGAAACGATCCTTTCCGTTTTTATGTAATTTTCTGTTTTTTACTAAGGAACAAAATCTAATGTAGTCGTAAAGTGCCGTCTCGAATTAATCAGCGCTGAATGCGCAGGCTGATCCGAGACGACACTTTACGCAAATGTCCGAATGCCCCTTTTCGCGTGTTGCAGGCCAAATGTTGGTCGAGTGATAAGCTTTGTCTTTATAATACCATAGATATTGTGGCAAAAGGAGCAAATGCTGGATTCCAGCATTTTCTTCTTTTTTCAACAATGTTTTCAAAAGTCTTTTTCCTCAAGGTCGTTGAATGTCTTGACTGTTTAGAAAAGGGTTAAAGCGAAATTACTTTGTTTATTACGTGCGTATATCAGTAACCCTTGAGCTGCTAAGCGCGACTCACTGATCTTTGGCGGACAGTGTCGATCAAGATCAGTGCGCAGAACGTGCAGTCTGATCTTGGATCTACACTGTCCGTTATGAAGATATTTTTCTCATAAAAGATTTTTTTAAATAACATTATTCGGGGTTCTACTCTCGGTTTGAAAGTGTTTTTTCTTTGGCTTACTTAGCAGGATAAGAGTTAAAATACAGTAATTCAAACACTATGAAAGGTTAGCAGATCAGCAGTCTTGTCATACATTTACTTCTGAACACAACATTTTGTCTTCTTCCTAAAGAAGACTTTTTTTTCTTGAAAACATTCAGATAACAGGAAAAATGGCTCCAAACGACCAAATTTTCGTCTATACATTTTTTTTCGTATGGTCTCGTTGATTTTTGTTTGTACTGTATATTGTACATGAATACTTTCAATAAGATGTCTGCTTAATCATGTTTTTCTTTTTTTTCCCCCAAGAGGTAATGTATTAACCCTTTCACCCCTGAACATTGTTTCGACGATGATCGGATGGGAAAGCAGCCAGTGGCTTTTGTAAGAAAATTGCGCGAAGTCGTGGAAAGAAACTCCAGAAAAGCATGGATGGGTTCAGCGGCCACCGCGATGTAACTGAAATAATGTTGAAAACAGCTTTAAACACCATACAATCAATATTTACTCTTAACCACACGACAAAATATAAGGAGAGTCCAAATCTAAAGTGTTTACAGACATCCAAACATATGTTGCTAGCTAAAGTGATGGAGGTTGTTTTTAAAAGCGTATAGAAAATTGTGGGCAAGGAGAAAAAATGCTGTTTACCAGAAATGTCTCCTTTTCCCACAATGTTTTCAACAGCCGTACTCCTCAAGATCGTTCAAACTTTGGATTGTTTGGTAAAGGGTCAATGAATTTCCACAAAGTCATAGAATAGAAAAAGACACCACAGCAATAAACCAGTCTCTGCAGTCACGTGGGGATGAAAATACACGTCAGGGTTTTAAGATAAATCTCGAGAAAATAACATATTTTGCCCCACAAAACTATTTGAACTACTATACTACTCAAAGGTTGCTAAGCACCAAAAACAGTTAACTACATTTTTATTTTATAGATGGATTATTGTCAAAATGTTTAAAATGTATCTCAGTTGTTCGTTTCTTCAATGCTGCATAGAAAGATGTTCACATTTTTCTAAGTATTTACATGGTTTTAAGACTTTGAGTTGGATGACGTAAAAATAGAGATTTTGGTAGAATGTTTAATGATTTCTAAAATTTTCTGAAAAACCTAACGATGAGTGATGTTTTAGAATTATCATTGAGTATGACTTCTTACTCTTGACAGTTTGATATCAACTTCTCATGTCAGATTGGTGACCAGGGTCTTAATTATCCTTTGTGAATTATTCTTCCATTCTTTAACAAACATAGCAACAACGTCCAGAAAGAAGTTCTTGGGTAGACCTATCGGGCTGAAATTTGAACATTCGGCTCAATTAAATTGTGCTCGATAGAAGTGAGGTCAATGGGAACGTGTTCACCGCTACAAAAGTGCAATATCATCTCTTTGGAGGTACTTTAACGCAACAAGGAAAGCACACGGAAGGGTATTACCGTCTGGTCGCCTTCTTCACCAGCATACAATCACATCTTGATATCCCTAACATCATCTCGATACCGCGGGGGAGTCGGTACGTTCTAGTCAAAAACAACAAGGTTTGTGCGTCCATCCCAGCTGATCTGCTACTCCATTTTTTTTTTATTGCGGTAGAGTCTAGCAAAGTTTGCTGCATGAAAACTCTCACTTCGCCATAACCTAGCAAACTTGGCTGTTTAGCCTAGGCATTATGTGAACGAACCTGGAAAGAGAATACTAGTAACTAGCCAGTTCATTCTAGTCTAATCAAAATGATCCTCAGTCTACATAGTCGCTAGGTATGCCAAGAAAGCTAAGTGAGTATACTCGGTCGTTTGACCACTTTCATAACCCTATATGCGGACGGTGCTTGCATACACTGACCCCATAAGGTCGTTGCCAATTTGAGTTGCTGTCGCTTTCTGCCTAACTTTATGATCAAAAGATGGTCTTCGGCAGCAGAATTGCTTTTTTGCTGCCTGACAGGTGTGCCATAGCGCAGGCACCTCATTTGAACTTAGAGCAAAACCGTATGTCTGAAGACCTTGCCAACCGATCACATAGGCAAACCCCGTGCTCCACAATCCCAATTCCCTGTCATATTCCTGCTTCTTATTGATGTTTTCCTACGTTTGCATTGACAGACTTTGAGAATAATGTATGATATGGATTAAATCAGTACTTAGTAGGCTTTCTATAAAGAAAAATAAATAATATCGTGGTATTTATCAGATGGGATAGATTTTTCAAATCACGAGTGTGAAAGGCCAAATAACAGATGACACCCATACATAATTTTGTGGGATCGTATACAACAAGGTAAGATGGCACCATATGTTGTCTCATACAAATAGACAAAGTTCCCGACAACAAACCGACCCATGCTATAATTTGAAACGCCAAAACTGCACCTTTTTACTGAATGTATACTCGTCCAGATTCTTTACGATTGCAAGAAAAAGTACATTTTGAGCATTTTCAAGTCTCCCACCGCATAAAAATGATTATTAGCGTCAGAAGATCTAAATACATGTATGCGTCTTTAAAGCGTGAAAGAAGAGTTGCAGAAAATTGTATGAAAAGAAAAGTTGACTGCATGAATTTTATGATTTGCAGTGGCTTGCCAAGAAAGAAGGGAAACTTTGAATTTTGATTTTTCATTTCACTATAAAACCTTTTAAGGTATCAAATAGAACTGCCAGAATTTTAAATCTTTTTCTATGTTTTAAAGAAACAAGTTTAATGAGACTATTATGCGATATTTGATACTTTATTTGAACTTAATTTCACCAAACATTTTATTGGTTAATAGAACCTGTAACGCATAACAATTCTGCACGCCGCTTTCTCAGTCTTGGAGCTGAACACTTTTGAAAACAATGTGGCAACTGGGGGAACTGCTCATTACGAAAATTTCTTCTTTTGCTATAATATGTTCCATTTATATTTATGTATTAAGCCACAAGGTATGTTAAATATCCGAATTTTACTGGAACGTGGTCTACCGCAAAGTTGGTGGAGGAATTCACGAGTTTGTGCGTTTGTTTGTTGGTTTGGTGTTTCACGCCGTTTTCAACATTTTTCAGTTGTATCTTGGCGACCAGTGCACATTCAATGCTGTCCTTAAGTTTATTTCACAAGTACTTCGCATAATATTAAAGATATCCAGGCTACTGGCTGCTTTCCTGTATGAACATCGTCGAAACAATGTTCAGCGATGAGACACGCATGAATCATCAATCCCCAAAAGGATTTAGACCGAAATGACAATCGACTCAACTATCGCAGGGTTTTCAAGCCAAGTGAGCCACCTACTTAGCTACTGGGTCGGCAGGATAAACTTCCACTTTTTTCAATGCTATTGATATAAGCCATGTCATTGCAGCAGCAAACTCATCCATGCTTCTTATTTCATCGACTGGTACAAAATTGCTCAGTTCTGGTAGTGCACAGGCCAATGGTTAGAAATCACTTGGTTGTACGTTCGAATTAGCAAGACCATTTTTACCAAAAGGCTTATTGAAAGTAATACGACAAGGATTTATTTTATTTGCTCTGTTGTTCGTAGTTTTCATACAGGAGTGTTTGTAGAGGGAAACTACAAGTGCCCTCTAAAGTTCGGGGGCCTCTAGATTCTTCTCAAGCTTGGATTAATCGCTCACAGTCCCTTATTGGACGATTTGAGTGGTCGTGGGAGAAATGTACCGGATTGAAAATCAAATCTTTGTACTAGTAGGAAGGCACCTTCTGCAAAAAATACTTCTGTTTTTTTTTTCAGTTTTGTGACTATACTTTTAGTCTGTTTGTCTGTTTGTCTTTCTCTCTGTCTGTCTGTCTGTTCTTTGCTTCTATTTTCAAGGGTACACCATGGCCATTACGTAATACATTAGAGATATTACATTATATATAAATGGATAAGTTTGTCACACAACAATCACCTGTGTTACGGGCATACGAGTAGATGCCTGTGCTTGGATACGTCCCTGCTGTATTAACACCCTTTACCCAACAACCCCATATTGTAACGACCCATGAGGAAAAAAAACCCTTTTAAAAATGTTGTTGGAAAGGGAGAAAATGCTGGTAACCAACATTTTCTCCTTTTCCCACAATGTTTTCACCCTTTCAGAGACATATTTCATAACTTGTGCAACATTTTTCTTTAGCAACAGCTTTGAACTTTGATAATCCTAAATTTTTGTCGTTTGGTAGAGTTAACAGCACACAGTTCTATTATTCGAATACGCTTCTTATTCTTGACAGTAGAATTGTCTTTAAAAGCAATGTTTACTAAAGCGTTAAATGGTGTCAGAATTTTTCCTGTAACAAAAGAAAATCGATCCTCTTAAAACAACAACAAACAGAAAATGAAAGAAGATCTAATTCACTTTGAAATTCTCAAAAGACGGCAACGGCAATCATGATAATTTTCTAGGACAGAGTAAACCAAGACTGTGCTGTTTTGTCTTCCGTCTACAGTGATCTATAGTTTGATAGCTACATAACCAACAATAAGCTAAGAAGTCTGAACATTTAATCGGTATTCATAAACCCTTGCAAACTTGTATATTTGTCTTTTCTGCATTTCAAAGTAACGTAATTTCTGATTGGTTGAACCCTTTGGTTTAGCCAATCAGAAATTAAGTTACTTTCTACATGTAGTAGAAGACCAAATAAGCACTGTAGACTGGTCTGTGAATACTGGCCCTGGGTCTCTTTGAATCTGATTCTTCGCTTCCGTCATTTGGCACTCAAATGGTCGAACTTACTTTTATAGAGAAATTTCACCAATACAGGCAATTCAAGTTGCATTTGCGGATAGTATAGATCAAGATCAGACAGTAGAGAATGTTGATTCTTACCCAGTCCGGTATTATTTCTTTGAAAAAAAAAGTCTTGAAATTAAATCTTTTTTAATGACTGAAACTACCTCTACCGCATCAGTTATTTGGCGCTCGAACGCTCACAGTCACTGCTATGAAATAAATGTGAAGGTCATACACGGAGACTTGGAGAACCATGTCTGCGTTGAGGAACTTGTTTTCAGACTAACTCCTATGGTAGGGGCTTTCAAGCTGAGCCCGTTATCGCGGTTGGCAGCATACAGGACTTGAAACTATGAGGTCGCTGGTTCGAATCCCTAGCTAGACTAATTTCATTCCGAAGATGATAGAATTTGCGGCAGGATTCATTATTCTTCCATCGCTGATCATTGTTTCGACAATACTCATGTGGAAAAGCATCCAGCTGCTTTGGAAAATTATTGTGGGAAGTACTAGTAAAAACCCCAGGACAGCATGGATAGGTGCACTGGCTGCTGCAAATTAAGTTGAAAGCAAACGGCGTTAGACACAATACAAACAAACAGGTATTCTTGTCGGGTTTGTGGACAGTGTGTATCAAGATCAGACAGAACGGTTCTTGCACGGATCTTGGATCAACCCCCCACCCTTTCAATATTTTAAATATATCCTTATATCCTATGTCTCGGTTCGAATCCACAATCGATGTAAAATAAAGTAAAAAGGTTCCACGCTTTACCAGACGTCAAAATTTTAGACTCGTCCATTTTGATACATTTGCAGACAACTGTTTACATATCGATGTGGCCAAGCTGGTGTCTTTGTATCATGAAAAGGATGGAAAATATTGTGGGAAAAGGAGAAAATGCTGGTTTTCCGGCATTTTCTTCTTTTCCCACAATATTTTTTCAAAAGAATTTGAAGTCTTGTGTAAAGGGTTTAAGTACAGTAAATGTCAAGGTCACGAAATAGACTATGAAGATCATGTCAACAAAGCAGTATTTTTTTTATTTGTGTTTGCTTATAGTCTGGAAGGTTGGCAGCACAAAACGTTAATTACAGCTATAAATCAAACGCTTTCAGTTGGCATGGAGTTTGGCCTAGATTCTGAACAAATCCGTTCAATTATCATTTACGACTTCGAAAGCTTAGTATAAACTAGGCCTACTTGGTTTATGCGGACAGCGTAGATTCTGAATCTGGAGCCTACACTGTCCGACGGCAAAAGAGATAATCTAGCAAAAATGTCCTTCATACATAAACAATCGAGGCAGAGTCAACAGACTCAAACATAGTTTTTCGTTGCTGTAACAGAGATGTCTCAAATCCTTACCCATTACTGAATGGACTGTTTTAGAACATTCCTTGTTTAGGGTCTGATACTAAATCAGCCATGCTCTGACAAAAGGGGTCTTAATGCATCTCCGTGATACATGATACCTAGCAAAATATCACATAATAATGGATCCATTAAATTTATTTTTTCGAACAACCGACGGAATCATGAGGTAGAATGATCCTTTGACATGCACAGGCTGACATGGGTCGATACTTTTCGCAAATGCAATAAGCCCCTTTTTCAAAGAGCGTGACTGAAATATATTTTTCTTTGCAAGCATAAAGAAAATTGAGGGCTACATGTAGTCAAAAGGTGCAATTCTGGCATTTGAACAACGAGATGATCGTTACGAAATCGGGCATTCGGCAAACGACGGGTGATCCGTTGATCATCCCTCGGCTGTATCACGTAGCTTGATATGCACCTACACGGTACATTTCCTCGCCGGAAGTACACCGCTTCACCGCTCTTCAACTTAGGAAGCTAACACTAATTATAATTTTCCGTTGAATCTTTCTAAATATATTTCTGATGACAAACAGTTTGTACATTTATAGTCTAACTCGGTCTATCAATTACGTTGGCATTTTCAGCGATAGGTTGATTATCACCCCGTGGCTGTTGTTGCCGTTGCTAATCGATTACATGGTCGCCGCCATGTCAGGTGACTGGCAGTTTTTCAAAATGGAAACCTCCTTGATACGGACGAAGTCATTCGGCATACCTCGGGTGATGGGAGCCATCAAATCCCTCGGCTGTATCTGGTAGCTTGATATGCACCTACACGGTACATTTCAAGTAGATAGATATTTACCCACCCTGCGCCTTTTTTCTAATTTTCAGTAAGAAATGTCCTAGAAATTTTAAAATGTCCCAGAAATTTTTAAATATCCTCCTAGTTTTTTTCTAATTTCCATATTTCATTCTATGAAAATCTATTTCCTCATAATTCTAAGAAAATAAATTTCCCCATTCTCTCAGGGCATCGGGTTTATCATTATCTCATTCTCTCAGGTCATCCGGTTTATCCACTAACCAACGCATCGATTAACAATTGTGTCCATTAACAATGCATCAACTAATGGGCCCCATGTGTCAACGCAGGATAAGTCTATGCATGAGGGACCATAAAAACCAGCGAACTAATATATAATATATGCACTCAATATGTATATATATTATATGCATAACATACTTAGATAGGGGGTTTGTGAGGGAAATTCAAAAAATTATAATGAATCCATATTGAAATGGTCACATGCTGAAACTAGTTTAATTTTTTTTGCTTTTGTTTTACACATAGGGCAATCATATGTTACTTTTTTTATAACCTAAATTAACGCTACCCATTGTTGTAAGATTTACTAATCCATACCATTTTTCACCACAAAAATCTATATAACCACAACTTCCACCTTTTTTATTAAATAACTCTATATCCTCTTTAATATCATCATAATGAGGGTGAATATCATTTCTAAATGTTATGAGAGGATATAATTTATAATTAGTTGGAACCGGTTCTCTATATCTATTATCTATTATTCCCAACAAAGCATTTTTATAATCACTAATGAAATTATCACTTCTACAAAATGGTATTTCAATAACTGTAAAAATAGGGCTACCTTGATGGCGATAAGGGCTTCTACTAAAAAGATATGGGTCTGGCCAAACCATAAAAACAGTTGTGGTGAAATTAGATTCAACCAACTTTTGTTTACTATGTAAGTAATAACTGAATGGTATTAATTTCTTTAATATAACAAGTTGGTCATTTCTTTGCGATTCTGACAAATTAGGAATTTCTACTTGATATAATTTTTTCGATAAAGAATACTTAGTTCTCATATAATGTTTATTTTCAAGGTTGTCTTCTATCTCATATAAACATTCATAACTTAATTTATTTAACACACTCATCTTATATATTTTTATAAAAATTCCATAGAAGAAATTCAAAAATTTTTATCTACTTAGATATATTTCCTATATCACAATAAAGCAACATAGGAAATGTTAATTATCTAACATTTTAATAAAATGAGTTGGTTAAATAAAAAAATAGAAAAATCCTTAACTAATAATAGCACAGATGAATGATAAACTTTATTAATAACACCTCAATACCTTTTTTAATAGAATTTAATAATTTCTTAATTTATTTCTTTTAAAAAAAATTTTTTTATAAATTTTTTTTATAAATATAACTTCTCATTGAGAAAGGAGTTATATTTATTTAGTGTAATTATAAGTCTAACTCTATCAAAATAGATATGTAAGAGTGTTCCGCAGTAGGGTTGGTTGTTCTTGAAATAAAGTTTATGATATCACATTGTTTTATTTCAAGTGGTTTAGGAAAAACTACACAGCTACAAGTCTCATCTTTCTTTTTAGTAATAGAGTAATCAACCAGCTCTACTCCGTTTACCACAATATTAACTTTTACCTCTTCTGGTACATTAGGGTTAGTTGTAACAACCGATAAACTACCTCTTATAATTCTACCCGACGCATTCATACAATAACCACCCATCCTATGGCTAGCACCTGAAGCACCATTACCAAATGAAAACTCAAAATTACCGTTTCCAATTGGTCCATTTTCTTCAGCCCACACAGTTATAATAGGGTGGGAGACTTTTTTATCCACGTATGATTTTGTTGCTAAATCTCTCTCTTCTACTGGGGTTGCCGCGTTTTTTATAGAAAAACCTTGAAGGTCTATGTTAGCCGCCGCCATGAAACTCCCATCCGGATTTTTTATAATAGCTCCACCGTTATCAACATAATTTTTATTGACAGCAGAGTCACGGGATACAGGATTTGGTAACCCAGTAATCGAGTTACCATTCATATCTATTCCACCAGCCATTGAATAGAACCCATCTTGTTTTTTTGTTAAAGCTTTTTCACCCGCAGTAGCTGCCTCAATGGCGGTATCCACGTAAAACTTATTAGAGGCTTGGTCGTGTCTCGTGGGGATTCCGAGATTGTTAATTACTCGTCCTCCCATTGAAATTGCATCATCTGCCTCATACCACCTTCCTTCTTTATAAACGAAGGCTCTATCAACATTATCCACATATTTTTTAGTAGCAGCTTCACTCGGTTCTGTTGGGTCCTTAACATTTCTTATCGGATTAAAACCTATATTTAAATATCCAGTAACGTGGTATCCTCCGTTTTCAACCAACAACTCTGAGTTGGCGTCAACATAAGCCTTAGTTGCTGCATCTTGAGGATTTACTGGATTACTAACCCTCGTTAATGTATTACCGTTCATGTTTATAGACCCAGTAACAACAGTTGTTCCATCTTTACGTAAAAAATTATTATTCATGTAAGCGAGTGACACACCATCACCACTTGTTTTATCATCTTTCATTCTTCCAAATTTGTTAACAGGCATTTTTTTATATAGTACTAAAAAAGTTTATTTAAAACATTTTGAAACTGGTTACCTCTAGATAACTCTTTTAGAATGTACAAACATAAATGACCACAAAATACTTGCCCAGCTTGTTGTAATTGGTCAGTATTGTACTGTACTGGACTTTTTAAATAATCTCGAATTTCAATAGGTGGTTGTATACCATAACTATCAAAATAAATTTTAGTTTTACCATTTTTATACCAAGCGACCCAATGTGTACCAGGTCCACCACTTTTATCAAAGTTTACTATGCCACATTCTTTTTTACTCGGTTTTCTCGGTAATGTATCTAGTAAAAAAACTCCTCTAAAATAAGGAATCTTTAATCTTTTTGCGGCACCCTCTAATTCGAAATTGTTCAACGGCTTATTTGGTAAAATTACGTTTTCAATCGAAATATTTGACATTTTTTTATAGTTAAATATTTCTAATGTCTTTATTGTCAACCCATGAATTAAATTCATCAGGATAACCTTTCCACTTTACAAGAGATTTCTTTTTTCCTTTTTTAATAACCTTTTCTATCCTATACAGCTCTTGACTGGTTTTCTGCAGTTCAGGTTCATAAAAGGTACCTTGTATTTCTTCTCCATTAAAATCTTTAATTTTATATGTTACAGGTGATGTAAGTTTTACTTCAGAAACTGTAAAAACCTCCTCAGTCCATCTTGTTGTATAACCTTTCTCAAAAGTCTTTTTCTTTTTAGTTATCCTTACTTTGTCTCCAACGGAAAACTTAGGATTAGAGTCTCTTATTTCGAGATTATCAGGGTAAAGATTTCTCCAAACTCTCGTTTCATTTTCTTTTTTACTAGCATCTACCGGAGTCATCTTAATAGATGAATGTCTCGTGTTATTATATTTTTTAACCTAATCCGGTAGCACATTGATGTAAATGTTTGTAGAGTTAGCGGAAAAATACTTCCACATTTTTTCTTTCATTGTTCTAATCCATCTCTCAACCACACTAGATTTTTCCTCATTTTCGGTAGAATATAATTCAACCAAGTCTTTTACATCTTTGTTATAAAACTCTTTACCCTTATCCACCCACATTTTTTCTGGTTTTCTCTCCTTAAAAATACTTTTTAATGCTATAGCAACAGATTTTCCTGTTTTGTCTTTTAATGGCACCAGATATCCATATTTAGAAAAGATGTCAATGACAGCGAGAAGGTATTTAACACCATGATTAAACTTAGAAAATGCTTGCTTGTCTACTAAATCTGCAGCCCATATCCTATCTATACCGTTTACTCTAACTCTCCTTTTCTTAAAATTTCTTTTTACAGGTTTATGTAATTCTTCCGCTAAAGTTTTTAAAGTGTCGAAATTTTTTTTTTTAACCCCATTCCAAATTTCATCTTCGTTCCAATGAGTTTACTTACCAAACCCTTTTCCATTTTTTCTCTAATACTAGGATTGTAAATACCTTCTAACTCTGTTAACATATCTTTATCACATATTTCATTCCTAGTTTTTGTATCATCATGCTTAAGATAGCAAACATCATGATGATAAGCAGCTTTATCAACACGGTTTATAGGTTTACTCCATTCCTTCGGTGTTAAATCAGGATTTAACCTCTCATCTAGTTTGGTACCTGGCCCTGTAAAGTTGTGTCCTGGGAGATGCATTTCAAAAGGTAAATTATTTATAAATTTGTTTAAGATGCTACTCCCAGTGGTTTTTTTTTTATAAATTGTGATTTAGTTATTCCACAAATAACACATTTCCCCTGCATCATATTTCTTCCATTTTTCGAAATGGTATATTTTATATCACTCGTATCAGTATGTTTTTTACATTTAACACAATACATTTTATTTTATATATAAAAAATAAAAATATTTAAATAAAATGGATATTATAAACTTATCATGGAATGAAGTAGTATCAAAGAGATTTAATCACTCCCTTTTACCAAAAAGTATTAGGGGTTTAATTATAGGAAAATCAGGATGTGGTAAAACTACTTTATTGTTAAACCTTTTACTCAGACCAGATTGGCTTGACTATAACGATTTAAGTGTTTTTGGAAAAAGCCTTTTTCAACCGGAATACCGAATACTAAAAAAGGCTTTTGAAGAAAAACTACCAAAAGAATGTATCTTAAGGTTGTTTAACATGCGTGATGAGATACAAGAACTAAACATTGTACCAACAGCTTTAGTTGAAGAATGGATTAAAACGATTAAAAACAAATCGGATATAAATTGCAACTTCTTTGAAAATGCTAGTGATGTACCTGACCCGAGAGAGTTAAACTCAGGAAATAAAAATTTAATGATTTTCGATGATTTACTTTTAGAAAAGCAAAATAAATGTGAGTGTTACTACATTCGAGGAAGGCATAGTAATGTTGACTGCTTTTACCTCTCACAGAATTATTTTAGACTACCAAGACAAACTATTAGAGAAAACGCTAATTTTATTTGTCTTTTCCAACAAGACCTAAAAAACCTTAATCATATTTATAGCGACCACATAGGTGAAGATATGTCTAAGGATGAGTTTAGAAAGTTTTGTCAAAAGGCATGGGAAAGACCACATGGTTTTGCTATTATTGATTTAACCAGTAAAAAACATGATGGAAAGTATAGAAACGGTTTTGACAATTTTTACATACCTAAATCGGTATAAAAAAAAAAATTAAATATTACAAAATGGAAGAACTTTTAGAAGAAATTGTAAAAAATACAAACCATAAAACATCATTTCAAATCATAGTAAGCGACAACAAAACACGTTTTAGAACAAGGTTTAATCCTCCAATTCAACTGGAAAAGGATAAAGTATATGAAATAGCTCTGGTAAACCTTGAAACTTACTACTCTTTTCCAAACATTGATGAAACGAACAACACATTCGTTTATTCTCCAGACAATGGTACCTCATGGATTAAAATAAAAATACCTGAAGGAAGTTACGACTTTGCTAGCATTAATGACTTTATTTAACAGGAAATAAGAAAAAAGGGTCATTACGATGAAGTTAATGAAGAGTATCCTATTAACATTTCTGCAAACACCAATACTCTAAAGTCTATTATTACCTTAGAAGATGGTTATCAAGTAGATTTTAATCAACCAGGCTCCATTGCCAAAGTATTAGGATTTACTCGCGCTAAATATACACAAAGATTTCATGAGTCAGAGAATGTAGTGAACATTCTTAGCATAAATACTTTGCTCGTTAACATAGATATTATCTCAGGAAGTTATGTTAATGGTTCAACAAAAAACACTATTTACTCCTTTTTCCCGGATGTTGCTCCTGGATATAAGATAATTGAGTCACCAATTAATTTAGTATACTTACCAATAACATTAAATGAAATACATAACCTAGAGGTAAATATTACTGACCAAAATGACAATTTACTAAATCTTAGAGGTGAAAATTTAACAATTAGGTTTCATATTAGAGAAGCTAGATAAATAAAAAAAGAATTATATATAAAATGACGAGTTACACCAATGTTAAAGTAAATATATCTGAAGGACAAAAGCAAAAGCTTCAATATGCTGTTAAAGCTGGTTGTCCAGTAAGTATTCGTTTAGGTCATGAAGATTTACATGGTAATGATGTTTTAGCAATTACCAATTCACAAGCAAAGAAAATGGCTAAGGCTTATGAGGATGGTGTGGGTATAACTATTAAAATGACTGCAAAACAACTTAAACATAACATGAAGATAGAAGGGGGTTTTCTCGGAATGTTAGCTGGGTTGGCTGCTAGAGCTTTACCGATGCTTGCAAAAACCGTTTTACCAGCTTTAGGTGTTGGTGCTCTTACTGGATTAGCTCAATCAGGTGTTCAAAAAGCTATGGGGTCAGGTCTTTACCTTAAAAAAGGAGGACTCTGTTGTCAAGTTGAAACTGATGGATGTGGATTATACTTAAAACCATACAAAGGTAAAGGATTAGAGTCTGTTGGTGATGGGTTGTATTTAAAGCAAGGAGGAAAAATGTATGATGGAAAAGGACTTTTACTTGGGCCTAATAGTCCATTTGCTAATATCCCTATCCTAGGAGCTATATTATAAATATTATTTACAACAAATAAAAATGGATATTCATAAATTTGGTATAAAACCTAATATTACTACCCAACATAAAACTATATTTTGGAAACCTCATTTACATGGAGTAAGATATCCTCCCTTAAAGCAAGATTCTCTAAAATGGAAAATATACTCACAATTAACTATCAAGATTCCTCCTAATGATGGTATGAGAGTTCCGTTAGGATTTGGTTATATAACTACACGAGGAGTTGTAGTGATATCTATTAGTAATAAATGGAAATATGGTTTAACCATTTTTAATGGTGCACATCTTGATAATGACGTTAATGATATCTTAGTCTACATTTATAATTTCTCACAAAAACCAATCGAAATACCTGAGGGAGAGTTATTCTGCTATCTAAAATATTTAGCATAAAAAAATTATTATATTAATAAAATGTCAGATACAAATCAGGAACACCCTAATAAAATATATCCTCCGTTACCTAAAGAACGAAGTACCGCAAGCGCCCCACCTATTGAAATGCATGCAGTGGGAGATGACAAAGGTCATTCCTATCGTTTACAAAAGATTTCAGAGATACAACAATTCCTTGAGAAAGAAGTTCAAACTAGAGACGTTCTAGCAAAAAAGTATTTACGTGCTTCAAGAATTATAAGCAATGTTGATGTTGTTTTAGCTACAACAGCTTTAGGTGCAGGTGCAGGAGGAATTGGACTGCTATCTACAGTAGTAGCGATTCCTGTTGTTGTTGCCTTAGAAGGAGTTGCCTTAGGAGTTGGTCTTCTAAGCGTAGTTGGTAATTTTGTTGTAAGAAATACTAGAAGCAAAGCAGAAAAGCATATGAAGATTAGAATGCTTGCAGATGCAAAATTAGATACTCTTTCAACACATATTTCCAAGGCTTTGGTGGATGGTATTGTTTCAGATGAAGAATTTAAACTGATTATGGAAGAAGTAGAGAAGTATAAGGTTATGAAGGAAGAAATACGTACCAATATCAAGAAAAAGATTTCTACTGAAAACGAAGAATCTTTGATAGAAAAAGGAAGACAAGAAGCTCGTGAGTCCTTTCGGAGGCTCGTTGAAAAGAACCATGGAGGTTCCCTCTCGTATTAGATTTCCTAAAATTAAATTTCCTAAAATTAGGTATAGGTGTAAGTGTATGTGTGAAATTGATAATTCCTCAGACACGTAAAATATATAAGAGCATTATATATTCTCTTATATATTAAAATCTATGATAAAATCTACGATAAAATCTACGTTAAAAAAAATATGTTGCTAATTAAAAATGTCATTTCTAAAAATAACTGACCCTGCAAAAAGAGACTTAATTGTAAAAGAGTATCTCAAAACGAGAAAGAAGATTCGAGATAATCTACTAGCAGAGAGAACAGGTGAACAACAACTTCAAACCGATTTGTCAAAGTTTTTTAAACCTGTTATCGAAACGCAAAAAGCTACAACAAAGGAGATTACAGAGGGACTTAAACCTATTAAAGAAGGTATCGAACAGTTACCACAAGCTATTAATCTACCAGCTTATCCAACAATAGAAGCTTATCCCTCTGGAGAAAAACCAGCTATTGAGGAAAGGAAATTGGATGAATATCAAGGTACATTTTTCATCGGACCACTTGCAAGGGAGTATCTAACAAAATTTTTTAGTAAAGATGATGTTGATAAAACATGGGGATTATATGATAAAAATGGTAAATTTTATATTGGTCGCAAAATGGTTATAATTGAGCATGATGATATTGTTCTTGGTACAGATACGTATATAGGAACACCTGGTTTATGGGAGTTAATTGTTGCTAAAAAACCAAATAAAAATATTTATACAGATGAGGATTTTACAAATTATTCAGATTTAATGAGACGAACCAGCGCTCTTCATCACAATAACGACCCGGATAATCCACGTCCTAAAAGTTCTAGAGGTAAAAAATGGATTGAAATTCTTAGTCCTATTTGGAAAAGCAAGAAAAAAATGTATGATGGAAAAGGAATTGTTATCCCATCTGACCCTAACGCATTAATAGAAAGACTAGACCTGTTGTTGGCAAGTAAAAAAGCAGGTAACACAGGTGTAAGAAACGAGTTAGTAGGCATTTGTGATGAATTAAAAAGACAAGGTGTTTTAAATTCACACGCTTATAAAAATTTAATGTCTATACTATAAAAAAGATGATAATCACTAAGAAACACGGATTTAAAAAAAAGTATTCATACGGTGGTGCTGGAATCTTTGATAGTATTGCTAACTTTTTAGCGAGGCTTTTTACTAGTAGTACAGCTAAACAAATTGCGTCTTCTGCCCTTGATGTAGGAAAGAGTGTAGCTAAGGAAGGAGCAAAGAAAGCTTTAGAGGTTGGAAAAAGTGCGGCTGTAGAAGCGGGAAAAAAATTAGTTACAAAAGCTTTAACACCAAAATCAAAACAAATTTTACAAAAATATAACACAACAATACCACCCCCTGTTACTCCTAAAACGCAAAACATTAGTACATTAATAGATGGGAGTGCCATTGCTATTCAAGACTTAGTTAAAAGATTAAACAGTGGAGCAGGCATTAAAATAGTATGAAGAAAAAAAATATAAATAAGTTAAAAAAATTATTTACTTATATAAAAAAGATAATGTCAGAATTAAGATTTAATCGTGTAGATTATGAAAAATATAATACTAGTTGTGTTAATATAGTAGGTGCTTCTTTAAACAT
Source organism: Hippopus hippopus (assembly GCA_946811185.2). Taxonomy (NCBI): domain Eukaryota; kingdom Metazoa; phylum Mollusca; class Bivalvia; order Cardiida; family Cardiidae; genus Hippopus; species Hippopus hippopus. The sequence continues at coordinate 42,879,583 of OX328097.1, forward strand.
ACAAGATTGTGAAATCTCTAAAATTAATAAAACAGATTATGGTTATAAAAAAGTTGTTTTGAAGTTATCTCCCGAAAAAATAACCAAAATAAAAGAGATTGAGGAAAAGGTGAATAAATATTTAAAAAATTGGGGTATACCTGAAATAACACTTGTATACGGTAATATAATTTATCCTAAAACTAATCTAGGTATCACAAAAAACATTAAACTTCGAGGTGTGTTTGTAAATTGAAAAAAATAAGTCTTTTCCCCAGCTTTGGTTTGAAATTTAAGTAACACAATTATAATTTTTATCTCATTTAAAATTATAATTGTTATTATAAAATGGACATTTTAAAAATCACCGAACCAATTTTAAAAGATGATAGTATTGATGAGTATGAACACCATGAGTATGAACCAATCACTGGTACAAACCTCAACAACTCGGGAGGAGATATTAGAATTAGTATCGAAACCCAAGATATTTTTACTCATCCCAGTGGGAGTTATTTACTTATAGAAGGCAAATTAGAATTAGGAGCTGGTGGTAATTATGCTGCTAATGCAAATATTTCTCTAACAAACAATGGTCTCATGTATCTTTTTAAGAATATTAAGTATCAACTTTCAGGTATGGAAATTGAATCCGTATTACATCCAGGTCAGGCTACTACAATGCTTGGACTGTTAAAATATCCGGATGATTTTTCTAAATCACAAGGGTTAAATCAATGTTGGTATAAGGACACCAACGTCGCTGCTGATTCTGATCCTGCTGCTGCGACCTATAACTTGGGTTTTACTGTAAGAAGAAATTATATTGTTGGTGGTACCGTTCCAACTGGTAGCTTTAGCTTCAGAGTTCCATTAAAACATATATTTGGTTTTTGTGATGATTATGATAAGATATTGTATGGGATGAAGCAAACTCTCACCTTGACAAGAAATGATAATAATGATGCAATTTTTAGGGCTAATGCTGTTGCAGAAGGTGCAATTAATTTAACTAAAATATCCTGGCTTATGCCACACGTGCTACCTGCAGATGGAGAGAAGATGGAACTTTATAAAATTATCGAGAAAAAAGAAAAAATACCGGTTGGATATAGAATGAGACAGTGCGACTCTATCGCGGTTCCCCAGTCAACATCATTTACCTGGAGACTTTCTGTCAAATCATCACCCGAAGTGCCACGTTTTATCATTGTTGGCTTTCAGACTGGTAAAAGTGGTGATCAAGAGCAAAATCCAGCCATATTTGATCATAGAACCGTTAAAAATATTTATGTTACGCTAAATTCTACTAGATATCCCGCTGTTGACTATAATCTTGATTTTACTATGAACCAATTTAGTAGAGTGTTTGGCGACGCTGCTCTATTTAGATCTAAGTTTAATAACATGAATGAAATGGTGTCAAACCCTAACATTACTCCCCCAGATTATAAAACCCTTTATCCTTTGTTTTTGTTTGACGTTTCCAAACAGAGTGAGAGATTAAAATATTCTGTTACTGATATTCAAATTAAGGCATTTTTTACTAATAATGTGCTTGCGAACACAGAGGCATATGCTATTATTATTAGTGATAGGTTAATTAACTTCCAGTCTGATGGAAATAAAATGAGTGTAGTGTATTAAGATTTTTTTCCTATATAAAAATGATAAAGACTATAGATTTAAAAAAAATTCTTAAAGAAAATAATATAAATTTCTACTCATATTGGGATAAAAAACGTTTAGTTAAGTTGGTGAAAGAACATGGATTGTTCCCAAATGAATCACCTAAAAAAGAAAAAAGCAAAGACCCTAAGTTTGATAGATTAAAAACTATTATGTATAATCCTAAGAAAGTTAGTTTAGAGGATGTTGAAACTGGAGAAATAAAAACCTTTCCATCGATTTATAAGACAGGTAAATTTATAGACCGCTGTCCACAAACGATTGAGAATTGGAATGGAAGGGTTTGGAAAGATAAATATAGGATTAACATTCAGTAATTTTATTATATTTATATGCAGATGTAATAAAATTTTTGATATATAGGTTAAGAAAATTATATTTACTTTATAAAATGAGTTGGCTTAATAGAATTTCAAATATAGCTAGACAAGCTGCATCAGGTGTTAGAAGAGCTATAGCAAATGTTATACCTGAACCGGTTCAACGAAGAATCAATAATTTTACTAATTGGTTAACTGGTAATGTGGAAGCATCACAATTACCACAAGTTTTTGATGAAATTGTTGCTAATGTTAGAGAAAATTACCCTCCAAGACAACCGTTTGAGATTAGAGCTTCTCAATCCGCATTTAGAGAGTATGCTACTCAACATGTTATAGAGGGTAGAGGAAATTATAACCCACAAAGATTTTTCGTAGAAACGTGGATGCCTCTTATAAATACTCTTCGAAATAATTTACAAACAAAGGTAAAACTTGTACTTAGGTGTAAATTAAGGTTAATGACAGATATTGAGCAAGACCCCGTGGAACGTGCTTTTCATAGTAGTCAACATTTAAATTTAAACGGGGAAGAAATAGAGGATTTATTGAATAGAATGATAGATGAAGTTTTAGAAAATTTAGCTAAGTTCCAAAGAGAAGGTAGTGGTTGGACTTTTGAACGTATAGTGCGGTTAGAACTACATACAGCTACTTATGTTCCTTTAAGAGCTAATGGTTGGTTACCTTTACCAAAATGGATTGCTAGCAAAAAAGCAGTTATCAACATGAAAAATGAAGATGACAAATGTTTTTTATGGTGTGTTTCAAGAGCGTTAAACCCTGTAGACAACCATCCAGAAAGAGTTGATAAAGCTTTGAAAGAAAAGGAAAGTAGTTTAAATATGGAGGGAATCAATTACCCTGTTTCGTTTAAGGGTATCAGTAAGTTTGAAAAACAAAATCCTGAAATTAGTGTAAACGTATATGGGTATCAGGAAAATAAAAAGGAATCTATTTATCCTCTTAGGATTACAGAAGATGAAAAAAGTAAACATGTCGACCTTCTTTTTATTAAAAATGAGGAAAACATGCACTATGCTCTCATAAAGAAATTTAATAGTTTAGTGAGAAAACAAGTAAGTGACAATGGTGGTATAGAATTTTGTAAACGATGTCTAAATCATTTTGGTAGTAAAGAACTTTTGGAAAAACACAAACAATATTGTAACGAATACGAACCTATTACTTTAGAGATGCCAAAACCAGGTACCATGTTAGCTTTTAAAAACCATTTTAACAAACTTGAGGTTCCCTTTGTTGTATACGCTGATTTTGAAAGTGTTTTGGAACCAATACACACATGCCAACCAAACCCAGAAAAAAGTTATACTATACAACATCAAAAGCATGTACCTTGTAGTTTTTACTATATTATAAAATGTTTTGACGATGGTGTGTGTGCTCCTATAGAAAAAAATTATGTTGGAGAAAATGTTGAGGAAGTTTTTATAAACTGGTTGAAAGATGATATACGAGAAATTCATCAACGGTATCATCAAAAACCAAAACCTATTAAAATAACAAAATTAGAGGAAGCAAAACACAAAAGAGAAACACATTGTTGGATTTGTAATGAAGAATTTACTCATAAAAATTATAAGGTAAGAGACCATTGTCATTTTACAGGTAAATATAGAGGCGCCGCACACACTACATGTAACTTAAATGCTAAAATACCAGACTTTACACCTGTATACCTTCATAATCTTAGTGGATATGACTCTCATCTTTTTATTAAATGTCTTGGCAAATCTGAAGGGAAGATTGATTGTATTCCAAACAATAAAGAGAAATATATTAGTTTTAGTAAAAAAATTTGGGTTGGAGGAAATATAAAAGACTATAAAATTAGATTTCTTGATAGCTTTAAGTTTATGAGTTCTAGTTTAGATAAACTTTCGAGCAACTTAGAGGAAAGTCAATTAAAAATTTTATCGAGATATTTCACTAAGAATCTCCTACCATTGGTTAGGAGAAAAGGAGTTTTTCCTTATGAGTACCTAGATTCATTTGATAAACTTAAAGAAGAGAAATTACCACCCAAAGAAGCATTTTACTCAAGTTTGAACAAAGAAGGAATTACAGATGAAGATTATGCTCATGCGCAAAAGGTTTGGAAAGCTTTTAATATAAAAACGTTGAAGGATTACTTAGAACTTTACAATAAAATAGATGTATTGCTTTTAGCGGATGTTTTCGAAAACTTTAGAGATGTTTGTCGTAAAAACTATGACTTAGACCCTAGTTGGTATTATACTGCTCCTAGTTTAGCTTGGGATGCAGCATTAAAAATAACGAAAGTAAACCTAGAGCTTTTATCTAATCCTAATATGCTTTTAATGGTTGAAAAGGGTATCAGAGGAGGTGTTAGTATGTGTAGTAAAAGATACGCGAGAGCAAATAATGAGGATATGGGTGAATTATATGATTCTAGTAAACCATCAAAATATTTATTATATATAGATGCAAACAGTCTTTACCCTTGGGCAATGAGTCACCCTCTTCCTACACATGGTTTTAAATGGATGACGGGTAAAAATTTAGAAATTTGGCAAAAAATACCGTGTATATTAGAAGTAGATTTAGAATATCCTAAAGAATTACACGATTTACACAATGACTTTCCTTTAGCACCTGAACGTTTAAAAATAGAAAAAGTAGAAAAACTTATTCCAAACTTAAATAATAAAAAAAATTATATTATTCATCATAAAGCTTTAAAAACATGCGTTGATTTAGGTTTAAAGATTACTAAAATACATCGAGGAATTAAGTTTGAGGAAAGCCTATGGCTTAAATCATATATTGATACAAACATTACACTAAGAAAAGCAGCTAAAAATAATTTTGAGAAAGATTTTTTTAAGTTGATGAATAATTCAGTCTTTGGTAAGACTATGGAAAACCTGAGAAATAGAGTAAACATAGAATTAGTTAACAATGGAGAGCGTTATAGGAAATTGGTAGCAAAACCAAACTATAGTCACACAACAATATTCGATGAAAACCTAATAGCGGTACACATGAAAAAAACTAAGTTAAAATATAATAAACCTATTTACTCAGGATTAAGCATCTTAGACATCAGTAAAACGCATATGCAAAAAACTTATTATAATTACTTTAAAGCTAAGTATGGTGAAAAGGTTAGAATGTGTTATACTGATACAGATAGTTTTATCTTTGAAATAGAAACTAAAAATTTGTATAAGTATATGGAAAAAGATGTGTTTGAAATGTTTGATACAAGCAATTATCCTAAATATCATTTCTTAAAAAATGATTGTAATGCGAGAGTAGTTGGAAAGTTTAAAGATGAGTTAGGTGGTAAGATTATGACTGAGTTTGTTGGTCTAGGAGCAAAAATGTATGCTTATAAAACTTTAGATGGTGAGGAAGATAAAAGATGTAAAGGTGTTAAAAAAGCGGTTATCAAGAAAGAGATAAACTTTAATAATTACAAAGAGTGTTTGCTTACAGAAAAGGGCCAGTATAGAAAGATGACTGTTTTAAGAAGTAGGGACCATAATATGTATACTGAAGAGTTAAACAAAAAAGCGTTAGGGTCAAGTGATGATAAAAGGTTTGTTTTGGAAGACAAGATTGATACTTTAGCTTGGGGGCATCATAAAATATAATTTAATTTTACAAATTAAATTATATTTATAAAAAACCTTCCTCAGTCTTTTTTAATATGTTTAAACTAAACCCGGCTTACAGGTAGTCTTCTCATCTTTCCTAATGCATTTGAAGATAATCTATTAAAATTCTCATCATTAAATTCTTAAAAGATGTGCTTTACGCAAAGATATATCATACGATTTCTATTTAATTTTTTATCTAATTTAAGACCTAGTCTTACAGTCCACATTTCACGTAAATCTTTTTTATTTACGTTTTTAAATTCATTTAAATTTTTCCAAAAATTACGGGTATAACTTTCATTATAGACAAGCATAGGGTCTATGGAATTTAAAATATCTTTTACACAAATAGCTAAGAGTGTCGCAAATTTAGCTAATAGTTCTTTATCTGAAACTAAATTTCTAAATTTATTTATAACAATATCCTTATTAAGTAAACTTTCCTCCATTCCATCTACTGCTCTCATAAGTTTAACCTCCTTATCTAAGTTTAACTCCTTTAAGAACTCCTTCAATGGCTCCATCTTATATTAATTATATATTTTTCTCTATAAAAAATTCAAAAAATTTTTTTATAAAAAAAATTTTTTTAAAAGAAATAAATTAAGAAATTATTAAATTCTATTAAAAAAGGTATTGAGGTGTTATTAATAAAGTTTATCATTCATCTGTGCTATTATTAGTTAAGGATTTTTCTATTTTTTTATTTAACCAACTCATTTTATTAAAATGTTAGATAATTAACATTTCCTATGTTGCTTTATTGTGATATAGGAAATATATCTAAGTAGATAAAAATTTTTGAATTTCTTCTATGGAATTTTTATAAAAATATATAAGATGAGTGTGTTAAATAAATTAAGTTATGAATGTTTATATGAGATAGAAGACAACCTTGAAAATAAACATTATATGAGAACTAAGTATTCTTTATCGAAAAAATTATATCAAGTAGAAATTCCTAATTTGACAGAATCGCAAAGAAATGACCAACTTGTTATATTAAAGAAATTAATACCATTCAGTTATTACTTACATAGTAAACAAAAGTTGGTTGAATCTAATTTCACCACAACTGTTTTTATGGTTTGGCCAGACCCATATCTTTTTAGTAGAAGCCCTTATCGCCATCAAGGTAGCCCTATTTTTACAGTTATTGAAATACCATTTTGTAGAAGTGATAATTTCATTAGTGATTATAAAAATGCTTTGTTGGGAATAATAGATAATAGATACAGAGAACCGGTTCCAACTAATTATAAATTATATCCTCTCATAACATTTAGAAATGATATTCACCCTCATTATGATGATATTAAAGAGGATATAGAGTTATTTAATAAAAAAGGTGGAAGTTGTGGTTATATAGATTTTTGTGGTGAAAAATGGTATGGATTAGTAAATCTTACAACAATGGGTAGCGTTAATTTAGGTTATAAAAAAAGTAACATATGATTGCCCTATGTGTAAAACAAAAGCAAAAAAAATTAAACTAGTTTCAGCATGTGACCATTTCAATATGGATTCATTATAATTTTTTGAATTTCCCTCACAAACCCCCTATCTAAGTATGTTATGCATATAATATATATACATATTGAGTGCATATATTATATATTAGTTCGCTGGTTTTTATGGTCCCTCATGCATAGACTTATCCTGCGTTGACACATGGGGCCCATTAGTTGATGCATTGTTAATGGACACAATTGTTAATCGATGCGTTGGTTAGTGGATAAACCGGATGACCTGAGAGAATGAGATAATGATAAACCCGATGCCCTGAGAGAATGGGGAAATTTATTTTCTTAGAATTATGAGGAAATAGATTTTCATAGAATGAAATATGGAAATTAGAAAAAAACTAGGAGGATATTTAAAAATTTCTGGGACATTTTAAAATTTCTAGGACATTTCTTACTGAAAATTAGAAAAAAGGCGCAGGGTGGGTAAATATCTATCTATTTCATCGCCGGAAATACGCCGGTTTACCGTTCTGAAAATTGTAACGCTCCTCTTAAAAAAAAAACTTGAGTCTCAATTTTCTATCAAAATATTTCTAATTATATTTCAGTTGACAAAAAGTTTGTACGTTCATTTTTTTAACGTGGTTTATCAATTGCGTTTGAAGTTTTCACAGACAGATCGATAGATGTGAATAACTCCATCGAGGTTGTTTATGTCGTTGCTAAACAACTTACAGTGGCGCTGCTATGTGTAAGATCACGTGATTGGCACTTCAAATGGAAATGACCGTTGTACAAACGAGGTTAGATGTAGGTACGGAATCGGCCGAGTTATGACGAGTGGGACGAAGTTAGATGTAGGTACGGAATGGGTCGAGTTGTGACGAGTGGAAATCTTTCAGAATGACACCAGATATGACGTCATCATACCTATTTGAATATGGCCTGCAACGGGGCATTCGGACATTTGCGTAAAGAGACGGCACTTTACGACTGCATTAGATTTTGTCCTTCAGTAGACATGCGCAAAACAGAAAATTACATAAAAACGGAAAGTGTCGTTTCGGATTAGCCTGCGCGGATTGCGTAGGCTGATCCGAGACGACAATTTACGCAGATGTCCGAATGCCCCTTTTCGCGTGTTGCAGGCAATATGATCAAATACAATCGACGCACGTAACTGGTTATATGACTCTCCCGGAAGCCATTTCCATTTTCTAGTGCAAAATTCTGAAAAACCTGCTCACTACTTTAAGAATCTGAAATTAGGCGAAAAAAGTTTTCGTACGCTTACGCTTCCCTATCTTATTTATCGTCGAGTGTTTTGTTCCCACATCCGTAACGACGATTACAAAGTTGTCTGCCCCAAGTTTCTATAAGGTAAAGAGTTAAGGAATTGAGAATGTAAAATGATAAACTGTAAAAGTTTTTCTGTGTGCTTACTGACGCGTAACTTCCCAGAAAGCATTGCACTTTTTGCACTAGAATTCTTAACCCTTATACAGCTAAATAAATGAAATGAAACTTTCATGCCGATGATAAAAATGCAAATAGTGTTATTTCATTTTTTTTTTTTTTTTTGTGAGGAAAGCATATACTTTTCGGACAGTGTAGATCCAAGATCAGACTACACGTTCTGTGCAGTCTGATCTTGATCTACACTGTCCGCAAAAGTGTCGGTGAGTCGTGCTTAGCAGCCTAAGCGTTAAATAACTTTGACCTCAATGAGGCCTTTGAGTTGGATATTTTGTTGTTATCCTTGAGTTAGTAAGCTCGACTCGTCGCGCTTTTGCAAGCAGCTGAGATCAAGATCAGGTTGTACAGAACGTAAACTGTCCGATACTATGGTACTTTGCAGCGATAAGAACTTTTGATTTTGCTCTAACTACCAAATTGTGCATCGAGTCATGCTTAGCAGCCAAAGATTTAATCGAGTTAGTACTCAAAGTGGTTCAAAATTCCACACTCACTTCACCCGTCACTGCTTTAAAAATTCCTGACACGTTGTTTCTCGGATTAAACAATCATGACAAGTGCCGCTCTAGTTTCTGCAGAAGGAATTTTTAACACTCTCAGTGCTATGGGGGAAACAGTGGTTTCTGCGGACAGTATAGTTTAAGATCAGACTGCACAGAACATAAATCTGATCTTTGACCTATACCTTCAGCTTCTAGTGACTATGTTAAGTATTAAAAAAAAATCTTAAACTCCGTGGCTGGAATTTGTTGGGTTTTTATATTTTTGGTGCCAACAAAGTCTAAAAAAGAAAAGTGTCAAGAGCCATTCTAGTTTTTTGCTGTGTTAGAGTGCATTTTTTTACCCATATGGTGCGTACCTTGACCCCGGGTGACCTTTGTGCAGAAAGTAAATTAAGATAAGCTTGCACTAATGTGCAGCTTTATCCTTGGTCTACACGCTACCATTTGTCACATAACCTCCCTTGTTTTTAGTGTTACATAGCCTTTGCGATTTTTTTTTTATTGTACACACGTTTGAGATATAGATCTATAGGATCTGACATGAGTTGGCTTTTGAGATAAAATTTTATTAAACGAGTCTAAGGAAAATGTTATTAAGCGAGCCTTTGGCAAATATAAACAGTGGTAAAAAACAACCTTTTCCCACTTTCTCCCATATTTGATATATTTTCGCAAAGAAAGAAAAGAATAAATGAATAAATAAATAAATGAATAAAAAATACCCAAACCCCATTCAATTGTCAATTTAAGAATCAAACCTTTCAGAACTAAATGAATTAAAATATCTATTTCGGAGGTTTGAACAAAGTGCTGTCGTTGTAAATATAAAGACCTTCGCCTTTACGAAAGTTTGAATCGAGCCGCAGACGGTGCAGTCTCAAGATCAAACTGTGTGCATTGCCCACAGTCTCTACTTGTGCCGTTTGCGCACATTCTGATATTAACCTATGCCGTTCGGAAATGGTATTGTCCATAGCGACAACAGAGGCAAGACAAAGTCAACACTTTCTCAAACAAGAATCCATTTCCCACCGTGTTTTCAAAGGCCATATTCCTCATGATCTTTAAATCTTGAGATTGTTTGGTAAGGGTTAAAACAAAGTCAATGGAGAAAGCAACTGAAATCGCATTTGAAAGATCTGAGAAAAAGCCACAAACAATCTGCAAAATAAGATTACAGGCATAATTCCCATTACGCATGCGCACCATGTAAAGAGATTCGTGGAGAATGTTTATCTAACTTTAAAAGCACTCAACCCAGATTAAGGTGCGTTTGTGGACATTGTAGGACAAGATCAGACTGCAGCCAGACCTTGGACCTACACTGTACGATACTTTGCAACATGTTCCAGTTAAAACAATCTCAAAACTGCAATATTCTTGCTGTTTCCTAACGGAAAAGGCCCTATTTATTTTATCAGATTTTAAGGGTTTAGATTATGATAACGCATCGTGCAGGCTTTCTGGGTGTCAAAACTATCTTAAATGAGCCAGCCTAACGCCTTCTTCCAAGACGTCTAACCTATTAGGGTAAGGAAACATTAATATTTGTCATAGCATCCCTCTTGACGATAATGTTTTTATTTTGTTTCTTTTGTGTTTAGCGCCGTTTTCAACATTGTATCAGTTATATAGCAGCAACCAGTGCGCATAAAGATGTATTCCTGGATTTTCTATTACCAGTGCTTTGCTCAGTATCCTTCACAGACCTCTGGCTGCTTTCGCACATAACCATCGTCGAAACAATGATCAGCGGTGAGGAAGAAATGAATCCTATCGCAAAGACGCTCATCAGCCTTTGGAAAGAAATTGGCAGGGATGGGGATTCGAAACACCAATCCCCTGGTTTCGACTCCTTTATACTTCTGACTGCGCTACCGGGCTCAGCTTTGAGATGATAAAGCTCTATCAGCATATAAACTATTTCCTTTTTATTCAAATGAAAAGTTTTCTAAGCGGTTGCAAGAAACTATTTTATGTTCTCTTTGCCGAAAAGTCTGGTAATCATCATTTTCTCCTTTTTCCACAATGTTTTCTACCCTTTCAGATAAAATTCTGTTTTTGAGACATTTTCTCCTTGTCCGAAAATGTTTTCTAAATCTACCATGTCAAGGACAATCTCGGCCTTTAAAGCGTATCTAATTTGTCGTCTGCAGCTGCTTTGAATGTGGGCAAGTCTAAATTGTTTGTCGTTTGGTTAAAAGTTAAGCAAGCACCTGTCTTATCAACCAGACGATAAAATATTAGACTTGTCCAAATTGAAAGCATTAAATTCTGCATACGACAAATTCAGTGTAGCCTACATGATAAAATTTGTTTTTGACAGGGTTCAAAATATTGTTGGAAAAGAAGAAAATGTTGGTTCTCCTTTTCCCACAACGTTTTTAAAAGCCTTCTTCCTCAGAATCCTTAACCCTTTACCAAAAAATCCCTACTTTTTACGACTCGGTGGAAGAAGCCTTTTGAAAACATTGTGGGAAAAGGAGGAAATGCTGGTAACCAGCATTTTCTCCTTTTCCCACAATGTTTTCTACTCTTCTATAGTCAAGTTTCAATTTTTGGATCACGTTTATTTTGTCGTCTGCAAATGCTTTCAATTTGGACAAGTCTAAAATTTTGTCGTTTGGTAAAGAGTTAAATCACGGAAATGTGTGGTAGAGAGTTTAGCAAGCCCATATGCATTGTCCCTTAGGTGATTGCTCACTACAGCTTTGTCTGTATATCAAACAGATCCAGGGGATACAAGTAAATTGATTAAGCAAAGCTTTGCGTCTAGGCAGCATTTTTTAAGATTCTGTTAATTCTTATCAGAGATTTGATTAAAATTCTGCTGACAGAATTCATCGCGTCACCCTGTCAAGTTTTAATCCTATAAAACGCCCTGGATTTGTCCTTGACAACATGATTCGAAAGTTGATCGTCAAGTAAACAAACAGCGCCATTTTTTCTGTACATAATTTTGATGCTGAATATTGGTAAAGAACATTAAGTAGAACGGCCATTTTTTTTTTTATTTTAGCCATGCTCTGTGAAAAGGGGGCTTAATGCATCTGCAAAAATTATCGACACAGGTCAGCCTGCGCAGTCAGCGCAGGCTGACCTGGGTCGAAACTTTTGGCTATTTGTCGATTTTCCTGCATGTCAAACGGCCACCTGACCTCATGATTTAGTTGTTTGTTTGATAGACTGGACTTTATGGATCAAGAATCATGTGATGACCTGCTTGGTACAATGCATCACAAAGATACATGTACATTAAAAACCCCATTTTGACAGAACATGACCCATTTATTTGCTGATTTTGCTAGTATTCTTCACCAATCGATCCTGTGTTTACCAACCCTGAGGAAGATTGTTTGTTTGTTTGTGTGTTTGTTTGTTTGTTTGTTTGTTTGTTTATTTGTTCAAATGATGATTAAAGCCCTGTTTAACATTGTTTCAGTTTATCGCGGCGGACAGTCCATTTATCCATGCTTTCCTGGAGTCTTTCCAGTCCTTTGCACTATATTCTTCCAAAGCCACTGGCTACTTTCCCATTGTCCAAAAACTGATTAGCGGTGATAGAGGAATGAATCCTATCCAAATGACGATCATCAGTTCCCCAATACAAGGAGAGAAATCCGCCAAGCTAGGTTTTCGAACCAGTGACCCCCGTTTACAAGCTTTACATATGTTACCGACCGAGATACCTGGCTTGCCCCCTGAAGAAGGAGGCTTCTGAAAACATGGTGGTTAAATGACAAAAAGCTGGTAACTAGCATTTTCTTATTTTCCCAGAATGTTTTCTAACCTTTCGTATACATATATCCACTTAATTTACATCTCAGATGTCGTCTACTATTCCTTTCGAAATGATCGAGTCCTTAACCCTTTACCACACAATCCCTTGTTTTCACGATCCTGAGGAAGAGGCCTTTTGAAAACATTGTGGGAAAAGGAGAAAATGCTGGTAACCAGCATTTTCTCCTTTTTCCACAATGTTTTCTACTTTTCCATAAACAAATTTCAATTTTTGAGTCACATTTATTTTGTTGTCTGCAAATGCTTTCAGTTTGGTAGGGTCCAATATTTTGCAGTTAATTTTGGCGTCTGGTAAAGAGTTAAGCGATGTATTTTTTTATTGAAAATTTAACTCTTAAGCTGCAAAATAAATGAAACGAAAATTCCACTCAATGATAAAAAACCCCATGTATTCCGATTTCAAAGTTGTTTTTCACCGGGAGAAAATATCGTATCGGACAGTGTAGAACCAAGATCAGACTGCACGTTTTGTGCAGTCTGATCTTGATCTACACTGTCCGCAAAAGCGCTCCTTGTCTCGCTTAGCAGCCTAAGGGTTAATGCTTATGGAAATAATATTCGTTTTATGAAGAGAAAAGGGGAGCAGAAAGTCAAGCCTTTAATTACTTTTTTCTTAAACGATTGAACAACTATGACAATATTTGCAAATAGGGATAGTTACACAGAAAGTGGTTGCAGCATGCATATTTGTTTGGCACTGAGTTGTGAGAAGAGGAGACATTATTGAAATATCAATTTGCAAGATTCTATGGAATCGTAATTTTGTTGTTTTAGTCGTTGTTGTTGTCAAAAACCGACTATTAATCTATCACCAATTAAATATTGATTGAAAAAAATGCCGTTAAACGTTGACACTTGTCAGTGTTGAGCCTTACTTCAAAAAAGAAAAATTGCGTTTATTCTTGGTGTCTCCATAGATTTTTTTGTGTCTGGTAAATGATTCGAGTGGTCAAATATTGTTCATGCACTTCACTGATTCGTGAATAATTTTATCGTAATGCGCTATCAAATACCACAAATCATGATAAATGTGTTGTTGCCTAGCAACGAATAGTGTCAATTGAACGTGTTGGGTTCCATCGTTTTTACTGCATTTTTGAATTGTCACGTTGCAAGAAAAGAAGAAAACAACAACAAAACAACAGCTACAACAACAAAGATATTCTGGTTAAAGGAGTAAAAATTTGTTAAAAATAATCCCCAACCAATATTTCAAGCTCACTTTAAAAAGATCACTTGGAAATCAGTGAAAACAAATGCTCCTTTCCTGTCATTGTCTGTCTTTCGTTTGATTTGTAATGGCCTTTGCTACGTTTAAAACAACTAAATAAGTCTAGGATATGATACATGGTTGATGTAGATGTTTATATGACTTACAAATTGGAAAATTTGGGTCGAAAATATGGATGCCCGAGATTGCATCGATTTTGTCGACCAGCATTATAACAGGTTGCTTGGAAGCTCGAGATTCTGGCCCCTTTGTTTACAAGCTCCTCGAAATATCAGGTTGCATCCCAGAAACCATGATTTTAATCCTTTCTGTGTCTTTGGCGTGAAACAGGGTTTTTGCAGACAGCATAGATCAAGACCAGACTGCACAAAACGTGCAGTCTGATCTTGGATGTATACCGTCTGCTTGTTAAGTCAAGCCTATAATATAAAAATCTTTCCGAGTTTCAGTGGATTGTAATTTCAGCTGACAAAAGAGGTCGAGATGATAAACATTGTGTATTTAGCGCTAAAAGAGTTAACCTATGATCTTAGTCATGGTGCCCAGAACTGACAGTTTTACACCGGGAAAATACCCGGATGTAAGACTTCAGCAGTTGTTTGAAAAGTACAAGAATTGGTAATTTTGAACTCCGTGGGAAAAAAATCCAAGTTCGACACTTTCAAGGCCAGAATATATCGGGCTATATCAATCAGTGTAGATCAATGATGAACGTTCTGAGCAGTCTGATCTTCGTCTACGTTGACATTCAAACACACCTATACAGCATGTTATTGGTATGAATAAAGAACGCCTATATCTGTAGTTTATTATTTTATCACAGCCGTGAACTCTTACATCACAGTCCCAAGTTTTAATGACCCTGTGGTAGAAGGCTTTTGAAAACATTGTGGGAAGGGGGAAAATGCTGGTAACAAGCACTGTCTACTTTTTCCATGATGTTTTTACAACTTCAAAGGCAAATCCCATTATTTATGCCAAATCTAATTTTTTCGTCTGCAAAATCTTTTAATTTGTACAAGTCTAAAATTTTCTTGTCTGGTAAAGAGTAAATTTGACAAAACTTGTGTGTAATGCAATCGAAAAGTTCGTTTTAATTGTAATATTTTTGCATTATAGGATCTCCCGTACCATAAAATGTAGAAAGGGTCATCTGTATATAAAAAAGTAGAGGTTTCTTAACTAACACATGCAAAGTTTATACGGTGTAAAATGGTACAAATCATAAGTAATTTCGCCAGTGATAAATGATTTCTATAACCTATTTAAAACACTGAGGTACACTTCACCATACAGTGTATCATTAGTGCAACCAACAGTCGCAATAAAGTAGAGCTCCAAAAACCAAGCAATCAGATACAAATACATCGCCTGGCAGGGGCACTCAAAGCATGCAACAGAAGAATGCATCTGACATTTCAACCTCAGCTTTTTAACTAGAACTGGTGCAGGCCGACGAATACAACACCACCGGTTTCCTTGTCGTTGGATAAGGATAAAAAAATCAAAGGACTAACTGCTGCAATAATCGACCAACCATACCTGTTTGTAATGAAAATTGCAGGTGCGTATGGTAGACATTACAATTTCAGTTCAAGCCAATTGGCAAAAAACTGTAAGAGGTGAAGAGGACACTTGTAAGGGCGTCTAAGGATGGACGGGCCGACTGATGGACACTCCAACTCTTGCATACCTCTGTGAGAACCATTTTTGAAATAAAACGGATATTTGAGATAAAATTTTCAACTTTGAAAATTTTATTTCAAATATCCGTTTTATTTCAAAAGTGGTTCTAACATACCTTCCCTAATTTCGTTTTGAGGGGGTATGACTACATCCATTTTATCTAATACTCTTTACCGGTTTGAATCATTCGCATACTGAACTTTTATCTAAGCTGTGCACAAAGGGAGAAAACAGTGTAGACTGTGACGATTTGTAGTTGTCATCGTTTTCAATCCCTTATATTCCTGATCAGTTGTTGACTTTTGTCAAGTTCTCTAAGAAATGGAGAAACTATGAAAACAAAAGCGGAATAGCAAAATCTAATGCTACTTAATTCATTCCTTGGAACCATGATGAAGAGACCCTGAAGTAAAAGCAGATAGTGCGAGAATTGAAATTAACACTTTCATTTTTGGGAAAGAAATAAAAAATGAAAGAAAACTATAAAGCCATGGAATCTATCGGATAACATGCTTTGTACACAGAATTTCACTTTTAGTTGAGCTAAGTACGACAAAACATTTTATATGCATTCGCCATTGGGATTTCGTCCTTCGGATAAATTGTCTCCTGCAGTGTCTATTGTAGAAGTGACAGATTTACCAGTCTGTTTCTCTTGTTTGTAAGAGTCTGTATCTACTGTATTCCTGTTGTCAGATAAAATATCTTCTTTGTTCATATTTTCTGCGTCGTTATCAATAGCGATCATGTCTCTTTTATGATTCATACCTTCAAAACTGGAGTATGCAGGATTCAGCATACCTCCACTTCCATTCTTATGGGAGTTTACGTCCTTTTTCTGTGAAAAAGAAACAAAGAATATAGTTTGACGATAAAAACAGTAATAAGGTAATGAAAAGATAAACACGGGAACCATATTACTGACTGATTGTTTGGTGTTTAACTACTTTTCAACAGTTTTTGAGTAATATCAAATAAGCAAACGCACATTTCCATAGGCTCCCAGAGTTTCTTTGCCAGTATTTTGCGCACAATCCTTTCCAAGCAACTGGCTGCTAACTCATATGAATATAGTCGAAACACTGTTCAATAATTGGCGAGGAATAAACCCGGACGCACATCATTTGATTAATCCGCGGAAAGCAAAAAAACAATCAAATGTGTATACACCATGTACTAAAGTTTATATTTTGTCATTAACGCTTTCTGCACCATAGGCTAAAACAAGGGCTTTTGTGGACGGCATAGATCAAGATCAGACTGCACAGAACATGCACAAAACGTGCAGTCTGATCTGGGACCTATATACCGTCCTATTCTTTAGTCAAGCCTGTAAGATAAAAATCTTTGTGAGTTTCAGTAGACTGTATTTTCAGCCGTCAACAGAGGTTTATTTCAAGTAATTAGAGTTAAGTACAAGCATATCAAACTTGGAAATTGACCAACAATGTAAGAGAGGTAACTCGACTACTTCTTAGGTATAAGTATGCTTCATTGTAGGTAATTTATAGATTAAAAAAATCTTATATACTTCATTGATGATCGTCAGCTTGAGTTTGTCAGTGAGGTTTGTTTTTCACCAGTGCCTCGCACAGTATTCTTGCTTCGCAACTTGCAGCTTTCCCGCATACAAATTGTCAAAAGAATCTTCAGTAGTAAGACAGGAATTAGTGCTGTAGCACTATCATCAATCGTCGGAAAGAACTGGTCAATCTTGGAATACAACGGCCCCTGGGTTTCAAGCCCAGAGCGTCACCAACTAAGGTACCTGGCTCGGCATTTGCGCATGCACATATATTATGTAGTGCGCAATGAACCTCGGCTCTCATCAGAATCATACACTTCGTCCATATGTTTTGAACCATGCTCTGGCTAAAGGGGCTTTAATGCATCTTCGAGATGCATTATACGGCTTGCAACACGCGAAAAGGGGCATTCGGACATTTGCGTAAAGTGTCGTCTCGGATCAGCCTGCGCAGTCCGCGCAGGCTGGTCCGAGACGGCACTTTCCGTTTTTATATAATTTTCTGTTTTGCGCAAGTTTACTGTAGCACAAACTAGACTGTAGTCGTAAAGTGCCGTCTCGGATTAGCCTGCGCGGACTGCGCAGGCTGATCCGAGACGAAACTTTACGCAAATGTCCGAATGCCCCTTTTCGCGTGTTGCAAGCCAAAAATTATTACAATCCAAGTCATCGCATAATTTTCGACGCCTTATATCCATTTTCTCTAACAAGTGGCTGAATCCTGAGGTAGAATGGTCCTTTGACATGGAGAAAATTTACCAAAGCAAAAAGTTTCGGCCCAGGTCAGCCTGCGCGGACTGCGCAGGCTGACCTGGGTGGATGTTTTTTGCAGATGGATTAAACCTTTTTATCACAGAGCATTGCTCAAATCTAAATGGATTTTATGCAAACCTTGAAAAAAAAAAATAAAAGCTAAGTCATTTCGCCGAAGGAACCCTAGTAAATTCAAGTACATAATCGATCAGTAAGATTGAAGCGAAGTTTTCTCTCCTACCTCTATTTGTTGTTGTTGTCCATGTTGATTATGATGTTCTTGTTTGGATTTCACTTCTCCTATGTCCTCATTGCCACGGTTACGATGCCGTATAATGACAGCCCTGAAAAAATGAATGCAAGAATATGACAAGTACTGTATTCAAGTTGTCGGTTTGATTCTTTCAGCCCCCCCTCGGTTTTTCTTCATGCATACACACTCACACCAAGCTCGATGGTCCACTGTTTCGACGTTGTTTTATATGGGAAAGCAGTTAATGGTTTAGAAAGAGGATTTTGAGAAGTACTGGTAAAACAACACATCCATGGACATGTGTATGGGCTATCACGTCACTACTAAAACAATGTTGAAAACGGAGTTCCAAGCCCACGAAACTAGCAAAACACATCAATGACTGTTTCACTACCACTGTAGATTTTATAGCTTTTGCGGACGATGTAGATCAAGATCAGACTGCACACCATTATCAAAATCATCTGGGATTACTTTCAAACCTCTAAAAAAGTGAAATTAACCCTTTACCAGACGACATACTTCTAGACTTATCAAAATTAAAAACATTTGCAGATGACAAGTATAATATGGTTAAAAAGATGTGAATTGTCTTTGAAAGAGAATAAAACATTATGGAGAAAGGAAAAAAGTGCTGGTTACCAGCATGTTTTTTTTTTTACACCACAATGTTTTCAGAAGACTTCTTCCCCAAGTACTTTAAAACTAAACTTTGTTTTGTAAACGGTTAAAGTGGTTGTGAAAGACTTAAAGACACCTACGAGTATTTTCACACGCTGAATAACGTACACCCATGTACTCATAACCGTAGAGAAAAATTATGTATAGGGATACACTGTCAAACAAAGACATACAACAGACGCGCTTATATCGCAACATACAGGAAAGTAGTACGAAAAAAATCAAGAAAGATAGATAGTGCCAAAGCCGGAGATAAACTGTAGGGGGTTATGGCAAAAGTCAGAAAAATTAGAAAAGTACGATCATAGCAAACCATAACATTATCAAATATATTAACTCAAACTTTTTTGAGGTTGACAGTGCAATCCCCTGAAACTCATTTTTATCGTATGGAACTTGACTGAACGAGCTGACGGTATGGATTTATTATCAGACTGCACAGGACACGCATACTTACAATATCAGTAGAGCTGTTACAGCAATAATAGAAGAAATCACAAAGAAGGGAATAACCCATGTCTTCAGTTTTTTCTCAGTATCTTCAAAATTGTCCAGTGTTACATTGTCAAAAGGAATACTAGAGGTATTCCCAAGGATAATCGGTGGTTCTAATCTACACTTGATCGCTATTTCCTCGATTTCACAACTACTTAGGTTCTGTTCTGCAGCGAATGACACAAACTTGTAGTATTCAAATACCGGCGGAGGACAAGGTGCGCATGCCAGGAAGTGACGTGAACCATTGTTTATTTCGTCAGAAGTGAAACAGGCACATTTGGAAGACACGGATTCCATCGTCTGTAATAAGATAGAAAGTGTAATCAGATAACTTACTTAGATTGAAAAAAAAAAACCCAACTTATATTGAAATATTATATTTAAAGCTTTCAGTCAAAAGGAAAGAAACAGGAGGAAATCATTTCCGGAACTACCAAAATTTTCATTCATCTGTCCAAGTATTTTTCATTGGTGCAAACTGGAAGAATATTTCAATTGATAGTAGTAGTTTTATTAACGACGAATTCACTGTTCCCTTTCCTTTTATATTTGTGGTATTCATTATTCGAATTCTATCATCACTTTAAAATTTATTTAGAGAAAAGATCGCCATATATACAATAATTGGAACAGAATTGGATGTGTATATGAAAGAAAAATGAAAGAAAATATTAAAATTTCAAAACTTAGAATAAAATTAACACCGGATGATGCAAGGCTCATGCCAAAAGAAGGAATTAAAGAGATACTGTATTTTCATCAGCTATAAATAAACCCTGACATACATGAATGTCTTCATAAATCCCTTTTCAATGGAATTTCGACACCAAGACGTGCAATGAAGTCCTATATTTTCTCAAACTCACATTGTTTCGAAAAAAAACTGTGGCACACGGTTTTTGAAAAAAATGTAATATAAAATAACAATAAACAACACGAACAGACCAATAATATGAAAACATTTAGGCAAATCGAGCAATTGGTCGTTACAAGCAATATCTCCTTTCGTCACGATGCTTTCAAAACTTGTCTGCTGCAAGGCATAAAATCCATACAGAAACCCATGCAAAGATCGATGTAAACGATAGACATAACGATCAGCCTGTGTACAAGGGCACCACGTGACCTATAAAGGCGTGGAATGTTAGTTGTTTCCGGTTTTCTCACACTATATTAAAAAGCAAATCTCCCAACGAGAAAGAAATATGCGACGATGTGGCTTGCAACACGCGAAAAGGGGCATTCAGACATTTGGATAAAATGTCGTCTCGGATCAGCCTGCGCAGTCCGCGCAGGCTAATCCGAAACGACACTTTCCGTTTTTATGTAATTTTTCTGCTTTGCACAAGTCTACTGTAGCACAAAATCTTATGTAGTCGTAAAGTGCCGTCTCGGATTAGCCTGCGCGGACTGCGCAGGCTGATCCGAGACGACAGTTTACGCAAATGCACGAATGCCCCTTTTCGCGTGTTGCAGGCCATTTTATTTATGAGGGTATTATTGCATCTTTGTACAGTACTATACCAAGCAAGTAGTCACCGTGATGGTATGAATCGTGTTTGTCTAATAGCAGCTGAACCATGACGTAGAATGGTCCTTTGACGTGAAGAAATTTTGCAAGTATATAGCAAAAATGTTCGACACATATCTGTCTAAGCGTGCTGCGCAGGCTGACCTCATCGATATTCTTTTTTTTAAGATACATTAAACCCCCCTTTTTCCAAGGCATGGTGCATTTAACCATCTTTCCACAGAACATGTCTCAATAAATGTCATAACATTAAAGGCCCAGTAAAGGCCAAAATATCAAAGCAGGTGTCACAATACATTAAAATTTAAATCATACCATTTAAAAGTATGGAAAATATTGTGGAGATGACAGTCTGTTATCGTGTGGCCGGGCCATATGTTAGTCGCTGGCAGAAAAAGGAATTTCAAAATCAGGCAAAAAGTAAACAAAAGACACGGCTTCCTGGCAGTTTTTAACCTAGTTTTGAAATTAATTTCTCTGTCGGCGACAAACACTTGGACCGACCGTACAATGACAGATTGTCATCTTCACAACAATTTCCATACTTTTGAATGGTATAACATAAATTCAAATGCATTTAAACACCCGCTTTGTTTACATTTGGCCTTAATGTTACTCTAACTACTACGACGGATACAAAGGAGAAACACTGGAAGCAAGGTAAAGTGTCTTTCAATAATTATATAGAAAAAACCTCCAATTGCAACTGCTCCGTTTTAAATTGTTTTTTTATCAACACCGTCAGTTTCAGAGCCATTCGACAACGTATTTCTACTATAATGGGTTACAAGTCACTAATTTCATCTTTAGTCTGTTTGGCGCGACTCAACGTCCTTTAGCGGACAGTATCGATCAAGATCTGACTGGACAGAACGTGCTGTCCGATCCTGCATCTACACTGTCATATGGCCTGCAACACGCGAAAAGAGACATTTGGACATTTGCGTAAAGTGTCGTCTCGGATCAGCCTGCGCAGTCCGCGCAGGCTAATCCGAGACGGTACTTTACGACTACATTAGATTTTGTGCTACAGTAGACTTGTGCAAAACAGAAAATTACATAAAAACGGAAAGTGTCGTTTCAGATTAGCCTGTGCGGAGTGCATAGGTTGATCCGAGACGACATTTTACGCAAATGTCCGAATGCCCCTTTTCCCCAAAAATAATTTTGAAATAGCAAAATTTGGGTTTTTACTATCCGCTTGAAAGTTTCACTTCACTTATTTAGCATTAACCTTATCCTGCTAAATAAGTGTAATGAAACTTTAGAGGCGGTAGTAAAAACAAATTTTGCTAATTCAAAGGTAATTTTGTGTCATTTTCGGACAGTGTAGATCACAGATCAGACTGCACGTTCTGTGCAGTCTGATCTTGATCTACACTGCCCGCACAAGGTCAGTGAGTCGCGCTCAGCAGCCTAAAGGGGAAGGGTTAAGAGATTGTCATGACGATACAACAAAGACAGAAAATCTTCAAAAAAAGATAGATGACACAGGCACTTGTATAAAAAAAAAAAAGACCGAACTTCACCCTGTAGTATTTTGTATATTTGAGCCATGCTCTGACAAAAGAGGGCTTAATGTTAATGTTATGCATTCTACCAAGCAAGACATCGCATAAAAATCGATCTATAAAATATTTTTTGTCTCCCCTTTGACTGACTCTAGGGGTAGAATGGTCCTTGGACACGCAGAAAATTTACAAATCACTGAAAGGCTCGACACATGTCAGCCTGTGCGGACTGCGCAGGCAGATTTGGGTCGATATTTTTTGTAGATGCATTAAGCCCTCCTTTTTAAAGACCATGACTCATTTATAAGACTTATAAATAAGGTTATAGACAGTAAAGTGAACAAAAACATGCCTATGGTATTTCAATGTATTAGTGAAAAAATGTTGTACAGGAAAGTGTTTCAAGTGGACACTTGGCTGTATTACCAAAGTCAAGTGCAGTACTACATCATTGCGACCTTTGTCTAACTCTTTCAGCTCAAACAAATAAACTCAACCTCTTTCAACGGCTCTAAATACAATCCATTGAAACTTAAAAAAGATGATGATTATTTAGGCTTGACTACACAAGCGGACGGCATAGATCAAAGATCAGACTGCACGTTCTGTGCAGTCTGATTTTGATCTATGCCGTCTGCAAAAGTCACTGTTTTCGCCTATGGCGCCGAAAGGGCTAATACATGCATGTTTGTTCGTCCTACATGCGAGACCCCTCTCTTACTCGTTAAACTCCCAATATATGAACCCAAATCTCAGCCGAAACTGAAAAAAAGAATCCACAGAAAATCAGAAGGATTTTTCATCTTGTAGTTTTTAATACAAAGTGGGCGGTATAGATCAGAGATCATACTGCACGTGCACGTTTTGTGCAGTCTTATCTTAATCGATGCTGTCCGCAATTTTGTCTTTGCTTTCGCTTATATCGCTGAAATAGTTAACTCATACACGAGCTCGTATGTCCATGAGATTACATACACATATGATTGAAAACAAACAAAAAAGAAACAAAAATAAACTGCAGCCATTCTATCGAGAAAATCTGAAAGAAATCTTATTCAAATGTTCGCGGTGAGGGGATGTTTGAAACAAAACCATCATAACGGACTGACACACGGCTTAAACCCACTTGCCTTCTACCGGTGGAAATGAAAGAATTGTTCACATGTTTTTTAAGTTCATTTGAAAATAGACTTCATGTCTAAAGAAGTAGTTCCAGCTGAACCAGTTTCCATGATCTGTGTAACGTCACGATTTATACTCTTACTTCCGGTGTGTGGCCAGATCAGGTGCACGTATCGTTGAGCGGAAGTGGTTCGTTTGAATTGCTCATGATTGTCATTTGCACGTATAAGGGGTTGGCAGGACGGACCCTGATAGTTTGTGTAAGACATCGTTTGACCTGCACGAGAACCCATACAATGCAATCTATGTAGTTGGGCAGATGTCTTCAATCCACGGCTGTGGTCGTCTTACGAATGAAATAATACTGAAAGAGGCATAAACCCATTCAAATATACATATGAATAAACAAACTAACGTGAACACAAGACATAGTTTGACCTTCACGAGGACCCGGACAGTGTAATCTATCAACTGAAGTTAGACAGGTGTCCGCTTTCCAGATCTGCAGCAGTGATTGATGTGTGGAAAGAGGTGATTATTCCTAATTAATTAATTTCCCCCATAAATGAATTTGCAAAAGGCCACGTCGCAAACATCCCTGTAAAATGTGGAAAGTCAGTATGCGTTAATGCTTGACCCTTATCCTGCTAAATAATTGAAATAAAACTTTGAAGCCGATGTAAAAATCCAAATTTTGCTATTTTAAAGGTATTTTATAGGGAAATTTATGCCCGTAACGAACAGTGTATATCTAAGATCAGACTGCACGTTTTGTGCATTCTGATCTTGATCTACGTTGTCTGCAAGAGGTCAGTAAGTCGCGCTTAGCAGCCTAAGGGTTAATACAACGACAAGAAGGATATTGCTCGTGACGAGTCTTACAACATAAACAGGCTTTGACTGAGCAGTACCTAAGGTCATCCCAATCGAAAATAGTGCCACATGTAAGGATGGAACCCAGAATCTCGGTATAACAAATATATCATCTTTACCAAGGAGCCACTACAGGACCTCTTAGGATCACAAAGATGACCTTACTCAGGGGCGTTATTACCATTGCGGCCGGCTTTCGTCGAACAAAATAATTGCCATTTGACGTGCTAGGGCTGGGCTGAATTCGAGAAACCAACCGATAATGTTTTGTTCCAGAAATTTATGACAGATTTTCTCACGTCGTCAAGTCCCGTTGAAAAGTGCTTTTGCAAACAGATATGCAGCAAAACCTCAGATTTCCAAACAGCCGATAACTTGAACATAAAAGTCGGTTCTTTTGAGTGAAAATACATGTAGTTCGTGATCAGCAATCAGAACTATTGCTGTGCTGTTCTAAGCCTCGACAGGCAAATAGTTCGTTCATTAGTGCATGGACTTTCGTCCACCGCCTCCCCCATCCACCCAAAGAAAAGTTTCTAGTGATTCTATACACACAAACAAAAACTATAATTCGAACTAATTCTTGGTAAATAATGAAAATAATTATAAGAGTAATGACAACAACAGAAATCTAATATATATAAAAAAAAAAAAAAAAATACCTTATGGATAAGCAGAGTGGCTGGAAAATCGTTAGTCAATTCAAATTCCAATTTTAAATACAAGGGCGTGGTCGTCAAGATGTTATATGAATCTCCCCACAGTCATGTTGAGAGTAAACATCCTTTCTTACACGCAAATTTGTCTGCCGATCGATCAAAGTCCTGATATGACTGTTTCACCTTCAGTTCTGAGTATGTTATTACATTATAACCCGGAGCGATGTGACTGCTTCCTACAGACTTAAATCTTTCTGTGCCAACTGAATAAATTCGGCGACTTTTCCCGAGGTCTGAAAATAGATTTCAAGCCAAATCAAAGATGATTTTGGTGAAAGTTTAGTATTGGTGAAATAGTTAAACTCATTACTGATTTCATTAACCCTACAAGGCGTGTAAAGGGATTTTTGCACCATATCTTTTTTATTGATCGACGTCCATCGGCGGCTTAATATACGAGAGTCCACAGAAACTGTCTGATTTTATCCGCAATTAATACACGTATTTGAGCTGGAAAATCTATAATGTGTTCAATATAGATCCAAGATTAGACTGCAAGTTCTGTGCATTCTGATCTTGATCTACGTCGTCCGCAAAAGTCCCTCCATAGTCTATGGCGCTGACGGAGTTAAATAAACAATTTCTTATACTCGGTCCGTCTATTGAACGACAAAAGTAGCGTTTGATTATATAGTGGTCTATGTACTACTCCAAAGGGTTTGTACTAGCCTTGTACAGTGATGATAATCAACATGAAACATGACACGTGAAAACATTGTTGCAAAAGTTGAGATTTCTCAAGAAAAGTAAGTTCTCTTTTAGCCGTAATGATCTCAAAAGCGCTGTACTTGATGACGCAAATGGAGTTCGGAATGAGGTAGGCTAATGAGCTTACATAATTGGAATCAAACACTTTATTCTAGCAGTCTTACTCTATTTAATTAATTCTAACCTTTCAGGGGCCTTCACTACTATAGTTCTGTTTGCGGTGGAACAAGATCAGATTGCGTTGCCGAGACGTTCTGGACAATAGAAACTTTGATATTGCTCTAGTTAGGTTGTTTGTTCCGGAAAAGAGAGATCGGTTAGGTTTATTCCAGAATCAATGTAAAAGTAAAGTCACTTTTGCTTATCTACACACTGATTTGGAGTAGTAAATAATGCTATTTCATTATACTTAATGATAAAGAAGAAGCAGTGATTTCATTTAAACCTTTGAATTATGTAACGTGTCTTATGTGGTACTTCAATTCTACAGGTTTGATAACAAGTTACAATTTGAAACGGTTACAATAGTTATTCGAAGCAAACTATGTGACAACATGGTATGAAGTTTTATTTGGTGTGCATATAACCACAGAAAATATGATACTATAGGCCAGCAAGTGACAAAAGAGAGCAAATGGGACAAGCCGGTCACATACGACGAAAGCGCCAAGCTAGGGCACCTAGCACAGGGAAACAGACTAAGGCATCCGACATTAAAATGAAAATGCTTCAGCCTCAGCTGATATATCTACTTAACCCTTATCCTGCAAAATAAGTGAAAAGAAACTTTCAAACCGATAGTAAAAAGCACAATTTTGCTATTTCAAAGGTATTTTTTGGAGAAAAATATCACTTTGTCGAACAGTATAGATCCAAGTTCAGACAGCACGTTCTGTAGAGTCTGATCTTGATCTACACTGTCCGCAAAAGGTAATTGAGTCGCGCTTAGTAGCCTAGGGGCTAAGAACCCAGACTCTTTGTCTAGTCTAGCTCTTTTGCATTACTTAACTCTTTACCAGACGACAAAATTTTAGACTAGTCCAAATTGAAAGCACTTGCAGATGACAAAATAAACGTAACTCAAAAACTGAAATTTGTTTCGAGCAGGGTAGAAAACATTGTGGGAAAAGGAGAAAATGCTGGTTACCAGCATTTTCTCCTTTTCCCGCCATGTTTTCAAAAGGCTTCTATCTCAGGGTCGTAAAAACCAGGGATTGTTTGGTAAAGGGTTAAAGGTGGGGGTGATTATGCTAGCAATAACAATTACATATGAGTCATGCTTTTGAAAAAGGGTCTCGATGCATCTCCATTATCTAATATACCAAGCAAGCCATCTCATAATTTATGGATAAAAAAAATCCACTTAGTCCTACAACTGGTTGAATCCTGAGGTAGAAAGGTCGTTGGACATGCAGAAAATTTACCAAAAGCAAGAAATGTTTCGAACCAGATAAACCTGCGCCGATTGCGCAAGCTGACCTGGGTCGATGCTTTTTACAGATGCATCAAACTCCTTTTCAAATACTGAATAGATAGTATCTTAGGCACGTTTATCCAAATGTTTTTCACATAACCTTCAGGGTTTTTTTTTTTTACAAACAATGTAAGCGATACCGATGTAGCCATAATGATTTTCTAAATTTGTTGATCACGGCGTGGCAAGCATATTTCATTATCTTTATACATTTGCTGGTTTGTCGATAAAAAGGTAGAAAACATTCGAGGAACAGGAGAATATGCTGTTTATCGGAATTTTCTCATTTTGCCACATGTTTTTTAGAAGGTTTCTCCAGCATGGTCGTTTGAACACGACTGTTATGGGAAATGTCAATATTCAGAAATATATGGATACATATTTTTGCTTGGATGATAGTGCAATGGCATGAGTATGTAGAGCTGCTAAAACTACACTATACTGAACATCTTTGTGGATGCTGGTGCTATATGTGCACAAGATGCCCACCCTAGGACTGCAGGATTCGCCTGTCATAGGAGATTCCAAATACGTCAATTTATTTCAGACTGCATGGCGGCTTATACGTAGCCCGAATATGGGTACCAACTGTTTACTTTGTAGCTTCATTAGCACTACTCTGGCCGAGACGGATGTACGGTCGTCTGGCATGCATAGCAGTTTCAAACATTGTCCACAACACTGAATTTCATTAAACTAGCAATCATCAGAAAAAAAGAATAACAAGTTGACTGGTTAAGGGCGGAAACGAGTGCAATGTATTTGTAACTTTATACTCAGAGGACAGCAATTATTTTAATATAATATTTATTTGATACATGTTGAACGATGCTGATTTTGAAGTAACTGAAAATACTGAAATATGCACCGAATAGCAGTGACATACTGGGTTCAATGTAACACAGGTCATGGACTCTAAAATCAAGGGTCACAGAAATATGACAAACTTAATAAGCCAAATTGCTATGGTTGTTTTCCGAGAGAACAGAAAATGAGGGAAATGTGTTATTCAGCTCATAAATAGAAACGTAATTACGAATTTATTACAGGACCCGAATCATGTTCCGTTTGCAATTCTAAACCACTGGAAGTGCTTAGTTTTTCAAAACAACAATTGTTCTGATCTACAGTCACGTAAACAAAATAAAACCAAAATGTCTTTTTGAAAGCTGTCCAATCAGCAAACCGATCTCTCGTCCGCGGTCTGAAGGAGTCATACACGGCATGTTTACAGAATTTTTAATTGTTTTCGGGTATTTCAATCGACTTGCTACGAGAAATGATAAACAATATTTCACATGTAACTAGACATCTTGCATCTGAAGCAAATCTTTGAGTTGAACCTCCAAACTCCATGGATTAACGATTACAAGTGAGTTATGCTGAGAATCGTGTGTACTGCACAGGGAATCTCCCCAAGATTGTGACATGCAAAACAAAAGATAGCAATATGTTTATTTTGTGGGTAATATCTTAGTTCAAACAGTGTCCGGTTATAGCTGTTTTACCCAGTATACGGTGCAAGCATTTTCCAAGGGTAAACAATTACCGTTACAGTCAGTTCATCGAATATTGATGCATTTGGCACACTCAAATAATATACTCTATTACCGCTTATTTCTATAGAGGAAGAGTGAAAAGTAAAATTGATAAATAATAAATGGAAAAAGCTTCACAGTAGCGGATATCTAACTCTATCAGTGCCAAACACATATTAAACTGAATCTCTGTCGACGTCTGAATATGCTATCCAATGAAATTCAGAATTTGATCATATAGAATTGACTACACAAGCGGCCGATTTAGACCCCAGATCAGACAGCACGTCCTGTGCAATGTTATCTTGATCTATGCTATCCACAAAATTCATTGTTTTCGACTATAGCGCTGAAAGGGTTTAAAGCAGTGCATAGCAAATTGATACAAATAACTCCATAAGACCGATTTTCCAATGCATGCGAAAGGCAAATGGACCTTATTCTCTTGAAAACTCTATCTCACAGTTTGAAATATGATTTACATGATAACTTTAAACTATTCTATGTTTTTACTTAAAGAAATATTATACATGTAATTTTGACTCATTTTCAAAAATCTAGCTTTACGTCTGGTAAAAGATTTTTCTAAAATTGAGCTTTTAAAACCAAAACAGAGTAGATCTAAATGGTAAGGATGAAAAACGTGATAACATTGATTTAAAAATCTGAATTAGTGGATTTGAAAATTTCATAGAAGAGAAACGAACATATTGTAATGAGTATACGAGAATAAAGACGATTCCTCTGTAATAGCTAGTGCTGTGTGGTTCTGAAAATGACACTGTATTAACTCAACATTAATTAGTATATAGTCATAAATATGAGATCGAAACAACGGTTCTGATTAAGGATTTTGTGAAGAAGTTAGTTTTGAAAACGACATCATTTAAAAAATAGAAAAATGATCAATCAAATAAATAGCCCTGTTTATTTTTCCTTTTCAAGAAGTTTTATTTCAGTTATAATGATTATAACATCTGTCGTTGAAACTGTACATTTCAGTAACTCTAGTTTCGTGGTTTTTAACGGGAAGCTACGGGGTATACGTTATGGCGCACTTTACGGACTGAGTTTAGCAGAGTGTATGGACAACTGTAGAGTCAGATCAAGATGCCAATCTGTGAACTATGAGCGCAAAACTTTGCGGTGTCGTCTGAACAACTTTAAAACAGACGCCGAGTCTAGATTACAGTATCAAAAGTCTGGTTCGGTATTTATCATGCTGAAGGATGATTCTCAGCCAAATAAGGTAGCTTTTAGAATTTAACATCTTTACACCTTTCGGTGGCATTTCAGTTAGCATCAAGATAAGACACCTAGGAACGTGTTATCTGATACTGAGTAGCTTTTGTACGATAACTTGTGACACTATCCAAAGTTTTAAAGATACAGACAAAAAAAAAAAGCTTTCAAAAAACATTTTGGAAAAAACAGATAATGCTGGCAACCAGCATTTTCTCCTTTTTCCAAAATATTTTCTGCCCCCTAATAGGAAAATTCCGTCATTTGAGTGACATTTTATTTGTCGTCACCAAATGATTTCAGTTCGGACAGATCTAGAATTTGAGAAAGGGTTAATGAAAAAAAAAATGTTGTAGTTAATCGGAAAAACTAAGCTCTGGAAAGCATCTCTGATTTCTGATTGGTCAGTAGTGTATAAACCAGCTGACCAGAACTTAGATATTTTATCTTGAGCTGAGTATACTGTTAAGCATGCTGACCTTTTTTTCCTTGTTAAGCATGACGTATGTGCTTCTTTACTGATGCATCAGAATTTGAATGCAGAAAAGTGACAGCACTACTTATTTAAGTAATGATGTTTACCATTCCATTGCCAAGCGTATGTTTTTACACAGAACCGTCAGATTTCTGAATCGTTATTCCTATTTTGCACGAGTTTCTGTGCCTTACATCTGTAACATCTTATCTAAGTACGGTCTGATTGTTTTTGTGTATGTAAGATCAGTTCTTTGGCAAGCAGCTATCGAAGCTGATGAATGAATATTACCTGATGATTGAATTGTGTCTTACACTGCTGTCAACATTATTTCACTCATAACAAAGCGACAGCTCGCTTATTTGTGATGTCCTCGGTTTCACAAGCGCTAGGCTAGGTCTCTGAGAAAAATTACCTACACATGTTGGCCTATGTTACAAATGCACAAATCTACTAAATCAATCACTATATCGTAATGTTGGTTCTCTTGTCATGCTTATGTGAGAAAAGCCCCATTCAAATGTTCACCGTTAAATACACTTCACCAGGGTTTCACAAACTGCAGCACAGCGCCACAGTAAATTGTAGCAGCACATAATTATGCATCCGTCGGGTTACATAATGGTCCGTGTCAACCTTAGTAATCCGGATTAGCCATGGATAACGTACACACAATGCAAGAAACCATACAGACGTTCCTGCTTGTGCAAACCGAAGTGATTTTCAACTTTTCATGGTTCAACCCGATCTTTCTGTCCAGGTTAAACATCGCTGAATTGTAGTGAACAGTGTTACGCGAGATAACTATTTTGTTCAAGATTCATTTTTTTTTTTTCAAAGTAACTTCCCTTGACTTCATAAGAAAATAATAATTAAAAAAAAAACCTCGGGTCACACTTAAAGCAGCTTTGAGCCATGTGTTGTGGAAAGGTGGTTTAATGCATCTTCAAAATGCATCTACAAATTAGCCATGCTCTGGCAAAAGGGGGCTTAATGCGTCTCCGTGATTCGTGGTACCAAGCAAACCATCACATACTTATGGATCCATAATATCAACTTTTTTTAACAACCAACTTAATCATGAGATAGACTGGTCCTTGGGCATACAAAAAATTGAGCAATAGCGAAAAGTTTCGGCCCAGGTCAGCCTGCGCGAACTGCGCAGGCTTACCTGGGTCGATAC
Organism: Hippopus hippopus; assembly: GCA_946811185.2. Lineage (NCBI taxonomy): Eukaryota > Metazoa > Mollusca > Bivalvia > Cardiida > Cardiidae > Hippopus > Hippopus hippopus. Next base: position 42,911,467 of record OX328097.1, read on the forward strand.
TTTTCGCAGATGCATTAAGCCCCCTTTTCACAGAGCATGGCTCAAATCTATTGACCCAGGTCAGCCTACACAGTACGCGCAAACTGACACGGGTCGAAACGTTATACTTTTTTGTAAATTTTATGCGTGTCCAAGGACCATTTTATCCCATAATTCAGTCGGTTGTTGAACAGAATGGATTGTGTGGATCCATAACTATGAGATGACTTGTTTGGTTTAATGCATCCCGGGATGCATTCAATTACCTTTTGCCAGATCTTGGCTCATTTACATTGTTGATTTAAAAAAAGATACATTTGCGTTGCTCACAACCACATATAAGTCATCTCACGTTTGCAGCTCCTTTGCTCGTGTCGTTGCTGCGTTTTGCCCGCACATATATTAGAGTTTCAGTTCCTCTTTAAGTGCTAAATAAATGAAGAAGACGTTCTCAGCTATTTACAAAAGATTCTTACGAACATGAAAGTTCGCAACAAATGCATAGCTGAAATACAAACCGCCCCGGCTCGATCCCAGCCGGGGCGGTTTGTATTTCAGCTATGCATTTGTTGCGAACGTTCATGTTCGTAAAAGGATGCAGATATTGCAATTTTAAAGTTGTTTTTGTCCGAATATTTAGCAAAGAAGTGGACAGTGGAGATCTAGGATTCGACAGCATGAACATTTCTTTCAAATCTGATCTTAATATTTACCGTCTGCAAAAAAAGATACATGTAATTATTTTCGCCTTTCTGTAAATAAGCTTATTCCAGGTATCTGCAGGAAAGGTTATGGGGCGGTTTGTATTTCAGCTATGCATTTGTTGCGAACTTTCATGTTCGTAAAAAGATGCAGGTATTTCAATTTTAAAGCTGTTCTATTCGAATATCTAGCATAGAAGCGGATAGTAGAGATCTAATATTCGACAGCATGAACATTTCTTTCAAATCTGATCTTAATGTTTACCGTCTACAAAAAAAGATAAATGAGCCGTGCTCTGGCAAAAGGGGTCTTAATGCAACTCCGTGATGCATCATACCAAGCAAGCCATCACATAAATATGGTTCCATAATAGGCACTTTTTTTAACAACCGACTCAATCATGAGGTAGACTGATCCTTTGACATGCAGAAAATCGACTAATAGCGAAAAGTTTCGGCCCAGGTCAGCCTGCGCGGACTGCGCAGGCTGACCTGGGTCGAAACTTTTCGCAGATGCATTAAGCCCCCTTTTCACAGAGCGCGGCTCAAATGTTTCTGCTTTTGGCGCTGAAAGGGTTACCCATACTTGAAATTATTTTTGCAAATAAGCTTATTCCAGGTATCTGCAGGAAAGGTTATGTGTTTGATTCCAATGGCTGACCAACTACAATTACAGTTTTCAGGTTGATACTTTAAGGATACATCTATATTTGTTTTCAGCCATTTTTAATCCATTTCATCCTTATTTTATGAAACTATAATCATTTTCGTATCTTCATGCCAAATGTCACCCCTGACGGCTGCAAGGTTGCACAGATTACTACGGATGGAAAATGGATTTCATGTATTGGAGGCCTTCAAAGCAATCGCTTTGGTCGTTTCCGATTCTAAATATGGAAAAGACCCTTGAGTTCTTCTCCCCACCCCCTACACCATATATATTGGTAATTTGTCAATGTTTACGCGGCTGAATCATTCAACACACTTTCAAGTTTTTTTCTCTCTAGCTGTAAGGATGGATCTTTAAAGTAACAATAAAGGCCAAAAGTAAACAAAGCGGGTGTTTAAATGCATTTAAATTTATATCATACCATTTAAAAATAGGAAACTATTGTGAAGATGACAATCTGTCATTGTACGACTGGTCCCAGTGTTAGTCGCTGACAGAGAAATTAATTTCAAAACTAGGTAAAAACCTGCCAGGTATCTGTGTCTTTTGTTTACTTTTTGCCTGATTTTGAAATTCTTCTTTCTGCCAGCAACTAACACATGGTCCGGCTACACAATAACAGACTGTCATCTTCACAATATTTTCTGTACTTTTAAATGGTATGATTTAAATTTAAATGTATTATGACACCTGCTTTGATTTTTTGGCCTCTTTTGGGCCTTTACAGAATCTTGGTCCCGTGATACTGGGCTTTACACCGAGCACGTTAAATTACGCACGTAGCTTGAGAAGGGCCTTGCACTTTCCCCCAAAACGTAAAATGAATAATAGCCCTCTAGGGGCGTCGTCCGTGGGGGCAATCGATGAATACGATAAATACATGTAAATAAAAAAAAAATAGAAAATCTGCAGGAAGGTGTTTTTAACTGTGTTGCAGCATTTCTTTATGTGATAGCGATATGATATAGAAGAGATATAATGCACTTATCTCATGCATTGAAGTTTATAATGCTTTTTTTTCTCTTGTAGTTTATTGATCGGTGTTTGTTAACCCCTTACCTCTTTAGCAATATTTAGGCTTCAGCTCAACTCTTAGGATGCGAAGCACAACTCAAGGGGCGCTTTTGCGGATAGTGTAGATCAAGATCAGACTGCACAAAACGTGCAGTCTGATCTTGGATCTACACTGTCCGATAAAGAGATATTTTCCCCAAAAATAACTTTTGAAAAAGTAATATTTGGGGGTTTTTCTAGCGACTTGAAAGTTTAATCTTAGCTATTTAGCAGGTTAAGAGTTAAATAAATTTAGCGAATCTGAAAATTAAAGCCCTAAGGTACAGAGGGGCATCTTTTCAATGCAGCATAAGCAGAATGTATTGAGGACAGTGTAGGGCTGGTATGTCAAAAATCAAAGGTTCTTGGTTTTAATCCAACGATAAGCCATTTCAGTTTTTAAAATCCCTCCATTTTGAATACAATTCCGGGCCGCAGTTATCGAGTGTGATCAATATAAGAAAGCAACAATCTGAGAAAAGGGGGTTTAATGCATTTTTGTGATCTGGTATACAAAGCAAATCATTTAAGTCTTGATCCTTGAAATCAATTTTATCTGACAACCAACTGAATCTTGAGGTGTACTGGTCCTTTTGACATGCAGAAAATTGACCAATAGCAAAAAGTTTCGACCGAGGTCAGCCTGCGCAGGCTGACCTAAATCGAAAGTTTTTGCACGTGCATTAAACCCCCTTTTCACAGAGCATTATGTTCATATTGTACAGCTTATTACACGATCGATGCAAAACAAATGGGTGTAATCTAACAGAATATAGCCTATAACAAAAGACAATGTATTTTATATAATGTTTCTCGCTGTTTACATACTAGATTTAAACCATTACGAAACCAAACGATCGTGAGTTTTCGCAGCCCCGAGGTACATCGTCTGTCTGTCTGTCCGTCCGTCCGTCTGTTCGTCCGTCCGTCCGTCTCTCTGTTTCTGTCTCTCTCTCTCTCTCTCTGTCTCTCTCCCTCTCTCCCTCTCTCTCTCTCTCTCTCTCTCTCTCTCTCTCTCTGTTTGTCAATTTCTGTCTCACCTATTCTTATTTTCCTCTGTGTCTCCCTCCTTCAATTAAAGTTGAAAGCAAAATCACTATTTCAAACAGTTACATGTAAAGTACCTATTGTGATCAGTATCTGTTTACATCATTAACAAACCGTTAGACTCTAACTACAACCTTAGTTGTTTGCGTCGTAGATCAAGATCAGAATGCCTTTAGAGGACAGTGTAGAACAAGATAAGACTGCACTAAACGCACCAAATGCCGTGCTTATCATCTTCCGGATAAATTGAAATGATTGATCGATTGTTTTTATTCGATACTCACAGCAGGGTCTCGTACGTTTGATTCAATGGCAAACAAGGACTAGGATCATTTCATTAGAACGCTTGACTTCATGTACAATAAACATGAATATTACATATATCATTATTGAATGGTGTTGATCTTTTACCGTTATTTCGAGCAGACTACAGGGCATCTCGCTTATCCATGTGTTTCCTTGAATTCACTAGTACTGGACCTGGGTTCTAAAGGGCCTTACCCAGAGATACTCCCATAGAAAGACTCGGAGAACATCGAATCCACGATCCTCGGATTACTAATCCTATAAAAATTTAACCATTGAGACACACAGGAAACCTGCAATGTAAACGAACCCCCTTTCGATTTTCCCCCTCCCCCCTCCACTCGAATTGATGAATGAAATCTGAACACATTGACAACTGATGATAATTTGCTTAGGTACACACAGTAAGAAAATATTGCAACGATAGCGAAAATGTCAAAAAAGGTAACTGTGAATCTATACTTTATGCAATAGTCTTATCTATAAAATAAACAAAATGTACACATTTAACCCTTATGCAGCTAAGCGCGACTCACTAATCTTTTACGGACAGTGTAGATCAAGATCAGACTGCACAGAACGTGCAGTCTGATCTTGGATCTGCACTGTCCGATAAGGAGATATTTTTCTCCAAAAATCAATTTTGAATTAGCATTATTCAAGGTATTTACCATCGGATTGAAAGTTTCATTTGTACTTATTTAGCAGGATAAGGGGTTAATCAGCAGGGAAAGATCAACTGCTTCAATTTCATTATCAGACGGAATACAGAAGAAATTTTTTTGGACTCATAAATATACAGGCTAAATGATCAGAACAATTAATTTCAAAACATGTAAAAATAAATCTCATATTTCAATATTCATCTATTGAACAATATGAATGGTTTAGCGAATGTCATTACTAAGTTATTGATACAATGAATTGTATTCGCTGCAATGTGTTATAGCATAAAACAAAGTAAAATTGATTGAAAGCTTTTAACGAGTTTTGAAAAGCTTGTGCGTTGCACGAAAGACTAACATAAATACATCCTTACTGAACCCATGTTCATTGATAAACCCATTCCTGGATAAATGAGTTTTTTGCCAGATTTAAGGCCTACCTCACAATTGTCGGTTAATGTAGATCCAAGATCAGACTGTACGTTCTGTGCAGTCTGATCTTGATCTACATTACCCACAAAGCCACCAAAGACCAAGCACAGCATCTTTAGGGTCAACTGAAATGATTGATTGTGCTTTTATTATATACACAGCAGGTCTCACTTTTTATGATTCTCTGACAACAAAGGATAAAAGCTTGTTTCATTAGAACGCTTGATTTGATTCGCAATGTAATTGAACCCAAAGGAATAAAATAGAATATAAACGAAATATGACGAGTTGATTTGTTTGGATATTTTTATTGGTTTATCATCCATACCATGAGGACAGCTAATTTATTTATAGTTTCGTTTTTTGTTTTAACAAGTACAAGCTAGGGGTATCAAAGTGCCTTGCCGATGGATAGTCACACCTGATGAACGCCTTCAATGGGTATTGGGCCGAGCCCCGATAGCTCAGTCGGTAGCGTACAGGATTTGAGAACAGGGGGTCGCGGGCTCGATCCCCGGCTAGGCCAATATTTCTTTCCGAGAATTGATGCGACAGGATTCATTCCCCTTCCACCGCTGACCGTTGTTTCGACGATGGTTATCTGGGAAAGCAGCCAGTGGCTTGGAAAGAATATTGTGCGGAGTAATGATAAAAGAAACTCCAGGAAAGCATGGATAGTGCACTGGCCGCCGCGATATAACTGAAATGATGTTGAAAACGGCATTAAACACCAATCAATCAATCAATCAATCAGTCAATCAATCAATCAATCAATCAATCAATCAATCAATCAATAGGGACTGAACTAGCAATTTCTTTATTATGAAATCAGCACATGAGCCATAAAGGACTCTACAAATCTTGTTTGAGTGTGTTTTAATATTAAGAAAATCTCCAAACAATCAGTTTTACTCTTTTTTGAAGGCTCGTTTACTTTCGATAACCTTAAGTTGTGATTTATTCAGAAAATATAGCCTTTTTTGTTTTAATTTCATTTTTTGCATGTGTATAAACATTTTTTAAAAAAAAGCATTTTATAGGAAGGTATATGCAGACTGATCTTGGTCGACACTTTCCGTAAAATACAATCATGACCACGTATGGAAGGATAAGGGTTCTATAAGGAGATTTCCCTGTATTTTTCAACCGCTTGATTCTATGGCTGAAGAGTGAAAGGTGTAATAAATGAATTATGTATCAAACAGCTTGAAATTGATAGGTATTTAACCCTTGCAGTACCAGAGGCAAAAGAAGATGGCTTTTGCGGACGGTATAGATCCAAGATCAGACTGCACAGAACGTGCAGTCTGATATTGAATCTATACCGTCCGCTTGTTTAGTCAAGACTACAAGAAAAACAAATCTCTCTGGATTACAGCGAATTGTCTTTTTCAGTCGTTGTAAGAGATCCAGTTTATATATTTTGGCGCGGAAAGTGTACATAATAAGTCGTCGATAATGCCTGGTGGCTTGTTACAGACAATTCCATTAATTTCTTAGGCTGCGTAGAGCGTAGAGCGACCTAAGGATCTTTTGCGGACAGTGTAGATCAAGATCAAACTGCACAAAACGTGCAGCCTGATCTTCGATCTACACTGTCCGATAAGGAGATTTTTTTTCTCGCAAATATAACTTTGGAATGACAATATTTGAGTTTTTACTGTCCGCTGGAAAGTTTTATTTAATTTATTTAGCAGCATAAGGATCAAGCCAATTTATCTATCCATGTTGGACTCGAAGGGACCTGGTTCTGGTGCAAAAGCAGTTAAACTACCTGAAATTCGGATTATTAAACAATTTAGAACGGTTTTTTGCTAACACAATAAAAACGAGGTGATCTGTATATGGTATTAATTAAAAAGAAGAAAAAGTGAAACTGCTGATTTGCAAAGTCTACATGATAGTGGTTTGAAGTATGGTTTTGACAATAAGATAGCAGAGATCAAAAGTGGCTTAGTGTAACGAATGTTCAAGAATATGTATCGTGCTTTTCTAAAATGTCATAATATCTACAATGTTGTGAGGGTTTTAAATCGATCATATAAAATTAAAACATGTCGGCTATAGTGTGATGAATATATTGTTATAAATTAGCTTTTTGAAAATGGAATTGTTATTGCCATAAAAATCTTAGTTTTTGATCATGGAATCGTTTTCGTTTTGGAGGTTTTTAATTTCAGTCGTAATAGTTATAACATCTTTCGTTAAACTTTGTGTGACTGTATTTTCGGGTAACGAAACTGTCGCGATTTTCGGCCAGACCTTAGTGGGTAGAGGCTATGCCCAACTGTACGGGTTGAGTGCAGCAGAGTGTATGGACAACTGTAGAGTCAGATCGAGATGCCAGTCTGTGAACTATCTGCAACAATCTTTACAGTGCCGCCTTAACTTCTTTACCACGGATTATGAGTCACGTTTAGAGAGAAGATCTGGCGTTCTTTTTATATTGTTGAAGGAATACACAACATCAGTCGAGGTGTTTTCTGTAGAATACAAATTTAATGAACCATGCTCTGACAAAGGGTGCTTAAAGCATTTCAGTGATGCATTATACCAAGCAAGTCATCACATAATTAGAGATCCATGAAATCCATTAACAACCAATTGAATCATGAGGTACACTGGTCTTTTGAGAAGCAGAAAAATTAATTGCCGAAAGAAAAAATTATCAACCCATGTCGGCCTGCGCGGACTGCACAGGCTGACCTGGGTCGGTATTTTTTTCAGATGCATTAAGCTCCCGTTTAAAAGAGCATTGCTCTTATGTAAATTACCATTAATCATTTGGTTCCAATAGCGCTTGTTTTTGTGGACAGTTTAGATCAAGGTCGGACTGCACAGAACGTATGCTGCTTGTTATTTGATCTTTGCTCTCCGATATTTTGTCAGAGAATTTAACCCTTAAGCTGCTAAGCGCGACTCAGTGACCTTTTGCGGACAGTGTAGATCAAGATCAGACTGCACAAAACGTGCAGTCTGATCTTGGATCTACACTGTCCGATAAGGAGATATTATTCCACAAAACAACTTTAAAATAGCAATATTTGGGTTTTTACTGTCGAATTGAAAATTTCATTTGAGTTATTTAGCAGGAAAGGGGTTAAAAGAAGTTAAAATTGGAACATTCCAGGTTTCTTAAATGACTGTATAAATCTGTTTCACTTACTTAGAGTCAAATGATTAGACAAAGTGCTTGAAAACGATTTTGAGACTGCTACGTACATTGAAAACTGCACCCAAGAAAGAATCGTTGGCTTCTAATTGGTTATCAGAGTCAGAAAGCAGCTAATCCGAAATAATATATTCTGTCTTTGGTGGAATACTCTGTTTAGCATGCTTTACAAAAACTCAGTCACCAACCATATGATAACTATTTCATTCTTATTTCAAATTCCGAGATTCGCCGTCTGATTGGCTGAAACTCTATGTCTCAGCGAATCAGACGATAGTATTAGAGTTTACTCTTACATGAATTTGAAATGTTGGTGAATCTTTGGTGAATACAGACACAACTATTTCTTTGCAATTTTTCCAGGGATTGATTATATAGACATGAGACTTGCTCTAGCAAACTGGGGTTTCATGTATCTCTGTGGTGCATTATACCAAGCAAGTCATCGCGTAATTAGGGATCCATAAAATCCATTTCGTATAACAACCGACTGAATCCTCAGGTACACTGGTCCTTTGACATGCACGAAATTGACCAATAGTAAAACGTTCCTCTCAGGACTGCAAGGGCTGACCTGAATCGATACTGTTTGTAGATACATTAAACCCCCTTTTCACAGCTCATGGCTAAAACAATATTGTTAACCCTTTGGCTGCTAAGAGCGACTCACTGACCTTTTGCGGACAGTGTAGATCAAGATCAGACTGCACAGAACGTGCAGTCTGATCTTGGATCTACACTGTCCGATAAGGAGATATAATTCCCCAAAACATGACTTTGAAATAGCAATATTTGGGTTTTTACTGTCGAATTAAAAATTTCATTTTAGTTATTTAGCAGGATAAGGGTTAAGGTCAGTCAGACAGTTTTATGTGAATAGCTTCATCGAGGTTGTTAATGTCGTTGCTAAACAAAATACAGTGGCGCCGCCATGTATAAGATTACGTGATTGGTAGTTCAAATAGAAACAACTGTTATACAGACGAGGTTAGATGTAGGTACGGAATCGGCCAAGTTGTGACGAGTGTAGAACTGATGTCATCGTACTGACTTGAATGCATATTCACATAATCGACGAGTCTTATTGATCATGTGACACTCCCACAAGTCTTTGTACGAAACTCTGGCGCGAAATAAAAAATAAAGGCTGCGTTGCCAATTAAGGAAACACTATTGAATAAATGTGTTCTCTTATTTTTGTCTTTCTTTTTCACTGGCTAGACATCGCCTAACTTAATTGGCGGATGGATATTTTTGAAGGTTTTTGGCGGATGGATCTTTCTGCAAATCTGAATAGCCACCTTTAAAATTCAGAACAAATTACTGTAGCCAGTTAAACAATCTTGTTTACCAAGCTCAAACACGCTTTGTAATACTCATGAGACATGCTATGTGAAAAGATGATTTAATCATGTGCGAAAAGTATCGACCTTTGTCAACCTGCGCAGTATTCTTTTTTATTTTAAGGGGCAGTCCTCCCTTATGATTCAACTGATTATGAGGTAAGGAGGATCGATATTATGCCAAGACATGCTTTGGACAATGCATTATAATGAAGATGCATTTAAACTCCTTTTTCCTAGAGCACCCCTCACATGTAATGTTATCTGTTGTTATTCAATTTGATCAAACTCTTTAAAATGTTTACATAACGTTCAAGTTGTTACAGCACAAGCCTCCAAGAACAGATTTCATAAATCTATACTGAACCCAAAATGAAACTTCCGTAAAGTACGTGCAAGAATTTTATGGTTAGCCTTGAGATGTACATACATAAGAATCTATACACGTGTGGTAGTTTGTGAAATTTATGCATTGTTTCTAGCTGATGGCCCTTACGATTGTACTGACGCATGAATGAATGTTATGACGACAGCTACGTACTGCAACGCGATCCTTTTTTTTTTTCCGGGGGAGGGGGGGAGGAGTCAGTTATTGTGGGGGCGGTATTGTTCACGGGTATTGCACGCCACTCATTAGCCTGGGTTCCAGTCCGTTCATTTTTTACCTTTTCTATCATTCGGACGTTACTTTGTCAAAAATGACGGCCTGGGGACATTTGAAAACCGATCGCAGCGACATCTAGTTTACCCCATCTCACAGTGGGGTAAAGTAGATGTCGCTGCAATCGTTTTCAAATGTAAATGACTAAAAATAGATACAGAAATTCCAATAGCCTCGATTTGGTTACTTCCTGCTTGTGGACCGTCTTTGAAAATATTAAAAACAACATTTCAAACGAGTATTCATAATGACTTTGGAGGACAGTTTAACAATAACTGCTAATCGTTTCGTCTGTTTGACTCTGAAAGCTTTTCAAAAGGATGTTTTTTACTAGTTTTGTTGCAGGTCGTGATGATTCTTTGATAAAACAACAGGTTCGGGAAAATCACTCGTCCCCGTTGTTCTTGAATTAGTCGAAAAATGCGCCAATTCATCGTTATCAACATTGTGACGTCACGCGATAAACAAATCTATAATTAGATTATCGACACAATTCATGATCATGGAGAGACCCTCGAATGTCCCCAGGTGGTAATAATAACGGATAACTGCCAAAGATCGACAGCGGACCGAGATTAGGACAATGTGTTACTAAGTTATTAATAAATTATTACCGCCTGGACCCGGGCTAACCACTCATCGTTATTGAGGGAAATTTAAATGCCCCAAAATATAGGGCAAATGTTCAATAATATAACAACAGGATAAAGTCAGACCCCATGTTGCTCGTGTCAAAACACAATTATTACAAAATCATAACGTTGATTTCATCGACAACTAGCCCTAAAAATTCCGGTTTTGAGCCCTATAGAACATCTATGGACAATCTTGATCGACGCGTACGTCGACGTCCAAACCCGCCAAACAACGTCAATGACCCAAGACCAGCACTGCGTGATAACATCCCAAAGACTGATATAAACAAGATAGTGCCCTTAATGCGGCATCGCTGTCAGGCAGTCAGTATTGCACGCGGTGGTCACAAACACTACTGATTATTGACTTTTGAAATCAACCCCTTCCCTATCTTCATTCAATTCAACAATTAAATTGATACTTTCTGTCCAACATGCCGATATAAAAAGATTCACAAGACACCCTAACAGAAGATTTCAGCCAAATTTATTGAAACGTTGAAAAGAATCTGCATTCAAACCTAGCGAGAGATTCTTTTTTGGTTCAGTCTATGTATGACGATTTGCACAGTGCTGTGGCAGCTATACTGTTAAAAATTAATTGATATCGACCGTACAGGACCCGTAATAAAATGCTAGCAATAAATAAACGATATGACACATCTGAAAAACACACTTAAAAGCGTTTTGAATAATGATTTCACTTACAGTAACAAAATTATTAACTTTATTAGATACCTGTAAACAGATTACGTGTAGCTTTTGGCGTCATCATAACGACTTAAATAAATTGTTTGTTTGTTTGTTCGTTCGTTCGTTCGTTCGTTCGTTCGTTCGATCGATCGATCGATCGATCGATCGTTCCTTCCTTCCTTCCTTCCTTCCTTCCTCCCCCCTCCCTCCTTTCTTTCTTTCTTTCTTTCTTTCTTTCTTTCTTTCTTTCAACAGACATTTAAGAATGTATAATAGAGAGCCTGCCTATTTTGTAATATATTTGAATTACTGGTATTCAGAATGGTGGGGTGTCTCTCTTAGCTCTTCCGTTTGACTGAATCTTCATGATTATGTCTGCTGTGAAATATATGAGCCATGCTATGGAAAAGGGGGTTTTAACGCATCTCTGTGGAGCATTACACTAAAAAAGAATTAATATAATTGTGGATCCATAAAATCCATTTTCTCGCAACCGACTGAATCATGAGGTAGGCTGGTCCTTTGATAGACAGAGATTTTAACAAAAGTAAAAAAGTTTCGATGCATGTCAGCCTGCGCATACTACGCAGGCTGACCTGGTCGATTGCAGAAACATTTAATTCCCTTTTCACAGAGCATAGCTCACACATACTGCATTGTGTCTTCCTTATGTAAGTAAGGTAAATCCTCTCATTACCAAACGAAAAAAATGAATTTGTCTGTCTACAGCATTTGCAGACGACATATTAAATGGGCTAAAACGGTGGTACTAGTCTTTAGGAGCGTAGAAAATATGACTTTTTCAAAAGCTTTCTTGGTCAGGTTCGTTAAGAAATGGATGGTTTGGTGAATTGCTAACAAAAATCATCAATATCCCACGCGAAGCCAGTCCATAACAGTTTCTGGGGTGAAAGAGAGAAACGAGTCTAGTTGCATTAACTGTCGACTATTATATGTTCAATCTCTGCCCGCCAAGAATTCGAACGCGCAACCGTGTATTATAATTCATTTGCAACGCAGATTTATCTGGCTTGGAAAAGTGCTTGTTGTAATTGTTGTTAACCCATTGCGGAATATTGTACAATCTCTCTCTCTGTCTCTCTCTCTCTCTCTCTCTCTCTCTCTCTCTCTCTCCAGCTCCCCCTCTGTCTCTCTTTCTTTCTCTCTACGATCTAAATAATATTTTGTATATTTTCAGCTCCAGTGTGGAAATGTCACATGTTCGAGATACCAAAACTGCGTGTATGAGACAGAACAATGTGTCGTGACAGGTAATTTGTAAGCCAACTTTTTACCCTGTTTACAGCGTACTCTTAATACACCTATCCCGCACATAGCAAATACCATATACAGCTTTAGATGATCTGTATTCTTTCAGCGTCAACGTACTCAGTCTGCACGTTACCTCTATACGTTACACGTATACAATTCACACGTAAGTTGTATATGGCGTAAGATATATACAGGGTAATAGAGCAATACTCTTTATAGCATACCCCATATATACATGTAGCTAAAGCCGTATTCAGCTATGGGTGAGCTTTGTTGTATAAGCTGTAGAAGGTAGCTGTCAACGTATATATAGATCACGCGTAAGGTATATACATATACTACTCGTGTGCTGGTAGAAAAATGTCTCTATCGACGTAAAGCTATCGCAGCTGACAAAAGGAACAGAATTTTGGCGAAAGGGAAACAACGATGCAGATATACCCAGTATGAAATGCATTTTGGGGGAAAAGGAGTTCATCTAATTGTTTGTATCAATGTTCTCACAATGTTTTCATAAACTATCATGAGGATCTCGGCTTAACACTTGTAGTCATGGATCTAAGCTTGTAAAATATTGCGCTAGGATCACTAGCAAGTTATTGGCCGTCACTTGGAAACTTTAGATACAAGAAAAGACTTCGACGAACGCACATCATATTTTGGGTAGGCACAGTCTGTTATTTATCGTAACATTCTGAGTTTCGGGTCTCATTAGCTGATATTGTACATGGTTAACCCTTAACCTGCTAAATAAGTGAAATGCAACTGTCAAGCCAATAGGAAAAACCCAAATTTCGCTTTTTTAAAGGTATTTTTCGGAGGATAAATATCTCCTTATCGGACAGTGTAGATCCAAGATCAGACTGCACGTTCTGTACAGTCTGATCTTGATCTACACTCTCCGCAAAAGGTCCTTAAGTCGCGCTCAGGAGCCTATGGGTTGTTTCTAATTCGTCACTGTTGTGAGTCTGAACCTATTCATAAGGCCTAAATTCTCTCCTAGGAATATTTCTCTTACCGAAAAATATTGGTCCGATTATCTTGATGTAGGAATCTGCAGCAGTCAGCGCTCGAAAGCATTTATTTGAGTATTGGGTACGAAATCACCTCGTTTGCATTGAATTGTGCTGTTTTTGCTGCGATGATTTACCTGAAACATTGTTGAAATCGGAGTATAACATGCAACAAAATATGTAGTGTGCGGACACTCCGTATTCGCTTAGTACACGTTTTTTGTGTGGTGACGTTTTTCAACATTGTTTCAAGTAAATTACAATACTTTAACATGACTATGCTAGTTTCTAATTCTGAGGGAGTAACAAGCGACAAGTTCTATCTAGCGCAATGTAAAAGTATCAGAGTAAAAGTGTTTAATGGGGACTTTGTAACAGATATTTTTGTCGTAAATGGTAAAAACTTGGCATTCAGGTGGTTCGTCGCTTTGCTATCGGTACAACATAAACGACGCGTGTTGTTGCTCACGGTACATTCTAACGAACCTTGACAAAAAATGGTGCGAAAGCTAAATAAAAACCTTAAGAAGCTAGGTAGCCCTTTAAGGAAATAGCACTGGAAATACTTTGATTACTGGAGATTACAAAAATCTGAAAATCCCCTTTAAAAGCATTTCTTTCTTTAATAATTAAATAGTGTTTCTATTGTACAATATTTCCATATGAAAGCAGGGTCATATTGTATTTGTAACGAGATTAAAAGTATCGATCATGTTCTGCACTCGAAACATCTTTTGAAGTAATGCCTCTGTTTATTTAGTTTCATGAGATGAAACAATCTACTTGATCACAATTTTCATCCCGAGATTAGCTTATTATGAATGATTTTATTTTACCTTCCAAATGATTTGTTTAATAAAAACTTATTCTTCTACGCTTTCAACGGCTGTAAGCCAGTTAGCATATTACAATGACAGCTGCCTTAAAATGCAGGTCCTGCCTGGGTTACACTTTTACTAGACTGGATCTCGACTCTGCCTTTCTCAAGACTAATTACACGAAGCAAATATCGCCTGCAAAAACTGACTCCAGATTTCATGGATATAAGTGCAATACCTTAACGCTTTAACAAACACTCCAAGACCCGTATTCTCCAACCATTCTCAAGAACACTCTCAGTCTAATTCTCAAGAATTTTCTGAATTTGAAAGTAACGCATCTTCTGATTGGCTAACTAAACGGTTTAGCCAATCAAAAGTTGGGTTACTTTCTAAAATTTACCACCTTTTGTGGTCAGTGCGAAAATGTTTTTTACCAGTTTTGATGCTTATTCTATGTCCAAATCCTCAGTGTTAATCACCTGCAATAAGTTGGGTTCCTAGACCTTGTTAAATATATATCTGGATAATCAGACCTAACCTGGCAGCCTGATGACCCTTATTTGAAATCCTCTAAGTCATCCAGGTTGGCTGAGTGTACGGGTTTTTGCCCTTTGCAAAGGAAGCTTTTGAATTATACCTCTTTGTGAGGCAACATTCCACAAAGAATCCAGGGAGTGTACTTGTTTAAAACTTTCTGTCTCATCATTTACAGGGAAGAGGTCGAAATTCTTTTCAGAAAAGGCAAATAAAAAATAAGCTCTTCCCAACAGTAACTGGTTTTAAATGCCTCAGTGTTTTTTCTGAAACAATTCCCTTATTTTGGCATAGATTTTTGAGAACAAAGTCTTCTTCAAAAATACCAGACAGGTGTTTAGCGATGACCTAAGATAATGTTTGTTCAGGTGCTTGGCACAGTCATGTTTGTCGAAGCTCACATTTTCATCTCCATCTTTGTGACCGGGAGATATTTGTCCACATGCAAAAAGAGACACATTGTCCTCAGAATCATGCCTGGCATCCTTGCTACTGGTATTAGTAAATAGCCTCGAGTGTCCGTATTCCGTGATGATAAGGAAACAACATAATGAAATGAAGAATTTCGATAGGAACATGAGCTAGAAATTACTTGCCTTCATAAAAAAGTCATTTCTGATGACTTTCATGAAAAAAAATAACTTAGATAGCAATTTCCATGTTCAATGTGCATAAATAAACAAACATGCCGTCGGCCTTCTTAAGCAAACATGGCGTGACCTAATTCCGGTAACTCAGTAGTATTTATAGCATAAAGTCGTAGATCTTTGCATTTTTTTTGTGAAGGAACACTATTTAGATATAAGAAAAATGATGCCAATTTCTTTTAAATCAGATAATTGGTCAATTTTTACAAATATTAGTCTGGTATTTGGCTGAAATTCAAGGGCAATAAAACGTTCGATTATTGGTAAGGGTTACGAGCAGAAATCCCGTGTGACGTCATCAAACTATGTGCTTTACGAGATGTAAACAAAAAATCACCGGTTCAAGGACACTCACGGAATAAGGGCACTCGACGATAATTGATTTACGCTCATTACTTATGCTCACAATGCTCTCCGTCTGTGTCTCGCTTAAATCTTGTTTGTCAAGAAACCGCTGCTTTTTCCATTGTTGACATACTGGTATTTTTTTTTTTCGACCGTTTACTCTGTTTGTTTTCGATATGGTCACTGACTTTGTGTCTGCTTTTGCAGAACCCCGAATTGACACTATTAACATTAGCGCAGACAATTATACGATGAAAGGAGTTTGTCCACACCAAAAAAAGTATTTATTTCATGCTTTTCAGTAATTTATCGGGCTGCGCCACTCGTGAAAATATTACCGATGATGTTCACTCGATGAAATAAATTTCGATTTTTTACCGAAAAAAACAAATATCCTCTATTCAACTGTGGCACATGCGAATACATTCGCGAGAAAATGGGAACTGATGCGAACCATTTTTTCCCTGGAAGTAAGACTAGAAGATATGCGCATGCTCAGACTTTAGAAATTTACTTCTGGTAGCGTAAGTTTACTGTACGGATCCGGAAAAGAGTATCCTCACTGTTATTCCAGGTAAGTTTATTTATGAAATGAAAAATGACGTGCAACAAAAAGAATTTTTTGGGGGGGGAAAATCGTATATTGTTTATCTGTATTTCTGAATAAATTATAGGTACGTTTATTTACAGAATGTAGAGGCCTGCCGAGGCCTACAAACGGCTACAAGGTCGGAAATACAGTGAGCGTTGGCGCCAAAACCTTGCTGTATTGCAATGACAACACCTACGTCTCAAACAATTTGACACTTCCGGTACAAACAATATGTCAGTCGGATTCAACGTGGACTGTCGATAATCTAGAATGTTTTACAAGTAAGATTTTTAATCTCCAACCCTATCTTAAACTACCTTTCTTTTCAATTCAAATTGACATTAACGAATTTTATTATCTTATCAAAGTTTGAAATAAGCTTTAAAGCACTGAATTTATTTCTAGACCTTACTTCAAAAGCTCCGCTGACCTATGCTATTGTCAAAAATCGATGATCGTATGATTAATACTAAGATCTGATTATCATTTAATGCAAAGTAAACTCGAAATATGAAGACTTCTTTAGAATTGAGCCATGCTCTGGCTAAATAGGGTTTAATGCATCTCTATGATACATGATACCAAGCAAGTCATCACATAATTGTGAATCCATAAAATACCATTTTATTTAACAACCAAATGAGTTATGAGGTATAATCGTCCTTTCACATGCAGAAAATTGATCAAACGTAAAAAGTCTCAACACAGGTCAGCCAGCGCGGAATATGCAGGCTGATCTAGGTCGATACTTTCTACAAATGGATTAAACCACCTTTTCACAGGGAATTGTTCAATTATTTTATCGTCGTGACCGACACTCCTGTTAAAGATAGGACTCGGTTTCAATTATGATTTTTTTTTATATCCACACATATGTCCGGATTTGCAAATTATGAACTGTATTTCTTTGGATACAGTTATGTGATATACATTTATAGGATCGGACATTGGTTCGCAGATGAGTTAAAACTATTAAACAAATTCGCTTCTAAGATAAGATTTTGAAGGTGGTACTAAAATCAAAGTTGCAAAAGTTCTCAAAGACTAAGGTAACATTAAAGTTAGGTTTTTCTTAAAGTTCTTGTAATTTTTCAATCAATATCTTGTATGGCCACCTCTGCTGTCGATACAGGCAATTATTCGACGTCGCATAGACCTTACATAACGTAAAATCATTGCATCAGGAATGTTATTCCATTCCTGAACGAGAACGGTGGCCAAAACCCAACACTGATCATGTTCGCAGATAAACGGAAGAAGATATCTTTTTTAATCTTAGAGCAATGTACAGTGCTGTAAAATCATGTGTTCGCTTTAATTGAAAAACATCTGAATACTTTGACTCTCAAATAGGTTTAAAACAGGGAGATCCAAGCTCAAGTTTATTATTTATTTATTTCATAAATGATATCGTAAACAACATAAATACAGATATAGAGGACCTATTCACAGCAGACGAATTAAAATACTTCATATATTGCTATTTGCAGACGACACTGTTTTATTCGCCCAATCACCCATCGCTCTTCAATCCATGCTCAATGACTTGGAACAATACTGCAATACATGGGGGCTGCGGATCAATACCAGTAAAACTAAGGTTATTATCTTTGAACAAGGGCGACATACAGAATATGAATTTAAACTCAATAACAAAGAATTAGAATTAGTCAACGAGTTCAAGTATTTAGTTATCAGTTTATATAAAAACGGTAAATGGTATCGTACTCAGCGAAAAAAAGCGCAGAAATCATCTAATGCATTACACAATCTCTTTATTACAATAAATCAATTGTCATTAGATATAAATGAAAAGATCAAGTTATTCGACACGCTAGTATCAAGTGTTTTAAACTACGGTACACCTGTTTGGGGGTATGTTGAAGCTAAATCCATAGAAATAATACACTGTAAATTTCTACGCAAGATACTAGGAGTAAAGAGATCCACAAATTTAGAAGCTTTATACGGAGAAACAGGAAGGTACCCAATGAAAATCTCTAGACAGATTATTATGCTGAAATACTGGAAAAACATATTGTCATCAAATAACAATTTTTTAAGATCTATGTACAAAATGCTTAAACAGGACGCAGACAATAATAACACATATAGTAGTTCTAATTGGGCATATCACATAAAAATTTTATTAAACCGTATTGGAATGACCTATATTTGGCAAAACCAAGAAATATCAAATAGTCAGTTCTGTAACATAAAACAACGGATTAGTGATATGTATCAACAAACATGGAATACAAAAATTCATAATTCAAGTAAATTAACCAACTATAAAAACATTAAACATGATTTATCGACAGAAGATTATCTCAATTTTATTAAAGATAAAAGTATAGAATTGCGCTAACGAAATTTAGAACGTCGTCGCACGACTTGGCAATTGAAACCGGACAATACACGAACATAGAACCAAACGACCGAAAGTGCGTACACTGTAATTTGCAATGTATAGAATCAGAATACCATATGCTTCTTATTTGTCCAAAGTATAGAACCCTTCGCGAATTATATCTATCGCGATACGATTACACATGGCCGGACACCAGAAAATTCTATTCTTTATTGACGTCTAAGTCTAAGAAAACTATTACAAATTTATCTAAGCTTCTGTACCTCGCTTTTAAAAAAAGGAACGAATCTTAACTCGCATTAAATTTGAACTCTCTCAGAACTATCACGTTATATAGCTGATTATCTATATCTTAAAACCATCTTGATCTATTTAAACATGACATTTTCAATATTTCAGTCATGTATCAACTCTTCTCTCGGAAAACAATTTTCACTTTGTTACTTATTTATATCTAGTTGGCTCTAAATATGTACATATTTTATGCCAAATAAACTTTATGTTATGTTATGTTATGTTATGTTATGTTATGTTAAGGAGAAAATGCTGGTTACCAGCATTTTCTGCTATTCCCACTATGTTTTCAAAAGCTTTCTTACTCAGGGTCGTTAAAAGTAGGGGCTGTATGGTATTGGGTTAAATAGTTAAAATTTGGACCAGTCCAAAATTTTGTCGTTTGGTAAAGAGTTAGTGATGTGGCTGTTCTGCTTAGATAGCTCAGTTGTAATGTGCAAAGGTAGTAATCAGTGGGTTTTGAGTTAGAATCCCGACTGGGCCAAGAATCCTCGGCTGTGGATTGACAAAAATGATTCTCCTGTATTGAAATGACTTTTTCTGTGAAACAAAGAAGTCAGTTGTTTGGAATGAGGTTTTTGATTGTTATTGGTAGAGAAACTCCAGGAACAAATGGATAGGTGACCCGGTCGCCTTGACCTCAAACTATTAAACCTTTAGCCGTTATAGGCGACTCCTGCGAAAAGAACCTTGATATCGCAATATTTCGGGTTTCACATCTGGGTGGGAATTTTTCCATTTTAATCTATTCAATTCACAGTTTGAAAAATTCAAGTTGTGTTGAAATTCAAACTAAACAAACAAACATGATTGGGGTTTTATTCATTATCTTTATTCATTATGATTAAGGCTATAATCTGCAGACATTCTTTTCACTCGTTCTTTCGTATAAAGACAAATTCCAGTGCTTTCGCGGACAGTGAAGGCTATGATCAAACGGTTTGTGCCTGAACCGTCCGCTATATTTCGAAAGCTGTTCTTGACTTATCTACTCGTACAATACAAAATGAGTCATGCCCTGTGAAAAAGTGGTTTAAATGCATTTACAAAAAGCATCAACTGAGGCCAATCTGCGCAGTCCGCGTAGGCTGATCTTGGTGGAAGCATTTTGCTCTAGGTAAACCTTCTGCATGTCAAAGGTCTATTGTACCTCATTATTCAGCCAGTTTTTAGATAACAATGATTCATATTATACAACGACTTGCTGTTTTTAATTCACTAACACGATCCCATGCGGCCCCGAATGCTTTCAATTCGAACTTCTCTAGAAGTTTCAAGTTTTTTGTATGGTACAGAGTCTTGATCCATGTTGACTATTTTACAACGATATTTTCATTTTCTTCTGGAGCAATTTGTTCCTGGGGGCAATTTATCAAGGCAATCTATCCGGCATTTAATTATGTTCATAATTCCTTCAGGTGATTATTAAGATTTTACTTTAGATGCTAGCATTCAATGACCCATATATGTCTTGGGTCATGAAATGCCTGCATCTGCACTGAAATCTAATGACCATCTGAGGATCATGATTATGAATAAACAGTGCACCTGTTACCTGATTTTGACATATTTGCGCATAAATCTCTTTTCCTTCAGTATATGACCTGTGTTACGACTATCTCGTTTCGGGGCCAAGTGGTTTATTAGTGGAGTCAATAACAGCCTCGACCACTTACGACAACTCCTTGTTACCTTCACATGCAGTACTCAATGGCTCAGCTGCTTGGGCTTCAACGTATATGGACGAGAATCCATATTTAGAGGTAACTGTGTGTTAGTTTTTGTGCTAAGCGCAGTTTTAAGTCTGAAGTATTTTAATTAATTATTTCACTGCGGTCAATGCACAGGTCTATCTGTATTTTTTGTAGAGTGTCTTTCACCCAATATAAATTATGCGCAACTCTTTTCCAAGCTTTTGACTGCCTCCTGAAATAAGCCAACTCGAAACAAGGCGAATTCTTAAACTGCTATATAAATTCAATGAACATTTCCCGCTAATCATCAGATAAAGGAGGCTTTTTTTGACTTTGCGACTTTAATTACTGATAAACATGTGTCAAGCATTTTGGTCTGAAAGTCAATGGTTGAAAGCTTTGTGGCTGGTTTAATTTTTCATCTTTATTTCCATAATTACTTATCTGTTAGTAACTTTATAAAAGCCTGTCTGCCTTTCCTTATCTTGTAAATAAGGCTAATTCATCCGTTTCTGTTTTGCATATAGATAAATCTCGGTTCGCTAACACAAAAAAGTGTGGAAAAGTGATTATTTTGTCAAACTACATTGCTTCTAACTTTGCAAAACCAAAAATTGACTTAATTTCCAAGAATATTGTCCAACTAGGTGAAGTTTCACAGCAAGCGACACATTACTGGTGTAGCCACCCAGGGACGGAACGATGCTGCGTACAATCAATATGTGACGTCTTATCGCGTGGCATACAGTGTTGACTGTATTACTTTTAATGATGTTCCTGACTCATTGGGAAATAGTATGGTATGTGTTGTCCCGCTTTGGTATCAGATATATTTGAGCCATGCTCTGACGAAAGGGGGCTTAATGCATCTCCAAGGTCTGTGGGACCAAGTAAGCCATCACACAATTATGGATCCTTAATATCCACCTTTTTTAAGAATTAAGTTAATCATGAGATAGACTGGTCCTTGGGGACACAGAAAATTGACCAATAGCGAAAAGTTTCGGCCAAGGTCAGCCTGCGTGGAATGCGCAGGCTGACCTGGGTCGATACTTTTCGCAGATGCATTAAGCCCCCTTTTCACAGAGCATGGCTCATTTACTTTCTTAACATTTTAAGCTCCGAGCAGTCTAATTTTGATATACTCTAGCCGCAAAGGCAGCTTAGACTGTAAAAGGCGTTTCAAGGATAAAAATAAAGCCATTCTGTGTGATAAGCAGATACCCTTTTTGCCCAACAATAATGTTACTCGTAGAAAGCTACTATAGGGACTCAGTAAAAATCTGTATACCTCTTATCAATCTGTGTCTATTAAACAGGAAACGCTACTATAATGTTGCTTTTTCTTCGGCCATTTGCCTCGCTGTCTTATTGTAAGCTATTTGTTTGTTAAAAAAAAAAGAAAGTTTTGAAGACAGAAAATTACATCAGTTTCTCTCTGGTGGAAACACAAGTAGTTTAGATATCAAAGGATCAAATGAGAAGTAATTCGATTTAAAAAAAAATGTTGAAAGCGGCGTAAAATCTGATTGAGGGTCTTGGCCATCGTCCTCATAGATACATTAATAATCCTACTCTTCTCTTGTAATATTGTAGGTTTTCGATGGAAATAACGATATGAACTCGATTGTAACTAATCAGCTCGAGAGTCCGGTGGAGGCCCTTTGTGTACGTATTAAGGCCATTTCCTGGAACGTCCACCCCTCGATGAGGATCGATATTCTTGGATGCGAGGACAATGATTTATCAAATTATCGATTATATACCGGCGATTGACTTTTTTGTTATCCTGTAATGATTATTAACGGCTTGACCCCTGGGCTTTTCACGATTGAGTCTGCTTCATTTTTCACCGTATTTTCAGTGGCCTTGCTTTAACCTTTGACTTTTCAGCGCCAAATAAATAAACTCGACCTCTTTCGAGAGTTAAACATATAAACCATTGAAACAAAGAAAGATTTTATCCTATAAGCTTGACTAAACAAGGGGATGGCATTGATCAAGATCATACAGCACGTTCTGTGCAGTTTGATCTTGATCAATGCCGTCCGTCAAAAGCTCCTGTTTTCGTCTAAGGCGCTGAAAGGGTTAATTTGCTCATTTTTTTCTAGCCGATAGCAAGAACCTAAAACACTGCGATTGCAAAGTTCCTTTTGTGATCCCAAAATCTAGCCGTATCGGACAGTGAAGATCCAAGATCAGACTCCACGGTCTGTGCAGACTTATCTTTTATTTACGCTGTCAGCAAAGACTGACTGAGTGAAGCTTAGCAGCGTATGGGTTAAAGGTATATGGCTTGCAACACGCGAAAAGGGGCATTCGGACATTTGCGTAAAGTGTCGTCTCGGATCAGCCTGCGCAGTCCGCGCAGGCTAATCCGAAACGAACCTTTCCGTTTTTATGTAATTTTCTGTTTTGCGCAAGTCTGCTGTAGCACAAAATCTAATGTAGTCGTAAAGTGCCGTCTCGGATTAGCCTGCGCGTACTGCGCAGGCTGATCCGAGACGACACTTTACGCAAATGTCCGAATGCCCCTTTTCGAGTGTTGCAAGCCATATGTACATGTATCCTTTCTTTTTCAATGCGTTGGGCCTTTATGGCGTTATGATAACCTGCAGGGCTTGTTATCCAAGGATTATGGGCTCAGTAACTAGAACTGTGAGGTCAAAACTGGGCTCGGATAGGAAACTTTCGGCCATTGAGGATGTTGATGGTTCCATAAGTAATTCCTCTCTCTTTGTTAAACATTATATTCGACTTCGTTTCTGCTTTATGAAAGGATCCACTAGCACGGAAAGAGTCACACCGCGCGTGATCTCGTACTGGTTAGAAACGCTATTGAGTATGTAAATTTGTTGAGTGAGTCCTACGTGGCGCAATAGTGAAAGTTTTGGATCTATAATCTAGCGATCCTTGGTTCAATCTTCGCTAGACACTTTCTGGGAGTATCCTTGGGCAAGATAAATTAACGTTCCAACATTGTAAGCTACTAATGAAACCCAGAGCACGAATGAATAAGTGAGTTTTCGCCGTGATATGACTGAATTTGTGTTACTGGCGGCGTCAAACGCCATAGAATACAGTTAACATTAGCTGCAGTAATATGACAGAAATACTGTTAAAATGAGCTCTAACTCTTTACGAAACAATTCCGAGTTTTAACGACCTGAATACGGCATTTGAAAACAATGAATGAAAAGGAGAAAACGCTCGTAACCTTCATTTTCTCCTTTTTCCTACAATGTTTTCTACGCCTCAAAAGACAATTTCACCATTTTTGTCATTTTGTCAAGTTTTCAGTGTAAGATGTAAGATATAATTATGTAAATAAAATCATACACTAGCATGGGCATTAGCAGGGGCTCAGAACTATTTATCAATCCGAAACGAGACTGATCTTGATGTAAACTGCATGATAAATTAAGATTTTCCATCGAAAGGAAAAAGATTAAAATCGCAATATTTGATTTTTTTTTTACTATCTGTTTGAAAGTTCATTTTTTTAGCAGTTTTAGGCTTTATTACGGAATTTTCCTATTTTGGGATATAAGAATTTTTCACCTGTTTCATTTTTTCTACATTTGACACTTGCGTATTGTGCTTTATGGACGCTTCTCCTTTGCACTGGTACAATGGTCACTTAAGGATTACTTTATCTATGTTCACTTGATGATACAAAAAGATTCCTTTTAGAAAGTTTTGGAGACAATGTAAGCGAATTCTGATACTTCTATTGGTCCCCATAGATGGCTTTAAACACTAAGATTAGACAGACTTACAAACAGACAGACACACATGATTTAAGAAAGAAATAAAGGATTTCCCGTTTTTAGATGAGCCATGCTCTGTAAAAAGGGGGCTTTATACATCTGCAAAATGTATCGACCCAGCCATAAAATCTATTTCGTCAAACAACTGACTGAATCATGAGATAGAATGATCTTTTGACATACAGAAAATTTAAAGACAGCGAAAAGTTTCAGCCCATGTTAGCCTGCGCGGACTGCGCAAGCTGACATGAGTCGTTAGCTTTTGCAAATGTATTAAACCCCGTTTTTACAATGCCTGGCTCATTATTTAACACGCTAAAGGGTCAGTTTTCGCGAATCGGGTTCCAATATCTTAGCGACAAAAAATTTCTGAGACAACTTTCCCCCCCCCCCCAACTATAAGAGTAAACAAACACGTCACAACTCTTCAGAAATTCAGAAATTCCACTGGTCTCTGATTCTAAAAATAATGAATTGTTGCTGCTATTGAAACCTGCTTTCGTCATCGTTTAAAAAAAAAAAAGTAGCTGAAGGTGTAGATCTGGTTATGATCAAACCGTCCACAAACGCTACTCAAGTCGTCAATGGTTGTGAAAGAATTAATAATCTTTCCTTATCACCAAATATCAGCTATGTTCTATTTTGTGTGAGGGGATGGGGGGGGGGGGGGTAGTCAAAATTTAGTCTGATGCAGCGATTAGGCAGCCAAATGACGATAGTTGAGGACGAAATGTTGAGTGACTGGAAACGCACAGGAAACAAAGGGATATAAATCTGTCATTTTTGGTTGAACCAATGATAGAGTTATGCATCTTTATTTTTAGCACTTATTCTATGAATGCACGAAAGGTTCCTTTTTAATGGAGTTTATATTCCCTTTTTAAAACCACTGTTACTTCTACGATTGACCAGATCTTTGTCAAGTATTTGATTGTGCCATGATATAACAGAAGTCTATACTCATATTGCTTATCAATTTTTGCAGCCCCCTCCCCTAAAAAAATCAAATTCTTCACAAGATGAGCAGCTTGTAGGCCTTGATGATGATGATGATGATTTAAACATATTTTATTGCCGTAATTTACATATGAGCATGCTCTGTGATTAGGGGGCTTAATGCATCTGCTAAAAGTATAGACCCAGGTCAGCCTGCGCAGTCCGTCAAGGCTTACCTGGGCCGAAAATTTTCGCTATTGGTCAATTATCTGTATGTCAAATGACCAGTCTACCTCATGATTCTGTTGATTGTTAGACAAAATGGATTCAAGGATCCACGATCATATGATTATTTGCTTGGTATCCTGCACGGCGATGCATTAAGCCCCCTTTTGTCAGAGCATGGCTCATATATGGCCTGCAACACGTGAAAAGGGACATTCGGACATTTGCGTAAAGTGTCGTCTCGGATCAGCCTGCGCAGTCCGCGCAGGCTAATCCGAGACGACACTTTCCGTTTTTATGTAATTTACTGTTTTGCGCAAGTCTACTGTAGGACAAAATCTAATGTAGTCGTAAAGTGCCGTCTCGGATTAGCCTGCGCGGACTGCGCAGGCTGATCCGAGACGACACTTTACGCAAATGTCCGAATGCCCCTTTTCGCGTGTTGCAGGCCATATTACATAATACAGCTCATAATTACAAAAAAAAGTCTGCAAATATATTGAGCCAATTGTTCAAAAACTTAGTTACGGCTCTCACCTTATGAAGATGATGCTGATTGTGCTATGGGTAAGAACAATACTAACAATCGTTAGTGAAAACTGAACCATGTACGTATTCACCAATGATTCTAAATGTTATCTTTAAGAACTGTAAATAACTTGACCTGATTGTTATATCGTTTAACACTTGATGACGAAATCTTACTGCATTGCTTATCTCTGCGGTCAAAAATATGAATACGATCAACGACCGCGTTAAAACCAGACGCCAAAATGTCATTTTTGTCCTCATTGAAAGCATTAGCAGAAGACAAAAAATGTGGCTTAGGAGGCAGGTTTGTATTGAAAAGAGTAGAAAAGCTTATGGGAACAGAAGAAATGTTGGTGATCAGCATTTTCTCCTTATTCGACTATGTTTTCCAAGACCATCTTCCTCTTTGTCGTTAAAACATGGGGCCGAGAAACCGACGAATACGCCTTGCTACTGTTTGATTGATTTTTTTTTTTTCCGCTGTTTACCCCCGTTTTCAACTTTATTTCAGCTAATTCATGGCGGACTGCACCTATCGATGCCTTCCTCTACTTTCTATTACCACTACACAACATTATTCCCATGCCATCAATCGCTTTCCCACATAAATTCGTCGAACAAAGCATTCCACAGCGTGAGGCATCGTTTTCTTTTTTCATTAGAAAAGGCTTTAAACCATGTCTTTGTTCTCATCCAGATACATTAAACTTTCACGAGTCAATTCCGTGTTTTCAAGACCCTGAAGAAGAAGGGGGCATTTGAAAAAATAGTAGGGGGCGGGGAGAGAAAATGCTGGTGACCAGCATTTCTCCTTGTCCCGCAATGTTTTCCTATCCTGTCTAAGAAGAAGTCCTTTCATTTGAAACATAATTGAGCCATGATCTGTGAAAAACGGGTCTTATGTATCTGTAAAAAGCATCGATCCAGGTCAGTCCACGCATTCTGCACAGGTTGACCTGTGTCGAAACTTTTTATTTTTGGTCAATTTTCTACATGTCCAAGGGCCAATCTGTAACGTATGTTTAATCGGTTGTTAAACAAAGTGGTTTTCATGTATCCCTGAATTTGCGATGACATATTTGGTTAAATGCATCAAACAGATGCTTTAATTCCTCTTTTGACAGGGCATGGCTCATAGATAATTTGTCCGTTGCAAGTGCCTTTAATATGGCCTAGTCTAAAGCGTTGTGGTGTGGTGCAGAGTTCACGCTCTGTACCGATTGAAGTCTTTGACCATGTACATGCATTAACCGTTTACCCTGACAGGGAAGGCTTTTGAAAACACTGTGGGAAAAGGAGAAAATGCTGGTAACCAGCATTTTCTCCTTTTCCCACAATGTTTTCCTCTCTTTCAATAGTAAATACCATAATTTCAGTTCCGTTTGATTTATCGTCTGCAAACGCTTTTGATAGGGATGAGTCTAAAATTTTGTCGTTTGGTAACGAATTAATTGGCTCTCTATCGAACGAAAACAGAACTAGATCTAGATCTACAATTAACCAAACTGAAAGCATTTACAGACGTCAAATTAAGTGTAGCTCAAAGGAGATTACTGTCTTTAAAATGGTAGTCCGATCTTGGACCTTTATGTCCGGAAAAGCGTAGCGAGTCACGCTTAGCAGTCTGTGGAATTTAAGAATATTCTAATCTATGAATTCCACCTTTTTACACGACCACTTACAGGGAGCTCTTCAGTCTGTTACAATCCTACGAAACGTAAAAAAAAAAACAAAATGATTTATCACTGAATTAAGTTAGGCAACAGCTGGTAAATCATCATCTAAGAAGAAAAACAAATGTAAAAAAAAATTTCAATAGTATTTCTTTGAGGGGTTACGTAGACTTAACAGATTTCGTGCCGGAGTTTCGGTTAGACTTTTGGGAATGTCACATAATCAATAATACGCTCCGATTACGAGGATGATGACGTCATATCTGACATAATAAAAGTAGACGGAGTTACCGAATGCAAAACGTCCATCCAGTTTTTAAACGCAAAAAGTTGTCTTTTTAACTCAATATACTTGTAATCGTAAAGTTCGTTGTCTGCGCATGTCATATTCTTCGAAGATTGACCTGTCTGCTATCACTGTCCATGTATGTCATATACTTCGAAGACTGACCTGTCTGGTGTGACGCATCACTATCCTGTACAGGATAAATATTCATGCGCGGTGCGTAAATTTAAAACCCTGCCACTAAAAATTAGCGAGCGGAAAATGGCTATAAATAATACGTTTGTGGAGAAATCAAGCTTGTCTTTCGTACCAAAATTCTTCAAAATATAATAAATGTAAACGGGAAATCAATGTTTAAAAAAAAATGCTATTATTTAATGCAAATATTTGTGTATACAGTTTCTAAACATAGATTTAGGGAAAACCGGGATTTGTGGAGGGCTTTATTTTTGCAGACTTAAACGACAACAACAATAACAAAATGTCCCCACAGGCTGGGTTTATACTGAGA
Organism: Hippopus hippopus; assembly: GCA_946811185.2. Lineage (NCBI taxonomy): Eukaryota > Metazoa > Mollusca > Bivalvia > Cardiida > Cardiidae > Hippopus > Hippopus hippopus. The sequence goes on from OX328097.1 coordinate 42,940,339, forward strand.
TTTTTTTCCAGGCTTACAGAGGCTGTATTGATAAATGACTGGTGCATAGATTATATATTAGCTAACCATGGCTGGAGGAATCGTACCAGTTAGCGTTGTTTTGAATAAACGCACTAATATTTTATTTTGAAATTCGATGTATCGATTGCGGATGAAAATGGCTTGTTTATACGATTGTAGAGAAACGTATAACTAGTTGTATTTATCGGTGTGTTGCAGGAAACTTTGTTTTACGGCATAAAAACTAAAAAGGCATTTTACAGAGTCTTCTTTTTCAAAATAGCAACCTCTCATTAACGTTGCAGAAGATATTCAAGAAAGAAAAGATTGGCTAAGCCTGTCATCAATTAAATCAATCAGTAATAAAGACATCTTTGACACATGCTTTTAGCGATTCAGGTTTCTGTATATCGGCTTGAAAATAACAGAACTTTTAACCATTTCGCCTCAACAGGCATAGTGTATTAAACCATTTATGTTCATTACCTTTATCTTAACACTTAACCACACAATCCTGTGTTTTAACGACCCTGAATAATGTATTTTTGAAAACATTGTGAAAAAAGGGAGTAAATCCTGGTAAATAGCATTTTCTCCTGTTCCCACAGTGTTTTTTACCCAGCTTTCAACAGCAACTATCATAATTTAAGCAGCATTAATTTTTCGTCTTCAAATGCCTTCAATATAGACATGTCCCAAATTATATCATTCAGAAAAGAGTAAGAAGGATGTTTTCAGATCGTCTGCTGAACGAACATGTTTCAAAGCATTTGCAGAAGACAAATTAAAGGTAGCTCAAATAACGAAACTAAGGTATAAAACATTGTGGGAAAAGGAGAAAATGCTTGTTACCGGCATTTTATTTCATGCTTCCCGGTAGGATATCGAGAAATAGCAGTGAAAATATTTTTCGATATTACACGGGTACGACCAGTGAAAATATCGATTTTTATATTCTAGTTACCTAGGTAAATTGCGCGCGACTCACAACCAGATGGAAATATGACGTCATTTACCTTACATTTCTCGCGCTTGACGTAATATTGTAATACGTTGCTATGCGCGAGGGGTACGCCACGGGGAATAATTGAAAAGAACTGTACTGGATTTTGATAAAGCTCCTCCACGAAAGGGTTAAAAGCATGAAATAAATAGAATATTTGTTTTTTTCGGTGAAAGATCGAAATTTATTTCATCGAGTGAACACCATCGGTAATATTTTCACGAGTGGCGCAGTTTCATAAAGTGAACACCATCGGTAATATTTTCACGAGTGGCTGCGCCACTCGTGAAAATATTACCGATGGTGTTCACTCGATGAAATAAATTTCGATCTTTCACCGAAAAAAACAAATATCCTCTATTTCTCCCTTTCCAAAAATGCTCTCATCAGCATTTTTCTTCACGGTCGTAAAAAGTCGTGATTGTTTGGTAAAGGATTAACATTTAGACAACTTTGGCTATGATCACTTTGAAGGAGAGAAATAAATGAAGATGAGGACTTGGACAAATTTTTTGAAAGCGAGAGGGCCATTATTACCCTTGGAAGCTCTCCTGAGAAAATAAGATCATTTTGAAAGAATAAAGGCCTGTGTAAAATTTACGAACGAAAAGAGGGGCGGCAATTTTGACGCTAAGGCAAACATTTGAACAATCTAGATATAGGTGCAGCAGATGAATCAAAAAATAACATTTGGTAGCCCAAGGCCTCAAGGTTTCAGATGAGACACCGAACGGCGGACACGGAACGAAAAGGACATAAGGTGCACATTTGAGCACTTTGTTGTAAGGTGAGCTAAAAATGCAAAATGGGCACTACGTAGAATATTATGTATTACATCACGTGAAAAAATATTAAGATAGAATTACTTATTCTGAGCACTTTACCTTTACGCCACAATGTTTTCAGAAAGTAGTCTGCTGCAATGCGCAAGAAGGTGTTTTACAACGGTAATGTACCAAAAAACATATTGGCTGAGATTACCAATGAACAAATCAATTAGTACTGGAATCGTTTTCTGACACGAGCTTTTAACGAGCATCCATTCTGTTTATCAATCGGAAAATTATTCAGCTTTATCAATGTTGCCCTCATTGGCGGCATTCATAAAAAAGGCCAGCACTGATCAGACTGTACAGTCAATGCCGTCTGCTAAAAGTTTGATTCATATGGTGGCATATTTCTGCCACGAGATACGAGATAGCTATCATGATAATTTTAGAAAACTATCACGATAAATTAAAGTTTCCTGGAAATTTTATCGAGATAGTGAAAAGTTTCCTGAAAAAAAAATCACGATAAACTTAATATTTTAACGCAAAATTTCTCAATCGTACACGGAGCAGACATTCGAGATAAAATTATCGTATAGTTCTATCCCTTCTCGATATCTATAAATAGAAAAATCACCATTTGGATAAGCTCGGTAGTTTTTGACTTCACGAGACTGCAGTAAGTAGAAATTCGAATTATTAACGTTTGTAGCTTAATTGGTAAATTTTGACAAGACTCGAAATGAACAGAAGTCTGTACAATCACAAAGACGACTCGAAATATCTCCTACGAAAAACTTTAAAAACATTCAGGGAAAAGGAAAATTCATAAGGTTGTAGACGAAGATGTTCCGAAACCGTATCTAATTAAATATACCGTGAATGTCAGTTGTGGGCACGAAAGCAAAAAAAAATCATGATAATAGAATTATCGCGATATTTTTATCGTGAAAATTTTCATTATCTAGAAAATATTTCCAGGAAACTTTGTTTTATCACGAAAGTTCTCTTAAATTATCGCAATAGCTATCTCGTATCCCGTGGCAGAAATATCCCACCATTATGGTGGCATATTTCTGCCACGAGATACGAGATAGCTATCATGATAATTTTAGAAAAATATCACGATAAAATTAAAATTTCCTGGAAATTTTATCGAGATATTGAAAAGTTTCCTGAAAAAAATATCACGATAAACTTAATATTTTAACGCAAAATTTCTCAATCGTGCACGAAGCTGACATGCAAGATAAAATTATCGTAATAGTTCTACCTGTTTCTCGCTATCTATAAATAGAAAATTTATCATTTGGATGAACTCGGTAGTTTTTGACTTCACAAGATTGCAGTAAGTAAAAGTTCGAATAATTAATAATTGTAGCTTAATTGGTAAATTTTGACAAGACTCGAAATGAACAGAAGTCTGTAAAATCACAAAGACAACTCGAAATGCCTCCTACGAACACTTTAAAACTATTCAGGGAAAAGGAGAATCCATAAGATTGTAGACGAAGATGTTCCGAAACCGTATCTAATTATAGATACCGTGAATGTCAGTTATGGGCACGAAAGCAAAAAAAAGTTCATGATAACAGGTAGACTTATTGCGATACTTTTACCGTGAAAATTTTTATTATCTAGATAATATTTCCAGGAAACTTTGTTCTATCACGATAGTTTTCTAAAATTATCATGATAGCTATCTCGTATCTCGTGGCAGAAATATGCCACCATACACCATAGATTCAGGCTGACAAATAATTTAAAAAAAATATAGACGGCTTACAATGGACGACATTGTAGACTTGTCCAAAATAAAATCAAACTACACGAGAAATTCAAAATGGCTCAACTGATGGAATTTGTCTATAAAGACGATAGGAAAGATTGGGAGAAATAAAAGGAGCAAAATGTTGGTTAAACTAGTTTTCTGAATTTACCACGATGTTTTCAAAAGACTTCCTACTCAATGTTGTTAAACACAATACTGTCCTGTAAAAAGTTTAACCCTTTACTACAAAATTCCGAGTTTTAACGACTCTGACGAAGACAACTTTTGAAAACATTGTGGGAGAAGGTGCTGGTATCCAGCATTTTCTTTATTCCCACAATATTTTCTACTCTTGAAAGGACAGAAATTATGATTATTGGAAACATTTGATTTGTTGTCTGCAAATGCTTTCGATCTAATAGTGTCCAAAATACCACATGACAAAATACAATATTTTCTACTCTTGAAAGGACAGAAATCATGATATTGGGAACATTTAATTCGCCGTCTGCAAATGCTTTCGATTTGGTAGTTTCCAAACGTTTGTCGTTTGGTACAGAGTTACCTCAACACCTCCACAGCCAGCAAAGGATAATTCTGGAAACAAACATCAACTAACGACAGGTTACATAAGGAATACAAACAAGAAAATATTGATGCATAACATCAATGGCGCCACAAATCAGTTGTTTCTGAAATAGGGCACATCACAGCGGGTTAATTTGTTACGCCAAGGGCATCACCTGAACAAACTTCGCAGAGGTCCACGTGACAAATATTTAAACTCTGGGCCATGTGGTTTTGGACAAGAAGATTTTTGAAAGTTTGCACCATTTAAGGCATTGTGTTAATCCCGAGTATTAACAACCTTGCGGAAGAATCATTTTGAAAACAATGTGGAGAAGGAGAAAATGATAACCACATTCGAATTATCCTCTGCAAATGCTCTCAAAAGTCTGAAATTATGTTTTCTGGTAAAGAGTTTTAAGTCTAAGAAAGAGTTATGGTTTTGCAACATGATTTATGAAGAACACAACGTAAATGTGGCCTCTCTCCAGAAAATTTTTAACGCATTTCAAATTGACCAAAGTAAATTTTTGCAGAACTCGGTGAGAAATGAACTGAGAAGTCCTAAACAGTCTTTAGAATGCAAATTAAAACTTAAAAAAAAAAGAACCAATAATGGTACGGCACAATCATAGCCATTCTTCGACGAAAATTTAACATAATTTCAATTGGAGCAATGTACAAAAGCAGTAGTCATTTGGCAAAAAACATAAGAAAATAGTATTAAAACTAGGTACTGAATTACCAAATTGATATTAAAAACTGGGTATCAAATGACCAAAGCGGTTAAGAAATGATCAAAAGTGAGTACGAAATGACCAAAATAAAAAGTATAGGTGGGTACGAAATTACCAAAATCGTACGAAATGGCCTAGGTACGAAATGACCTAGGTACGAGATGACTGGAAGCCTAGTAAACAATATGGCAACCTCCATAGGCACTTTTCAAAAACGAATAAAAATATAGTGCCGCCGCTCATGCGGCGCCACAATAACTCTATACCAGGCGACAGAAGTTATCCGAATTGAAAGCATTTGCACACGACAAATTTAATGTGACCCATATGACCAGAATTTCCTTTGAAAGGTCAGGGAAAATGTTTGAATACGGGAAAAATGTCGATTGAAAGTTTTTTGTTTTGTGTTTTTTCCACAATGTTTTCGCAAGACTCTTTTCTCGGGGCCGTTCAAACTCAAAATTGTGTGGCAAGGGAGTTTATTCAACTTACTGGGCCTACCTTTTAGAACTTTTTTTGCAGCGTTCGACTTTTCCGGAAACACACTGGTCAAACGTGGATAATCAACATTATTAGTCATGCCATGTGAAGAAGGTGATTAAATTCATCTGCAAAAAGTATTGATTCGTGTCAGCCTGCGCCGTTGGAAATGCGCAGGCTGACCCGGGCTGTAACATTTTGCAATTGGCCAATTTTCTGCATGTCTTATAAGGAGCCTACCTCATTATTCAGTCGGTTATTAGACAAAAAAATGGAACCATAGTTATATGATGACATGCTTGGTATAATGCATCACGGAGATGCACTTATCCCGGCCGGGTAGCTCAGTGGTTAGCGTATCCGACTTGTGACTTGTTGGTTGCGGGTTCGATTCATATACATGTACATGGCATCATTTCAATAAAGACATACGCTGAATCTGGATCAAATCTTACCATAAAAACTGAATTTTAAACGTTAACCAACTTTTGCAGAAAATGAAGCAGACAGATAGACAAATGGAAAAAAAAACATGAGGACAAAAGATATATCCCGATCTTTTGTCTCTGGGGTATAGCACGTTATCTTCAAGTGCTAATACGTTTATCCTACTATACAATCCCCTTTTTCACGACACTATGGAAGAATGCTTTTGCAGACATTGAGGGAAATGGGGAAATGCTGGTAACTACCGTTTTTCCTTTTCCCACAGTGTTTCTCTCCGAACAAAGACAATTACTTAAGTCACATTTGATTTGTTGTCCAACTCACTTTCGATGCAAACCAGTCTAAAATTTTGTCATGTGGTTAGCGTTAACTCGAGCCTCATCAGCTCGAAAAAAAAAAAGAAATAAAACGTAAAGATGCATTTCATTGGCTATCGAATAATTAAATGCTTCGGGATAATAGTTAGGGAGGTAGCGAAGAAGCTAAGAAGACCCCTATTCTTTACTATTAAATGAGGAGCTGAAGGAATTGATCATAGTATTTATCTTTCTATTTACGGCATGCATTGGTTGAAATTAGTTTTATTTACTTTAGGTATGTCTTATTCTACTATTCATGTTATAATTATGTTCTTTGGTAGGTCTCTATGTCTATTTGTCTGTTTATCCTTCTGTGTCACTATATCTGTTTGTCTCTCTGTTTCTCTGTCGCGCTCACTCTATCTGCGTCTGACCGTCCGTCCGTCCGCCCGTTTGGCGGGTTCTTTCTCTCTCTCTCTCTCTCTCTCTCTCTCTCTCTCTCTCTCTCTCTCTCCTTTTTACTTTTTAGATGGAGAGAATTTTCCTTGGAATACAATTAATCTGTTAGGTTGGTAAAACTTGCGACTCATTTGTCTTTTGCAAAGACATTGCAGATCAAGATCAGATAACATAACATATTGTTTGATCTTCGATCTACCCTGAGATGGTAGTACTTCTTCGCGAAAAAAAAAAAATAAATAAATAAAACCACACTTTTTAGGTTACGCTATTGTCTGGAATTTTCATTCAAGTGGTCAAACCTTTGCCAAACAGTTCTATATTTCTAGGACCCTGAATGAAGAAGATGCCCTTGGAAAACATTGTGGGGAATGGAGAAAATGCTGATAATCAACATTTTCTCCGTTTTCCACAGCGTTTTCTACGAGAACCCTTAATTGCCCAATATTTATTTTGTCAACTGCAAATGCTGTCAATCTATACCAGTCTAAAATTTTGTGATTTAGTAAAGAGTTAAGGGTTAAGAGTCAGGTTAAAAAAAAAAAAAAAAAAAAAATGAGCCATGCTCTGTGAAAAGGGGGCTTAATGCATCTGCGAAAAGTATCGACCCAGGTCAGCCTGGGCAGTCTGCGCAGGCTGATCTGGGCCGAAACTTTTCGCTATCGGTCAATTTTCTGTGTGTCCAAGGACCATTCTTCCTCCAGATTCAGTCAGTTCTTACACAAAATGGATTTTATGGATGCCTAATTATGTGATGACTTGCTTGGTAAAATGGATCACGGAGATGCTTTAAGCCCCCCTTTTGCCAGAGCTTTGCTCAAATATTTGCAGAGCCTAGTTGCGCAGTCGCTAGCGTACAGGACTTGAAACCAGGAGGTCACTGGTTCGAATTCCCATCTCGGCCGGTGTCTTTCCGAGGATTGATGCTAGTCATTGCGACAAGATTCGTTCATTTCTCACCGCCGATCATTGTTTGGACGATTGCGGGAAAGTAGCAAGTGGCTTGGGAAGAATAACAGTATATTGCGAAAAGCTGGTAAAAGAAAATCCTACAAAGCATGGATAGGTAAACTGGCTGCTGCGATATAACTGTAATAATTTTGAAAACGGCGTTAAACGTAGTTTACAAAAAAAAAAAAGACACATTCGAAGGAAACTGAAAAAAAAAGCCTTTGTAGAATGTGGACAGTCAACATAGGTGGCGGTAAAATACATACATGCGAACACACTATCACAACAACAGAGATCGTTTGTTAAGAAAAATTTCTCCTCTTGCAAATCAAAACAAAATAGAAATTGTATTCAAGTTTCTATGGAACTAATTTTTGTCCGTTGAGTGTACACCTGGCAAAGAAGGGAATGGGCTTCGTGTAAATTTCATCAACACGTATAAATAGGCCTTTATATTAACACATCATGAACTATAATTCTTGAGATACATTTATGAGATTAAAAAGAATCTGACAATTGTTGGCTTTTGAGCCTGTAAAATGTTATCAATCTCATCAACAAAAAAATGTTACTAAGATTGCCAAACTCTCACATAATAACATTTTTTTTTTTTCAAGACCTATCCTATATTTCTTTATAGATTTGAAGCAGGTGTTTGATTTCAAAGTTTAAAAAACCACAAAATTAATTTTTCGGCCGTTGATAGAGACACAAAAACTTTCTTGAACACTAGAATTCTTAACGTAGGATTAACTCTTAAGTTGCTAGGCGCGACTTACTGACCTTTTGCGTGCGGTAAGTGTAGATCAAGATCAGACTGCACAAAACGTGCAGTCTTATCTTGGAACTACGCTGTCTAATAAGGAGATATATTTCTCTCAAAAATCAAGTTTGAAATACCATTATTCGGGTTGTTACTATCGGCTGGGAAGTTTCATTTGACTTATTTAGCCGGATAAGGGTTAAAAATGACTTTTTTCCAGGATTTCTGTCTAAAGTTCGACAGGGGATATTTAATTCTGTCTTTCCACAAATCTCTGCTGAAATCATTGTGAGGAAAGTAGTCAGTGTCTTTGAAAGAAAGTTGTGTCAGTACTGTTGTAAGAAAGCCAAGAAACACATGTGTAGGTGCGCTGACCGCCGTAATATGACCTAAGCTGTTAACGACGTTTCATCGGGTTGTCAGTGCGCAACATTTTTGCGCATGTCTCTTCGCTTCTCTGTTTTCTAGCGCGTAACTTTGTATGATTGTAGTACTATTATTGGACTACTGATTTTTGCTGCAAGACGTGGAAAAAGTAGTGGTTGATACATTTTTTTTTAAAGATCAGTTTATGAAGGTGTAAATCATTCCTAAACAGCGAAAACGGAACATGTACATTTGTCGGACATTATTTATCCGGATAGTAAGTTTAGTGTGGTAAAAAGAGAAAATTACAAGTATTTTCTCCTTTTCAAAGTTTTCTAACGCTCTTTCCTGGGTATTGATAGAAATCAGGATCGTTTGATTCATTTTGCTATAAGGTTCGTAAGTAATCTATGCCTTTGAGTAATTCTGGACAGTTCTACTTGTATTGTTCTTCCATTCTCCCATCTATTAAAATATACCACATGTATTTGGTATTAAGCCTTTCCTAAATGAATTAAATTGGAACTTCAAAATTGAAAGAAGCTGCAGACGACAAATTAAACAAGGTTTAAATGAGATTCAAAGAACCGTTTGTGCAGAAAAGGTTGTGGGGAAAGGAACAATTGCTTGTAGTGAACAATTACCCCTTTTACCAAAATGTTTTCCAAAGCCGTCCCATACTAATGTCAAATCGAGACCATATCAAGGAAAGGGTTGACAGAGTACAATCTTTATTGTGAAAAAAACATGATTTAGTTCTAGAAATAATACACCTTACTAAGTAATTTGAAATCTTGGGTGTTTTGTGTCACTTTCTTTGTACCAAGGGAGGTAATTGAGTTCGAATATTGGGAAAAGTAGCCTGGCAAACTATTTTTCTTTTTGCATTTTTTGATAAAGGATATAATCATGTATATTTCTGAGAAAAATGAGAAAAATCTTTGCACTAGATTTTTTTGAGGGTCAAATAATGTCCTGATTTTCTGTGATAAAATAAGCAATTTTGTGGGCTAAGGGTTTTACTGAAACATCGATAGCGTATCATTAATTTGAAACATCTGTTAATTTCTCATCAAAGTCAGAGGACCCATTGTTTCACTATGAATTTAAAACACAGAGAACAGGATTTGACTGAAATTACAGATTTTAATCACAAAATTCTGACGTATGCTGCAATAATTGGGTTTTGTGTAATTTGAAAAAAGGGTTATGTTCTTCGTGGGCTCAGAACTTTTTGGTTCATCAGGCAACGTTTGATTATCTCTTCGCATATTGAAAGAACATACTTTGAAGTGTTTCTGTGTCAAATTTCACGAAATTCTCTGCGCTAGAAATAACTCGCTGAAACGCCTTTAAAACGACATTTGACTCCATTACAAAGGAAACAAACTGTTCTTATAGCACAAGCGTATTTTACAAGGGTGTTTTCTAAATCAATGATATCTCACTAGTATCAGACACTAAAAAACTTACCTTCAGGAAGGCTACACAGCTTAGGAAATAATTAATCCTTTCAGCACCATCGGCAAAAATAGGGCCTTTGCAGACGGTATGGATCAAGATCAGAATGCTTAGGACGCACAGTATGATCTTGAATCTATACCGTCGATTTGTCCAGTCTAGCCTATAATATAAAAGTCTTTCTGGATCTTAATGGATTGTATTTTTAGCCGTTGAATAAGGTCGAGTTTATTCACGTGGCTCTGAAAGTATTAATCCAATTTTTTATTGTAAACAAACTTGTGCAAAGAATTCAGTAGAATATTTCGATTGTAAGAATACAATGTAGGAATTCTCTAGACTGCTTCGATTGTAAAAAATTGTTTATGATTTGTTGTAAACTTTTTTTTTTCATTATATTCTCGGTATAAATAAAGTTAATTATTGTAGCAGGGTACTACGTATTATACCGGGGTAAAACATTACGTACATTTTCTGCATTTGGTTGTGTTTATGGCCCATGGATAACAAACAAGATAGAAACAATTCCAAAGTTAAGGCGTTAATTATTTAACTTCCTCTTCGGTCTGTCGTAAAACGAGTTTTTTAAGTTACGTATATATTAGGAATAAGTGAACTGTCTCCCATGGTATAACTGACCAAAATCCGAATTAAACGTTATTCAAAGACTTGGCCTTGAGACCCAACCGGTGCTTGCACGAAAAAAGTGAGCATCTAAAAAATGTCGAGCCTTCTGGCCGCTTTGATAAAAGGGAAATACCTGTTGAAAAGGTGATAGCTCAAAAACAAGGTAAAGTCGAAGGTTGACTCCGCTCACTTGAAAGTACAATCGCGTAACTGCTAGCTCGAAAGTATGGCATCCACTTAAAGACTATTGACTCCAATAGTACTCTACAATGTTCAGTTCAGCATGCTATATAAATAAAAGAATCTGCGCGTTGCACATGACGCGAAGTTGGAATAAATCGCATGCTAATAACAAATTAAATGGCTTTCAACTTATAAAAAGCGACGTTGAAAAACACAAAGTCACTATGTTCGTCAGTGACATCCTATATAATATATATACAACATATATCCTATATATATGACCTAAAAACCACGTCACTTAAGTAATTAAGAATCTAACTTTATCACACATAGAATCGTCATTAAATCTGATTTTTTTCACTTTTTTTTAATTAATATTTGAATTCATCCCGAGCTTTTCTGGGCTATTGTACAGATATTCAAGCGAAGAAAAATTAACACAAATCCGCCAAGTGCATGCAAATAAAAATGTTTTTTTGTGGTGGTGTACAAGTTTACCAAAAGAGATTTTTTTTTTACATGCTTGCTGTTTTAAATATAATGAACGTTGATAACTCTTATTTTACAGGGATTTCTTTTTTCCGAATTCGTCCGAAGCAATTTGCTCCAGGGGATAATGATTTTACATAATTTAGATAAAGCGAGTATTTTTAAACCGAACGAATGATGAAAGCAACTTAGTTATTTGTTACACTTTCCAGTTGAAAAACTATAGGGGTGTATGAGGGCATTCGCAAAGAGAACTTGGTAAAAATCGTTATTTACAGACACTTTCAATACTAAACTTTTAACTGGCTGATTCAAAACGTCTTGGTCAATAGGAGAGTGATTTTGAGAGTATACAGTTTAAAAATTTCTACAATCAGTTGAGTCATATTCCATGAAAAAGTGGGTTAATGCATCTGCAAAATGTACCGACCCATTTCAGTCCGCTAAGTCCTCGCAGGATTAGTTTAAACATATTTTATTTCATAAGTTGAAATGGGGTTGGGCCACAAGTTCTCACAACTTAGAATTGGCCCTTCCCCTACAGCACAAATTATACAGTTCTAACAACGGTATGTACAAATACAACAACATTGAAGTATGAGAAAGAAAAGAAACGCAGTAAGTGAGAGCTAACAGTTGAAATAGAAAGATTACAAGGAATAACAAAAAAGAAACAAAAAAAACAGGAAAAAAAAAAAAAAAAAAAAAGATGGTGTTCTCTGTGATTGCCTAAAATTTTATAAAGTTGTCATTAACATTTACAAAAATAGACTGAAAATTACGAAAAACGTTTTGATTCATTAATGTACAACTGAACTGCTTCAAATAGTAAACAATTTTGGTCGTGACGTAGGTCAGCACTGCCGAACAGGATGACCTGCGTCGAAACGTTTTGCGATTGATGCCAGACAAAATGGATCCATATAATGATACGATTTTCCTAAAATTTGGTATAAAGCATTACGACGATGCATTGAACCCCTGTTACCTAAAGTCCCGCTCATTATTACAGGAAAGTTTGACCGAGAATGGTAGATGGTGTGTTGTCATATACACGTTTCTCAATATGTTTTCCGTCTGTTTCTTCTAGGAAAGGTCTAACCGACTTAATCACTGAAAGGTATCTACACAGGGCAAAGAAACAGAGATGGCAAACTATACCTTAGATTCCGAAATGAATATTAGTCGATGTTGCTTAAACTTAAGTCATCCAGATGATATCAACCTCAACAAGAACGTGGAAGATACATTATGGAAACTAAACGAGGAGCTCGTTGTAAAGCGGATTCCAGCCATAGTGTTTGTTTGTACTCTGGCTGTTGTTGGTTCTTTAGGGAACGGCCTCGTTCTTCTAACATATCGATCACATCGGCATAAGAGCACTGCAAATGCCTTCATATTTTGGATGTCTGTGTTTGATTTTCTCCTTTGTTTCTTCGAACTGCCATACAAAGCATTTGATATCCGATTTCCACTGATGTACGGATATCCCGCCATTTGTAAAGGCTTCAGTTTCTTGGAGATTTTCCTCTCAGTAGTATCCTTGATCCTGTTACTATGTATTGCATTTGATCGGTATTTTGTCGTTCAGCGTCCTTTGAAGAGACTTACAGTGGACAGTATTAGCAAAATCATAGGTCTATGCGTGTTTCTTGGATTCTTGTTTTCCTTGCCCACATTTTTCGTCTATGGACAGTTTAAAAGTCCAACCAGAATGACTGGTGTGTATGGATGGGGCTGTGGAGTTGCGACTCACATGGCGAAGTCGAAAGTTACGTCATATTGGTACTATTTCCTGTTTGCTAGTTTTATTGTGATGTGTTTGATTTTGATCATCTTGTATGTCAGACTATGGGTAGCCATACGAAAATGGAAATACACTTCAATTGGGGAATCAATGGCCAAACTAAGTAGGAAGAGGACAGTTACTACAGAGGAAAACGTTTTCTTTACTGATTTGACAAGTGGAAGAAGCGAGTTGGCTAAACGTGGCAGCATGATTGACAATCAGAAACAAGAGCCTGCTAGAGAAGTGCCAACAACACGTACTTCCATAACAACCCCTGCATCTGTTTCAGCCCCTATGTCAGAGGCTGACAAAACGGAAGACACTCAAGATATTGAATCGGACACGTCTTCCGTTACAAAGGCAGTCTTTCGGACAATAAAACATGCCCGGATGCGCAGGAATACAGTGATATTTAGTGCGATCGCGCTCTTATTTGTACTCAGCTACTTGCCGATAAATATCATAATATTCCTACGCTCCTTCGGTGCGTATAATCTGTCAAATGCCACTCTGTGGCAGGCACAAGTGTTTGAGGTACTCTATCGTTCGGGGTATATCAATAACGCGGTGAATCCATTTATGTATGCTTTTCTTTGTCCATGGTTCAGACTTCAAGTGCGCAAAATGCTACATGTTTAGATCAACATGCATTTATGTAAGATTAAGTTTACAAGCTTAACTTTTATCAAGCTGAGTTGAAGAAGGTTAAAGATTTTGTTAAAATATAATTTCCTGTTTTCAATGTGTTTGATAGCGCCTGATCTGTATAAACCAGATTTTAAACTGCCGAACAGTATCACGGGAGGCAGTCACTTGTTGTTTTTTTAATACACTGAGCTGAAAACTGGTTGAATTTGGGCGAAATGCTGGGGTAAATGCCTTGTCAGCCGTCTGTGCTGAAGTTTTTCCCTTAATCTATACATTGTATTCCTGAGACCTTATGTCCGGATTGAATTATCGAATAACGGCGTCATAAATTTCGTACGCTATGCTTACACCTTGTCATAAAAAATTAGTTAGGATACTTATTGGTCCAGGGTGTATGCCAAGAGCATGCAGTTTTATGAAACAATTATGTTATTATTAAATCCGGACACAAGGTTGTCAGAATATCATGCATAGACCTATCGACAAAATTAGGGCGGAAGAGAGAAAAAGCCATCTACCTTCGCGATTTGTCAAATTTCACCCTTTTTCCGTGCAGTGGATCAAAATGTTAACAACATGTTTAACTCCCGTGATAATCTAAAAAGAAGAATGGGTACGGTGACAACTTATAAAGGGTACAGCTAGCAAAGGTACAGCTTTGACAATTTTCTGGGCATCAAAGTGAGCAGACGAAATTCAGGCGGCACGTACATGCAGGCTGCTTTAGATTTACGCTCTTTGGAAAAATGTTGCAGCAGGTGGGTTAAAAAATTGCGACCGAGCTTTAAATAACAACAAATCATAACAGTTGATAATGAACAGATTTTCAATGATAAGCAAGTTTATTTTATATCGACCTTTAAGTTTGTTTAACCTTTTCAGAGCCATTTATATAAACCCAGCCTCAACGGCTGAAAATACAATCTGCTGAAACTCAGAAAGATTTTTTATCTTATAGGCTTAACTTAACAAGCGGATGGTATAGTTCCATGATCAGACTGCACATTCAAGTCCATGCGAAGAGAGTTGCTGTCGCAAAATCGTTTTTGCAAGCCTGAATGGTCAAAAAACGGTTGTCAGCTGCAGAGTTTGCCCCTTATCTGCCACCAACATGCAACTTTACAGGTGTGCCATACTGATGAAACCTCGCCCAAGCTCAGGTGATTTTAACAGTATTGTGCACACAAAGGGTCGAGCCAAAGTCAAAATTAGGTAGCCCATTGCTCCAAAATGCAAACTGTTCAACGTATATTTGCTTGCGATAAATTTCTTCACACATTTACAGTTACCGTATTTTATACATGAACCCTGAGCTTGTCGAGTACTGTTTGTCTTTTATAAAAGAACCCGCAAAGAGAGGTTTTGCCAAATCATGGACTAGCAAACTACATTCCCACAAATTACATTCCATCGAGCATAAATTATTGAGTTGTAGGTTCGAATTCTGCCCGTCATGTCTAACCACGAAGTATCAGGGAGTTTGGTACTATACTTGTCAAAGAAAGAGACAACATTCCACATAAGATATCAAGAAATGACAGGAAGTATGAGAAGATGATAAGCTGACAATACGAGCAACTGTCCAACTTCTCGATTCTATATCAACTTTTGGCAAAGTTTGAACATTTGTCTGCATCAGTAAAGAAATTACTTATTTAAACGTATAAAAGATAATACAACTTTAAAAGTCACTCTGCACTTAAATATTCTTGTTGCTTAGCAAATTTTGTGACGCATATACATGTATATTTTTGTAGCAATAACTCAAGGGTCAGATGAAGGTCTAGAAAAGAGATTCTTCAAACTGCTATCATCACGTGATCGCACGAGGGTTTGCCTTCACTTAAATAAAGATCACGTGATATTTTATCAAAATTTGAGTAACACTCTAAGTAGCTACTTATCAGTAGGTCAGCTTAACGACAGAGTGTGTACTCGTAACTTCAAATTTGCGAAAAGATGAAATTTATAATTTTTACCGCCTTATTATGTGGCTGTGCCGCAGTGCCGTTGTCATTCAAAGATTGTGGTAAGTATTTATTTTGTAGTATAGTTCTTTATTTTTTTCAATGGTAATAGCTTTTCCTTTTTCGAAAACGGACATATACTCAATTTGATACAACCGGGTCCCTAAACATGAAATTATTCAGTAAATTCTAATATATACTCGTAGATGCTTACTTGTATCGTTTTTATTAATCCTTTACCCACCAATACCCTGTACTTCACAATTTAACGACCCTGTAAAAAACGCGTTTTGAAAACATTGTTGGAAAAGGAGAAAATGCTGGTTACCAGCATTTTCTCCTTTTCCCACGATGTTTTCTCCATTTTTGAATGCAACTCTCACCAATTGACCAACATTTACTCATCGTCTGTAATTAATCTGGACTTACACAATTTTTAAATGTGGTTGTACGGTAAAGTGTTAGATAGGAACCTGTAACAGTTGTAATATTTAGTTGTAGTAATTGATGGGACTGTACCGAGCGTTCAGCCTCATTCATGCCCCTACGTAAGCTCTTGTGCCTTGACAAACTTCGATTTCTCAGGTAAGAGACACAATGCCTGTGACATCATTAAACATGTGACTAGGCATACCTAGCAAATTAAAATGAGAAGAAAGATAGATGATCATCTGATTGACATAGACCAAGCTGAGTCGGCCCGTATTCATAAAAAAGAACTACAATTTGGTATCTTTTTTGTTGTTTGGGGTGTATGCCATGTTCACATTATTTGAAATAACATACAGTTTAGGTTTACCATCAATATTCTGACTTTGTTGGCACCTGTGGAATATTGCAATGCTACTTAAATTTTCCACGAATCCCTACGATACCATAATTACGTTCACTGTATCTATGTACCGTCGAGTATTTGGACGACAAAAACCTCGTTCTGTTGGAAGCAAATACATACAAGGCAGACGAAATACTAGTAAACAGTGCGATAAACTGCAAGCTTATTTTCGCCGTATAAAACTCGTTATTAAACAACAAAATTTTAGAACTAATCAAATCCGAAAGCATTTACAGACGAGATATCAAAGGTGGCTCCACCAATTTCATTAGTTTTGAAAGGGTAGAAAATATGGTGGGAGGAGAAAATGCTGGTTATCGATATACCAAGAACACGGAGACACGCATGTACTTTCAACAACTGACTTCTCCATAATGAAGGAGTGAAAGGCATTTGAAGGATCGCAGTGTTTAAGGTTTTTAATGTAAAGCACAAGCTTATTGTGTAGTCTCATACACTCAAATAGCTAAAATACTTAATGAAACATTAAATTTTAAATTGCAGAATTCTTTTCTGTTAGGCATAGGTAATTCAACATATACCTATTCTACCTAATTACTTAGACCTGTGTATCCACTCTATGTGGTATATCTAAACCAGTATTTTCTTCTTGTTCCAAAATGTTTTCGAAGGCTTTCCTCTTCAGGGATATATAATACATGGTTTTTTTTTGAAAATTTGGAAAGTTTTGTGTTGATTGATGCTATAAGCCACCAGAGCGAGATTGAACACACCAGGTCCATAATCACCAACTATTCATAAGAATATTCTTTGTCTTATTCTGACTATGAAAGTAACAGAACTTCTGATTGGCTAAACCAAATGGTTTAACCAATCAGAAGTTCTGTTACTTTCACAACGACGAAATTCTGAATAATGAGACTAAGAATGTTCTTAAGAATGGTTGATGAATACGGACTTAGAGTCCATATTCACCAACCATTCGAAATGACATTTTTAGTAATATGCCTGAATTAGAAAGTAACTCGATTTCTGATAGGCAAGTAATCAATTTTGTTTAATCAATCAAACATTGCATTACTTTGACATCTAGAAAATTTTTGAGAATAAGATTATAAATAAGAATGGGTGTTGATATACGGGCCAACACAGGGAACTTTTATTATTTTTTAGGTTTTCTTTTTAAGCACAAGCTTTGAAATAAATTAATGTTTTCTATAAATCTGTTTGCATTTAGGTTCAGTGGGCGCCAAGATCTCGTCGGTGAGTGTTCCTGAATGCGAGGCTGATCCGTGTGTATTACATCATGGAACTAATTACACAGTCACGGTGGATTTCAATGCATGTAAGTTTACTGTGGAAACAGTCTAAGAAAATTTAGTGTGAAAAGTTAACATCCTAGGCTTTTTTGATGACGTGTTGTGAAAATTATCAAGTAGTTTTTTGCGTTACCCTGTCACCCATTATTGTACAGTCTTCATGCATTTTCAGACAAGCTTATTTTTAGAAACAACTGCTTCTTTGAGTTAGGTTTATATCTTACATAGAAAAATATAATCCAACTGAAAATTTCACTTTTGAACAGTATGCAAAACAATTGCGGAAAAAAAGAAGGTAGTTGAATGCGTGGTTTCTTTTCATTTTTCACTACATATTGAATCGCAAAAAAGTTTCAATATTCATACCACCTTTAAGGCCGTCTAGTACTTTTAAACAAGGGGGCCATCGGCCCTAGAGCGCTCGCCTGAGTAAAGTCATCTACAGTTGATAAAGCTGAAGAGATTCTGGTTTTAATGAAGTAAAACACATGAGTGTAAGAGACCTACTTTTTGAACCCCCCCCCCCATGGCACAATTTACAACTTGTCCAATATATCATCAAGACAAACATTCTGACCAAGTTACATGAGTATCAGGTTTAAAATGTGGCCTCTACAGTGCACACAAGGTGATCTACTTTTTGACCCAATGGGACCCAATTTCGAATTTGTCTGAAGGAATCATCAACACATACATTCTGGCCAAGTTTAAAAAGTATTAGGCTGAAAATGTTGTCTCTTGACTGCATACAAGGTTTTTATAGGATTTGGCCCAGTGACCTATTTTTTGACCCAACATGACCCAATTTCGAATTTGTCAGAAGGAATATTCCAGACAAACATTCTGGTCAAGTTTCAAGAGTATCAGGCTGAAAGTGTGGCCTCTAGGGTGCACACAACGGTTTTCTACGATTTGGCCTGGTGACCTACATTTTTATCCGACGTGACCCAATTTCGAATTTGTCTGAGATTTTATTTAGACAAACATTCTGACCAAGTTTCAAGAGTATGTAACGCAAAAAATGGCCTATACAGTGCACACAAGATTTTTTAAAGATTTGGCCCAATGACCTTCTTTTTGACTCGCAATGGCACAATTTACATCTTGTTCAAGATATCACCAAGACAAACATTCTGACCAAGTTTCATGAGTATCAGCCTGAAAATATGACCTCTAGAGTGCAAACAAGGTTTTTCTCAGATTTGGCCCAGTGACCAACTTTTTTAACACAACATGACCCAATTTCGAACTTGTCCCAGAGATTATCAAGACAAACATTCTGGCCAAGTTTAAAAAGTATCAGCTGAAAATGTGACCTCTTGACTGCATCCAAGGTTTTTCTAAGATTTGGCCCAGTGACCTAACATGACCCAATTTCGAAATTATCCAAAGGAATCATCAACACAAACATTCTGGTCAAGTTTCAAGAGTATCAGGCTGAAAATCTGGCCTCTTGACTGTACACAAGGTTTTTCTAAGATTTGGCCCAGTGACTTACTTTTTGATCCACCATAACCCAATTTCGAACTTGTCCGAGATATTATCCAGACAAACATTCTGACCAAGTTTCACGAGTATCAGGCTAAAAGTGTGGCCTCTAGAGTGCATACAAGGGTATGTTCTTTGGTAAAGGGGTCAACGATCCTCAAATTTCTAACAAGAAAGGTTTTTTTTAGCTCAATTGAGTACGAAGTGCTCAAGGTGAGCTTTTGTGATCATGCTGTGTCCGTCGTACGTCGTCCGTCGTGTGTCGTGCGGTCCTCAACATTTACCTTGCGTGCCATAGAGGCCATATTTTTAATTAGATACTCTTGAAACTTGGTCAGAATCTTTGTCTTAATAAAATCTCAGACAAGTTCGAAATTGGTCACGTCGGATAAAAAAGTAGGTCACCTGACCAAATCTTAGAAAAGGGTCTGATCTTGTTTTGCTATCCTTGACACTCTTTTATTTACTTACCCAATCCTTTACCGCAAAATCCCAAGTTTTAACAACCTTGACGGAGAGGGCTTTTGAAAACATTAAGGGAAAATGAGAAAATTCTAGTTACCAGCAATTTCTCCTTTTCTATATTTTTTTCCTCTCGTTCAGAGATGAAGGCAATCATTTGAGCAATACTGAGTTTGTCGCCTGCAAATGCTCTCATTTACGAGATGTTGAATATTGTCATTTGGCCTGCAATACTCGAAAAGGGGCATTCGGACATTTGCGTAAAGTGTCGTCTCGGATCAGCCTGCGCAGTCTGTGCAGACTAATCCGAAAGAACACTTTCCGTTTTTATGTAATTTTCTGTTTTGCGCAAGTCTATTGTAGCACAAAATCTAACGTAGTCATAAAGTGCCGTCTCGGATTAGCCTGTGCGGACTGCGCATGCTGATCCGAGACGACACTTTACGCAAATGACCAAATGCCCCTTTTCGTGTGTTGCAAGCCATTTGTTAAAGAGTTTGGCATCACTATTCTAATTATAAAAAAGATATGAGCAACGCTCTGTGAAAAGGGTGCTTAATGAATCTGCAAAGAGTACCGATCCAGGTTAACCCGCGTACTCCGTGCAGGCTGATAAGGGCCGAAACTTTTTGCTATTGGTAAATTTTTTTGCATGTCAAAGGACCAGTGTACCTCATAATTCAGTCGGTTGTTGGATAAAATCGAAGTTTGGATCCATGATCATCTGATGACTTGCTAGGTATCATGCATCACGGAGATGCATTAAGCCCCCTTTTGCCATTGCATGGCGCATATGTGGATGGAACATGCGTCTATTTCAGTCAAGAAGAATTCGTTCAAATAAGCTGTTCTAGTATGTCACCGTGAAGACTCCAGGATGTTCGTTTAAGATAAGCCATGCTTTGTGAAAAGGGGATTTAATGCATCTACAAAAAGTATCGACAGATATCAGCATGCGCAGCCTTGCAGGCTGACATGGGTCAAAACGTTTTGCTTTTATTGTAAGTTTTCTGCATGTCCAAGGACCATTATATCACAAATTGAATTGGTTGTTAGACATAATGGGTTTTAAAAATCTGTAAATGGCTTGCAACACGCGAAAAGGGGCATTTGGACATTTGCGTAAAGTGCCATCTCGAATCAGCCTGCGCAGTCCGCGCAGGCTAATCCGAGACGGCACTTTACGTCTACATTAGATTTTGTTGTTCAGTAGACTTACGCAAACAGAAAATTACATAAAAACGTAAAGTGCCGTCTCGGATTAGCCTGCGCGGATTGCGCAGGCTGATCCGAGACGACATTTTACGCAAATGTCCGAATGCCCCTTTTCGCGTGTTGCAGGCCAAACATGTGATGAGGTGTTTGGTATAGTACGTCACGGACATGCGTTAAACCTCCTTTTACCAAAGCTTGGCTAAATCACGGTCGGAGATGTTCCGTTCCCTTACAGGTCCGAATATCTTTCTTTTAACATAAACGATACAGATTTTCTTATAGCAATAAAACTGCTCAATACTATCAATTTTTTTGCATGTCACAATATTTTCACTTCATTTTCAGTGGAAAACTCCGCCACGGCAAAAACAGTGGTTCACGGGATCATTGGTGGCGTTCCTGTTCCATTTCCGGTTCAGTCAGATTGTTGTAATAACCACCAACTGAAATGCCCGATCGTCAATGGTGCAGCAGGCACATATACCAACTCAATTTATTGCAGTCCTGAATACCCTAAGGTGAGGCCAGGCTCTTTCTGTTTTCATCAGTACATTGATTGCTGGTAACATTCTGATGTTTTTTTTCCAAATATATAAATATGTTCTGTAAGACAGAGGTGGAATTCACCATTCAATTCTACCTCTGAGGTCAAAGACTCACCATTTCATTTGTTGAGACATTTTGTCTAAGCTAATCATAGGGTTAGCCTAGTAACTTAGTGTTCGAATAGCAATTAAAATGGTGGATGAATACTCCTCTATGTTGAAACCTTCTTTTTATACTGTTGTGATTACAAATATCCGTAAAGATGACGTTGACTTTTTTATTAAATGAAAAAATGTTGGCTCCCAACTTGCCAGACATGCAACAGGCAAACTGCAGCAGAACGGCATCCTAGCATGCAGATTTACCATCCATCTGTACATCAGATATTTTGCTGAACACCTTGGGAACCATTTAGGTAACAGTTTAAGCCACATTATGTCGTCAACGACAGGGCAAATGCTCCTCATGTTAAGTGGTGGAAGAAATATCTTTTGTCCGGTTGGGACTATTGACGTTACTATGGCAATAGTTTACAATATTTAAGGTGCGGAAAATGGTTTTTGAGTTCCATGGTTTCTTTTGTTTTTGTTTTTTTTTTCGTTTATGAATTCATCATCATTGTGCAACAAAAGCACTACCTTGTTGTTGTTGTTTTGTTTTTCTTCTCAATAACTTGATTTTAGTAAGATATTCGTTGGATAAATTACTTTGTTACATTGCTTTATTCATTTTGTTTTAATTCAATACCAGATAAAGTATATGTTTTTGGAAAATAACTGAATAAACTTTTTTTGCTCATAGTACAAAATACCTCATTTACAAATGCTTCATATAAACTTCATATCGCTTTTAAGTTCAGAATATTCCTAAGATCCTTAACTCTTGGGTTGCTAAGCGCGACTTAAAGACCATTTGCGGACTGCGTAGATCAAGATCAGACTGCACGTTCTGTGCGGTCTGATCTTAGATCTACATTGTCCGATAACGAGATATTTTCCCCGCAAATTATGCCAACGAAATAACAAAATTTAGGTTTTTACTATTGGCTTGAAAGTTTCATTCACTTATTTAGCAGGCAAAGGGTAAAAACTGAACTTAATTTTCAAGTACAAAGATGTCAATATTTCATGGAAGTATAATTTTATCAGGTCAATTTCCTGAAACCTAACATTTGTAGATAATGAACACAAATTTGTCTGGAACTCAAATCTTATATGTAATCTAACAACAATAATAGTAAACTTGTTCACTGAAGTCCAAGTTACCTCGATAAAGATCTGGAATTTCCTTTAATTCCAGAGAGCTTAAATAAATGTAGATCTAACGGAAACATATCCAAAAATCCACACACATTGATATGACCTACCCTTACAGTACCATAGGCAAAAACATGGTCTTTTGCAGACGGTATAGATAAAGATCAGACTGTACTGTGCAGTGTAACGTTGGATCTATAGTGGCCGCTTGTTTAGGCACGCTTTTAAGATGAAAATCTAAGTTACAGTAGGTTGGATTTGCAGTTGTCAAAAAATGTCGAGTTTATATGAGCCATGCCCTGGCAAAAGGGGGCTTAATGCATCTCCGTTATACATGATACCAGCCCAATTCATCAAATAATTATGGATCCATAAGAGCTACTTTCTTAAATAACCGACTTAATCATGAGGTAGACTGGTCCTTTGACAAACAGAAAAATGACCAATAGCGAAAAGTTTCGGCCCAGGTCGGCCTGCGCGGACTGCGCAGGCTGATCTGGGTCAATACTTTTCGCAGATGCATTAAGCCCTCTTTTCACAGAGCACGCCTCATATGTTTGGCTTTGTAAGAGTTAATCGCAATCATTTTTACGAAACATCTCGTTTGCGTGGTCTCCTAGAGTGCTCATGACACCTATTTTTTAAAACTCCTCTGTGCATTGACCTGTTAGACATTCCTCTCCAAGTAGCCTGTAATATTATCTTTTTTTTTTCCTACCGACTGAAGAAAAATTGTATTAGCTCATTCAAATCTACAAGCTTTTTAAGATCTACACAAAATGCGGATTGAACAAAAGTCACAAATCTTAAAGAAATTAAAGTATCACTCTGAACATCATGGATAACATCTTCAGAAAAGAAGCAATTGCTATTTCTCCGGCGAACTAATTTGGCGCTACAGAGAGCGGCTGGAATAGAGCATAGACAAAATATTAAATGAGACATGCTCTGTGAAAAGGGGTTTAATATATTTGCAAAAAGTATCGACCCAGGTCAGCCTGCGCAGTCCGCGCAGGCTGACCTAGGCCGAAACGTTTTGCTTTTAGTAAGTTTTCTGCCTGTCAAAGGACCAGTGTACCTCAAGATTCACACGATTGTCATACAGGACGGATTTCAGGGATCTATGGTACTATAATGACTTGCTTGGTATCATGCATCACGGAGATGTATTAAGCTACAGTGTAAAAGAGCATTGCTGATTTAGCAACTACATTTTGTTTACTTCTTGCAGATCAAACTATTAGTAAAATGGGAGGTGATGGATGACAACCAGAAAGATTTCTTCTGCTTTGTGGTACCACTGGAGATTCAAAGTTAGGACAGGCGTGACTTTGTGACAGAACTTTTTGTGTATTGAATTTAATCTAGATCCTATCAAAAGCCACGTACAGAATTTAATGTATGTCAATGAAAGATTTTTACTAGATATCATTGTTCATTTCTTGTGTATCCTGTGGAACAAGCGCATAAAGTAGGCAGCCGGGGAAGCGTAAAACCTTTGCCCAGACTTTTCAGTAAACTGTTATCTACCTTGTCGATCACGTGATTTAGAATTTAAAAGTAAAATTTCTAGCAAAGCACCTGTTAGAAACCGGGAAACAAATATAGCGTGAACAATTAATTTAAAATAAGAGAAAATATGAAATGGAATCGAAAAGAAATGCAAATGCTTTCCTTATAGAACACTGATTACATAAAAATAACACAGAGTTAACTTTCATTCTGTTGGATAACCTCATTTATCAAACAACCAAATTCTTGTCTGTTTCACCTTTTTCCTCCTAAATAAAAGAAATGAAACTTTCAAGCCGATATTAAAAAATCCAGATATTGCCGTTTGAAAGGTATTTTTTGAGGAAATATGTCTCCTTATCGGACAGTGTAGATCCAAGATCAGACTGCACGTTCTGTGCAGTCTGATCTTGATCTATACTGGCCGCAAAAGGTCAGTGAGTCGCGATTAGCAGCCTATGGGTTAAAAGCATTTGAAAACGATAATTCAATTATGGCTCAAATTATAGGGTTTTTCTTTGAAACACCAGAAAAAATGTGGGAAAAGGAGGAAATGTTGCTTACGCTGTTTTTCTCATTTTTTACAACAAAGGTCCTACAAGTGCGCGTGATGAGCTCTTTCTCCAAATGTCGCTGCTTTTTCAAAAGCATTCGCTTGTCAAACGTGTTAGTATTAATTTTGAAAATATGAAAAGAATACGATATTGAGAGAGACGTAAAACAAATTGCAAACAATTTCAATTTTGTTTTCTTTCCCAAAGACAAAAAAGACGTTAGTAACTGTTGAATACCGCTGAATGGTACATCGGAACCAACTACTGCTCAGGACCCATTTATTGATTCTGAACGGATATGTAACTCTTTCATCGCCATGGGCGAAAATCGGTTTTTGTGGACGGCTTAGGTCAAGATCAGACTGCACAGCCCAGTTATTTAGCATTGCCTATAGAGTAAAAACAATCTTAGGGTTTGTGTAGTTTATTTTTAGCCGTCGCAATGGTCCAGGATATATATTTAGCGTTGAGAGAGCTGACGACGATCTTACCCGAACCAGGTGAGATAGTATCATACTGTCCGAAGGAGCCCCATAGACTTCGTAGACATCTCACCAGCGAGAGCATTGGATTCTCGGTGTATGGATTCTGGCTCTCTATTATTTATGCATGTAGAGAGACTACATTATGTTGTGTCCAGCTGAATCTTACATTCTTTATACTTCTCAAGTCATTACCTTTTAAAACAATTTTGCAGTAGATTTTCATGATTTTTAAACAAAGATTTAGTGACAGAATACATCTGAAAACATTGTAGCAAAAGCGAAAATGCTCGTTATGAGCAATTTCGCTTTTGCTACAATGATTTCAAAAGTGCACTACTGAAAGACACAAAAATCATTCGCGGAATGAAATAAGTTAACCCCTTAAACGCTAGATAAATCCAAAGGACATTTCCATTCTAGAACAAAGACTCTGTAAAGAGCGACATCAAGGTTATAATCGTCCAGAATGTCTCAGCAAAGCGGACAGTAAGGATCATAATCAGACTGGACTTTTTATGCAGTTCGATCTTGGATTTACACTGGCTGGAAAATCAACTATGATGGTGAATATCTGTGTACAAGTTAACCCTTTGGCTGCTAAGTGCGACTCACTGACCAGTTGCAGACAGTGTAGATAAAGATAAGACTGCACAGAATTGCACTCTGATCTTTGATCTACACTGTCCGATAAGAAGATATTTTTCTTCAAAAAAGTACGTATGAAATGGCAATATTCGGGTTTTCATTATCGGCTTGAAAGTTTCATTTAATTTATTTTACAGCCTAAGGGTTAGCAGAAAACTATCTGTTGGAGAGGTATGGTAAAAACGAGCCTTTTTATTTGTCTTCTAAGGAAAGACAAAATCATAAAGCATAACGATAAGTTGAGAAAATGCTTATTTGGAGCAATTTCTCCTTTGACACTGTGCTTTTGGATTTCACTGTTATGAGTGGATCAAATCCCACGACGTTGATACACTTGTGGACAAGAATGTATGAGACCACTATAGCGTGAGATGCTGTATCCAGCTGTTCGACCTATATACGACTGTATTATCTTACCTATGTACGACATATTCTGTAAATGCTTTGCGATTAATCCTTATCCTGCTATATAAGTTAAGAAAAGCTTTCGAGCCGATAGTAAAAACCAAAATAACGCTATCTCAAATTTTAATTTTTGGAGAAAGATATCTCCTTATCGGACAGTGTAGATCCAAGATCAGACTGCACGTTTTGTGCAGTCTGATCTTGATCTACACCGTCCGCAAAAGGTCAGTGAGTCACGCTTAGCAGCCTAAGGGTTAAAATAAAAACGTACTAAAAGTACATTTGAGCGGTTGTGTTTTGCAAAAAATAGGTTAACCCTTTCGACGCCATCGGCGAAAACAGCGACTTTGCATACAGCATAGATCAAGATCAGACTGCACAGAATGTGCAGTCTGATCTTGGATCTTTACCGTCCGCTACTTTAGTCAAGCCCTTAAGACATAAATCCTTCTGAGTCTCAGTGGATTCTATTTATGTCGTCGACAAGGATCGAGTTTATATATTTGACGCTGAAAGAGTTTAATGCATGTTCGTAATACACTATATTATATTTCATGTGTCTATTTTTAGAAATGTTATGGGTAAAGAAATGTTGTAATTTAAGCTGGGGGGAATTATTTCCTCCTCACAGTGAATATTTTCTTCCTGCCGAAAATCTGGAACTACTTTTTTAAGTTTTTTAAGTTTTTAAGTTTTAAAAGTGGCATTCGTTGACAAAATAATCAGAGGAAATATATAATTTATTTCATCAGCTTGTGGTTAATATGGGGAAATATTTGCCTCAAAAGGGAAAGGTCCGCGAAAATAACTCGTGCCTTACGGCACTCATTATTTTCGCATACCTTTCCCTTTTTCGGCAAATATTTCCCCATATCAACCACAAGCTGATGAAATAAACTCTATGTACATTATCCCAAGCAAGTCGCCACACCATATGGATCTTTTTCGTCTAAATACCAGCTTTATCATGAGGTAGAATGGACCTTTATCATGCATAAAAATTTCCCATAGCAAATAGTTTGAACTTGATCAGGCTGACGTAGGTCCAGATGTTAGCAGAGGCATTGAACCACCTTTTCAAAGAGGATGAACCATCTGTTTTTGTACATCCTCCAAGCAACTAGTTCGTAAATTTACACTTGAAATAATGGTCTTTGTTCTATATTATACGTTTGCTTTTGCATACAATCAATGATTTTCTCACTTCTACCAGGAGGAATTTAGGAACAGTTAAGTGAATCACAAACAAACCATTTCCTGACAATTGTTTTATTTTCATGGCGAAATTGTACGGTTAAAGGTTTTGGTTTTTTTTTTGTCGTAAATCAAAATTTTCGTTACACACCGATTAAAGTTTCAAAAAAAAAGGATATATTCTTTGCAACTGTAAAGAATCTGTATGATAACATTCTTGAATTTTAAGCGTTTCACCCTTTCGGCGCCATAGGCGAAAAGAGGGACTTTTGCGGACTGCATAGATCAAGATCAGACTGCACAGAACGTGCAGTCTGATCTTGGATCTATACCGTCCGCTTCTTTAGTTAAGCTTAGTCAAGCCTATGAGACATAAATCTTTCTGAGTCTCAGTGGATTCTATTTATGTCGTCGACAAGGATTGAGTGTATATATTTGGCGCTTAAAGGTGGCCCTTCAGATTTTGGGACGAAAATTTTACAGAAACACAAAAAATCATCCTTATACTCCCAAAGCCTTTTAATTTCCATGCATAAAACCCCAGTAGTCGAAAACCATCCGACAACAAGAGAAATTAGAGATTTACTACGGCCCAGGTCGACAACGTCGGAAAACACGTTCTATTTTTACATGAGCAACTCGCTCATTTACATACCGGAAATACACAGACAAAGCTTCAAACATAGCGCGTCCGAAGAAGACATTGTGGAAAATAATTACATGTTTGTTATGTTATGGAATTTAAGCCTCATTAGTCACGTGCCAGTCACTTGACATTCCCACAATGCTTTCTTGATTTCTGACGAGAAATCTAAAAATACCTTAAGAGGCTACGTAGCCTTTTAAGGGAACACCATCAAATTTTTTTTTTTTTTTTTTTTGTAATTTTATGATTCTTAATTATTGATGACTTGTATTGTTTTTTCATATAAATTTCAGTGATATATATATTTTTTAACTTCTAAATACCCACCTTTAAAGAGTTAAAGTAATATCTATTTCACGCGTTTCGACAGATTAACGTGAAATATTTGTCTTCCGCGTAACGAGTTGTAAAGAGTGATTACATTAGACGCGTACAGGTTCCTTTATAGTGGGTATTGGTCAGGGTTTGCACGGGTAATTCAGGGTATACGTATCATGTATAGTGGTTACGTGTCGTTTTGTAGTCATTCTACCAGACGACACAGCCGGAGCAGCATCTTTAATTCCTTTTTTGTCGTTATCTCTGTGAAATGAATATGTCTGCTTGGATATTGGTGAATGTGAAGATCGCCATAACGCATATGTTCCGAGAACCGTTTATCTTTTAGCTTTTAAGCTTTGCTGATTCTGTTTGGTGTGGTCATGTGGTTCTATTGTCTAGTAAGACTAGTCCAGATCGTTTACACGACACAGATTCAGTGCACTGAAATGCTTCTATTAAACAAGCGTTTCTCGCTTGTTTCTAGGAAGAACTTACGATGATTTGCATACAGAGAACGAACCTGTCGTTGTGACATGCATATCTGATACATACGGTGGCACAAAAGTGACATGGAAGATATATTTTATACTACGTGCGCACGCAGTAGCTAATACGTGCGCACGTAATAAGTAATACGTGCGCACGTATTAGCTACTGCGTGCGCACGTAGTATAAAATATATCTTCCATGTCACGTTTGTGCCACCGTAGATACAGGTACAGGTTTCCATAGTTTTTTTCCGTTATATGTTGATCATTCAAAAAAAAAGTAGAGACAAAAGAGAAAATAAAGGGTTTTTATCTATGGTTTTTCCTGGGCGAGCTTGTCACGTTCTGTATGCGAATATTTGTATTGTATCTTTCTAATGGGGTACTTCTCGTT
Organism: Hippopus hippopus; assembly: GCA_946811185.2. NCBI lineage: Eukaryota > Metazoa > Mollusca > Bivalvia > Cardiida > Cardiidae > Hippopus > Hippopus hippopus. The sequence continues at coordinate 42,969,842 of OX328097.1, forward strand.
CTGTTCTATTACTTGCTTCATGGTAAAATTCCGATTTGTCCCAGAGACAGACTATGCTTATTACCTTTAGTTCCTGATAAAAAATCAATGTTTTATACTTAAGTAAGAATTCTCATGTGTCAAGTTCTAGATTACGGTGGATTCCTGAAAATTCCTCTTACTTCTTGTTTCTCGTTTCAACTACAAATTCATGTATTCCTGTATAGTTGCCTAATACCTATTGCTTTATGTTCTTGTCAATCAAATTGATAATTTATCATTTCTTGTCATCGCTGCTCTCTCGTCCGTTAAAGTGACCGTCTGGTATTGCAAAATGGAGTGTGTGTTTTTGTTTTTGATTTGAAGTGTAGAAAAGACGAGATGGTAGTTTTGTACTCAGAAACTTTATCGGTTTTTATGAGATAAGAAATGACGCCATCTTACTACTGTTTTAAAAACGAATCCAAGTAATCGGCACATGCTATTGATCACGTGGGTATTTCCACAAGTTGGCAAAATTCTGAAATCTATAAATACCTAAAGAGGCTACGTAGCCCATTATGAAAACACTGCTGAAAAATATTTTTCTCTCTTTTCTCTTTTTTCTTTGCAAAGGTTTGCTACCTACCGCCTTACTTGATTCGGTGGCGTTTTTTTAAGTTTGGTGAAATTGAAAAATCTGAATAATTCCGTTAAGAGTTCACGGCCCGTTCGGTTTTGTGACCGTTCTCAGTTTTGACGCTTCGAAAGCTGAAATTTAGAATGGTGCCGAGTAGTCTCTCGATGGTGCCACATACTTTCTTTGTGGTGCCACGTACTTTCTCTGTGGTGCCACGTACTTTCTTTGTGGTGCCACGTATTTCGTTGTGGTGCAACGTACTTTCTCTGTGGTGCCACGTACTTTCTTTGTGGTGCCACATACTTTCTCAGTAGTCACTGTCCGATAGGGAAAATAAAAACGTATCTGTTACGAATGAACAACATGATTAGACTGTTTTTAGCCCTTTTCCTCACAATTTCTATTTCATTACAACTCTGTAGATGTACTTTTTGAAACTTTGCGGAAGACGGGAAAAATGCTGGCTACTAACATTTTCGCTTTTCCAAAAAAAGTTTTCTATCCTTCCACTGACGAATTTCAGATGTTGAGTGGCATTTACTCTGTGGTCTGCAAATGTTTTCAATTTTGACAGGTCTCAAATTTTGTCGTCTGGTAGCGAGTTAATCTGTAAGTTAGTGCCCCAGACAATAAAAATCTATTTTATCAAGGCATTTGCGGAAAAAAACTGATTGACCTTTGTCATTATTTCACAGCTACTTTGAATGCGTGTCATGTACATGTAGTCTTGCTATGCAATAACAACGGAAATCACACGCTGTTACAGCACGGCTTCCAGTGTTTTACATATACGTATCGGGGCATACACGTAAATAAACAGTTTAGCTAAAGAGTGAGCTTAAAAGCGGCAAGCGGAAAAAAAAATATGAATATTAGCCAAAGAAAACACCAAGAATTTCCTTGTTTGAGTTAAAGTCGATGGAAATCAAGTTAAAACTTACTGTAGGTAAGTCACGGTTAATCCTGCCTGAACAGATGTTGTCTTTAAAAACTCTCTACCAAGCCTGAAAATTTTAGAGATGTCCGAATTGAAAGCGTTTGCACAGGCTTACATGAATGTGACTCAAACATTGCAATTTGTACACAGACGGGTAGAAAACCTGGTGGGGGAGGGAAGAGAAAATGGTTACCAATGTTCTTTTTTTTCCCCTTCAATGTTTTAATATACACTCTGTCATCAGGGTCGTTAAAAATTGGGATTTGGTTAAAGACTAAGTGATATAAGAAAAAAAAAACGGGACTGGACACAGCGACTCTATGCTGAACCACCTTATACTGTGAACTGGGAAAAGACATAACAAAATAAAGCAAATTCATCCTTACGTCTATGACTGTAAGTGTTTCTTCCAAGGCGTCGTTTCGAATTGAAGACTTTTAAATCATTAAATAGTTGTTTATGCAAGAAAACCACTCAAGTACGGTTTTTTAGTATATTAACTTTTTATCAAACGACAAAATTTTAGACTCGATCTTGGGCTCCAACGCCTAACTCGAGACCTGTAAAGACAGGGAAACCCTTACTTAATCCTTGTATTTATCTCCTGTAGTATGCTACGAAACACTGTCTTTGTTGCCACTAAACCTATTGCATTTAATGCAAAAGAAATCATTTTCAAAAAGATATGCGACGTCAGCACTTGATTTTTGACATGCAGTTGCTAAAAATTGTAGGCTGTCTTAAAGTCGTTGACTAAGTTTTTTAATACTAACCGTCCTCGAAGGCATTTTGTTCCGGAATTCCATATGGAAATTTGTTGGTCAAAGAAAAATGCTGATATTTGCTAATCAAGTGCGACTGTGCAAAACATTGCGTGAGAAGGAGCGATTACTTGTCAAAAGCTTACGCTCCTTTTCCAACACTGTTTCCATACCCGTTTTCGTTCCACTACATGTTTTCATTCATGCGATAGGACTTAAAAATCTGAAATTAGCTGATTAAGTAATAAGTTAATAGTTTGACATGTTTCTGATAGGCTTGCCCAATCTTTCAATTGAAATTCGTTTATCAACGATGTCAGCTCACGGTTACGAGCTTATTCAAACGATGGCCAATTCTTTTTATCGTATGACGTTTTCTCACCATGTGTCCAGGATAATACGATAACAAATAACCCTTTAAGTCAATCAACGGCCGTGAAATTATTGCAAACGTTAGTAATTTCGATTTAAAGGTCAACTTCTAGCCATATTTATTATTTTTCGGCGTAGCTGAATCCCCTGGCTTTTCGCCTACTTCTTAGTATTGGTATACTCGTGTGAATAAAAGTAATTTGCGATTGGTCGAAAGTGGGTCATGATTCTATGCAGACCCTGCAGTCCTATTTACGGGCAATCTTATGACGATATATGCATAACCATTGCTTCCTCTAATCAATACCGCGGGACGCTTATTCAAACTATAGCAAATGAACCTGATCGGGGATAATATTTTTTTTTGTAATAATTGGTAATTTTACTTTTTTAAGCGTTACCCCAGAACCTGTTACGGTATGTCTACATGTAGTTTTAGACACATTATTTGTAGAAGCAACAGCTGTTTTCATGTACTTTTTACATCAACTATCTTTTTAAAAAGATATTTCTCGTTTTCAATCTTTATACTGCCTAGCATAGCTATTATTGACATTTAACACGTTAGCTGCAAAGTGCTACTCAATGAACTTTTGCGAATACTGTAGATCAACCTCAGACTGTACAGAACTTGCAGACCAGTGATGGATATACGCTGTACAGTACGGCGGAAGGATTTTTGATAGCACGGTTTTGTTCCTTCGGTTGCTAGACTAGCGATCCTAAGATCACCAGTCTATTGCCATCGAGAGTGACACAGATCAAAATGTAAACATACAACCCACATTAGCCAAATACTGCTTCACAGAAAATAGTTCTTTCTGTTAGAAATCGTCATTTTATTAACCTTTATCCTGCTAAAAAACTCAGATAAAACTTTCGAGCCGATAATAAAACCCCTATAATGTTATTTCGAACTTATTTTTCCAAGAAAAATATTTCCTTATCGGACAGTGTAGATCCAAGATCAGACTGCACGTTCTGTGCAGTCTGAACTTGACCTACACTGCTCGCAAAAGGTCACTGAGTCGCATTCAGCAGCTTAAGGGTTAAATATTACAATGTTGACATGAACTACAAAATCTCTATAACACTAAACTACATATTTGTCGACTTACCAAGTCATTAACTGAACAAGATGTCATCGATAAGGTACAGGATCTTTTCCTATACGTAACTTAAGTCAGTGCAAATCGGGCTCATCTTTACTTATTTCAACGCAACCTTTTTCATCCTCTTGTTTTTCACGGGTATTTTTTCGGTCTCGTCTGGCTATGAGCTCGCCCAACCGATAAAAAAGTGAAAAAGTGTGGAAAAATAATTTTAAAGTGAAATCTAGAAAGTATTCAATCGCTAAATCGTTAAACTGTTATTTTATTTGTTTTTGTTTTTTTTTAATAAAGATCAACAAAAGGATTTTTTCCTATTGTATTTCCTATTGTGACAAGTAAACAGCTATGAGCGGTGGGTAGTCCACGGATTGACCGTATTGGACTTAACAACATAGTTTAACGGGCCGAACCGGATCAGACTTAACCATCGGATTGGACTGGATCGGACTTAAAAGTTTGATAGGAACATTTTTCTTCAATCTTGTTTGGACCAACCAATTTTTATCTTTACCAAAGCCGCCTATTCAACACTGCTAGCCTGTCAGTACATTCAGTACTTTGATTACTATATGCTTGCAAAGCGTATGACATTTAGCAGTTTAAAGGTTAGATCAGTAAAATAAGAAGAAAATATTTGAGTCTAAAGACTTTTTTGGCCCAAGCAGCCTTAAACATATCGGCCGTTGCATATCAAACATCCGGACACGTAGCTTTAACCCTTTACCAGAAAACGAAATTTCTATAATGAAAGCATTTGCAGAACAAAATGTAAAATGTGGCTGAAATGGTTAGATTTGTATTTTTAAGGTTAGAAGAAAAATGTTGAGAAAAAGGAGAAAATTATAGTTATCAGCATTGTCTCCTTTTCCCACAATGTTTTCAAAGCCCTTATTTCTAAAGGTCATTTAAATTTGGGAGTGTGTAGTAAAGGGCTAACTCTTTCAGCGGCTAATATAATATTGGCTTGCAACACGCGAAAAGGGGCATTCAGACATTTGCGTAAAGTGTCGTCTCGGATCAGCCTGCGCAGTCCGCGCAGGCTAATCCGAGACGGCACTTTACGACTACATTAGATTTTGTGCTACAATACACTTGCTCAAAACAGAAAATTACATGTAAACGGAAAGTGCCGTCTCGGATTAGCCTGCGCGGACTGCGCAGGCTGATCCGAGACGACACTTTACGCAAATGTCCGAATGCCCCTTTTCGCGTGTTGCAGGCCATAGATCCGACCTCTTTTGACGACTAAAATTAGAACCACCTGTAACTCATTTTTTTTTTTATCTCTCTGAGTTTAATGTCATGCAGGCTGCTATCTATCCATGCGGCCCTCGGCTGTCTTTTCTATTGACAGTGCGCACATAGTCTTTCCAGGCTACTTGCTGGTTTTTCACATCAACAAATCGAAATAATGTTTAACTCTGCAAACCAGATTACAAAAATAGTCTCGTCAAATCTGAAACCATTTGCAGACGTTAAAATGCGTCTGGCTCAAGTAATGGAATTCGTCTTTGAAATGGTAGAAAATATTTTGCGAAGTGAAGAATATGCTGATAAACGGCATTTTCTCCTCTTTTTTTTCAACGTTTTCATTGTTTTTCTAAAGGATCGTAACATGACAAGAGTGTTTGGTAAGGGCTCAACCGGTGAGAGAGGAATGAATTCTGTCGCGATCCCTTCAGTCAGTATCAAGAAAGGTTTAATACAGATGTGAAAACATAGTCGCATATATAAAATGTTAATAAAGTTAAGGAAATCAATAAAACCATGTTGCTGTCATGTTGTTTCGACATGGAATGAACTGATAGGTCATCTGTTGCAGCCAAAATACTTCTCAACTCAGAAACTTGACCAGTGTAGGCAATCCGTAACGTTTTTCTCCTATGGTTCTTTCTCAAAAACTTTCGTATTTTGTGACCGTCTGGCCACGTGACATCTAATTCTCGTGGCGCATTATCTCCCAACCCAAAATGAGCTGCTGGTTCAGTTTGACATGCCCTTGAGCATCCACCACCGATGATAAAAGTTGATGTTCTAAAATTATCCAATGTCAAGGACACTTTACTACCACGAGCAGGTGCACCCTGTTTAGTGAACGGAACTATTCGCAGCCAGTTACCGGCTGAAATGTTCATTTCTTGATAAATTGATACCGTTGACATTCCACTGCTCTTTTTATCCCCTATGAATAATTCCAACAAACCATCACCGTTGAGATCAGCCACTGTTAGACCTAAAAGAGAGGTTAGTTACAGACTAAAAGGACCTTTTATATACTTGTACATCTATAAACAGATCGAAAACCGTCAAGTCAAATACTTCCTCAATATCAAACTCTTCCAATGAAATGCTATTCTAACTTAAATCAACACGAAGTTCCTCACAAAAAAGTAAACCGAATCCGTTTTCGGAAACTTTAGAAAAAATCCATAATGCACTAGACTGTAGTCTCGCCTTTGATCTACATTGTCTGATGTTTTGAGAGAAGGTCTGGCTATAAAATTTCCTACTAACAATGTACAAATTTAGCTTTTCTCTCTGCCTTCAACACACCTTGGTCCGTATTCGCAGACTATCCTAAATATTGTTCTGGATCTAAACTAATGATGATATCCATATAACTGGCTAATTTGTTTTGTCTCAGCTAATCAACTTCCTTGTATTGCATTTTAGAATTGAACTTAAAATGGGTTGTTGAAGACAGCTCCTGCTCGACACTTAGGTATTAGTATCTTCATTGATAAAAGTTTGTTTCAGATCAAAACAAATAAAACGGTGTGCCTATATTCTTCAGAGATCAGGGTAATGCTTATAAAACTTTTTTGTGCTAAACTCAGCTAAGCATAAAATTTTAATATTGTATACATTTGATACACCTTATGGAGTAACTTCTTAACCTTAACATTTTGCTTTGTTTCTACCAACTGAACTACTTGTCATTTTGACTTTTCATGCCATCTTAGGAAATAAATGATACTCTAAAGTTGAGCACAAACTCAGCTAAGTTATATAAGAACGGACACTGATCGAAATTAAACACTACATTATGAAAACAGCTATATTCACCTTGAATGCGTGCTTTCAACAAGTTTTTATCTATCTCTTCATTAACCGACGTCACCTGGTGTTCCGAAGTCACATGCAAGACTTGAAATAAACCATTATTGTAAGAACCGTCGTTCATCATGTTGTCTTTGAAAATTTCAACATTGCCGTCGTTATCAAAGTCAGCCACCATCAAGTTCATGCAGCCTGATGGAACAGTAAAATTGTCCCTGGTTACTGTCTGGTGGAAACAAAATGGTCCACAATTAAATTTAGCAGATCGATGATGTATGTTTTATGTATATAGTTGCAAAATCGATACATGTCCTCTTCACGGAGGTAAACATTTTTCTGCTTTATGCTTCTCCTTTTCGATATTGTTGAGAACAAGTTTAAACAACATAGAAAATAAAGAGAAAAGTATACTTATATACATATACTAATGCTAGCGTGATACCAGTATCATCTAAATTGAATGCAATTTTATAGAGCAGGGTTGAGGTGTCTTCTGACATGATAATACATGCTATAAGCCGTCAAACAATTTGCAACTCAAAGTGTCTTGGGCAAACCTCGTTCGGAACTATTTATGGAGTACGCTGATAGCTAATTAATGACATATTTAGTCATAGGTTACTTTGAATGCAACATATTCCTGGTTTTTATCTCCTGATGCTTGGAAAGTAAAGCCAATGTCAAAATATGGTATACAAATACTATAATGGTAATGACAGTGTTGCCTCAAGATTAGTGTTGACTTTTATTATCGCATACAGGCAGCCTTATCAACGTGATGCAGTTGACTAATATAGTAAAGGAAAAAATTGTCGTACCTGAAAAGTTTTGTTGGTCAGACTCTGTAGATATATTCTTGCTGGCCCATACATAGAGCATGTTATAATGTCGACTGTGCAGTCATTGTTCAGATCTATCACAGCTGCACCGAAGCTGACGTGAAAATCATCCTGTTCTTGTATATAAAGAAGGTACTAATTCATAAAAAAGGACTTATTTACCAATAACCAAACTACCAGATAAATGGTAGAGGGAAAGAGAGCCATTGCTTGTAATGTAATGGACCGTTGTATATTTGTATAAAACATTTGTGTCTGCATCTGCTAATACATCTTTTTTGACAATTTGACAAAAACAATCACACCTAAAATTACTTTTCTTTTTAAAGCGATATATAATAGATATAATAACTATTAACTACAAACTAACATACAAATACATATGTATTGCCATGCAAATGGAGGTGACTGCAAGACAACGTATACTGGTACCATCTACCTCGATAAGCCATGTACCCAACCAATATACACGTAACCACAAGAATCTCCGTTGCCCTCCCCCCTCCCGGGCATAAAAGAGGTAGTTTATGAAGAGAAAAAAAAAGTATGCGGTATATGCCTGGCCTTAGCATTAGCGTGTTTCCGGGGAAAAAAAGAGCACTGTCTTAGAACAAGCTCAATATTTTCAGTATAAAATCAAAGGCGGTTTCTCACAGAGTAATTTGGACGAATGTAAAAACTTCACACAAGTGTATAGTCCATTTCGTTTGTATAAAAACTAAGGTTTTGATCAAATGCATTTAAATGAAACAACTTCTTTAATATTTCTGAGTTACAATGTTAATTATTCATAAAAACCACACAGAAATTGAATTTTTCACAACTTTTCGTTTTCAATTTCATGCTTTTTACTATTAAACTCTATAGTAATATTTCAGGGTTTTTTTTTTTTTAACTTTGGGGAGTGACGGACGGTTGAAGAACAGCAATAAACAATAACAAAACACAGTGAAACCATGTTTTTTTGTAGTAATTTCATTCATATTAAGATTCAATAGTAACCTTATGTATACAACTAGCATAAAAATACAAACAAACATGTTTATTTCATGTTCTATAATGCTAACCTTTAAGGGCATGGAAATAGAATTATTTGAGTATGGATATACCTTTGTGAATATATTCATCCTTTAAACCACAGCAAGCTTAACAATCTTCCTAACCAAAATGATGTGGTACATCACTATCGGTAATTTAGGGAGTTGTTAACATTATTCACGAAAGAAATCAATGAATGTATACCTGTTTAGGTCAACTTCAGTGTTTCCGGAAATTTTTCTTGAAAGTAACTGTATTGAAACACATGTAATTGAAAATGTGTCTGTATAGGGATATGTTATCACGAACCTAGTTTTTCAATATGCTTGGCCTCATATGCAAATGTCTTCAAAGTGACCATGAGGTAGTGTGCTGTTCTATTTGTTGCACTCTCTCCACCATTTTCAGATGTCAATATTAACACTGAGTTAAATGGACAAAATCATTAAAATAAAAATTTAAATTCTTAAAGTATTTTTTCTGTCGTGATTTCTGTAAAATAATCAGGTAGGTACAAAGAAATTTCCAAAAACAAGTTTTATATGGATGATTTTGAGCCAAATGTTAGTTTTTATTCCAACCAAACGGACTATACGAGATATTGGACGGTGAAAGCTGGTACAGAACAATGAGGACAAAGAGGGTACAATATTAGTGGTACGATCAGGTGACAGGGGACTTGGAAACTTGTTCACGGCTGTGGCGAATCATGTCGCCACGTGTCGAAGCGAGGTGGCGACATGATTCGCTACAGCTGTAAACAAGTTTCCAAGTCCTCTGCTACCTGACCGTACAACGAATTTATTATACTCCAAAGTTTTACTATTCCAACGTGTCTTCAGCGAAATTTAACTCTCTTTGTAGTCCCACAGATTGAGTGCTCTGACGAAATGGAATTTCCCTTCTGAGTACCCCAAATCAATGAAAATTGACGTCACTGAGAACGGACGTCTCTGAAACCTTGGTAAAACGTGACGTTTAGTGCATGAACTTAATGATGTCACTGCGATAGAAATTCGACGTATTTATATTTAAACATGGATTTAAACAACTTCGAGGTAAGTAACTATGCATCTTATTGATTTGTTGGCAAAAGTAAACGACCATCAATTGCCTCAAACGACCAGTAGGTTATCCTTTCAACGTTACAATGTATGAATTTCGACACTTCAGAGTTTGCTTACCTGACGAAGGGATGGCTCGTTTAAACTCCGTGTATTTGTTTTAGAATGACAAGAAACGATAGTATAATTATATAACTATATTCATTTATTTTAAAAATTATCCATTCTTTCCGCTTTAATGACAGGCACCATGGGAAAGTAGTAATAGCCTAATATGGTGCACGCCACTCAGTATATTTGTCTTGTGGGCGGCTCGTATCGATCCACGCCGCCATTTTGGTTATTGTGTTGAGAGTATAGTGATGTATACGGGGCTCCCGAAAGGGAAACTGCTTTTACGTTGATTTTGCCAGTGTACAGGAATATATGTTTGGGGCATATTATCCAATCAGATGGCGAGAAATTTCTTTGCAGTATAATAATATAACCTTAAATGTTCAACGCTGAAGTTCAAAAGCAACGTAGAACGAATACTTACCAAGGCTATCCGAAAGGTCAACAAAATGCTCATTTCCGTGATTATTGAACAGGGCATGGGAACTTTTATGTCGGAATATATTGCTGTTCACGAAATAGTCATTGCTGTTTGTTATAAATAAATCGCTGTATCCCAGTTCATTTACTATCGGGCCAATCACAGCACTCGTGCCATCTGCGACAAGGAAAAAACAAATTTATCCCTAAACCGTGTTAGAAAATGAAAAGTAAAATCTTCTCGATATTATGTTTTGCAAGGCAAAAAAAATATGCAGCGAAAAACAGCCGAACTAGTTCTTTTATTTCTGTACACAATCAAAATGGGTGCAGTGTTAGTGCGCATTAATACCCAAATAAGGAACTTACATGAATTTCCTCGTAATCATATAAACCGAATAATCAAATTGCTTTACCCCGCCCCCCTCCCCCCCCTTGTCCTCCCCAATTTTTCTGCCCCTACGTATAGGCCTATTAATCTTCTCCTATTAATCTCTTGAACGGCTTTAAATTGAAAGGCATTCAAACAAACAAAGATACAGACTTACCTTTTATACTATCTAATCCGACTTCTCGACTCATTTCTCTGAACAAAATCGTACCATTTTTCGATTTGTTTGCTGTGAATAACATGTAGACACCGCTTCCGTCTTTCCATAAGCGCACAAAAAATAAAATGAGTGCATGAATATGGTACAAGTATAACAACAGTATTCTAAATCCAATGCTTCACCTAGAAGACTACTGGTGTCTTCCAGTGATCTTTTTTTTAAATTACTCGTTCTCCTTTTATCATGACGCATACATTCATGTATCAGCTGAAACTACAATCAGCTGAAACTCTGAAAGTTTTTTTTTTATCGGATAAACTTGACTAAACAAGCGGATGGTATAGATCGAAGATCAGACTGCGCGTTTTCGCAAATGGCATTGAAAGGGTTAAACCTTAATGTCTTTATTGATTGTTTATATTTGAAAAAGATGTTCAGGATTAAGAGATAACACATATGAATCAAACGTTTCACAATCGCTGATATTAACTTTGCAGTCCCTAACCGTCCACCTTGACACTGAACTTCCGGAGCCCGACTCATATTCATTTTCTTAGACAATCTATCCCAGCTTTTGGAAAAATCATGGGAATGTTTGTTTTGAGACTGATGATAACTGAATATAAAGACTGTCATAACGATCACTGATGTGCTGTTCTGAAAAACGAGAGATAAAAACGGTCTTTTCTCCAACGATGACAGTGAAAGAAGTGAATCACGATTAAGGATGTAGCTTAATTTAAGAATAAAGTAAGTTCTGTGTTATGGAAGGAAACAAAGTTGAGATACATACTGTTTCTGTATGACCCAAGTAATATTGAGTACGCTCCATCACCGTCATGGTCAATGCACGTCGCAAATTTACCGCTTGCAACGTTGGCAAAGTCTTTATTTTCTGGTTGTGAGAGTAGATCTACGAAACTTCCATTGTCATATTTCAAAAGCTTGCTCTGCTGGACGTCTGTAGAGGTACCTAGAAGAGACCTTTCGTTCAACAGAAATAACTCTTCCCTTCCGTCACCGTCCACATCACACGCGCACATACCAACAGTCTTACCTGACAAAAGAAAAGAAACTTTGCACGACATTCAGACACGAAAAGAAGAGATATAAAAGCCCAAATGTATAGGTATGTGCAAAGCCAGCTATGGAAGCCAAGGATACTAATACAACTATTTTCAAGGGTTCGAAGTCCAACATGCTCCCTAATTGCAAGCCGGTGGTTCCAAGTCCGCCATCTTTTCGTACATAAGTCCACAGACTAAGTTAATTGCCTTGTAAAAGTGAAAAGCGGTATATGCTCAAATAGATAATTTGTGTTTGTGAACAGCATTTATAAGCCATGCTCTGTGAAAAGGAAAGATTATTGCATTTGCAAAAAATATTGACGCAGATCAGCCAGCACGGACAGCACAGGCTGACCTGGATCGAAACCTTTTGCTATTGGTCAATTTTCTGCATGTCCAGTGACCATTCTACTTCATGATTCGATCGGTTATGAAGCAAAATTGATTTTATGGATCCGTAATTATAAAATGACCTACTTGGAAAAATGCATCACAGAGATGCATTAGACCTCCGTTTTGCCAGAGCGCTGCTCAAATATATTTTTCATTGATGGTACGTTAATGGAAAGTTACACGGTCCTATACCAGAAGCAAACAAATTCGAAATTGTAAACAATATACACGTCTATAATGTTATTTAGTATGTAAGCATTTTTAAAGTATTACCGTAAATATCCCTCACTGGCAAAAAGTCATCTCGGTCGACACTGACGTCCGTATAAGTTTGCTTCTCTCTTGAGTACTGCAGGATCAAATTTGGACCATCGTTCCTACAGAAGACGTTCAATTCTAAACGACCGAATGCAGTTCAAAGAATAGTTATTTGAAATTGAAGCGCTTACCCAAGAAATTCCGATTGATTTTTTTGTATCGTAGAATGTCATGCGGAAGAAAATTTTTCTTTGGTCAGGTTGCGATCTCTTGGCCCTGTAGACATGACAGTTGAAAGAAACGTCTACAGCAATTGACCAAAGTTTGTGTCTATGAACCTTCTATCCTGGATCACAAAAGACAGTGGAAAACGTAACTTGTTTTTTTATATTCTAAGCTCTTTTAACAAAAACAAGAAAAATATTTGTTCGTAGTTGCTATTACTAGACTATAGAATATAGCATACTTACACAGCAACAATGACCTCGTAAGTTCCATCCGAATCTACGTCTGTAACAGTCATACTCTCAACAACGAAATCTGTTTTAAATTCCGTGTGTGTAAGTCTTCTTAGGGTACACTGACAGGCAGATATACACAGAAATACATATGTGTACGTAAAGAGCTTATAAATGTAAACTTCGAACATGATTAATGAAATCTGCGTGTCTATATAGTCTTCAAAACATTTTTATTCCCTTTTAATTTGATGTCAATTCATGATAGTATCTATTATAATGTACCAGATGTTATTGTTCGGCTAAATCCTACAAGTCAATCTGAAAAATTGCAGCATTTCTTGATTGACAGTACAAGTACTTACACTCACCACCTGAATCGATTGATGTAATAAATGATTCATGTTATTAGTGATCGTAGGGTCTGTTGGTTGAAAGCTGAGCACCAATTTCTTCAGAATTAAGAATTATTCCATAGCATCGGTTAACCTTCATGCATAAATAATAGAGAACCAGAATCCATACACCGTGAATCTGTGAAATAGTCTACGGTATCTATAGGACGTCTGAGGGCAACATGGTCTAACTGTAAACCTTTTACCCTCTCCATTCTAGATTTTCTCGATTGAGATCAAGGCCCGTATTAACCAATCATTTTGAAGAACAGTCTTAGTCTCATTCTCAAGAATTTTCTAAATTTGACAGTAAAGCAATATCTGCTTGGCTAAACCAAATATCAATCAGAATTTGCGTTACTTTCATAAATCTAGAATGAGGCATAGAAGCAAACGAAAACGGTATGTGAATACGGACCTCAATCCTCCTTTAAAAAGGAACCCATACTTTGCCAACATAATGTAATAAGAAAATCATTAGTTTGGACAGACTTTACTGACAAACATTCCATTGTTTACAACAGTAGCAATATTTCAAGATATTAGTACATGAAGAAGTTTTCTCCTTTAAATCACCCCAAAGGGCATGACGAAAATGTAGGGTAAGTAACAGGATTGGAAGATAAGACGAAAGATTATTCCCTGTATGACAAGTGCAATCTGGATAATTTCTACAACACAAGCTTCGATGTAAAATGACTTGCTGAGTTGTTTTTAAAACGAACATATATATCTAGTATCTCCTATCTCTAGAAGTGCAATGGTCTTTCTAGAGTCGGCTGGTTCAAGCATGAATGTCTTTCGCCCATCCTTCGGCTAGTTCATTGAAGGTAGAATCTTCCTTGTTGCCTTTCCCCTGACTACAGAACAGAAAAGAAATTTTAAACGCATTTGATTCACTTTTGGTCATCAGAAAAGAATTATTAGTTTAAACTCTCATTTCAAAAGGCATATGTGTAAACCGCTTAAATAGAATAGCCAATTGTATCAACATTTTTGGATCTACTAACTCCTGGATGTTGAAGATGACAGACCTAGATCAGACACTATGGATGTGCAAATTCATCGTGCCTAGTAACATTGCAAAGGCCAGATGCTATTGTTTAAAACTGCACGTCTCAAAATTTGAGATATATGAATTTTAACTTTTCTCTACTTTTAGAAATAATTTCCATTGCCAGTATCTCAAAGCGATTATGAAAAATATTAAAATTCTAGAAATACCATCGAATCAGTTGCCATTAAGGTATTTTCCTGCGAGAGACCACCATGCAGTTGGTTTACTAATAATATAAGGTTAGCTTACCCCATTGGTGCACCAGCATTTCTCAGAAATGACAAAAACTGTTGGAATGTATCAAGGGTTTGTTGCATGTTATCTGAAATGTTATCGAACTTGATACAATGATTTGTAAAATTTCAACGGTTACTTTCACTCAAATTCAAATTAGTGCATTATTATTTAGAATGTTTGCATCATAATAGGTCATTATAATCTAAAGTTCTTTTTACTCTCAAACTAAATTTACAACAGGGTAGCTGCTCATAACGCTTTTCCATGCTGAACTCAGCAGAGTATGACATTCCAAAATTATACAGAACTTGATCAAAACATCACTCAGAGTAACTCTTTTCTACCGATCGTCGGACTGCAAACTCTCTCTCTCTCTTATCTATCTGTCTGTGCAATATTCCACTGAATTCTATATGTTTCTCTTAAAAGAGGTTTCTTTTATTCAAGTGTCTTGTTAAGCATAAAATCCTATCGTTATTCAACTGTTAATGTGACTGCCGTAAGGTATTTATGTAACCACTCTCTCACTATTATTCTTTCGACGCCATGCAAAATAAATGGCAAATATTTTTGTGTTTGAAATAAAAGCATATTACGTAAAGGATATTTCTGTAAATTATCAAAGAGTTCTCCACTACAGGATGGCGTACATATCAGCTCAGATTCCATTGTTTTCGACGCAGACCCGTTTTTGACTGAACGTGGATATTTCAGTCCTTTCAAAGTGATTTTAGATGATGGTCCATAATGATTTTAGTTTTGTATGTGTAACAAATGTGAAAACCAGTACGTGTACTTCTGAAAAACAATTAACACCTATAATTGAGTCATACTCTCTGAAATTGACGCATGATGCATCTGCAAACGATTGATTGACGGATTGATTGTTTGATTGATTGATGTGTAACGCCGCTTTCAGTCATATCACGACTACATTTCACTTATTGATGCATATCCTGTGTTTTACCAGTACTGGGCTATGAAGTATCTTGCCCAAAGAAACCCATGTGCTTCGAGTGAAGTTTGAACCAGAGGCATACGAGAAATACACTCTACCACAGATCCACGCAGGACCCCTCTGCAAAAAGTGTTGACCCAGGTCAGCCTGAGCAATCCGCATAGGCTGACCTCGGTCGAATTCTTTTGCTACTGGTAAATTTTCTACGTGCTAAAGGACCTGTCTTTCCTCATCATTCAGTCGGCTGTTAGACAAAATAGATTTTATGGATCTATGACCATGTAGTGACTTGCTTGGTATAATGCATCACGGAAATGCATTATACTTCCTTCTCTCAGAGCACTGTTCATATACATAATAACTCTCTGTGATAGCTACAGGAACATAAAATTTTACCTAACTTGTCTTTGTTGGATTGAATTGCTTGGTCCACTTTAGGGTTCCCTGCCGAATTAAACAAGCAGATAGTGAACAAACAATCAAAAATGAAACGCTCAAGATTAATCCTGGGTAAAGAGATCCTTTCGGAAACAGGCCTTCCCATTGGTCAAGAACTTGCGATCGAAATTTAAATGCTCAAAATCAATCCTGGTAAAAAAGGGATTCTTTTCAAAAACAGACCTACACATAGGTCAAGACCGTCACATGTAAATGACAATTATTACGATTTAAAGTTCAAAGTGAATTCAATCTATCATTTAATTCAAAGACGTAAAAGAATGTGAAGGATGACAAAAAGGAGAAAAATGTATAAATAAGACATATTACCATCGATTGCTGAAGTCATAAAGCCAAGATCTACGCTTTTATCTGCATCGTTGGCTGGAATTTTTGTCATTCCATGTCCTGCGTTACTTTTTTCGTCGTCGTCTTTATCTGTATTGGATACACTCAAATATCTGAATGATGAAAAGTATTCAAAATGTATAGATTTTGAGGAATAAAGGTAATCTTAAACCAGACAACAAAACTTTAGACTTGTCGAAATTGAAAGCATTTGCAGATGACAAACTAGATGTGTTTAATATGATGAGATTTGTCCTGGAAGGGATAGAAAACATTGTAGAAAAAGAGAAAATGCTCGTTACCAGCATTTTCTCCTTTTCTTATAATATTTTCAAAAGCCCTTTTCCTGAGGATCGTTAAAACTCGGCATTGTGTGGTAAAGGGTTATGCAATATCGACATACATGTATAATCTTATTATACTGCAAAGACATTTCTCGCAATCTGATTGGATGATATGCCCCGTACAAACAGTCATGTACACTGGCAAAATCCACCTAAAAGCAGTTTCCCTTTTAGGAGCCTCGTATACATGACTACGCTTTCAACACAACATCCAAAATGGCGATACGAGCCGCCCACAAGACAAACATAGCCTGCACCTTATTATTTTTAGTTTCCCTTGATGGTTGTCATTGAAGCGGAAAGAATGGATTATTTTTGAAAATAGACGAATATAGTTACATATATTATCGTTTTTTGTCATTCTAAAACAAATACACGGAATGAAAACGAACCATCCCTTCGTCAGGTAAGCAAATTGTGAAGTGTCGAAACTCATTCATTGTGACGTTAAAAGGATAACCAAATGGTCGTTTGTGGTAATTAATGGTCTTTTACTTTTTGACAACAAATCATTAAGATGCATAGCTACTTACCTCGAAGTTGTTGAAATCCATGTTTAAATAAAGATATGACGAATGTTTATCGCAGTGACACATCAAGTTCATCCACCAAACTGTACGTTTTACCAAGGTTTCAGTGACGTCAGTTCTCAGTGACGTCAGTTTTCACTGAATTGGGGAAATTTGGGAATTGGGAAATTCTATGTCGTCAGCGTACTCAATTTGTGAGAACATATAACGGGGAAAATTCGCTGAATACACATTGGAATGGTAAAACTTTGCAGTATAATAAATCCGTTGTACGGTCAGGTGGCAGGGGACTTGGAAACTTGTTCACGGTTGTGGCGAATCATGTCGCCACCTCACCTTCGGCTCGGGGCGACATGGATCGCCACAGCGGCTCGGGGCGACATGATTCGCCAGAGCCGTGAACAAGTTTCCAAGTCCCCTGCCACCTGACCGTACAACTAATAATGTACTTCAAGTAGTACAAACGTGGACTTATGTGTGCAATACTGTCTATTCCTAATCGAAATGAATTCTGTCGTTTGATTGGACAAAATCTTCTGTTAAAATAAGAATAGTTTGCCTTGAAGTTGATTAATGTAGCTCAAATGTTGCTCAGTTACAGAGCTTAGAAATTAATATTAGCAGGCAAAGTTTTGTTTTGTACCAATTTTTCACAGATAAACAACTAGACCAATCTCTGAAGAAGAGCTACTTTCTGGCCATGAAGACACACCAAAGTGTTCAAATATACCTTAACCTTAGGCTGCTATGGGCGACTAAAAGACCTTTTGCAGACAGTGTAGATCAAGATCAGACTACACAGAACGTGCAGTCTGATCTTGGATCTACACTGTCTGATAAGGAGATATTTTTCCCGTAAAACTACCTTTGAAATAACACATCTTGGGTTTTTTTGCTATCGGTTTGAAGTTTTCATTGCACTTATTTAGCAGGATAAGGGTTAAAAATGACTCATTTCATGTATATTAGCTATCATCGTTTACGTGTATACGATCGATATCTCAATGATCAAAACTGCTGATTCCAACTTAAGAGTATCCACCCATCCACTGGACCAGTCCTGGTTCTTTTCGGAGTCAGAGTTGCCTACAGAAATGAACACAAACGCAAAGTGATTTGGTACATAATCTTCAAATTCATAAATTGTGATGAAGTCAAGTCTCTATCCCATTATTTATGAACACCAATTAGGC
Organism: Hippopus hippopus; assembly: GCA_946811185.2. Taxonomy (NCBI): domain Eukaryota; kingdom Metazoa; phylum Mollusca; class Bivalvia; order Cardiida; family Cardiidae; genus Hippopus; species Hippopus hippopus. Next base: position 42,988,384 of record OX328097.1, read on the forward strand.
CATGATAATTTGCTCGTTTAAATTTCTTCTTCGCTGCTTCATTTCATTAAAGGCTAACATCAACATATGGAACTCAATTTGCTATTATCATGTTATGAAGTTGAAGACATTCTTTCTTTCTTTCTTCCTTTCTTTCCCCATTTATTTATTTATTTATTTATTTACAAAAATATGTTTTTCCATGTTCATACAGTTCTCACGATTTGTAAGCATCGGAAGAAAGGTAGTAATTCCTTGTACCAAGTAACTACATGTATTTTTATTTCATCAATGACCTCTCTCGCGTTGTTTTTCATCTCAGTAAAAACTATTACTCATGTCACTTGCATGTACTGGTAAGTAAATTATGTAGATAAAAAGAGCCAGTGCAATAAAGGGTTAAAGGGATGTAAAATACACAAAAAACAGGAAATAGAAGAAGATTTACCTGGCCATTCGCCATGCCACTGATACCCTGACATCACCGGCTGGAAGCTTTGTATGGCCTCGTTCAGGCTAGATTGGTGTCCAACAAAGAGTTCAGTTTTGTTTTCATTTAACTGATTGCTCATATCAAAAGCAGCGTGAGTGGAATAGTAATAAATAGGCTTGACATTTTCGTACAACGACAGATCTTGTTTTGGTACATCAATGTCGTTAGATAATCGTCCGTACAGAGAACTAAGTCCATTCGTCTGTGTTTGCAGTTTAACCTGTTCATCATTCCCAATCATTCCGGGATAACCTATGTATACCGGCTTCGGTAAATGTTCCCCGTACACTTGTGTAAAGTTGCTAACCGGATATGGTCGCATTGGGTCAGTTCCGGATCCTTCGACCAGCATTCCGGCTTGACTTCCTAATGAAGCGCCTTGAAAAATATTTGAAAAGTTTATTGTTTGAAATGTAGCCAATGGAATCTGCTCTAACATTAACGGCGGCTTCATCTCAATTGGAAAGAAGTCAGGTTTTGACATCAATCCATTTTGAAAAAGAGGCGACGGAAAAGCAAAGGAGTTATTCAATGTCGTTGGCTGACCATTGGAAGGATGTTTCACACCAGTAGCAGTTGGTGTTACTTGATAGGGCGTTTCTAACTTTGTACTTTCGTTCCGATGTGATAAAGATCTTCGAACTGTTGTGTAAGTTGGTATGAATGTCGCTTCAAAGTGCGGCTTCAGGTCACCTGAAACACATGTTTATTGGAAGTTAAATGCAAAAATGTCATTCTTTGTTTGTATTGCGCCATTCATAATGTAAAAATGGTGTTTTATGTCGTGAGAATAGAAGGCTGATCGGGAGCGTCCCTCTGCTTCATCTACAAAAGCTTCTTGAAAGTAAAAATGTGAGCTGTATACATGGTCGTACATTCAGGTAGTTGAACTAGGTATATACATGTATATGGCATAATTTGATGATTTTGTAAGGTTTCGTATAGTGGTATGGATACTCCTACAATACATAATACCATATGAAATATGTTTAAGTCATGCCCTGTGAAAACCGGTTTTATGCATCAAAAAAAGGAATCGACCAAGGTCAGCCTGCGCAGTCTACGCAGGCTGACATGGATCGAAACTGTCTGCTGTTGGTCAGTTTTCTGCATGGCAAATGACCAGTCAACCTCATAATTCAGTCCGTTACTGGACAAAATGGATTTTTATGAATCCATAATTATGTGATATTATGGAAATGCATTAAACCCCCTTTTCGCCAGAGCATGACTCATATCTATTCATAGCAAAATGTCTGAATACCTTAGTTGGACTATTTTGATGGATATCCCCAAGTTATAACACTTGTTTATTCTGTCAAAGAAGTTGTTCAATGGGTAGCTATCGTAGGGCAAAAGTCTAATGTCAACAAAGGAATTAATGGCAAAAATTTGATCCAGTCTTATACGATATCTATGGCAAGTCTTTGTAAATTTGAAAAGGCGCTTTAGGTGCTGATCACCTTAAACAGTCGATCTCGCAGATTTCATGGCATTTCACCCTCACCCAGTGAACAGAATGTTTACTCTATCATTTCCCTTTTTTATACCAAAAGTTTCTTATGTTTCATCTGCTAAAATAACTAAGTCGTAAGGCGAGCATAACATTTATTTCCCAATGTTAGCCCGGAAGCTTTCTTTGTTTCTTCTGTTGAAATAACAAGTCTATGGCAATACAGTGATTAGGCATAAAATCAGAATTACTTCATGATATACTTGATTACATTACATATACGTTTCGGTGTATGAATTGCACGAAAATTATAAGCTGCGTTTTTTACACTACATAATTATGTGCAACATTGTGTACTTTGCCTGACATCTTAGATTAAGATCAAGATGTAAAACGAAAAGTCTAATCTGTAACCTACAATAGCAGGCGTTTTCTGAGACATTCTTACGAAAACAACCTTACATTGCAATATCTTTTAAATAACGCAAACTATCCATTACTTTTATGTGATGCTATAGTGCAAAAACTAAAGGTTTTCCCACCAAGAGCCTTGAACTGACCTGGTTTTTGTTCACAGCTATTGACTGCAAGAACTCAGTTGAATTAAAGGACATGTCAGGTTTTTTTTTTTTCTTGTTTTTTTTTTTCCCATTAGAACAATTATGAAAATAACCAGTGAAAAAGAATAATGAAAAAGAACTAACCTGTAGTTGTATCAATAGATTGTCCCGTTGACAATGATAAAGATATCACTAGATTTATAAAGAAATCGCGAATTCCCATCGTTCCTGATAGTATGGAAGTAAGAAATGAAAGTTTCCTTGGTGTAGATGACTTTCATTAGATACTTCAGGTGTCTTTATAATTCTTATACTTTTTAAGATTACTCAATGACCAAAAACAGTGATATCTGTATGGTTTTATCTAATAAAACACTTGCTGTTATCGCCATTTTGCACCTGTCATGTAAAGAGATAAAGATAAAAAGATAACAATTAAAGAAAGCACCTGTGTTCGTGATGTTATCATTACCATAAAATATTATCTCTAAAATAAAAATGGCTTACAACATTGACACTCGATGGTCTCCTTTTCGCTATTTTTAATTCATTTGATTCCTTTCTATTTTCAATCTTCTCGAGTATGCGGTACTTTGTCACGGAAGACTGAGATCTGACATATCAGAATTAATTGCAGAAAAGGTTATTTGAGAGGCACATTCTTTCAATGACAATGGATAAGAGAACTTAAAGAGAGCTATATAAATATGGTAGGTATTTTATGTCAATAAAATGACAGTTTCGAGGCTCTTTTGATTGTTCTTCAGAAAGCTTTTAAAATATTGATTTATGTAGACCGAAATACAAGTTTTAAATTCTAAAACACGCTCGTGTATTAATTAAATAATTGAAAGATCGCAAGAAAGATATTGGTAAAGACAGGTAACATAACGGTACAGAAAAAGGAAACGATAGGTTTGGGTTATACTTAACTTTAGAACAGTAAGAAATCCAAGGCAAGACACCGAAATACAAACCTCCGAGCTTTTAAAGACAGAGAAAGATGGTGTGTTCGCATTCATTTTATCAAAAAGTCCAAGGGACTCTCTGGTACACACAAGAAGGCTTTTCTTAGCCAACTACTATCGGGTCGAGAATAAAAATCGGTGAAACACAAGACCTGAGGTGAGCTTATTCAAATGCATCATGGTATTTTGTATCACTTAATGTTTCATATAGTAGATCTAAGCCTTTTTATATACTTGTTGAACGCTTTAATCACCTGCAATCCATTTGTCACTTTTCAAAAAATGCAATTCAATGCAAATGGAGAGCCTTTTGTTCGCACTGTAGAATCAATAGTTTGCTGCAAACAGACCTTTATCCTCCAGTCCGATACCAGGGTAAAAAGTTTAAGATACACAGCCATGGCCACCGATAAACGGCATTTTGAACAATTCACATAAGAACAAGTTTATTTAATAACAACAACAAAACTCTTGTATAACAATATGTATTTTCAGAATTTACTGACATAACAGATGCAACTCGAATAACTGAATGTTTTACGCGGGTGCTTATACAGCTATAACTTCAGGATTGTTACGTTTTCCGCTACTTGTACCACCGGTCATCGACCCTCCAGGCATCATTGGGTTCATGTTACCACCGGGCATCATGGGGTTCATTCCACTACTTCCGCCCGGCATCAACGGATTTATGGCTCCACCTGTACAGATGTTGAGGTGTTACAATAATAAAATGTTTAGTACTGAACGTGGCATCCACAAACCCGTCACAAAGCTGTCAAAAAACATTTGGGCCATGCTCTGTGAAAAGGTGGCTTAATGCATTTGCGAAAAGTATCGACCCATGTCAGACTGCGCAGTCCGCGCGGGCTAACATAGGCTGAAATTTTCGCTGACATAAAAATTTCTGCACGTCCAAGGACCGTTCTACCTCATGATTCAGTTGGTTGTTTGAAAAAAGTAATTCATGGATCTGTAATTAGGTGATGTCTTGCTTAATATAATGCATCACAGAGATGCATTAAGCACCTTTGGCCAGAGTATCGTTAATTATGCCCCCCCCCCCTTTCAACGAAGGGGGGGTATATTGCTTTGCTAATGTCGGTCGGTCCGTCGGTCGGTCGGTAGACCTTACCTTGTCCGGATGATAACTAGACACAGAATTGACCTAGGTTCGTCAAATTTGGCACAGACATGGGTCTCGGAGTGTAGATGATCCCTATTGATTTTGAGGTCAATCGGTCAAAGGTCAAGGTCACAGTGGCCTTCAACTTAATGATATATAGACCAAACCTTGTCAGGATGGTAACTAAACATAGAATTGACCTAGGTTTGTCAAATTTGGCACAGACATGCGTCTTGGAGTGTAGATGATCCCTATTGATTTTGAGGTCAATCGGTCAAAGGTCAAGGTCACAGTGGCCTTCAACTTAATGATATATAGACCAAACCTTGTCCGGATGATAACTAGACACAAAATTGACCTAGGTTTGTCAAATTTGGCACAGACATGCGTCTCGGAGTGTAGATGATCCCTATTGATTTTGAGGTCAATCGGTCAAAGGTCAAGGTCACAGTGGCCTTCAACTTAATGATATATAGACCAAACCTTGTCCAGATGATAACTAGACACAGAATTGACGTAGGTTCTTCAAATTCTGTACAGATATTCATCCCGGAGTGTAAATGATCCTATCGATTTTGAGATTAATCCATCAAAGGTCAAGGTCACAGTGGCCTTCAACTTAATGATATATAGACCAAACCTTGTCCAGATGATAACTAGACACAGAATTGACCTAGGTCCTTCAAATTCTGTACAGATATTCATCTTGGAGTGTAAATGATCCCTATCGATTTTAAGGTTAATCCGTGAAAGGTCAAGGTCACAGTGACCACCAGATGATTAAGGGCCCGCGCTGCAGTTCGCCACTTGAGCCATTTGCTCAAAAAAAATTAAAGTGTCTCAAAAATCATCATATGTGGCTCAACTTGTGGCTCCAACGTTTTATTCGCGTATTATCGGGGACGTAGTAAGCATCGAAGTCGACTGGGAATAAGCGGAAGTCGAACGCGCGTGCCGAAAAGAAAATCGCTAACCCAGTCTGTGTATCGGCGACTGTTTACAATCTTGTATGTATACACACGGCGGTGTGTATAATTATGCGAACTGTTGACAGATTATCACGTTTAACAATTGAAGTGGGCTATAAATCAAAAAGATGACATCGATATTTCCCAATAAATTCTTTTGATATCAGTTTATGAACTTTGCCACTTCCTGTATCAAAGTGGCAGTGGGGGGGCATGACTGTTTTACAAACAGACATCTTGTTTACTTTTGTCATACTACAAAGGTCATAATGCTTGACTATTCGAAGAGTTAACCCATACTAAAACACACAAACAAGCAATCTGCGATATTCAAGTCTTTTTGTCAGTACCTTATAAATTTCTAACTGTGTTACGGCTGTGGGAATCGTCAAGCCATATCGGGTGCTGACAAGAATCGTACATAGGTGCATTCTTATTATTTTTACCGCTATATAAAGATGATACGATCATAATATTGCCAATTTACTGTAGCAAAATTTCAAATCATTCAAATAGGCTTCATTAAATTATTCCCCAAAAATGCATGCGAGTTCTAATTTGCCATGAGACTACAATATTTTTACCCCCGAGCATGCTGTTTGGATTAAACATATTCATTCCACCATTGCTGCTACTTGCACTCGATCCACCACCATTTCCGCTGCTCGACGATCCCCTCTGCAAATTCTGATCAAAAGTTCCACCGGATGTGCCACCTGAACTTCCCGTGTTACTTCCTTGTTGATTTGGATCAAATGCTGCGCCTCCGCCATTTCCGCCAGAAGATGAACTCCCGGAACCACTCCCTGTCCCCATATTGCCGCCTGCCATAACGGTATTCCCTCCTCCAAGGAGAGTATTTGATCCTGCCATCATGCCAGAAGCACCAGACATCAGTGAACCTGCGTCAGCTTTATTGAGATTTGTATTTCCTCCAGCACCTATAACAGTATTTAACGTGTTTTTCAGTATTTTCACTAAACCTTGGAATCCGTCCAGATTTAAGTGATGACATTTTAAGATCAATGAATTTTTTTAAATGATTTTTTTTTTATCGAAAAAAAAAAAAGGTTTTAATATGTTCTTCGACTTAGTTATATACAGCAAGCAATAGAGCGATTATAAATAACTGAATTTGTTACCACAAAAAAGAGGGGGGAAAATCTATCAATTCAATAATCAATTTGCAGTCAAGTCTGGAAATCTTTTACGCCAAAATGTAAGACAAGCGAGGAGGTTTCGTGTTCCATCATCAATTATTTATAAGTTTATGTTACCTCCAAACATATTGAGACTCATTCCTTGTGATCCTAACTGGGCGTTCATCGCACTTGGATCAAACCCAAAAGAATTACTTCCACCTAAAAAAAATAATAATCCCAAAATGTCAAGGTCAGCTGAAACGGTCCAACTGCAAGCAAGGTAAGAAGCGGTTTACTTGCCATAAAAATCCAGATTCACGATTTATTCATATCAAAAACAATGCAGAAAACAAACAACGATTTTAAAAAAAAAAGGAGAATCAGAGAAAACAATAAGGTGAAACTTTAGTGACATTGATGAAAATTTAGTGAATGCCATGCCAAGTCAGAATATTATTACGAAAATATCGACAGAGCGCTTACTTACTAGTGTGAGTTCGTGGACCCATTATGGAAGTCATATCTTTACCTATGGATAAAAAAGGATGAGCAGATTAAAATCGGTGCATAGTTTGACTATGCTCTCGTAAGAGATTTGAAGAAAAACATAATAAAAGACAAGATGTAATCACAATAACAACAAAGTTTTCCTTTTCATCGAATGAGACTTACAATGGTATGGAAGCTTACATTTCACTGCAAATCTTATCTAAATTTTGGAAACTTTTCTACTAATTAAAAATATGCCTGATAATTCCTGTCGTTAGTGTACATACAAAAACAAATCACATGTCACCTAAGAAACACTCTGATTTGAGTCTACTAAGATTTATTTAGAATGAACTTCACCTATCATTGGATTTAATGGGTTAAATCCATCGGTTGCCATCGAGTTGGTTTTTAGGGGATCGAAACTAGAACTGCTACCGCCTGTGCTCCCGCCTGTCTGAGATGAACCACCAGAACTTCCTGACGGAGGATTTCCACCATTAGAAGTCCCTGACGGCTGCGACCCACTTGTCTGTCCACCATTAGAATTCCCAAATGAACCAGCTGAGCTTCCGAACCCAGAAGCTGAATTTTGGGACCCAGCATTAGACGCAGAATTTGAGCCGGTTCCAGGCGGGTTCCCACCTGGCATCTGTTGCGAGGCGTTCATACCCATACCATTAGCAAATACTGGAACTGATCCCCCGCCCACACCCATTTGCCCTGCAGCGTTTGGATCATATTTTGCTCCTGTATTGACGACATTGTTAGGATCGTAGTTTGGTACGGATCCACTACTTGTGCCACTTTGACTCGATCCACCTGTAGTGTATATAAAGATAAAGCGACACAAACATTAACATGTGACATGTATGGCAAACGTGAACATGATGCCTTGTACTATTTCAAGAGCTGAAAGTTATTATAACAATTGACAATGTAATTTTTATCTTGTACTTTTGATAATCAGTAGGTTATCTTTTTCTTGTCGTGAATGGAGCTTTATATCCTGTCGAAGCGCTTTGAGCTTTTAACGTGAGAAACAAAAGCGATAGTAGTCTAGTTCTTCAGAAATAAAATGGAAGAAAATGTATCTGATCCAGATGAGGGTCCTGAGGACGATTCGCCACCCATCATGGCCGCAGGATTTCCAAATATCGACATACCTAATTTTGAAATAAAATTAACGCACATCATTTGCTGTTTTTTATGAATAAAAATTAAACTCTGAGCAGAATTTTTTACATCAGGTGAACTTGCTGCGCTGATGATTGCGATTAATGACACGTCGGATATTAATTCGCGCAAGCATAACCTTCTACAAGAATACTGTTTCAACGGTGAAGTTATTCTCACTGAATAAAAGAAAATCTTTGTGTTGGTATCTTTATGCAATGTATTTGCACAAGGAAAACTAATGTTTGCTAGGCAAGCGACAACCATGATTTAGAGATCTCAATTCCATTTAGATTACACGCAAAGAATTGTTAACAATTTACCAGGAAAACACTGATAATTAGCTGCTTCAGGAATAGTTGACGGAAAATACTCTTACGGTCATAAGATTTGATAAAAGCTTTTTTTTTCAGCCCTACTTGTCAGAAATAAGCAAATAAAAGACTTCAGATACAAGGCATCATGACACCAGTCAATTTTTCACACTGTTTTAATTGTGGTCTTTTTATTGTGTTCTAAGACCATAGATATACTAGCACTATCCTTGTTTGACGAAACCGAGAAATAATTCTTCCACATTAAAAATGAACAATTTCTTCGATAACATAATGCTCTCTTGCTAAGGGTACATTACCGTCAGTGCTTCCTCCACTATTTCCTGACATCATAGCGTTCGGATCAAACATGTTCATCCTACTACCTCCAGTGTTACTTCCGGTTGAACCTCGTGAACTACTTCCGCTGCCAGCTGTCCCACCACCCATATTATTTGATGTCCCTGGTCCCATTCCTGTCCCTGCCCCACCCATTCCATTCAAGGCATTTGGGTTGTAGTTTACTCCAATTTGTGAATTGAATGCATTTGGGTCGAAACTGCCAAATGCATTTGATGCAGTTTGCCGTTTTTGTAAGAACTGCCTTGCCATAAGTTTGGTCATTGCAGATCGTTCACGTAGATATTCACTATAGTGTGGTTCATTTAACATGACATTGTCTTTTAATAACTGTTGTCTTGGAGGGTTGGTATCTTCAAGGAAAACAAAAAGATTTTGGTTTCCTATTGTCAATCTACCGAATGCAACTCGATAAGCATGACGGTGAATTAATGTCGAGAAATCCGATTACAACAAGTTAATTCGTTGAAATGATATCCCCAGCCGAAAAAGACCTTTTTTTGATACAAACATATAAGAGGTAGTGTGTTTTGCATGTACATGTACCCTTTTTGGTATTAGTACAAAATGAAGTTATACATTAAGCCCCTTTTTCCCATGACATAGCATTTCATTAAATTAAAAGAGTAATGCTTGTCTGTGGCTTATGATAAACAATATAAGTATGTCGTTTCATAAAATTTTGTCCATTAGTTAAAGAGATATTGGTCCATAATGGAAATATATATTAAACGTTCTTTTTCTATGACACAGCAATAAATAAATAAAAAACCATAACGGCAGACTATCATAGGGAACATATGTATGAAGTTTCGTCAATTTTCGTCAAAGATTTTAGAAGATATCTGTCTTGACGGACGGACGGAAACGCAAAAAATGTATCCCCTCGCGTTAGGAGGGGGATAATAATTATGCAATTAATCACCTAGAAACGGGATGATACTGCATTTGAGACATGGTCTGTGAAAAGAGGGTTTAAAGCATTTTCCTAATGCATTATACAAAGCGAGTCTTTGCATAATATCGATCCATTTTGTCAAAAAATGCCGGCTGAGTTATGAGGTAGAATGCTACTTGGACATGCAAAAAATTTAGACATAGAAAAAAGTTTTGATTCATGTCAGTCTGCGCGGACTGCGCAAGCTGACATGGGTCGATACTTTTTACAGATGTATTTAACCCGATTTTCACAGAGTATTCCTGTTTTATTTGATGATTACTGGCGAAGGAAACATTAAAACACAGAGTTGTATGTTAAACGAAGTTTTGAGTTGCTTTAACCCTATACCACACTATACCGAGTTTTGAAGACCCTGAAAAAGAAAGCTTTTGAAAACATTTTTGGAAAATGAGAAAATGCTGTTAACCAGCATTTTCTCCTTTTCCCACAATGTTTTCTACACTGCTAAAGGCAAATCACATTATTTGAATGAAATTGAATATGTGGTCTGAAAATGCTTTCCATTTGGAAAAGTCCAATATTTTGTTGTTTGGTAAAGAGAAAAACAGTAATCAATCATATCAAGGAGAGAGTTCACTTTTTTATGTCTTTCTTCGGTTCCACCAATAGGCTTTAGGAATTTAAATATGAGTCATAATCTGTGAAAAGGGGGCTTGATGCATCTGCAAAAAGTATGGATATCATGTCAACCTGTGCGATTTTATAGATCCTTTATTATGTGATGTCTTGCTTGGTATAATGTGTTACGGAGATGCATTAAACCACCTTTTGTCAGAGCATGGTTCAATTATAAAGTTGTATGCAATATCACCGATTTCGCTCGGCATCACCAAACCATCTCTTCATTCTGATCTCTCTTAATTACAGTTTATTTACATACCCGAGTGCATTTTCATTTGTACTTATTTCATCGAAAACAGTTAATCAATCGATTTAACACTTTATCACACAACAAAATTACAGACTAGTCCAGACTGAAAGCATTTGCAGATGACAGGATAGACGACATTCAAAAATTGAAATTTGTTTTGAGAAGGGTATAAAACATAGTGAGAAAAGGAGAAAATGCTGGTTACCAGCATTTTTTCCTTTTCCCATAATGTTTTCAAAAGACACCTTCCTTGGGGTAGTTATAAGTCGTGATTGTGTGGTAGAGGGTTAAGATTGTGTTTTGAGGGAAAAAAAGAAGGAAAAAAAAAAGTCTGAAATGAAACAAAGCAACATTTGGATCTGTGCACTTAACACAGCATCATTAATACTTTCAATGCTGAATAGATTAAGATTTCCATCCAGCAGAAAAAAACTCTAATATTGTGATTTAAAGGTTCTTTTAGGGGCTTAAGGTTTAAATACTTACCTTCATTCTGGATAAAGATAGAGCCTTTGTAAGCATACCCACTTGATATTACAAATAAAGACGTCAAAGACAGCCAACTGATTTTAGCCATTATTCTGTGAGCCTGAAATACAGCAAAAACAGTGGTCCATCCTCAGATAGAAAACATGGTTCTGTAAGAACCAATTTTGTAATAAAACGCTAATTAATAATTAATGAATTGTTTTAAAGATGCCCGTCTACAGCCGGTGAGCAAAAACGCTGTTAAATTTCAAACAATTTAGAATGGTACAGAAATCAGTCCTTTGTGTAAACATGGATAAATTACTGACATATATGGTGTACTTGAAAAAAAGAAACACGGAGATTTGTATTAGAAACCGAATATTGGTCAGAAGAAAACTGGCTAACGATCGGAGCTGTAAACAATGGCGGTGCGTCACGGAAATTTATCGTTGGTTTCCGCCTAGAGTCGGATACGGTGTATTTTGCATATATAGGCCGCGACCTCCGTCTGAAAATCGAGGCTGCAACAGAGAAGCCTCCATTTTCCTTCGTTTACCTCATTAGACACAGGGCGAAGGTCAAATATAGTCACGTGACAGAATGCATGATCATCATACGTATCTACCCGAGTGTATAACGGACATATCGAAATCTTCGACTCAAAACCCGGAAACGACGAGTCTGTTTACATGGAAGGCCGCAACTCAGCGAAATGTATTTTCTATCGACCGTAATCTAAGCAACCTTGCAACCGCGAGGCGCAATATTTGGCATGAAGATATGAGAATGACTATAGTTTGATAAAATAAAGACAAAATGAGTTAAAACTGGCTGAAAATGAGTATCAGGGCCTCTTTAAGTTTATTATTATTAACCCTTAGGCTGCTAAGCGCGACTCACTGCTCACTGACCTTTTGCGGACAGTGTTGATCAAGATCAGACTGCACAGAACGTGCAGTCTGATCTTGAATCTACTCTGTCCGATAAGGAGATATTCTTCCCCAGAACATAATTTTGAAATAGCTATATTTGAGTTTTCACTATCGAACTGAAAATTTCATTTCAGTTATTTAGCAGGATAAGGGTTAAGGTTATTTATGATTTTGACGCGTAAAAACATGCATTTATAATTTATTTGAAACACATCACACTGGTGGTTACTTAAAGTTTCCCGAGAGTTTAAAAATTTTATCAAAACTTGACGTTTTATGACAAAAGTGGTTCTAAAAGTGCTCTTCAAGTAACAGCAAGCTCAGTAATTACCATCTGTAAACGATTTAAGGCTTCCTGTACAAAAATTGTGGTAAGAGGTTATGTTGCTCGCACAGTTTAATATAACCATAATTGCTCCATGTGCCACAACATTTTCACCTGAAGTTGTTTAGAAAGTAAACGACAGTGCATGTTGTTGTTCCATATTTTATAAGGATATTTTTCTAAACTGTCTATTTCAGTTTTGTCTATGAGACTTTCAAGCCGATAGTATAAAGACCAAATATTGCGATTTCAAAATTTTCTTTTTTAGAAAAATATCTTCTTATCGGACAGTGTAGATCCAAGATCAGACTGCACGTTTTGTACGGTCTGATCTCGATCTATACTGACCGCAAAAGGTCATTGAGTCGCGCTGAGCAGCTAAAGAATGAAAAAGCGTTTGATGACGGCGATCACCCAGGTTGTCAGTGGATTATTTTTTTGACTTTGTGCAAATGTGATGGTGTTGTTATATTAGGTGTCAAGATTTGATTCGAGCGATCGCAAATAAAAGTGATTTGTTTTGATAAAACGAAGCAAAGGTAGAATACGATTGGGAACCCATTTTACTCGAATGCTATTCTTGTCTTTTTATTTCACTCATTACATATAAAAAAAATGATGAAACATACCTTAACTTTATCAGTTCAAGAGAAAACCTGAATGAAAACAAATTACTTACCTTCTTATCTTCACAAGACTTGACCAATTCAGAACCGCAGTCTTGATTCACCTGTTTGTAAGGACTTTTTAGATTTTTAACGATTAATTGTAAGCGAAATGCAGTGTCGAGAAATTTATTACCATGGATCTATTTTCAGAAAATGATCTAGAAAGGAAGGTTTTGCTTCTAAATCTGATAAATATTTCATTTATCGACATACACTCTCCATTCACAGATGGATTTAATTCTGCTTAGGCAAAAAAAGATTTAAGTCTAAGAGTATCTACAATGATTTACACCTTTCTGGTTCTTATCTGCATGGCGTTAGCATTCGTGATGTTTAATTACTAGTAGAATCATAATCGTTGAGATTACCTACGCTTTCAGGTCAGCTACACAGATACCATTCTTACTTTTGCTTTAAACAATCGAGGGTTCTCCTGCTGTCCTTTGCGGAAGACTAACCACAGATTTATCTGAGACTGAGATTAAGGAAACAGTTTTTGTAAACATGAGAAAAAACTTTTTGATGGACCAAGCTAAGGATTTTAGACAGTCTCATATCCTGTTGATAAACACATAGCCAATTTTACAGGTTCTAATGACTTCATTGTATCAGTGTATGTTAAACCTTACCCTGCTAAATAAATGAAATGAAACTTTCAAGCCGATAGTAAAAATCCAAATTTTGCTATTTTATTTCAAAGCTGTTCTTTGGGGAAAGACATCTCCTTACCGGACAGTGCAGATCCAAGATCAGACTGCACGTTCTGTGCAGTCTGATCTTGATCTACACTGTCCGCAAAAGGTCAGGGAGTCGCGCTTAGCAGCCTAAGGGTTAACATATCAGGCAGAAAACACAATTAGATCTTGTTGTAAACATAACTTTTTGCGGCGCTCTAGCAAAAGAGAAAGCATCACCGTGATGAACTATACCATGAAAGTCATCATATAATTTTAGATCTATAGCATCCATTTTGTCGAACAATCGACTGAATCATTAGATAGACCAGTCCTTTGACACGCAGAAAATTGACCAATAGCAAAAATTTTTGACTAGGACTGCGCAGGGTGACCTGGGCCGATACCTTTGGAGATGCATTAAACCCCCTCTTTATGTAGCGTGGCTCATATATATCATGTGTTGAAGAAATCTTATGGCCTGCAACACGCGAAAAGGGGCATTCGGACATTTGCGTAAAGTGTCGTCTCGGATCAGCCTGCGCGGACTGTGCAGGCTAATCCGAAACGAAACTTTTCGTTTTTATGTAATTTTCTGTTTTGCGCAAGTCTACTGTAGGACAAAATCTAATGTAGTCGTAAAGTTCCATCTAGGATTAGCCTGCGCGGACTGCGCAGGCTGATCCGTGACGACACTTTAAGCAAATGTCTGAATGCCCCTTTTCGCGTGTTGCAAGCCAATTATATTATGTTAGCGTATCTTGGTCCTAAGATTGTTATCCAAATAGTAAGAATTTCGAATTTCATAGACAAAGTACAAAATTTCAAATTCCTGCGGTGTTAGAGAATCATGAAATGATGTCTAAACCTAGCAACACTCATAGTAAGTGTCTTGAAACCTTGAACAATTAATTGCCCACTCCCCTTAAACAGGTCAAGCTTGAAAACAAATTGTGGTAACATTCTCCTTCTACAATATTTATTTTTTTACAAATATCTAAATATTTCATCGTATATAGATCATTCACATTTTACTTCTTTTTTTTTTTTAATTTCGTTTATTTCAAACTTTTTTCGGTAGTAAAGGGGTTAACTCTTTGACAAACAACGTGTTTTAGACTTGTCCAAGTTTAAAGCATTTGCGGACAACATATTTGACGTAGCTGAAATAATGGTAGTTGTCTCAAACATGTTACAAAATATACCTAAGAAAAAAACCGGGTAAAAATGCTGATAAGGAGCGTTTTCTCCTTTTCCCATAAAGTTTTCGAGAGCTTGTTTCTTTGTGGTTATTTAACCCTTTACCTGATATGCCAATTTGAGGCTCTTCCATTTCAGCAGCAAATAAAGATATGATGTCAAAAATATGGACAAATGAGGATACAAATATCTGATTGAGTGGAAAACATTGTAGGAAAAGGAGAAATTGCTCGTTACGAGCAATTTCTCCTTTTCCCACAATGTTTTCAAAAGCTGTCTGTTGTTGATACGTCAAAATGAGCATCTATGGAGTAAACGGTTAAAGACATGATTGTTTGGTAAAGGGGTTTAAATGGTGGGAAAATTAACCCTACACTGCTAAATAAATTATATACATGTACCGGTATAGTCTTTCAGTCAGCAGAAATGACCCTTGCATTACAACTCCAAAGCCGCTTTACCCGAAAATACTTCACGAAGATATCGGAAATTGTAAGTGAAAACTCAGCCTGCACTGTTTGTGCTGTCTAATCTTGGTCTACACTATCCTCAAAAGGCACCGTAAGTTGCTCTTATCAGCATTCTTGTTAAATGGATATATTTTGGTCAGTAGAAACCTTTTGAGTCTTGTTTGGTTAGAATTTCATAACAAATATCGAACGGTGAGTATACAAGATCGGACTTCATCTATCGTGCAGTTTGATCTTGATCTACGTTGTAAACACAGTAAACTTTAGCTTTAGATTTTCACAACAATTTACTTGTCTATGATGGGCTAGAATTTTTCCAGGAAATGTGAATATGTGAACTTGCGTCGTTATGTAAAAAGAACAGGGTTTAAAACATGAAAGTCAACACTTGTGTAACGCAGTTAACTACATTTAGTAATATTAAGTAAAAGTACGGGCCTTAGTCTTTTGAAATGCAAGGAAATGGACCAATGCTCATAAACAATAGTCTATACAATTCAACCTTTTACCAAAAAGTAACGACTTTAAACGACCCTGTAAAAAACGACTTTTTGAAAACATTGTGGAGAAAGGAGAAAATGCTGGGTAACCAGCATTTTCTCCTTTTCCCACAATATTTTCTACACTTTTAAAGACATTTACCATTGATAGAGATACATCTAACTTATCGATTGGAAATGTTTCCAGTTTAGACAGGTCTAAATTTTTACCGTACGCTTAAGAGGTAACTATGGAGTATGTAATTTGTTTTATACGGGAAATGATCAAAAGAGAACATAAAGTAGAAAATGGAGTTTATTAATTAAAATAATTGCGGAAAATAGAGCCTAAAAATGTACATTTTCCTAATATTTACGATTTTTATGTTTGGGATACCGATGGCAATGGGCCAAGGTAACATCTTTACACATTTCTATTCGCAAACGACTTTTTTCGTCTCGCGATAAATCACTTTTGAAAGAAAAAAATAATAAACATAATGGCAAATTAGGAGAAATTGCTCGTCAACCATTTTAACGCCATAGGCAGAAGCATAATGGCTTTTGCGGGCGGCTTAGATCCAAGATTCAAGTCTTGTATTCAACATTCATCAAAATTGCATTATTGGTCTGGTCTAATTCTGAACTAAAAAAGAGTAACAACTTCTTACTGGCTGCAACATTTGCTTTAGCCAATCAGAAATAGTGTTACTTTGAAATTTAGAAAGTACTTGAGAATAAGACTAAGAATGCAGCTTTAAATGGTTGGTGAACACGGTACTAGACTCCACAAAACGTACAGTCTGATCTTGGTTCTATACCATCCACTAACTGTTTAGCGTCAACATTTCTGGATGATGTTTTCAAATGTGTCAGATATTGTTTTCTTTTTTTTTTTTCAGGGATCAGTTAATTATTGTCGGGCCCGATTTCTCTGTCATTGGCGATATAAGTGGACTCATTGGACGATGTGGATCAAAATCAGACTGTGCGATCCATACAATCTGATATTGGATCTACAGCTTCCGCCACGTATTCTAAAGTTTTGTTTAATTCACGTTTCTTCATTGACATTAGAGCTGTGTTCTTGTCACCAAAACTAACCTGAACTTTATTCAGATAGCAGTAAAAGAGAAAAATATTCAATTTGGCCTACTTAACCCTCAGGCTGCTCAGCACGACTCGAGGACCTTTTGTGGACAGTGTAGATCAAGATCAGACTACACAAAACGTGCAGTCTGATCTTTGATCTACACTCTCTGACAAGGAGATATCCTTTCCCGAAAAAATACCTTTGATATAGCAATATTTGGGTTTTTACTATTTGAGTTGAAAGTTTCATTTCACTTAAGGATTAATTACGCCTATCAGAGAAATATATCAGCTCGTATTAAACCTTTTCAGTACCAAAAACATATACCTGCAAGCACGACCCTTTCCGATGTCTGAAAATACAATGCGATCAGAAAGATATTTAAACAAGAGGTGGGCACAGATTAAAAATCAGACTGCACGTTCTGTGCAGTCTGATTTTAATCTATGCCGCCCGCAAAAGTCCCCGTTTCGCCTATAGCACTGAAAGGGTCAACCTTCAGCATGCCAAGGTCAACATTCTGTGCGTCTGTGGATAGAATAGTCTCAAGTGTAAGATTTCCTGTTATGTGCAATCCGATTTCAGCTAAAAAAAAACAGGTCCAAAAGTCAGTGAGATATTTAGGACAAACACGGGGTTGATAATTCAAATTCTGAATCTTCCTGATTATCTAAAGATATACATTTCATTTATTTTAAAATACACGTTTGACACGCATTTTTTTTCATTTCGCTAAATATGAAACCATTTTATTTTTCTTTGATTGGAATAGAATTTGACACGAGTAATAAGACCTTTTGTTTATATTACATTTGGGCTTGCATTTTTTTTATTTAATATTATTATACTGGTTTTTCGGTATTCAGTGCAAGATTTGGCGAAGTGTGTCTCGTCGATTTACAGGGAAACGTTGTGATGGGTGTATCTAGAAATTACCTTAGAATTTCATTTTTTGTTGTTTTTTGTAGCAATGTTTTCTGTCTTATGCTCATTAGATAAGAAGTAACGAAGGTTAGGCTGCACTTACAAATCTTTCATAAGGAAGTTTTATTCTGAGTTAAAGACCTACAATCTGATTTGCTGAACCGGAACCTTTCAGGCAATCAGTCGGCTATTCTTTGAAATAAAAGGAAGAATTTATTTTTATGGTTGTAGAAAAGAATGACAAACATATTTTTCCGTTTCAGGATGCCCAACAGCATCATTTCAGTTCGGATCATTACCCTTCAGTGGTTATACAAATGTCGACTCCTCCTCCCGTAAGTCTCTCTCTCTCTCTCTCTCTCTCTCTCTCTCTGTTGAACGAGCTAGCGAGTCAGCGCATTTGGGTTGGAATGAGACACTATTACACTGTTCAAGGTCTGTCCAATACTTTCGCTCATCAACTGATGTAAACGACATTTTATGGATTAGAACAGACAACTTCAGAAAACATTCAAAAAAATGAAGAAATCCTCTTACAAGCATATTCTTTCTCTTTGTAACAATAATCCTATACTTGTGTTAGTGAACCTTTGTCATGTTGACTGTTGAAGTAACGGAACCAGTCATCGTGTTAAACCTACTTGCTGAATATGAATGGATGGATGGATGGTCGGATGGGTGGTTGGAGGTGGATGATTGGATGGATGGATGCATAGGTTTTTAATTGATTGATGTGTGAACAGACAGACGGATAACCCATTTGGCATTGTGTTCTATAATTTATCTGCGTATAAAGCTTATTTATTTATTGCTTTATCTGTTTATCTATCAATACCAAGGATAAAACTGTCTTTTCTTTCAGCTGTATCCTTTTTGATGGATTCACCGAGTTACAGAGTTCCAGATAATTGTATATGCGGAGTTCTGCATAAGTGGCACTTTTACGCCGTTAACGTTGGGCCGCTTCAACTTCAGGTCTGGAGTAGGGATTCGAACTCTCTGTTTACATTGAAGGGAGAAAACTTCTATACCGTTCCAGGTAAGTAAAATAGGCTGACCAAGCTCTAAATAAATCAACTAGTCTAGAAGAGTAAACTTTTTACTAAACAACAGATAATTGGCCTGCAACACGCGAAAAGGGTCAATCGGACATTGCGTAAAGTGTAGTCTTGGATCAGCCTGCGCAGTCCACGCAGGCTAATCCGAAACGACACTTTCCGTTTTTATGTAATTTTCTGTTTTGCGCAAGTCTACTGTAGGACAAAATCCAATGTTGTCGTAAAGTGCCATCTCGGATTAGCCTGCGCGGACTGCGCAGGCTGATCCGAGACGACACTTTACGCAAATGTCCGAATTCCACTTTTCGCGTGTCGCAGCCCATATTTGACTTGTCAAAACTGAAAGAATTTGCACACAATGTATTTGGTTATTATTCAAATGATAAAATTTGTCGGTTAGAAAGTAGGAAACATTGTGGGGAAAAGGAGAAAAAACTGGTTACCAGCTTTTTCTCCTCTTCCTTCAGTGTTTTCAGAAGCCCTTCTCTGCAGCGTGGTTGAATTTTGGGACTGTTTGGTAAAGGGTTTACTAGCATGACAGTCCAAAAATAAGGCAGTTTGGAGAGAAAGAGTTTACAAAACTGACCTAGCCATGGTTACTTTATCCTTTGTCGAGCCCGTTAGCGCAGTCGGGAGCGTACAAGACTTGAGACCAGGGAGTGGCTGGTTCGAATCCCAAATCTGGCCAATTTCTTTGCGAGGATTGATTGTAGTCATTGCGATAGAATTCATTCCTCCCTCCCAGATGATCATTGTTTCGACGATGGTTGTGGGGAAAGCAGATATGGCTTGGAAAGAATATTGTACTAAGTAGTCCTACTTGCAACAGAATCTCCACGAAAGCATGGAAAGGCTTTCGAAAACATAGTGAGGAAAGGAAAAAATGCTGGTAACTAGCATTTTCTCCCTTTCCCATAATATTTTCTACTCTTTCAAAGACAGTTTATATCATTTGAGTCACATTTTAACTTGCGTCTGCTAATGAGTTGGATTTTGACGAGTCCAAAATTTTGTTGATTGGTAAAGAGTTGCATATAGAAAAATCTTATTTCTTAAGCTGCTAAGCGCGACTTACTGACCTTTTGCGGACAATGTAGATTAAGATCAGACTGCACAGAACGTGCAGTCTGATCTTAGATCTACACTGTCCGAGAAAGAGATATTATTCCCCAAAATAGAAATGATCCATGCTCTGGCAAAAGGGGGCTTAATGCATCTCCGTGATACATGATACCAGCCCAAGTCATCACATAATTATGGATCCGTCAGAGCCACTTTTTAAAATAATCGAATTAATCATGATGTAGACTGGTCCTTTGACAAACTTAAAACTGACCTGTAGCGAAAAGTCTCGGCCCAGGTCAACCTGCGCGGACTGCGCAGGCTGACCTGGGTCGATACTTTTCGCAGATGCATTAAGCCCCCTTTTCACAGAGCACGGCTCAAATATTAGAGTTTTTACTATCGAACTGAAAATTTCACTTTAGTTATTGAGCAGGATAAGGGTTAAACTTGCTGGTCTGGAAAAGAGATTATTGTACAACAACGACGTTTCACAAAACGGTCTTGAAAGACTATAATTGGCCTGCAACACACGAAAAGGGGCATTCGGACATTTGCGTAAAGTGTCGTCTCGGATCAGCCTGCGCAGTCCGTGCATACTAATCCGAAACGGCACTTTCCGTTTTAATGTAATTTTCTATTTTGCGCAAGTCAACTGTAGGACAAAATATAATCTAGTCGTAAAGTGCCGTCTCGGATTAGCCTGCGCGGACTGCGCAGGCTGATCCGGGACGACGCTTTACGCAAATGTCCGAATGCCCCATTTCGCGTGTTGCAGGCCATTTTGAAATCATGGTGACAAAAGAAGTAAATGGCCTGTATCCATATAACAAACCATCCTTCCTTTTCTTATGAGCCATGGTCTGCCAGAAGAGGGTGTTATGCATTTACAAAAAGTGTAGATTCAGGTCAGCCTGCACAGTTCGCGCAGGCTGACATGTATCGAAACTTTTTGCCCTCGGTAATTTTTTTGCGTGTCTGAGAACCGTTCTACCTCCGGACTAATACTGGGTTTCAGTCTCACTCCGGGCTCAGGCCTTTTTTTTTTTTTCTTTTTCCGCTGGAGTGTTCTTGGGAAAGAAATTGCGGAGTAATGGTCTAGAACTGGTGAAACCCAAAACACGAATGAATAATAAGCGATCTGTCGCCGTGGTATAACTGTATCTGCTCAGTAACAAATTTGCAGTGGACGACTTTGAAATCCTTTTTTAAAAATCAATTGATTTTCAACATTAACTGAGCTTCAGTTCGACATTACTTGCGAAAACATTGTGGCAAAATAAGAAATTGTTTGATACAAATAATTTTTCGTTTTGCCACAATCTTTTCATAGGTGGTCTGCCGGAAAAGCATTCGTTCAGCTAAGGTCCAGTGGTGGTTACAAATAAACTTTGTTTCAGCGGCTTTGGCTGGACAGCAAATTGAGTTCCATGTTCCAATAAGAGACAGAATTACAGTCAGGAATGAATACTTGATCGGGTGGTGAGTATTACTAGTACATGGCCTTCAACATGCGAAAAGGGGCTTTCAGGCATTTGCGTAAAGTGACGTATCGGATCAGCCTGCGCAGGCTAATCCGAGACTGCACTTTACGTCAACATTAGATTTTGTCCTAGAGTAGACTTGCGTGAAATAGAAAATCACACACGATCGGAAAGTGTCGTCTAGGATCAGCCTGCACGGACTGCGCAGGCTGATCCGGGACGACACTTTACGCACATTTCCGAATGCCCTTTTTCGCGTGTTATAGGCCAATTATTTTAAAGCTGTTTAGATTCATAAATTTGTTCTCTAAACTGGTATGAAAATTAACTTTTGGGCTGCTAAGCTCGACCGAAGGCGTTTTTGCGGACGGTGTAGATTAGAGACTGTATGGAATTTATTCTGTCTGATTAAAAGTCATTTTTTCCGGCGAAAATAATGTTCAAAACTGATCCAATTTCTGCTGCGTAGTGCAACTGAAGGCGTTTCTATTGACAACGTAAATTACGATCAGACTGCACGAAAAGTTCAAAACCTGCAGTGTGATTTTGGGTCTGCAGTGTTAGTTGCAGTGAGATTTCTAAAGGCCAAAAGAATTTTGGAAGTGTAATATTTGGGTTTTTTACTGTTGGTTAGACACTTTCATTTTGATTATTTAGTAGTATATTGGTTGAAGAACTTGCTGGCTGGTGAAATGTGTCGTGTGGGAAACAAGGAACAATTCTGATTACCAGCATTTCCTCTTTTATCAAAATAGTTTAAAAAGGCTTCTTCCTCAGAGTTGTTAAAAAGAGGGATGGATTGGTAAAGGGTTAAGTAATTTGCCGTATAAGGTAAATATGCACAAAAGTAATTTAGCCCATTTCTGGGAAAAAGGGGGGGTTAACACATCTCCGTGATTAACTACACCAAGCAAGTCATCACGTAATTATGGATCCATAAAATCGATTTGGTATAACAACCGGCTGAATCATGAGGTAGAATGGTCCTTGGACATACAGAAAATATACCAAAAGAAATAAGTCTCGACATATTATGTCAGCCTGTGCGGACATGAAGATGCATTAAACCCACATTTGCTTATTGACTTTGGCCTATTCCGGTAGCGCAGTTGGTAGCGTACAGGGGTTGAGACTAGGGAGTGGGTGATTCGAATTGGCCAATTTCTTTCCGAGGATGGTTGATAGTCATTGCGACAGAAATCATTCCTCTCTCACAGCTAATAATCATTTTGACGATGGCTTTGTGGCAACGCAACCAGTGGCTTGCGAAGACCATTGTGCAAAGCACTGGTAAAAGAAACTTCAGGAAAGCACGGATAAGTACGGTGGCCGTCGCAATATTACTGAAAAAATGTTGAAAACGGCGTAAAACACCATAAAATCAAACAATTAATCTTATAGACATTTTCCTTGCTGCTATTAGCAAATAACATGTAAAGTGGTAAGAAGGGTTGAATTATACTGACAAGTTGAAGGATTCCTACGGCATGCTGGAAGTAAGGAAGCATCAATTTGCTTCCAAATGACATACTTTGCTTTCGGAGAATGATTATTTAGAAGTAAGTATACTTTTGCATGACCTCCAGAGGTGGTGCAAAAAACTGTAACTTACAATGATTTATTCCAGAATATTATAGATATAATCCTTTACCGTGTTTAAGCGGCTGTGAACAAAAAGGCTTTTGAAAACATTGTGGGAAAGGGAGAAAACGCTGGTAACCAGCATTTTCTCCCTTTTAACTCAATGTTTTCAAAACTATCCGATACGATTTCCGTAATTTGTGCCACATTCGATTTGTCGTATGCTTTCAATTAGGACCATTCTAGAAATTTGTCGATTAGTAAAGAGTTACGTAAACGCATTCATATGAAAACGTAAGTAAATCTAAATTTACTCATGTAAGCAAATGTGCACATGTAAGTGGAGCATAAAGGTATTTCCCGTTCATTGCTTTTGTAGGTATGCGACTAGCAGCGGCATAATTGGCTTTGATTCGTCTTCTGAGGATTACATAGACGTATTGAGAAAGACAACAAGCATAGGGGATCTCAACCCGGGAGACACGTTCGGCTGGCAAGCATCAAGTGTTGAAACACTGAAGAATGTTATTTACGCCTTTGGTGCTAGCGTTATGCCTAGTTAGTGTCACGTCTTACATTTCTGTTGCCTGGGCAATGTATTTAAATTTCTTCAGCTTTGCTGTTTTCTTCGAAAAGCCGGTCGAGTCATTATCGTACCCTGGCCTCTTCGTCGACGTCTGCGTCGTCGTGGTGCAAAAACTTCGACATCTTACAATAGCTCTATTATTACTGAAGATATTTACTTCAGACTTGGGCAAGTTGTTGAGTATCAAAAGAGAAACCTATACAACAAGAGCAGATAACCATCACAACATTTTTGACACAGTTATGCTCCTTTTTCGACTCAAAATTTTCACAGAAAATCAAGCAACTGCAGCCGAGCGTAGGCATCCTCATGCAGTGGTCTTTTTTATACTCATATCAGAGCAAAAACTGTACTTATTATGTAGTGACATCTAAAACGTTTGTTGTTTCGGTTTATCTTGTCATTTTCTCTGAACGGGGAATGGACCATAAGATGTGGCCTTTACCACTAGCAACCAATAAAACGCTTTTCGAATGTAAAAATCTTCTTAGAGAGTCTTTTTCATCAATATTTGAGCTCTTTCATAACTTAACATGTCATTTTTGACTACCAATGCAGATTAAGGTAGTACCGTTTTTACATTTTAGGGGTTGTTGTTGTTGTGCTTGTTGTTGTGTCCAAATAGATCACGTGATATCAGACATAAAAGCCTTTCTCGCGTCCTTAAAATATTCACTTCTACAGAAAGAGTGATAGCTGTAGTCTGTTATGGCATCTAAAACCTTGTCCTGTCAATGCATGTCTCTTCTGGTTTATAAAACAAATGTTAAAAGCTCATTCATGTGGAGATGAAACTGTCGTAATGTTAACCCTAAGGCTGCTAAATGAAATACAGTGTTTCTCTAACTAAGCTATGAACTCTCGCTGTTATACCAAGAAATTCTGAGCAGGCCATGAAAAACAGAGATTTCCACATAAATGTCAGGTGGGTTGTTGCTAAGACTAGACCAGTACCCGTATCCATCAGTCATTCAATGTTGCATCCTTATTCTTATACTAGATTTAGAAAGTAACAAAATCTCAGGTTAGCTAAACCACTTGTTTGGTGTACCTATTTAGAAATTGCCTAACTTCAAAATATGGACAATTCTTAATAATTAGATTAAGAAGGTTATTTTGGAACGTGGCCATGGAAAATGTTTTGAACAATTGGTTTGTAACGTGTCAATTCATTGATCCAATGCTCAGGAGTCGAGTCATCTTACAACCAATGAAATCCTTCATTAATTATTCATAGGAACGAATTTTGTCAGCCTCATGTACCACGGTACATACACTTTCACTTTGTGTTACGAAATAAAGGTACCGTGGATACACATGGATGGAGTGAACTCTGTACCAGGCGACAAACTCTTAGATTTGTCCAAATAAAGCATTTGCAAACGACAGACTGTTCAGATTTGCATTAAAAAAGGTTAGAAAACGTTGTGGGGAAAAAAGAAGAAAAAGCTGATTAATTACCAGCATTTTCTCCTCTCTTCCGCAAGGTTTCAAAAGCTTTCTTCAGCAGGGTCGTTTAAGAAATAATCGCCTTTCTATCGTGGTTTATCGTTCATAAAGCACGGTTTTGAGTTATGAGACACAATAAATAATCCACCAGGGCGGAAACCCGTGTGGTTTATTCATTGCGCCTCATAACTCACAACATGGTTTATTGAACGATAAATCACGATAGAAAGAAGATTAGATCTATTTCGATTCTAACATGACCAACTCTAAATCAAAGGAAAACAAGTTCATACTTAGTGTAAAAACGCGGATGCGGATTATATTCCATTGAATAAATCACGGCTGTTCCATTTACTTACCAAAACAAAACCCCGCTGCCAAATCGGTAAATTTAAAAAGAATCAAAATTACAATAAAACATTATGCATCAAACACAACACAAAAAAACTGCACCGTATTACTGCTCTATTTTTTCCTTTTCAACTGACAAAGAAGACTGATTGTATTGTCAAGCATTAGAGTTGTTGCTTCGAATGTTCTGATTATTACTCCACCCACTCCAAATCTCATTTCCAATGCAACATCGGTCAATTTTGAACTAACCTTCAACTTGAAAAGACATATGTTTACTAGTACCATTTCAGATAGTTCCATCGTTGTCAGTTTTATTAAAACATTTAATATCGGTAAATTCTTGAGGAATTTCCTTCCTCCTTGGTCAAGGAAAGGAAAATGACGGTTTGTTTACGTCAAGTGACTTTCATTGGTAATATATCGGAGGGCGAAGACATGGAACAGCCATAGGCGACTTACTTTATACACAATGACGTCACTCTATGTAGAATGATGTAGATTTTACCACGCTTTCGTTGGACTGTTTATAGAGCCGAATTCACGTGTCATGTTAGAATAACCCTTAGATACCAAAGCGCGACTCGCTGACCTTTTGCAGACGGCGTAGATCAAGATCAGACTACACAGAAAGTGCAGTCTGATCTTGGATCTACACGGTCTGATAAGGAGATATATTTCCTCCAAAAATACCTTTCAAACAGCAATATTTGGGTTTTCACTATCGGCTTGAAAGTTTCATTTCTTTTATTTAGCAGGATAAGGGTTAATACCAGGCAGTGATTGGTAAAGAGCTTATCATGTTACCGTCGTTTCAGATACCGCCCCGGCGTTCACCAATCTACCCCGGTCTATAAATATCTACAGCACATGGAACGCTGGTTCCTTCTTGTACCAAGTCTCGGTTGATGATATCGACACGGATGACGTAGCTTCGTTAAGCGTGTATGTCGACGTGGATTCTACTTCCTACTTCAACTATTCAAGAAGTGACAGTAAGAATCGATCCATTAATTTAGTATATTGGTTAGTTGTTTGATTCATTTACATTTTATCAAAACGACAAAACTTTGAACTGGTCCAAATAAAAAGCAGATGAAAAAATGGATGCTTTGCAAAATAAATGTTTTAATTTGTCGTAAACATGTATAAGATATAGAAAAAAGAGAAAATTTGTAGTGGTTTCAAGCATTTCATCCTTTGTCCACGATTTGTTTCAAGAGTCTTTTTCGTCGGGGGTCATGAAAATAACGAATTGTATGGTAAAGAGTTCAAAAAACGAAGCGTATTACAAACAGGAATGGGCGGACGGACCGAAGGACACTATAAACATGGATGACGAATCTTAACTAACTCTTGACCAAACGATAGAATTTAAGAATGGACCAAATTGAAACCATTTGCAGCCGACAAATGAAATACTTCTCAAAAACATAAAACTTCTTTTTCATAGGATAGAAAACATTGTGGGAAAAGGAGAAAATGCTGGTTACCAGCATTTTTCTCCTTTTCCCACAATATTTTCTAGAATCTTCTCCTTTAGGGTCGTTAAAACTTGGCAAATATTTCGTGATAAAAGGCAAAGCGTTTACACACCAATGAGGGTTCTACGTCTCACCTCAAATAATCTAAAAGTGTTATTAAGGATCGTTCCATTTATTTATCAACTGATGAGTTGATCGAGAGAGGGTGGGACATACGTCGAAAACTAAATTACTGATTTATACATCTTTATATTTTTCTTGGAGGTCCCGTGGGTTTAAATATTTTTAACTATTGTCACATATTGGCGTTTTTTTAAATAACAAGCACAGCAAGTATCCTTTATTTATTAAATTCTAACAGAGTCATCTGATTGTTCTAGACATGACGTCATGGCCAATCAGACGGCTGGTGGTTGGAATTTAGACTTAAAATGACATTTAGCACTCATCTGTGAGTACAGTGGACCAGAGGGCGTGTATGGTAGGATATTAATGATATTTCAGAATCAAATCCGCAGGCACTTCTGGCACTTGAATTTGACAAACTTCGCCTTCTATAACCTTGTACGACTATAATGTCTTACGAATAAGGTTATATAAGTTTGTGAAAAATCAAGTGCCAGTAGTCAAACCTCTGCCTTTGAGACCGCTTGTATCAAACAATCAGCCGATTCAAGATTCAATGTGAAAAAGAAGTCAGCAAACGCAAGCCTTGGCCCTCTCAGCACCATTGTCACATTGTCTCCTTTCCGACATGAAACAGTCGAGGAGGCTATGTTCAACGATGACATAGGCATGAATCCTGTCGCAATGACTTTCACGACATACAATATCATACTGTTTGTGAACCTTGTAGGAAGGTTGTACCTCGCAAGAACCAACATACCAGTGGGGACCTATACTGTTACATTTAATGTGGATGACCAGTGTGGAAACAGTAACACAGGAGTCTTTACAGTCAATGTATTAAATTGGGTACGCTCATACTCTGTGCTTACGTCATAATCTTAAATCTGTACCAGACCACAAAATTTTAGAATCGCCCATAATTGAAACACCTGCAGGCGACAAATTAAATGACGGTATTTGTCTTAGAAGGGTTGAAAACATTATGAGAAAAGGAGAAAATGCTGGTTACCAGCATTTTCTCCTTTTCCCACAATGTTTTCGAAGGCTTTTCCTTCGGGGTCGTTATTGCTTGGTGATTGCTTGATGTTGAAGTTGGCATAAAACACCATTCAATCAGTCAACCATAATTGAATCAAGAATTCGTTGCACTGTATCTAAAATGATCATAACTGAATCACGAATTCGTTTGACTCTATCCAAACTGTTTATAGCTGGATTACGAATTAAATGGCATACGAAGTCATTAGTTAATGGTTATTAATTTCGATTCCTTTTTCACTTTTACATAGAATCTTTCTTTGCAATTTCGACAGTTTTCGCCATATCATAGCGACAGCTCACGTGTAAATCCTTATTTAGTTCTAAACCTGGCTTTAGTTTCCTTTTGCAGACATTTATCTGCCACTTTCAAGGCTCAACTCTTTTAACTTCAAAAATTTAGATTAATCCTTATGCTGCTAAGCGCGACTCACTGACCTTATGCGGAAAGTGTAGATCAAGATCAGACTGCACAAAACGTGCAGTCTGATCTTTGATCTATACTGTCTGTAAAAGACATATTGTTCCCTAAAAATACCTTTTAAAATAACAAGATTTGGGATTATACTATCGGCTCAAAAATTTCATTTCACTTATTTAACAGGATAATGGTTCAACCTTCTACAGCTGTGAGAACAGTCTGCTGAAACACAGAAAAACTGTTTACTCTTATGGCTTGACTAAACAAGCAGACGGGTATAGATCCAAGATCAGACTGCACGTTCTGTGCAGTCTGATCTTGGTGCTATGCCTACTGCAAAACCCCGTGTTTTTACCAAGGGCGCTGAAACGTTTATTATCTGTCCCGAGTTTCACCACAGCCACTAGACTGGGCCAACCGTAGTTACCTGTGTAAATCATTCTCATTGTTCTTATAGGCACCAACTTTGAGTAACCTTCCCAACTTTACCACTTTTTCCGAAGACGTGACTAACGAAATAGAGCTGTATCGAGTTCAGTTTACCGATTCGGATAATACCACGCTCGCAGAGTCTATGTCGCTCACTGCGACACCACCAACGACCAACTTCGAAATCAAATTTTACGGGACGAACTGTAAGTATTTCTGTGCTTTAACTTTCTGTAATGAAAAGTGCAACTTTTTTTACCACCCTACACGTGACAGCATTGGAATAAATTGAGAAAAATGGAAGCCTTTTCTGTAAAATTTTATAATGAAATTGAAATTACTTTAGAATTTAATCTGTTACATTTTTTGTCTGTGTGTGTGTATTTTTTTAATTGGTTAAATTGGAAGATGTAGGCCATCAAAACTGTATCTGTGCTAAAACCGAGCAGACTTTCTTTGTCTGTCATCCAAGTCTGTCCTACACTGCCTGAAACATAGACAAAGAAAAATGGATAATGAGTTACAGACGAGCCGGGCACTGAAAAGGGAGCTTAATGCATCTGCGAAAAGCATCGTCGACCAAGGTCAGCCTGCGCAGTCCGCGCAGTCAGACCTTGACCGAAACTTTTCGCTATTGGTCAATTTTCTGTATGTACAAGGACCAGTCTACCTAATGATTAAGTCGGTTGTTGAAAAAATGGCTATCATTGTACCCGGTTTATGCGATGGTTTGCTTGGTTCCATGTATCACGAAGATACATTAAGCCCTCTTTTGCCAGGGCATGGCTCAAAGTAATTTCTCCTTTTTCAGTCGAGACAGGTGACACAGTTTGTAGCGTACATGACTTGAACCAGGGGATCACTGTTTCTAATCTCTAACTCGGCCAATTTGATTTCAACATATTTGTTTTTCATCGATTGAGAAACATGTTCTTATAACTTATACTAATTTCTCTCGATTCTGCTTCCTGGGAACTACACCAGTACTCGCACCTAATGTGTAGGCCAATGAAAAATCCAAAAGTTGACACCCACTCCCGGGTATCGAACTCAGGACCTTATGATTGCGAGGCCGACGCTCTACCCCACAACCACGGGCACCACAGGCTCGGCCAATTTCTTTCCGAGTATTGATGTAGTCATTGCCACCAGGTTCATTCCTCTCTCACTACTGATTATTGCGTCGACAGTTGTTATATGGGAAAGTAGCCAGTGACTTGGGAAATATACTGTGTGAAGGACTGGTAAAAAAAAAAAACTCTAGGAAAGCAATGATAGGCGAACTGGCCGCCGCGATTTAATTGAAATGATGTAGAAAACGGGGTTGAACACCGTACAAACAAAATAACAGTCAAATTAATCTTTCCGATGCGGAAATAAAAGTGATAAATTAGATTACAAACACTACACTGAATATAACGTCATAGGAACGCTACTGAAAAAGGTTTCGTCAGCTGAGTTTTTGAAGGGGTGGTGGGGTTGTTACCTCTCTACATCAGGTATTCGTCGAATCCCTTAGTGTTTTGTTAGTTTTTGCAATTTACCTTGGTAGAAAAATGATTTTTCTCCATAATTCCATCAGAATTCTTTCTGTTGCACTAAACTTAAATGTAGTAAGTCACGGGTGAAATGGGGAAAATCCATACCCAGACTACCTGTGTAGATGTTTATTCAGGCTGGGCAGACTTCTTTGTCAGTCAATTGTATCTCTCTAGTATAGCCCGAAAGTTTTAGACTTGACCAAAGTATTCAGTTATGATTTATGTATTTATTCCTTCTTCAGTCACTAACAGAAGTATAATAAGTAAAGAGGGGGCAAGCTACGATTACAGTTCAACACAGTACTTTAAACTTCAGTTGACCTTGACCGATAACGCCGTGCCCACATTGAACGGTTACTTCCTTGTCTATGTTACAAAGAACGATCCACCCAAAATCACCAATTTACTATGTAAGTAGCCTACTACTTTTAAAACTCTTCGCCAAACGACAAAATTTTTGACTTTCCCAACCTGAAAACATTTGCAGACGACGACTTAAATGTGGCTTAAATGAAAGAATTTGCTTATAAAACGATAAATAACTATGTGAGAAAAAGGAGAAAATACTGGTAACCAGCATTTTCTCCTTTTCCCGTAATGTTTTATAAGCCCTCTTCTTCATGGCCGTTAAATTTCCAGATTATCTGGTAAACAGTGAAAATGTTACATTATACTCAGAATAATTGAGGTCCCCGGCTATCGTTTTGCGGTCTGGTGTGAAAGCATGCTGTCTCGCTAGTTGATTGGTTTGCTAGCTATTCAAAAACAGAAAAGACTTGAAATGGCATTCGTTTGTGTAATCACATCTGTCGCGATTGCTTTGCTTTAATCTCCTTTTAAACAGCGTTCTCTTACGTTACATATTCGTGGCCAACATACTGTCCAGCTGTTTGTATGTTTACCTGAACTTCGAACAAATCCTTTCCAACCAGCCTTTATGTTCAAACAATGTCGAAACAGTGTTGAAGAATATGAATCTTATTACGATGATTTTTAACTGACCCTCAAAAATTTGGCTGATCCGGGACCCGTGACTCAAACTCGCGAACCCTCCTGTATCACAACAAAAGTATTGATCCGGGCTGTCTTTGTCAGCATCTTGGACTTATACACATACATATCACATATGAGACATAACAGTGAGTCACACGAAATAGATACAGATTAAATAGTCCTCGTGTTTTGTAAAGTTTATAATTAAGTTGGGAAATTACCTGTCGTCATTTATTATGTGTAATTTGTTACATGTGTTCAGTAGAAAATGACTTGTGCAGTAATTGATTTCTTTGGCATATTTACATCATTATCATTTTTTGACAGCCGGTACTCATGCTAATGTTTCCTACGAGACCCACAGGAACGATTCGCGTGTCTTTGCGGTCGTTGCCACAGACACTGAAAACGACGAGCTGACATGGAGCTACACGTGTTCACAAGCAACTTGTCCTTTTTATGTAGACAGAGGTAAATTTAGTAGATTATTCCAAATAGTTGTTCCGTCTAATCTAGAACCGAAAATCACGGTTTGATATGCAAATATGTATGTTCATAAGTGACCTGTGCTTTTTATATAAATAGAACTAAATGGTAAAAGGGTCCGAATAATTGGTCCGTCTTACCTTAAACCGAACGACAAGATGACACAGACCTTTGCATGTTCACAAGAGACTTCTCCTTTATATGTAGACAGAGGTAAGTTTGGTAGATTGGTCCAAATAATTGCTCCTTCTTACCTAGAACCAAATCTATTTTCAGTCAGGAGGTTCATAAACGTAAAAGTAGGCAGCAAAAACTCGTGCAACTTTTCGCAGTGATGATTGATTTTCAGTTCTGGAAAGCTTTGAATAGATTAAAAAACTCGAGTAATCCTTAGGACAAGCCGTTGAACAGAGCCTGTATTCACCAACCCTTCTTAATAACATTCTTTTTATGTTTCAGTTGTATAAATCACGTCTTAATATGATGTTATTGTTCAATACAAAAGAAACCTCTCATCCTGACGGTTTTATGACCATATAAGTATTTTGCAGAGTGTAAAGTAAAGTCAGCATGCAGATATATGCAGTCTGACCTTACTATACACTCTGCACACCTCTATAAGTAATCCTTGTCTAATGAATGATTTCAATTATACTCAACATAATTTTTTGTTGTAATCGTTAGAAATTTATATTCAGGACGGGGGCTTTTCGATGACACGGTTCTATTTCTGTATGTATCTGAGGAAAAGGAAAAATATAAGGTACGCCGAGGACAAGTGCACTGGTCGCCACGATATTACTAAAATAGTGTTAAAAATGGCGTTAAACTCCTTACAAACGATAAGGTTTGCATAGCATGTCGATTCTGGTTTCAGGTGGAGTTGTATACAACACACACGATTTCATTAGGACATACGAACCTGGCTATGATATTCAGATAACGGTTCAGGACGCGAAAACAGACCAGGCGGCCACAGGAACACTAACAGTCTTAGTGCAAGGTAACTTTGGGTTTTTGCGTTTTTATCTTTATTTTAGTGAGTGATAGTGTAAGATGTACGAAACCCATCCTAAGTTACGCCTGGTTCCTGAACGTGCTCGGTGTATAACACTGTCACATGTGACTTGGATTTGAAGTCTCACCCATAATTATTTTAGTTAGCCAGCCTTGGGATTCGAACCAACATCCTCACGGATCCCGGGATTACATATCCCCTGCTCTACCAATTGACCTTATCGGGCTGACTCAAAGGGGGTGAGCGGATTTAAGAATCCTATCGATGCGATTCGATCATTTCACTGTAAAATACCTAGGACATTATTACACGTGTATGAATACGTTAACTGCGAGTGGCTGCTAACCTGAAGCAAAACCTTTGCTAAGCAGAAACCCAGTGGTAACAAAGAAATCTTTTCTTTCAAGACAAATGGTTGGTTTCCCGATAATACTAAATGGCGTAATGCCCGTTATTCACAATAGGCAAGGACTTGAAGTAAAAAAGGATAAAATCGCAGATGCTTTGTATCACTTTAAGCATTAAATAATACCAATGATTTTCTCCTAGAGCGCTCTGCACAATTTTAGTCGTTGTTGTGGACAATGAAGATAGAAATCGGGCAGAGAGCATTTTAGATCAAGATCAGACTGCGCAGAGCGTGCAGTCTGATCTTGGATCTACACTTTCCGTTGTGTAAAATATGCAGATAAAACCCGTTTAAATCGCATGAATTCATTTTCCTGATAAGAAGGTCCATTTATTCATTTAATTATTCAGTAACAAAGATTTTGATTTTCTCTCATTTCATAACGTTAGTGCACTATAGATATATCACAAACACCGAGACACGAATGTTCTTTAAAGGCAGTTTACTCGCCCATAATGAAGGGCTGCAAACATATGAGCTATGATCTGCGTAAAACGGGGGCTTAATGCATCTGCAAAAAGTTTCGACCCAGGTCAGCCTGCGCAGTCCGCGCAGGCTGGCCTGGGCCGAAACTTTTTGCTTTCGGTCAATTTTCTGCATGTTAAAGGACCGGTCTACCTCATACTTTTAGCAGGTTGATAGACAAAATAGATTCTATGGATCCCTCTTTATGTGATGTCTTGCTTGGTACAATGCATTACAGAGATGCATTAAGATCTATTTTGCGAGATCAGGGCTCATATGATATTTTAATCTAAAGCACGAGCGTATTGTGTAGTCTCATACACTCAAATAGCCAAAATGGTTGACTAAAACATTTAAAATTGTAAATTTTAGCTCCATTTATGCATGGTCAATTTAATAAATAACAGTACTACTTATAAATACTACTTATTTACTTGGACCTGTCTGTCCATTCTCTGTGGTATGTCTTTATTCAATGATATTCAAAACTGGGGTTTTGAAGCATTATATTACAGGCGTGCAACGTTAATACACGTGACTGTTGAATAGATTTGCTGAAATGGATTAAAGTGTTTTTTTTTTCTTTCAGACATAAATGACAGACCAATTATCTCCAATTTACCTCTTACAAACCCGTTAGTTGTGTATGAGAACACAGTTCTTGGAACCGTGGTGTATACAGTGCTGTACCGCGACTTTGATACAAGCGACACCCACACCATACAAGCTACGTTTGACGAAACCTGGCCTAGATCGTATTTCAATCTAAATCTTACGAGTAAGTCCATTGTTCCTAATAAAAGTTCCGTTTTCTTCCCATATGTAAGGACAGACATACATTTTAAATGTTAATCAAATCTTTGAATCTCTATGTGAGCAAGTCATCACATAGTTACGATAACTGAATATATTTTGTCTAACAACCGGCTAAGTCAGGAGGTTGAAAAGGCCTTGGATATGCAGAAGATTTACAAAAAGCAAAAAGTCTCGGCTCAGATAAGCCTGCACGGACTGCGCAGGCTGATCTAGGTCGACACTTTTTGCAGATGCATTTAACCCCCTTTTCACAGAGTATAGCTCATATTTATTTGTTTCCTTATTTTTTTCCCTATGTAACCTTGTTCTTTCAACCGTTTGTAGCTGATTATCTGGAAAAAATATATCATCAAAGCGTACAGCACGGTGTGGATATACGATCAGAATGCCTGTCTTGTTTCATCTAATCTCGATCTACGCCGTTCATAAAGACACTCGTGGAGCCTAGTAGCGCAGTCGGTACCATCTAGGACTTGAAACCAGGGGGATGCTGGTTTGAATTCTCAGCTCAGCCAGTTTATTCCCGAGAGTTGATAATAGTTATTGCGACAGGATCCATTCCCTTCTCACCGACGATCATAGTGTCGAAGACGGTAACGTTGAAAAGCAGCCAGTGGCTTGGGAAGAATAATGTGCGAAGTTTTGGTAAAAAAACCTAGGAAAACATGGGTAGGTGCACTGGTCCCCGCGATATATCTGAAATAATGTTGAAAACAGTGTTTAATAGCGTACAAACAAATTATAAGTGCACTTAGAGTTTTGAGTGACATTTTGAGGTTAAACTGGCTTTTATCATTAGCTTGCTGATCGGCTTCAGGCTTTGTTTGTCAAACGTATATCGCACAGTGATAATGCGGATTCAAGATCTTTTTGTATCCATGGCAAAGATTATGCAGGGTGATTTTGGATTTCATTATTGTTCAACTCCCATGAACCGTTAGCAAACAATCCTAAGTTTCACCAACCTGCAGGAAGATGGCCTTTGAAACTGTCACTGGAAAAGGTGAAAATGCCGGTAACCGTTTCCAACAATATTTTCTGGCTTTTTAAAGACAAATCCTCGTATATGAGGCACATGAAATTTTTCGTCTGTGCGTGCTTGGACTTGTCATTTTTTTTTTGTAAACACTTTTAAGTTAAGATTTCATTATCATAATAGTCATAAACAGCAAGATGTTTCTCTAGTCTGATCTCCATTTACATTGTATACAAAAGCAAATGAAGTTGTAATAGTCTGTCTAATTATTCACATGTTTTTTTTTTTCATTAGCTGGTGTACTCACGACAGCTCACAACATTCTGGACTATGAAGAACTGTCAATGTGGACAACAGACTGGACCTTCACCATGAACATTACCGTCAGCGATGGTTTAGATTGGGATTCAGCCAGCCTCACTATCGAAATCGGAAATGTGAACGAGGCGCCATCTTTTCACCAATCCAAATACACGTTGGAGCCACCGGAAACGGCTTCTGTAAGTAAGCTGCGTTCTAGCAAAAGGGGCCTTCCATGCTTCTCTGTGATGAATTATATCAAGCAAGTAATTATGGATCAATAAAATCAATTTTGTTTGACCACCGACTGGATAAGGAGGCGAAGTGGTCCTTAGACATGCAAAAATTTGGCCAATAGTAAAAAGTTTCAAGCTGACATGGGTGGATACTTCTTGGCAGATACATTAAGCCCCGTTTTTACACAGCATGGCACAAGTGGTTTTATTACTCCATCGATCTAACCTTGGTCACGGGTAGGAAACTTCATATTCAGAGCCAATGGCTCTGACGAGAAAATGTTATGTTAGTCTTCTGGTTCCGAAAATATCGGCTCAAAAACAATACAAAAACAGCTAAGCTTGTCATTCTTTGTACTAATGTGATCTCGTGTCTTTGAGTTTCGAAAAAAGGAGAATGTCATGCAATGCAGTAGTACTTGTTCGCAGTTGTGGGTTACTTATTTAACACATACGCTCTGTATTCCTGTTAATACCATTCACTCCAAAAGTTAAAGTAAACATTTGATTGATGAAACGTGACCGAATTTCGGAAAATACAAAAGAGTTATTTTATCACAACTGAAAAATGCTGTCCAACATTAGTCTATCTAAATTTTTAAAATATTGTTGTGTAGCTTTTGATAAGTTTTTGATTGTCTATATGTTACATTTGTAATGCTAACATCTTACGTGTAATCCACACATAAACACACATAATGAAAAACAGTGGCATCTTCAGAACGCTATTTGGTCTTCAGTTAGCCAGCATTTTCTCCTTTTCACATAATGTCGTCAAAAGCACTTTTCCTACAGATCGTTAGAACTCGAGCTTGTGTGGGGATTTTTTTTAAATCGTGTATTTGACCATGCCATTGACCTTGAATTCATAGATTATAATGATAGCTCGTAATATCTTCTAGGTTGGCGCCTCTGCAGGAAATCATCAAATGGA
This sequence comes from Hippopus hippopus, assembly GCA_946811185.2. Classification (NCBI taxonomy): domain Eukaryota; kingdom Metazoa; phylum Mollusca; class Bivalvia; order Cardiida; family Cardiidae; genus Hippopus; species Hippopus hippopus. Next base: position 43,025,726 of record OX328097.1, read on the forward strand.
AGTGAATGACCCTGATCTAGCAGTAGCCGGACTTGGTGAGACCCACACTTACAAGTGGGACTGCGGCAATAATACCAGGTACTTTCTGATGAACTCGGCGGGTGCAATCACGTTTTCCGAGCACTTCGACCTAGACAGGTCTGATGCCGTCTTCCCGTATGACTGCGTAGTCACGGCAACCGACACTGGTGGCTTAACTGCGACTACAACGCTTGAAATTGAAGTTCAGGTAGTTAAGATGAAGTAATTCAACCCGTTGAAAGGTTGCTTTTTTTTCTTTCAAAACGTATGGGCTTGGATCAGCCTGCGATTTCCTCGAAGACTTTTTCTGTGCCAAGAGTATTCATTTCAGAGAACAGGTTGTTTCGGCGATTGTTATGTTTGAAAGCAGTCAGCCGCCTAGCAAGAATATTTTGCGAAATGCTGGTGAAAGAAACCAGAGAAAAGCATTAATAGGTGCACTAACCACCGCGATATAACTGAAATAATATTGAAAATGGCGCCAAACCCTCCTACCAACAAACATACAGATTCATAGAACAGGACTTTAATATCTAAAATAATTCCTATGAAATATTGTTTCCTACGTTTGATGGCATTTAGCTGAATAGTGAATAATTTCTCTTTCACCGGATATCATGACTGATTTAAATGGTTACGCAGCCACTAGCTTGGTCGAAGTACTGGTTAATCTTTCTTTTAAGCGTCATATAAATGACCGAAACTCTGGCAAAAGGTGGCCTAATGAATCTTCGTGGTGTATTATACCAAGCAAGTCACCATATAATTATGGATTCATTAAATCTATTTTGTTTAACAATCGACAATCGACTAAATCGCGAGGGGGGGGGTGTAAAATCGTCTTCTGACATGCAGACAATTGACTGATATCAAATACTATCCACCCATGTCAGCATGCGATACTTTTGCAGATCATGAGATGCATTAAACCCCCTTTTCACAGAGCATGATTTACATTTACTCGGTCTCTTCCAGAGGCTGGAAATGCAATCCATAGATCTTATAAGCTTGCTTAAACAAGCGAATGGTATAGATTCAAGATCAGACTGCACGTTCAGTGCAGTCTTATCTTAATCAATGCCGTCCGCTTAAGGCCCTACTCTTGCCTATGGCATTAAAAGAGTTAGGGAACAATATGGGACTTATCTCCGTACTACATAAAAGCACAAGCAACGTGACGAGCAATCTTTCCTTTCCCCTCAATATTTTACAAATGATCTGCTCCGAAACGCAAAAATGTCGTCTAAATGATGAAATAAATGAATTTTTCATGCAGGATACCAACAACCATGCTCCTGTTTTCCCACAAACGAGCACATACCTCATTATACAAGATCCATTCCTGGCTGTGGGTCGGTTTGTGGGTCAGGTGACCGCCACTGATGCGGACAGAAGTGAGAAATACGGCAAAATTTATTACAGTTTTCTCCAAGTTCCAGAGCAGTTCTCCGAGAGTTATCTCTACATAAACGACCTCGGTAGGTAACCGCTATGGGTTCAAAACCTTGAAGGGAGCTATTAAGGTTTTTTTTTTTTTTAATTCGAATCAAATTTCTTGTAAAGCGCAGTAGCTGATATCTACTACAAGTACATTATTTGTTGTACGGTCAGGTGGCAGGGGACTTGGAAACTTGTTTACGGCTGTGGCGAATCATGTCGCCCCGAGCCGAAGGCGAGGCGGCCACATGCCATTTCGCCACAACCTTGAACAAGTTTCCAAGTCCCTTCAGCTCGGGGCGATATGATTCTCCACCAGCCGTGAACAAGTTTTCAAGTCCCCTGCCACCTGACCGTACAACGAATTTATTTTACTGCAAAGTTTTACCATTCCAATGTGTATTCAGCGAAATTTTCTCGTTTTATGTTCTCACGAATTGAGTACGTTGACGACATAGAATTTCCCCGTTGAGTGCCCCAATTCAATGAAAACTGACGTCACCGAGAACTGACGTCACTGAAACCTTGGTAAAACGTGCAGTTTACGGATGAACTTGATAGTGTCACTGCGATGGACATTCGTCATATCTTTATTTAAACATGGATTTAAACAGCTTCAAGGTAATTAACTATGCATTCCAATGGTTTGTTAAAAAAAGTAAACGACCATTATGTTCCTCAAACGACGATTAGTTTATCCTCTTCACGTTACCATGAATGAGTTTCGACACTTCACAATTTGCTTACCTGACGAAGGGATGGCTCGTTTTATCTCGGTGTATTTGTTTTAGAATGACAACAAATGATAATATGTGTATACATTTATTTTCAAAAATAATCCCTTCTTTCCACTTTAATGACAACCATCAAGGGAATTAGAAATAATATGGTGCAGGCTTGTCATGTGGGTGGCTTGTATCGGTCGACGTAGATGTCGTGTTGAAAGTGTAGTTAGCCTATGTATACCAGGCTCCCAAAGGGAAACTGCTTTTACGTGGATTTTGCCAGTGTACATGACTATGTACGGGGCATATTATCTAATCAGATCGTGAGAAATTTTTTTGCAGTATAATAAAGACTTTTCTTTGCACGCATAACGTAACTGGACGTTCAAATTTAGTAAAAACATACAATGTTTGCTTTTGAATAAAAGGATAACCTTCTAGAAACTGGCAACTCCATCTATTTTCTTGAGATCAGATATGACGACATCAAACTGATTTGAACACAATCCCTCATAATTGATTCGTAGTGATCCATTCGGCAAACCTCGGGGGACCTGTTGATCAAATTTCTCGGCTGTATTGCAATGGGCGATATGCACCTTCACGGTACAGTTCTTTGCCGGAAACACGCTGCTTTGCCGTTCTTTGAATTGTAAGGCTCCACTTACAGAAAAAAATCACGAGTCACAATTTTCTATCGAAATCTTTCTAAAGAAACTTTTGTGGTCAAACAGTTTGTATATTCAATTTTTAACGCCTATCAATTCCGTTATCATTTTTCATCTATAGATTGATAGATATGAATAAAATGTGAACCGTGGTTGTTGATGTCGTTGCTAATCGATTTTCACGGGTGCCGCCATGTTGATCAAGTGACTGACAGCTCAATGGATACCCCTTTGATAAAGAATTGGTTCAATAAAGTCATGGAATCGGCCGAGTTGTGACGGATGGTAATGATGTTATTATACTGGAAAGAAATTCCTCGCAATCTGATTTGATGATATGCCCGAACATATATTCCTATACACTGGCAAAATCCACGGAAAAGCAGTTTCCATTTCGGGAGCCCCGTATACATAACAACACTTTCAACATAACATCCAAAATGACGGCATCGATCGATACGAGCCGCACAAAAGACAAACTTATACTGAGAAGCTTGCACCATATTATTACTAGTTTCCCTTGATGGTTGTCATTACAGTGGGAAAAATGGATTGTTTTTTTAAAATAAATGAAAATAGTTACATATACTATCATTTGTTGTCATTCTAAAACAAATACACGGGGTTAAAACGAGCCATTCTTGCGTCAGGTAAGCAAATTGTGAAATGTCGAAACTCGTAAATTGTAACGTTAAAAGGATAACCTAATGGTCGTTTAAGGCAACTAATGATCCTTTACTTTTGCCAACATATCATTAAATGCATAGTTACTGACCTTGAAGTTATTTAAATCCATGTTTAAATAAAAATACGCTGATTGTCTATCGCAGTGACATCATCAAGTTCATGCATCAAACTTCACGTTTCACCAAAGTTTCATTGACGTCAGTCCTGAATAACGTCAGTTTTCATTGGATTGGGGCACTCTGAAGATAAATTCTATTTCATTAGCATACTCAATTCGTGAGACCGTAAACAGGGAAATTTCGGTTAATACACCTTGGAATGGTAAAACTTTGAAGTATAATAATTTCGATGTACGGTCAGGTGGCAGGGACTTGGAAACTTGTTCACGGCCGTGGCAAATGTCGCAACCTCGCCTTCGGCTCGTGGCGACAAGATTCGCAATAGCTGTGAACAAGTTTCCAAGTCCCCTGCCACCGTACAACTAATAATGTAACACTCCCGTAAGTCTCCGCAAAATGGTTGCGCAAAGTCTAAAAATACCCTATGAAGCTACGTATACCTTTAAGGAAATACTATTACGAATTTGCACGTTTTGTGTAGTCTGATCTTAATATCTGCCGCCCGCAAAGGCCCATGTTTTCGTGTATGGTGCTAAAAGTGTCAATAAATTACAGGTAACATTTATGTGAACGAAAGCTGGCCTACTTCATTATTTGACTACGGTGTAACGTACGAGTTGATTGTGCATGCCGCTAACGCTGTAGATGACGACATGATAAGACAGACAGCGACGGCTACTGTCAGCCTTATATTACCTGGGGTAGGTTGATCTTCTCAGTCTGTTAGAATAGTTGATTACATCACTTTTAAGGTCTACGGCCCCTAACTCTCATGTTAAAAGACGGAAGCTGTCGAGATTTGCCGAATAGATTTTACGAAAATGTCGATGTTAAATGATATTTACCGATGAGTCAGTGAGTCTAAGGCCCCTAACTCTCATATTAAAAGATGGAAGCTGCCGGGATTGGCCGAATAGCCTTTACGAAAATGTCGATGTTACACGATATTTACCGATGGGTTAGGGGTCGTAATCCTTAAATGTATTTTACAACAACAACTCACGGTTTTATGTGTGTCCTTGGATTTACGTGTACTAATATTGGTCTCTTAAGTGCTCAAAGTCAGAACCTCTCAATCGAACCCATAATTTTCTTTTATTATGATTTTAGTGAGATGGGTTAGGCTTAGTTTAATGTTTGAAAAATGGGTTACCGAGAGTGATCCATATAAGAAACGTCGCCATTTTTATAAGTGAACCATGCTCTGGCAAAAGAGGGCATAATGCATCTCTGTGATGCATGATACCAAGCAAGTCATCACATAATCACGAATTCTTAAAATCTATTTTGTGTAATTACCGACTGAATCATGAGCTAAACTGGTCCTTTGACATGCAGAAAATTGACCAATAGCAAATAGTAGTAGTTTCGATTCACGGACTGCGCAGGCTGACCTAGGTCGATGCTTTTTGGAGATGCATTAAGCCTCCTTTCCACAGAATATGACTCAAAAGTATATCGCACGTATCAACTTTTTCCAGACGACTACAGTGTACACTACGACCACTGACAGACCGGTAAAGTTTATTGAGGACAATCGCAATGTTGCATGGGTGATGGGCGAGAGTGCTTTAGGACTTGGCTTGCTCATTATTGTGTTTGTCTTTGCCATTGCCTACACAGTACAAACTAAACGTTATCGATGGTGTATACCATTCTTCCGGAAACGGTTCTTGGGCTTCAAGAAAATGACACAGAGGTAAGGATGAAATAGTTACAGGGGTGATTGGCGAGAGTGCTTTGGGACTTGGCTATCTCCTGGTGTCTTTGTCTTTGCTATTGCCTATATCATACAAACCAAACGTTACAGAAGGTGCAGAGTGTTGTTCGCGAAATGATCTTTCAATTGGCTGCAATAAAATGACACAGAAGTAAGGATTTACAGTAGTTGTATGGATGATGGGCGAGATTCCTCTAGGTCTTCGCTAGTTTCTTATCGTGTTTGTCTTTGCTATTGCCTATACAGAACAAACCAGACATTACCTACGACGTATATCGTAAATCGGTAAGCGCTTCATGGGCTTTAAGAAAGTTTTTCAAAGGGTAGGGATCTGAAATAATTCAAATCATAATTTGATGTATTCTTGGTGTGATACAAATTTCATATATAATAGGCCTATATTTCTATTAAGGACAAACTATTTGCAAAATCAGAAAGTGTTTTAGTTGCTTACATGAGGCTGCAGTCGGTAACCATATTAGATCCAATTTTTACAGTACTATTTGCCAAAGAAAGCAAAATGTCTAGCTTATTGCACCATTCAAACATTCAGTGGCCATTTTGGACGTCAACCTATATCCAAAGCTTGACAAGAGTGGCAAGAAGCTGATGTAAAAACTACAGACCGTAACGGAAATTGTAACTTATGACAGCAATTAATATACTTCGTAGACCGCAACGTCCAGTTCTGGGTCACTAACGATTTCATATTTGCTCCTCTAAAGAAGATTAGTGTTTGCTTAAATAAACTACCAGAGATGGAGTGATTTGTCAAAGCGAGCGACATATAAGTGAAAGTAGTCTATTCAGTCAACAAAAATGACCCAATAAGCCTGAGACTTCAAAATACTTTTTTCCTTGCCAGCTTATTGGGCAATGCAGATGTAAGAAAATTCAACTAGCTGCATATTGTTTGCACTTTGATCTGTATTTATATAACCCACAAAACTTGTTACCTAGGATTATCTATATATCCGAATAGGTTACACCAAGTCAACTTTTTGAGTAAATGGGCTTGTAAACCAAAGGTTGCTAGTTCGAATTCAAGTTCAACCAGGATTTCTCCGAGGGCTGTAGAGGGTCATAGCGACTACATTTTTTCCTTTGTAACCACTGAACATTGTTTCGACGATGTTAATTTGGAAAAGTGGATTGGAAAGAGTCGTGTGTAAGCCCGGGGAAAAACAAAACGATAAAAATAAATGGATAGCTGCACCAACGACAGTAATATTACTGAAATGAGTTTGAAAACTGCATGAAAATACCTAACAAACAATTGTATTTCATTTCATTATCGCAGAGAGAAGCGGGACTATTACCGAGATATCTTGTTGGAACAACTAGAGAGTAGTGACGAGGATAGTAGCAGTAGTAGTAGTAGTGACGAGATGTCCGACCTCTCTGATGATTTGCAAATCGATCAAGAGGCGCCCCCAGTTTGGTCCAACATGAAAAACTGGGTACCAAAAGCTGCAGCGTATGATATCCCACGGCCACCGCTCAGTAAGATTTCTTGTCAATTTATCTGATCACTAGAATATTACGGGCAACTTTAGGTCTGTCCTTCCGTTTGTCCTTCTAGGGGCCCTGCGTTGCTCAGTGGCAAAGTGTTGGACTCGTGACCTGGAGGCCCCGGATCTCACTGGATTCACTGGGTTTCTCGTGAGAGATTCCTTGGGCAAGACACTTCAGAGCCCTAGCCTAGTACTGGTGAAGCCCAGGAAATACATGTGAGCTGTCGCCGTGATATGACTAATATAATGTTGAAAGTCGTGTCAAACTTTGAAAAAAGACCGTCTGCCATTCTGTCAGTCTATCTATCCCTCGTTGCGTCACCTCGTTCGATTACAAAAAATGAAGAATTGCTTCATTTTTTACATGGTTTCATCTACCTTTCATTCAGTTTCATCACATGTTTGCTATTATTTTCAGAACGGGATATTTCTGGCCTGTCGACACAGCAACCAGGAACGCCAGCCAGCAGATAAGAAACAAGACTTAAGGGAACGTGTTTCATTCCTCCATTACCTGTTTGTTTGCCAGCGAACTTGCAGTTTTATACCATATTACTTTGCATAGAAAACATTTCTCTACATGGCTTAAAATTATAACTTCAACTTACGCTTTATCGAGCATACATAATTACTTGTGAGTTATTTTGATCTGCTTATTTGAACAGACACACTTTTTGCAAGAAAACGGAGGATGGGGTTTTTTTTTCCTTTATAACCTTATATACCTGTTATATGAAAAGGTATCCAACTTTTTTACCCGCAGAACTCGACGCCTTATCATACGTCAGTATTTTTCACATTTATCTCCCATGTCTTGTACATAAGACGGAACAAATGGTTAAACATTAAGTGAGTTATACAGGTGGCAACTTTTAAGGCGGACATATTTTTTATCATCTCACTGTGAAATGGAAATTTGAACACCGTGGTAAATATACTGAACAAATGTATTTGGTCAGTACTTTTTGTACATGTAGTTATTTCAAAAGACATTCACTAAGCTTTATCAACCAATAAGATTCGTTCAATATATTGACCGTGGTAAATTCTCAGAACTTCAAACAACCTAGCAAAAAGTCCTTTTCCGTGGTAAGAGTCGTCCTTTCACAATTCATTTAAATGCTACTTTATATGTTTTGATCTCCATTGGCTCAATTATAAGTGGGTCTGAAGGTTTTAATATTTGTATTACTTGTGTGCCCGTCAGACTGGTTTCTGTTACATCAGTGACAGTTACAGTCAGCAATTCCTCAAAACTCCAAACACCCTGTCAAAAAGAAAAGTTGAAATTGATCATGCTGATGGCTCAATACAAAAAATACACGTGCCTATACATATATTTACCATTTTAATTTATACATGAGCCATGCTCTGTGGAAAAAAAAGGCGTTTAATGCATCTGCAAAAAGTATCGACCCAGGTCGACGCAGTCCGCGCAGGCTGACCTGGGTCGAAAATTTTTGCTATTGGTCAATTTTATGCATATCAAAGGACCATTCTGCCTCATAATTCAGTCCGTTGTTATACAAAATGGGTTTTATGAATCCCTAATTATGTAATGACTTGCATGGCAGCATGCATCACGGAAATGCAATAAACTCCCTATTGGAAGAGTATAGCTCATATATTGATACATGTATTTTATACTTATACGTTGTCCATACAGTAGCCTGAAATAGTACCACTGCTTCGAATATCCAGTGTAAAGGAAGAAAAAGGAAATCATCCAAAATGGAGAGTTCAGTTTGTGTTAAAATAATACAAAGCAATCAATTTCTCTTTTTTCATCAATGTTTTCACATTTATTCACGCATTTAAGCTTTGTTTCGTGTTGATTATCTATATTTTACAAGGGTGTTTTCAAAGTTGACAGCAAATTAGTTTCAGAAGGAAGCGTGAAATTGACCTGAAAAACACCAACAGATTTAAACAATATTCTAAGTCTAATTCTCAAGAATTCACCAGATTTCAAGGCAACACAATATCTGATTTGCTAAACCAAACGGTACCAAACGGTTTAGCTAGTCTGAAATTGAGCCTTTTTTTTAAAAACAAGACTGAATCTGGAATAAGGCTAGGAATGTTATTTAGAATGTTTGGTGAATGCAGGTCCGCGTGATTATGATATTACCTGATGATTACAGTTGTCAGTAGCAGGGAAATCACAATCTATCCCTCTATGATGTACAGCAACCAATGCTTCTGTTACACCGATCACAGTCTGTAAAATTCTAAAGTTGAGGATGTGGTAACCGCATGGTAAACCTTTGGCCAAATTTATTGTTGGAGCACACGTGATTGAAGATGATGATGTCAGAGCAGAAATGGCGAGTAGATTGTTCATCTGCTCTACTAAATTGTCTGATAATGCAGACGGAAGACATAAGCTAGACCGATCCGTTTTCTGAAAAAAAAAGTATTTTGTTTGAACTGTATGATTTATATTACACTTGTGTCAACCCTGATCTGTTGTTTCTAACACTTGCTCTGATTCAAAATATATATTAAGAGAAAACGTTTTATCCCATCAGATGGCTAATATTTGAACACAAAATTATGAAATTATTTAAGAACTGTTGGTGATTACGGTCACAAATTGAATAATGTATTGTAAAAGTCTCTTGTAAAGGTGGACCTAGAAGATGCTATAATATTTTTCCTGTTTTATATTCTACTTCGTAATATTTTCACATTTAGTCAAATTTGTTTTGTATAAACATTTGGTATGATCGATTTTACTAGCTTGCTAGAACATCTTTTCAAGAAACAAAAAATGTCACAGCTGTTCAGACTAATAGAATAGCGTTCTCTGACGCCTCCCGTCACTTGATTCTACAGTATGACCAAAAGGTTTTTCTTATCGAGCAACTATATCTTTAGCTAAAAATAATTATTCGAACTATGGTGCGAAAGTACAACCAGGGCCCGTATCATTAACCATTCTTTCCCAGCACTCAAGAATTTTCCAACGTTCAAAGTAACGCAATTTCCGATTGGCTGAACCAAATGGTATAGCAAACGATAAATTGGTTTAGCCAATCACATAATTCCCAATATATAATAAGACTAAGAAAGTAGTTTAGAATGGTTGTTGAATTCGAACCCAAATGTACATGTATATTTGTTCGTTATCTTGTTCAAGTTAATACCTTTAAGTTTGTGTTTAGTCTCTCCTCAAATAGCAAAAAGAACGTGCTCCGAACTGGTACATTATCGGTTACATTCTCGTTAAGTCCCCTCCAGTCATCTTGTATCAGTCTTCGGTCAAGTACTGCTTCAAGCCAACCTAAAATACAGATGGATAGGCCAGACTGACTTGATATTCATAACTGCACACTAGTCTCAGTCATATTATGCAGTATTCTGAATTCTTTAATACCTGAACTCTTTATAGATGAAGTGAAAAACACTTTTTTATCAGGTAGAAACGCACGAATACATTTGACTCCACTACAAAAAAAACTCATACCGAAGGTAGCTGAGTGGTCTTTTTTAAACATGTTAAGTAATTCTTTTAGTCGTCCAATGTAGCAAGTAATTCTACATGTATACGTATTTTACGTCTGTGGGAGTTTTATGATAGTCCAATCTTTATCCAAGTTATTAGAAGAATGGCATCTAAAGCTGTCCTATGTGCCGTATGACCCTGGTAAAACCCTGCTCTAGACCTCTAAATCACACTAACATCAAAAAAGCCGTGCTATGTGAAAAATGTATTGATACATCTGCAAAGGTATCGACAAAGGGCTGTCCGCGCTGGCTGACCTGTGTTGAAACTTTTTGCTATTGGTTAATTTTCTGCGTGTCAATGGATCAGTCGATTGCTACACAAAATGAATTTCACGGATCCATAATTATGTGATGACTTGTTTGGTGTTATACAACACGGAAATATATTAAACCCCGTTTCCCCTGTGCATGACTCATATATAAATGCAGCTAATTTCGTTGCAAAGCGAGGTTTTGCTTGTGTGAAAAAAGTTTGAAAGTCTTCACCATTTACACGTATATGAAATGTTGAAGTTAAATCACTGATATTGAAAAATATTTTTTTAATGTATGTAAAACAAGTATGGAAAGAGAGAGACAGGGCTGGCGGTTTATAAAATGTGACATATATCTAGTATTCTGTAATTCATCATTTTAACTGGCAAAGTACAGAAAGTTTAAGTCAATAAAGTAATCATTCATCCAATCATTTATTATTATTATTTAAATTCAAAGGAATTAATGACACCTACCCGATACAAGACTTGCAACTCCGTGCGAACTCGTAGTTATTAATGTAAACCGCGTTGAATCGCTTTCTGTGTGTGCCATGGTCGTAACAGGGTGGAAGTTCCCCTGCAATGTCATTTTTGCTCGGGTCTTTCTTCGTTTTAACTGTTGAAAATTTGAATACTTTTTGGAATATTGCAAAACTACAGCATGTGCAATACAGAGCAGAAAGCTACTATTATGCTGGGACAAAACTACCTCTAATTAAGATGGTACTTTCTGCATGAAACAAACTTACGTGCAGACTATGTGAGTTATCTATTAAAGAAGCTCCCGGGTTCGTAATCACGAACCATACTAAATTGCATTACTAGTCTTTCTGTAGAAAATAACGCAATGTCTGGTTGGCCGAACCATTTCTTTTAGTTATCAAAGATAGCGTCACTTTGAGATTTTAGATAAAAAAATCTTGAGAATTTGCCAAAGAATGGTTAAAGAATGCGGGTTCTGGCCTCTTCCCCCTTCTTTTGATGTAAGACGACAAACCTGGTTGTAAAAATGTCTCGTCATAAGTAGGCATTTTGCCCAATTAGTTACCCCCTCGAAAGATCCTCATCAATCGATTTTGAAAACATTCTTTGAAACAAAATAATGTGATTTATAGCTACATGCCGGGACATGAAAACTCATCGAATGTAACCTGGTAAACGGCTCAAAAACAGACTTCGAAAGGAACCACGTGAACATACCTGAAAACCATTTACGTCTACACAAAACGTGTGATCGCTATTATATAAGTCTGTCTCTATCCTCATCAGTAGCTCTCTATTGTTCCACCAATCAGAATTGATGCTCACTCTGTTTTCTATGTGTATACCGTATGCCAGGGGACCTGTGGGTCAGAGGGGAAGAGAAAAAGGGTTTCGTACTTTTCTACATAAATATTTTTTTTTCCACATTTTGATATGTGTCATGCTCTGGAAAAAGGGGATGGGGTAAGTATCTCCGTACTACATAATACCAAGCAAGTCATGGATCTATAAAACAACTTTTTCTAACAATCATCGATAAAGAGAGGTAAAATGGTCCTTGGACATGCAAAAAAAAATGCAAGTAGCAAATGATTCGACCTCTGTCAGCCTGCGCGGACATGAATCCATACTCTTTGCAGCTGCATTAAACCCCATTTTCACGGAGTATGGCTCATATATACATGTATGTATGTCTCATATACTAATTTCTGCTGTCCCTTAATCGAAAAAATAAGTTATACTTGTATAATATGAAATCAACATACATGTATTTTCCAGTAGATATGTTGCGTATTAGTTTCAACAGGTTTCGAAATAATGCGCATTAGATCAAAATTGCACACGGCGGGGAATCACGTGACACAACAACAAGAACAATGGCGGACATTTAAAGAAATTCCCCCGCTTCAGGTAAGAAAATCTTCAATAATTCCGTTAATACGTGACCGATTTAAATTTGGTTTGAAGCAGAGAAGGCGGAAAAACGCCAGGGATTTGTGGTTTGAGGTAGATCTTTTAAACAACACCTGATAAAAAAGTTATTGACGAGCAAACAAATTTTTACCCTGGATAACGTTCACGTCGAAAATACATAAAACACACAAACAGGCCACATTTCTTCTTTTAGTGCTTATTGTGTTCCCGTATGTATAAAATGTGGAGAGCATGAATAAAAAGTCTTGTCACTATCAATACTTTTTTATTTGAATACGATTTTCTAGGTAAACAACGTTATTTTCTAAATGATATAGTTCACGTCAGGAAATTTTTATGATAACGTTCACGTCATAAGTAGAATATAGAATATACATATTTCATCATCTTAGTTGCGTCATGTTGTCTTGAATATCATGTTAATGCATATTTAAAATTATGAAATTGTCTTGATTTTAGCCATATTTAAATGTGTTACGTGTTGTATGTAGCTGTTTAAAGCATGTACAAAATGTATTCTTATTTAGTACTGATTACGCGCTGGGGTCCTACTAAAATACGCCAAGGAGAATTTATACCCCATGGATACGCCATGGGAGTTTTTGCACGCCACAGCTGTTCCATAGCAGTGAAATAATATTTTAACTAGTAAAATATATTGAAACTTTGCTCGCCAGAGCAATAATATATCGATTGAAAAGGACAAAAAATTTATTACGATTGTGTAAATATGCTACATTTCTACTGTGGTTCAATCTCAATGTGTAATATATCATAATTACTGTGAAATTTGTCTTTCTTTACACACGAAGATCGGGAGATTACGTAGTTTCGGCACGCCATGGGAGAATTTCCTCACCAGAGCGTTTCAGCTAAAGTACAACGAGTAAATTACTATAAATACTTGTTTTATTGGTTATTTATTACTACATGTTTAAATTTCAATAAGATTTATTTTGTATATTGCAGGAAATTTGGAATTACAAATTAACCTACTCGACGAGTGAAACAAGGGAAGTAATACCGTATTTATTAACAGGGGAAACAATCCATGTGTTTTCGAACACACAAGATATTCTTAATGTGTACTCAATATATCTGATTATAACCTACACTTTCTGAAACAAAACCTGAAATCATCTGACATTGAGAAAGAAAGCCTGTGAAAGTATCGTGGGAAAACGCCTTTTAAAAAATTCGTGCAAAAGTGAAAAATACTGGTAACCAGTATTTTCTCCTTTTTCCGCAATGTTTTCCTATATTCTCAAAACAAATTTTGATAGATATGCTTTTAATTTCTTGTGTAAAGAACAAGACGAAATATTAGTTCTTTTCTTTATCAGTATTACAGATATCCATACTGTTGATAAAGAATTATTGCAAACAATACACAAAATCTACCATATAGTGTAGTTAAATTTTGTATACATGAGTTTGGAAATTTTACGAAAGGGAGGCAAAGTTCAAATACATTAACTTGACTGTTACACCTCACAGCTGCTGAAGCTGGTGCAGGGATCTATTGTAGACAGTGTAGATAAAGATCAGAATCGTGTAGTGAGACAATTCACAGTCCGATCAGCATTATCCTCCCCCCTCTTAAAAAGAAAGTAATAGATCTATTTGGATTTATTCTTTCGAATTTTATTTCAGTTATAACTGAAATAAAATTCTTGCATATACAGGCCCGTAGGAACAGGGGGGTGGGGAGGGGGGTGGGGGGAGCCCCCCCCCCCCTCAATAATTTTGAAAATCATAGTAACTAAAATATGAGTTTTTAGTGCAATGCAACAACCACGCAAAAAATCTCAGTATTTCGAAGTTAACCCCCCCAATCTTGAAATGCTTCCTACGTGCCTGATATATAAGAGGACCAAAATAATAACCTCTCAACATAGTTCTATAGTGGAAGACAGTTGTTTATTCAAAAGAATTCACAACAGTTAGCAACAAAGTGTTGAACGCTTAGCCATTTAATAATGTTTTCAGACTCAACGTTACGACGAGGACGTAGCCTTTGCAGCCTAACCAAATGTTACTCGAAAATTTAGCGCTTTTGGAAGGATGACAAATATTATAGCAAAAGGAGAAGATCCTGATAACCAGCATTTTCTCCGTTTTCCACAATATTTTCATAAGGTTCGTCACTAAGGGAATTTGGGAAAGTGTTTTTAGGGGTGTATTAGTCCAATCATTTTTATTTTTCGATGGTTTAACACAAGAGAGCGGATTCTGTCCAAAAGTAAGCCGAGCATTCCCCAATTTGCTCTCTCGTGTCTAGCCCAGATGACCGAAATAAGGATGTAATGACTGGTGTGAAACCTAACGAATTTTATGACATTTGAAGACGATTGAAATGGAACAATTAAGCAGACATGACACATGAAGAATCTATTTAGGTAACAAAGCACAATTCTGTGACAAAGCACCATATAGAAATGTTTTTTCTTCATCCGAGATAAATCGCACAAGGCCAACAGCAGACGAAGATTTATAACCCAATCGATTCTATAACGAGTCGAGGTTTTTACATTTGATCATATTTTAAGTAACTTTTGTTTTAATCTTTTGATATCATAATTTATGTTTTCATTTAATATTGCATCTGTTAACATATATAGTTGTTTTACTATTCTTTTTATGCCCCCGCATCGATAGATCGGGGGGCATATAGTTTTTGGCCTGTCCGTTTCTTTGTCCGCAAAAACTTTAACATTTGCCATATCTTTTGATTGGTAAGAGTTAGGGCCTTCATATTTCACATGAGTATACCTTGTGACAAGACCTTTCTGTTGGTACCAAGTTCAAGGCCATCAGTCAAGTTGAAGGTCAAATATCAAGGTCATAGTTTTCGAAAAAATGGCCGTTGCGGGGGCATTAGTGTTTCACAAACACAGCTTGTTTTCTCATACTTTTCATTAACCCATAACCATTACACAAATTTTTCGACTTGCCCAAGTTGACAGCTTTTGCAGACAAACCAAATGTCAAGCCAAATGCTTGTCGAAAATTTAGCGCCATTGGAAGGATGACAAACATTATGGCAAAAGGAGAATATCCTGGTTACCAGCATTTTCTCACTTTCCCATAATGTTTTCAAAAGACTCGTTCTTCAAGAACTAAAATACGGGAAAATGTGTTAAAGGATGCATCGTGCAATCATTTTTCATTTTCGATGGTTAAACACAAGAGAGTGGACTCTCCAAAGTTAAGTCGAGCATTCCTCAATTTGCTCTCTCGTGTCGAGCAGATGACCTAAATAAGGATGTAATGTAACGATGTACTATGAAAGCTACTGAATTTTATGACATTCAAACAATTAAGTAGACATGACATATGTAAAACGCATTTGTGTAATGACAGGCATCCGATATAAAAAACACGAGGCGAGGCGGCAGATGCAATAGAAGACAAAGCACTATACAGAAATGTTTTTTTCTTCATCCGAGATAAATCGCACAAGGCGAACTGCAGATGAAGATAACCCTCTACCAATCAATTTATTTTAGACTTTACCATAATTAAAGAGATGCAGACGACAACGGTTGTGATGAAAAGCAGTTCTCTGAAATTTTGCGAATGACTGTTACTTTTTTAAGCTTTTAAAACGTGTGTTTATACGACACAAAATTTTAAAAAATTGCAGTTCCATGAAACATTGTGGTAGAAATTTCTGGTAACCAAACGCTCTTCCTTAATGAAAAAGTCTGCAGACGACAAACAAAATCATTGCATACAGCCGAAAGAGCAGTAGAAGGTTTACTAACGGAAAAGGTGTGAAAGCACTAACTAAATGCTACTCATTTATACCCAACTATTTTAATGTTTTTATTTGTGAAGGTTTTTGCATTGCGCACTCTTTTTATTTGTCCCGATTTCTTTGCCACTTTTGCGGTGATAGGTATGGATAAATTTCCGTCTGTTCAATACATTAGACACTTGGTTTTCGGAAGTAGAGAGAAATTGATCTATGTTTTCATTATCGATCAATTCCATTTTCGAAGATGCAGTTTGTTCAAGTTTTAATGACTCATTTGTTTTTTTTTTTCACCAAGAAAATTAGTTCTGATGCACAATCAATGTCTGACTGTGTATAAGACAATTGGTTTTCGAAAGTCGACATGTATCAATGAACGCTTGACTAAAATACGTGCCATTATCTGGAAGCATATATATTTGGAAAAAGCCGTGCATAATCAAAATTTCACTAAATATATATACTCATTAATCAATTTCTCAACTGTTTGATTAAGGTCAGGGGATTTTCCATACAGACTAATCGAAACAGAAACATGTTGGCTTTATTTCTATATATAATAGTTAATAAATGCATATTAATTTATATCTGGTTATCTAATTCAATTCTGCATGTTATGTGATTCTGCAAGTTATACGGCATATTTGATTTACTCTCTCTCTCTCTCTCTCTCTCTCTCTCTCTCTCTCTCTCTCTCTCTTTCCTTTCAAATCACAACAGTATTCATGATAGAACTATTTTAATATGAAATGCTACTTATGACGTGAACGTTATCATAAAAAATTTGCTGACGTGAACTATATCATTTTTGAAAATAACGTTGTTTACCTAGAAAATCGTATTCTAATAAAGAATATTCATAGTGACAAGACTTTTCATTCATGCTCTCCACATTTTATGCATACGGGAACACAATAAATGCACTAAAACAAGAAAAGTGGCCGGTTTGTGTGTTTTATTTATTTTCGACGTGAACGTTATCCAGGGTAAAAATGTGTTTGCTCGTCAATAACTTTTTTATCAGGTGTTGTTTAAAAGATCTACCACATCCAGCAAATCCCTGGCGTTTTTCCGCCTTCTCTGCTTCAAACCAAATTCCAATCGGTCACGTATTGACAGAATTATTGAAGATTTTCTTACCTTAAGCGGGGGAATTTCTTCAAATGTCAGCCATTGTTCTTGTTGTTGTGTCACGTGATTCCCCGCCGTGTTGCATTCAAGGTAAGATATCGATGATACTTTTTTTCGTCTTCTATTTTCTTTACGCTCTCCCCTCGTGAAGGATGTGTAATCATAATGATGGTCACGAAATATGATCACATTAAATATAAAGAAACAAACGTTATAACCAAAAAAATGCACATCGCAAATTGATCTAATAGCAGTATTTGATAAAGCAATGTATACAAACAATACTGCTGTTATATATTGGATATTTTAATTTACTTTTGCAATTACTAATTTAGTTCATATTCAAATATGACTGTCAGTACGACTCAAACCTTCGAATTTTCAAGTTACCCTAATTTTACCATCTTTAATATTATTGAGAGTTTTCAAATACATACCCGATGAGTTGAAAACTGTCACGGTATGAATGATGCTCGGAAATGTTGATCTTACTTGGCTATAAACAGGACCCTTTATAACAGCAATGTCCACTAGTGTCTCTCTAAGTTCCTGCCAACCAAGATAAAGGTACAGCGCGATTAGATGTTTAAGGCCTATATGCCCATACCGAGAGTCTAAGTATAGCAATACTTCTATAGGCGATAAATTTATATCACGGTATTTTGCCATTGTATAAACAAGAGCGGCAAATTGTCGCAAGATACGCCCGTCCCACCGGCAGTTGTCGAGGGGGAATAATAATCGTAAAGGGCAAGTAGAGGAAAATAGTAGTGCAGCAGAAATCATGTAAGTGATTGAAATAGACATGAATGTCTAATGTTAAGGAAACATGCATATAAAGTTTCAGGTCATTCCAACATGAAAAGACAAAGTTATATTGTAGAGAAGCATGAAAAGCTGTAAAAAAAAAATAATGAATAGGGAATAATTCCAAAAGGGCATTAGGTAAGGTTAGGGCTCCAGTGCATTGTACTTTTCGTAACTGCAACAAACATGTTTACCAAGTCTCAAGTCAATTTGACTTGAGGTGACAAAATTCCCTTCCGGACAAGCAAGAAATACTGTAAAAATGAAGATCAAAATAGAATTACTCAAAATTCGCGCTAAGTAGAGTTATTGTTCTTGCGCACTGTACTTCGTAATATTGCAACAAACATGCATACCAAGTTTAAAGTCGTTCTGACTTGAGATGACAAAGTTATATTCCGGACAAGCACTAAATGCTGTAAAAATGACGATCAAAAGGAAATAACTCAAAGACAGCACGAGGTAGAGTTACAATTCTTGCGCACTGCACTTCCAAATATTGCAACAAATAAGCATACCATATTTCAAGTCATTCCTAGTAAAGATGACAAAGTTATGCTCCGGACAAGCAAGAAATGGTATAAAAATGAAGATCTAAGATGAAATAAGTCAAAATTCGTCCTAGGAAGAGTTATGGTTCTTGTGCATTGCACTCCGTAATTTTTCAACAATCATGCATACCAAATTTGAAGATGTTCAGACTAAAAATGACAGTTATATTCCGGACAAGCACTAAATGCTGTAAAAATGACGATCAAAGGGAAATAACTGAAATACAGCACGAGGTAGAGTTATGGTTCTTTCGCACTGCACTCCGTATTATTGCAACAAACACAAATGCCAAGTTTCAAGTCAATCGGACTGGAGATGACAAAGTTAAGCTCCGGACAAAGAACTGGACTGTAAAAATGAAGATCAAAGTAGAATTTCTGAAAATCTGCGCTAGGTAGATTTATTTTTTCTTGTTCACTGTACTCCGTAATATTGCAACAAACATGCATACCAAGTTTGAAGTCGTTCTGACTTGAGATGACAAAGTTATATTCCGGACAAGCACTAAATGCTGTAAAAATGACAATCAAAGGGAAATAACTCAAAAACAACAGCACGAGGTAGAGTTACAATTCTTGCGCACTGCACTTCCAAATATTGCAACAAATAAGCATACAACATTTCAAGTCATTCCTACTTAAGATGACAAAGTTATGCTCCGGACAAGCAAGAAATGCTATAAAAATGAAGATCTAAGGGGAAATAACTCAAAATTCGTCCTAGGAAGAGTTATGGTTCTTGTGCACTGCACTCCGTAATTTTTCAACAATCATGCATACCAAATTTGAAGATGTTCAGACTAAAAATGACAAAGTTATATTCTGGACACGCAGAAAATGCTGTAAAAATGACGATCAAAGGGAAATAACTCAAAGACAGCACGAGGTAGAGTTATGGTTCTTTCGCACTGCTCTCCGTTTTATTGCAACAAACACAAATGCCAAGTTTCAAGTCAATCGGACTGGAGATGACAAAATTATGTCAGGACAAGCAGAAAATGCTGTAAAAATGACGATCAAAGGGAAATAACTCAGACACCACGAGGTAGAGTTATGATTCTTTCGCACTGCACTCCGTATTATTGCAACAAACACAAATGCCAAGTTTCAAGTCAATCGGACTGGAGATGACAAAGTTATGCTCCGGACAAAGAACTGGACGCCGCCCGCTCACCCGCCCGTACGCCCGTACGCCATGGGTGATCCCATAATACGTCCCGTCTTCGACAGGCGCATAAAAACAAATGACCAATGAAATGGAAAGTGAAAAAAAATCTATTACAATATTTGATCGCTCAACAACTCGTAAAACTTAATAACCTGGCCACTGGAGTACATTATCGTTATTAGTTGTACGGTCAGGTGGCAGGGGAAATGGAAACTTGTTCATGGCTGCGGCGAATCATGTCGTCTCGAGCGCCGACATGGATTTAAGCAAATTCAGTGTAAGTAACTATGCATTTTAATGATTTGTTGGCAAAAGTAAACGACCAAATACAGGTTGCCTCAAACGACCATTAGGTAATCCTTTAAACGTTATGTGTGAGTTTCGACACTTGCCAATTTTGCTTACCTGACGAAAGGATGGTTCGCTTGAACCCCGTGCATTTGTTTTAGAATGACAATAAACGATAATACATGTAACAGTATTTATTTTCAAAAATTAATCCATACTTTCCGCTTAAACGACAACCATCAACGTAAACTAGTAATTACATGGTGCAGCCTACTTAGTATATTTGTCTTGTGGGCGGCTCGTATAGATCGACGCCGCCATTTTGAATGTTATGTTGAAAGTGTAGTCATGTATACGTGGCTCCCGAAAGGGAAACTGCTTTTACGTGGATTTTGCCAGTATACATTATTAGTTGTACGTTCAGGTGGCAGGGGACGTTGAAACTTGTTCACGGCTGTCCAAACCCCTGTCAACGTACAACGAATTAATTATACTGCAAACTTTTGCTATTCCAACGTGTATGCAGTGAAATTTCCATGTTATATGGTTTCCCAAATTGAATATGCTGGCGAAACAGAATTTCCCTTCTGCGTTCCCCAATTCAATGAAAACTGACGTCACTGAGAACTGACATCACTGAAACCTTGGTAAAACTTGCAGTTTGGTGCATGAACTTGATCATGTCACTGCGATAGACATTCGAAATATTTTTATTTAAACATGGATTTAAGCAACTTCAGGGTGAGTAACTATGTATTTTAATGATTTGTTGGCAAAAGTAAACGACCATTAGTTGTCTCAAACGACCATTGTGTAATCCTTTTAACGTAAGGTATGAGTTTCGATACTTCACAATTTGCTGGAGGGTTGGCTCGTTTTAACCCCGTGTATTTGTTTTGGAATGACAACAAAGGATAATATATATAACTATATATTCATTTATATTCAAGAATAATCCATTCTTTCCGCTTTAAAGACAAGACTACTCAGTATGTTTGTCTTGTTACTGGCTTGTATCGATCGACGCCGCCATTTTGGATGTTGTTAGAAAGCGGAGTCATGTATACGTGGCTCCCGAAAGGGAAAGTATTTTTACGTGGAATTTGGCAGTGTACATGAATATATGTTCATGGCATATTATCCAATCAGATTGTGAGAAATTCCTTTGCAGTATAATAAAAAATATATGTTCAGGGCATATCATCCAGATCGCGAGAAATTTCTTTGCAGTATAATAATATCATGTCGTGACTACTCGCTCAGGAAATAATACCTCACTTCGACTGGATGCAGTTAACAGTTTAAAAACTCATATCGGCTGATGTACGTGTACGTATTTATTTGTTCAATTAGAGGTTGATAGTTAGCACTGAGCCGCATAGCGATTATTTCTTGAATATATTACAATGATGTATTCTCATAGTTGCCCAAGATCACTGTATTTAATCCATTTCCACACAAGACAACTTAAGACCTTTCCAAACACAGAAACAAATTACACAAACGAGAGGGAAAAAGTATGTTTGAAAGACATTAAAACTGAAAAAAAAATACGGAGAGTATTTATTGCTGATAATAGCGATTGCGATGTGTAGAATAAGCGTTTAGAGCAAAGCCAGAAGGAAATCATTGTAAAGCTTTACGAATGTCTCTGAAAAGGATTACTGTACCTTCGCAACACCATCAGGCAAAAAGACATAAGCACCACTTTTGTCACTAAAAGGGTGAGAATTTCTACCCGTACTGTACGTCACAAAGTACGTATCACTTCTATGACGATGTCCTTGTGAGTGGTGATAAATAGCCTGTAAAAAATAATAACAATAACAACAACAGAGCCCTCTTCTTTGAGCTTCTTGAACGACTTTCAAAGGGAATGTGATTTTACCTAATACTCTTACATTACCCTATTACCAAGTTATAGATATCTTCCACCATTAAGGTTTTTATTTGCTTTTTCCACAGTTTTTCACGTTTTTTTTTTTCTAATTTATCCTAATACCGATATACCGGTTTCCCAAATTTTCTTCACGGCTAATTGTATGTGTCGCATGTCAACGTGAAAAACAGAAGTTACTTTTTGTATAATGAATATTCAAAAGTATTGTTGATACTGGTCGAAGTCTACCAACCTTTAGAAGCCCATCTGTAGACGTAAACATGGCCGTTAGAATGTTGTTGGATAGTTGGATAAAATCTTTCTTAACGAAGGTTTCTTTGAACTGCTTGTCTTCATAAGATGCACTGTAAAAATAAAAATACTTACCGAGGAAAAGTTTTTGAGAACAGATAAATCAAATCGGTTTATTTTTTTTTTAATATTTTGGCTCTTTTGCCATTTTCAATAGTTTTGAAACAGTAAATCCGATTAGCTGCGTGTATAGCGCCAGCCATATTGTTTCACAAATATATTTTTGCCAAACACTAACACTAACGCTTACGCTATGCACGGTTAACAATATTCTCATCGGATTTAATGTTTGAAAACTCTTGAAAATGGTAACAGCCGAAATATTGCGAAACAGTCTGTATAATTCATGCTGTTCTATTAATGCGCTGATAATTTACAGTCTTTAAGTACAATGTACATAATTTGAGGTCTTTTGGCTTTACACAGTCCAACGCTATAATGAGATAAGTTTTTCAAAGTTTTATGTTAGCGTTTCATTTTGATTTATGGTTTTATTTACTGGTTATGTCTTACGAAGAAATGTTTGTTATAAAGAAATCAATCACGAGTTGTTGGAAGTGATAGCAAAAAATACTATTTTTTGTTTTAATTCATATCACGCATATCAAACATTCAATTTCATGAAAAAATGCATTCAGTCGAACTGTCCTATTTCAAAAATATTCTTTGATATATCATTGGCGCAGAATAAAGTTGAGGAGGAAAGGCAATAATCCATACAAACAACAGTTTACCTTTCTGTGGCGGCTTTTGCTTTACGATAATATTCTATCTGAGATATGACCTTCTCATCTGTCTCACCTGTCCGAGTAACAAAGTATGGCGTAACGGAGAAAGGGTTGACGCTCACTTCAAATGAAAGCTGTAAAATTTATCACAGCATGTAATCAGTTGTGTCATGCATTAGATGATGAGACGTATTCAAAACCCAGGTTATATACTGAATAAATTCTACATTCAAGGAACAGCCTTCTGATTGGCTCTTGAAAATATGATAGGCTAGTGCTGAAGTTTAGATCATTTAACTCACTTCGCAGTCTCTTACATACCCTTATAACATACCTGTTACATAAAAATGATCCATGTATTAATCATCCAATTGAAATTGGCAGTTTTCCTTGTCCTTGGTAAATTTTTCTTTCAGTTTAATGCGCTTTTATGTTTTCTTGGATTTATTCGTTTAGCCGTGTGGAAGGCATAAGCTTTAGATAAACCTCTAGTCGCCGATCTGAAAACTACACGCAGTTGGAGGAAGTCCTTTAATTCAGTACCAACAAAACTGTTGTATTTGGACCTATAATCGGTGAAATGGCAATAATGAAGTCGTATAGGAATCACTGTGAAAAGGAACAAGTGTATATGACAAAAAGTTGCTCCTTTACAGGCGCTGCTGAAGACTTTAACATGGTGCACCTGTCCGATAACGGTTTATCCCTTTACCAAATGACAAACTTGAAGCTCTTTCAGACTGAAAGTATCTACAGAAAAAAATTCTATATTGGTACAAATTAGCCGAAGTTCTTTGGCGAAGTAGAAAAAAAACATTTTGGGAAAAGAAAAAAATGCTGGTTACCAGCATTTTCTCCTTTTTCCAAAATGTTTTCAACATTTTTCTTACCCAGAGTCGTAAAAACATGGAATTGTTTAGTAAAGGGTTAAGTTAAATATCTGATTAGGATGGGAAATAAGTGCACATCTCTCTTTGTTGTGGGATGCGAATACAATTTGAATTATTGGCTTATGTATATTATGTATATATAGTGCAGCAACAGAAAACTTACGATAAATGTATGTTTATCCTTTGTGCCATCATCCTTCCAAACGGGGCTGACTTGGTACTGGACATCGCTCCCGTTACTGTCCATAACAGTAGATAAATAGTGAGAGAGCTACCCCAATAACCAGTGAGATGGTTAACCCCCTAATCCCTTTAACCCTTTAACCTTTTAACCCCTAATTCTTTAACCCTTTAACCTTTAACCCCCTAATTCTTTAACCCTTTAACCTTTAACCCCCTAATTCTTTAACCCCTTAACCTTTTAACCCCCTAATCCCTTAACCCCTTAACCCTTTAACCTTTAACCCCCTAATTCTTTAACCCTTTAACCTTTAACCCCCTAATTCTTTAACCCCTTAACCTTTTAACCCCCTAATCCCTTTAACCCTTAACCTTTAACCTTTAACCCCTAATCCCCTTAACCTTTTAACCCCCTAATCCCTTTAACCCTTAACCTTTAACCTTTAACCCCTAATCCCCTTAACCTTTAACCCCTAATCCCTTAACCCCTTAACCCTTAACCTTTAACCCCTAATCTCCTTAACCCTTAACCCTTCAAACATTTTCCAAGAATTAATTTCCAGGAATGTAACCAGAAATTAAAACACCAATCAATAGATAAGCCAACACATCCACTAACCAACACATTAACTAATGTATGGGGTCCCCCTATGTACCAACATAGAATAAGTCCATGCATGAGGGACTACACATTTCATTTTTTCCCACATATACCTATATGAGCAAAATCTCAAACCTATATTAATTGATGTCCCCATGCTAATGTATCTATATTGTTCTCTAAAATAAACCTTTTATCATCATTATCACTCAAGGCAATTTTATTTATTTCCTCAGTATATAACTCATGCTTATGGCTTCTAATAACTACCATTTTCCTTAAATGTGTCTTCTTTTCAAACAAACACTCTTTATAATGCTTATGTTTAATAAATGCATTTACTACTTGCTTTTTAATACCCTTACATTTCTTACTCTCCTCTTCATCATCACACATTTTATAAGAGTATAGCTTAGACCTGAGACCTACAAACTCCTCTATAATCTTACCACATGTCTCATCTTTAAACATACCAACAATTTTCTTATTTAATCCTGTAGGAATACCTGAAGGATGATTAGGTGGATATTCGCTCGTATCAAACCATTCTTTAACATCATCACTAATATCCTTATAAAAATCTTCTGTTTCTATTTCATACATTAAACTATCTGTATCAGTGAAAAGAAGTTTAGCTGTTTCATTATATTTATTTTTAATATAGTTATAATGGAAGTTATACATCAATGTCTTACTTAAATCTAAAATACACATCCCCACATAAATAGGTTTATTAAAATACAATCGTTGTTTTTTCATTTGAATTATACATAAATTTTCATCGAGGATAGATGTATCATAATAATTTGGTTTAGCGACTAATCTTTCTGATTTTTCCTTGGTAGTAACTAATCTTATATCTACTCTATTCCTAATATTTTCCATAGTCTTACCAAATACAGAATTATTCATAAGTTTAAAGAAATCCTTTTCAAATGCAGATTTAGCTTTTGTTCTTAGGTTAGTATTTTTATTGATATAAGTTTGTAACCATTCACTCTCATCAAAAGTTATACCTCTATGAATCTTTTTAAGCTTTAAACCCAAACTTAAATATAACTTTAAATTTTCACAATGTAATATATATTTAGTTTTGTCATGTAAATTAGGTATAAGTTTCTCAACCTTACCTACCTTTAATCTTTCAGGAGCTAAGGGAAAATCATTATGCCAGTCATGCAATCCCTTAGGATATTCTAAATCAACTTCTAATATACATGGTTGATCCCTCCAATTTTCTAAATCATCCATCCATTTAAAATTACCAGTAGGAAGTTTTTGACACATTGCCCAACCATAGAGATTATTCGCATCTAAATAAGTAATAAATTTAGATGGTTCATTTGGGATATATTTCTCACCCATATATTTATTATTTGCTTTTGCAAATCGTTTAAAAATGGTTGAGACACCTCCTCTTATTCCATTTTCAATAAATAAAATCATATCAGGGTCTGATAATAATTCTAATTTTACCTTAGTAGTTTTTAACATTGCCTCCCAAGCTAATCCTGGCGCTGTATAAAACCAAGATGGGTCTAACCCATAATTATCAAAGCAAACATTCCTGAAATTCTCGAAGACATCCGCCAACAATAAAACATCAGTCTTATTATATAAATCATGATAATCTTTAAAAGTTTTCATATTAAATGTTTTCCATACATTTTTAGCGTGTTGATAATCCTCCTTAGTAATTCCACTACATCTAAGCTTCGAGTAAAATGCTCTTTGTTCAGGTAACTTCGTTTCCTCTAATTTACTAAGGTTATCAAACCATTCATATGGAAATATACCTTTTTGTGAGACCAATTCAAGCTTTTCCTCCTCGAAATATTTCGTGAGATTAGTCTTTTCTTCCTTAGCTAGGGTGCCGGCTAATTCATCTAAACTTTTACCTAGAAATTTTAAACTATCAAGGAATCTAATCTCATGTTTTTTAGTTTTATTTATTTTTTCTCCTGTTTTCTTATCTTTACCAGTATATTCTATTGGTACCATTTTAGACACACTTATATATGTTTCCTTATTTGTTGGTATACAACTCATATCACCAGGTGTACTCATTAAATCTTTTATAAATAAATGAACATCATACTTACTAAAATTATGAAAGAATACGGGTGTAAAAGTAGGTCTTCTATATTTTAAATTGCATACATTGTGTGCGGCACCTCTATATTTACCCGTAAAATGACAATGGTCTCTTACTTTTTTATCTTTTTCCGTAAATGCCTCACTACATATCCAACAATTTACTGCTCTATCAAACTTTCTTTTATCCTCAACTCTATAAATCATTTCCCTTGGTGGTATATTATCTATTTTTCTTATAACATTTTCTAAATCCTCTACAAATTTCTTAGCAGCATTTTCACCTGAATATTGGAAAATCCTTGAAGGGTAAAAATCTTCGTAAAGAGATTTGATATAAAAACAATATCCTGAAATGTTATGCATATTAAGTACCCTTGTAGTGTTACCTTTCTTTTCGTTTTTCTTTTCTAACGTAGACTCCATATCAGCATAAATCGTGAAAGGATGTCTCTGTTGTTTATAGAAATGTTTGAAAGATATTTTGGTTCCCTTTTCAGGTAAATCTATTCTACAAGCATCTTTTTCACTACAATACTCTAAATGTTTATTTAAAGTTTCTTCTTTTGTGAAATGATTTAAACATCTTTGACAAATATAAGTTTTACCGTTATGATTGGATATTTGTTTAGATAATAATTTACTCAAGTCTTTAATTAAACAATAATGTTTTTTACCATCCTCCTCAAGAAGCAAAAGATTAATATGATGTTCTCTTTTATAAACCTCCTTACTTATACTAAGTGGGTAAACACCATTGGAACCATATCCGTAAATTGATACTGATATTGAAGGATTTTGGCTCTCAAATTTAATTCTATCAGAAAGGGAAACGGGGTAGCAGATCCCTTTCATATCTATACTGTTTAACAAGGGTTGTAGTGTACTAATTCTTTCAGGACGGATATTTGAGTTTGGATTTAAACCTATAACAATACAATATGCAAAACACATATCATCATCCATATTTTTCGGATTAATAACACTTTTTGTATTCGCTATCTTAGGAGGAGTTGGTATCCAAGAACTACCTCTTATTGGATTATATGCTGCTGTATGTAATCTTAAATCAATTACAAAAATGGCATCCCAATAATCTGCTGCCATTTCCTTCCTCGCTATATCGGTTAATAGTTCTTCCGCCATTTCATCATATATTTTACCCACACTATCCCCATCTAAATTAATGATTGGGTAACCAGAATCGAAATTCATCTCTTTTAGTTCATTATTTTGAGATTTTTTCATCATACACTTCATAACAAGTTTAAGTTTTGTTTGACGGTTATTTCTCATAATATTGGTTAATTTAACTTTCGCTAACTTAAGGAATTCAGCCGGTGTATAATTTCCTTTACCTTCTATAAAATATTCTATGGTAGCCCCTTTTAGTGCCGATAATCTTTGTATAATATTTATTTCATCTTTATCTTTATATATCTTATTTATTTTTTCTTTTAAAGCCTTTATCCTAGGTGATATATTCCTAGGAATTTCTTTAATACTATTTAAATACTTCTCCAACTCATTAATTTCGGTTATAGGTGGAGTTAGTGTCTGGGGTGGTGGTGTATAAGGTGTTGGTTGTAATATCGGCACTCTATGATTATCAATATTATAGTCTAATATTGGTGACTCCCGATTAATGGAGTGGTTCATGATGTGGTTAATTAATGCAGCTCTTCTAAGCGTAGAATATCCCTTGATTCCTATAGACTTAGCTTCTCGTTTTAAGTCTTTTACTGTGAATCCTTGGAATTGATTATCAAGTCTAGGGGGTGAAGAACTACTTAGACGATCAATCAATTCGGCTTTTTTAAGACTAGAAAATCCTCTGATTCCTCTAGACTTTGCCAAATTTTTTAAACCTTTTACAGAATATATATTATAATTAATGTTTTCCATTTTTATATTATAATCTCTCATATTTTATAATATAAAAATAATTTCTTTAACTTAATATTAAAATTTACTGAATGTTAATCTTATATTTATTATTCCAAATTCCACCATTATAGTTCTTAACAATTTGTGGGCAGCGGTCTATAAATTGACTTGCCTTATAAATCGATGGAAAAGTTTTTATTTCACCAGTTTCAACATCCTCTATACTAACTTTTTTAGGATTACGTATAAAAGTTCTTACTTCATCATACTTAGGACCTTCGCTTTTTTCTTTTTTAACTAGCTTAGGCGACTGTTCTGGTAACAAACCATGTTCTTTTACCAACTCCTCCAACCGCTTTTTAGTCCAATAATTATAAAAACTTATATTATTTTGTCTAAGAATGTTTTGTAAATCTATAATCTTTATCATTTTTTAATAAAAAAAAAATAGTTAACTTAATACACTACACTCATTTTATTTCCATCAGACTGAAAGTTAATTAACCTATCACTAATAATAACAGCATATGCCTCTGTATTTGCAAGCACATTTTCAGTAAAATATGTTTTGATTTGGATATCAGTGACAGAGTATTTCAATTTCTCACTTTGTTTGGAAACATCAAACAAAAACAAAGGATAAAGGGTTTTATAATCTGATGGAGTAATGTTAGGGTTTGACACCATTTCATTCATGTTATAAAACTTAGACCTAAATAGAGAAGCGTCCCCATACACTCTACTAAATTGGTTTGCGGTAAAACTGAGATTATAATCAACAGCGGGATATCTAGTAGAATTTAACGTAACATAAATGTTTTTAACGTTTCTATGGTCAAATATAGCAGGATTTTGTTGTTGGTCACCGCTTTTACCAGTCTGAAAACCAACAATGATAAAACGTGGCACTTCAGGTGATGATTTGACAGCAAGTCTCCAGGTAAATGATGTTGACTCGGGAACCGCAATAGAGTCACACTGCCTCATTCTATATCCAACCGGTATTTTTTCTTTTTTCTCAATAATTTTATAAAGTTGCATTTTCTCTTCATCTGCAGGTAGCACGTGTGGTATAAACCAAGATACTCTAAGTAAATTAATTCTACCATCAGCAGGAGCAACACCATCTCGAAAGATTGCATCATTATCATTATTTCTCGTTAATGTGAGAGTTTGCTTCATTCCATACAATATCTTATCATAATCATCACAAAAACCAAATATATGTTTTAATGGAACTCTGAAGCTAAAGGTACCTCTTGGAAGAGGATCATTAATAATATAATTTCTTCTTACAATAAAACCAGTGTTTCCGGCACCCGCGTTAGCTGCTGTATCTTTATACCACAATTGATTTAATCCTTGTGATTTAGAGAAATCATCCGGATATTTTAACAAACCAATCATTGTAGTAGCCTGACCAGGATTCAATACAGATTCAATCTCCATACCTGAAAGTTGATACTTAATATTTTTAAAAAGATACATGAGACCATTGTTTGTTAAAGAAATATTAGTGTTAGCATCATAAACTGCTCCAGTATCACTTCTTACTAATTCACCTATAATAAGTAAATAACTTTCACTAGGATGAGTAAAAATATCTTGAGTCTCAATGTTAATCCTAATTTCTCCTCCTGCGTTGTTGAGATTGGTACCAGTGATTGGTTCATACTCATGGTGTTCATACTCATTAATACTATCATCTTTTAAAATTGGTTCGGTTATTTTTAGAATATCCATTTTATAATAGTAATTATAATTTTTAAATGAAATAAAAATTATAATTGTTCTAAATAAAGCTGGGGAAAAGACTTAATTTTAGCATCAACAAACACTCCTCGAAGTTTAATGCTTTTTGCAGTATTCAGTGTAGTTTTAGGATAAACTTTATTACCGTATACAAGTGTTATTTCAGGTATACCCCATTTTTTTAAATATTCATTTACCTTTTTCTCAATCTCTTTCATCTTGGTTACCTTTTCAGGAGATAACTTCACAACAGCTTTTTTATAATTATATTTCGTTTTATTAATTTCAAGGATTTCACAATCTTTTATGTTTAAAGAAGCACCTACTATTTCAATAGTAGCGGTACCATATTTTACATGATCTACACGATTAAAATTTAATATAGACATTCTTTTTATATAATGAATATAATTTTCTTAACTTATCTATATTTTTCATACTGTTTTAATACCCGCTCCACTGTTTAACCTTTTAACTATGTCTTGAATAGAAATGGCACTTCCATCTATTAATGTGCTAATGTTTTGTGTTTTAGGAGTATCATTAGGTTTTGGTGATGTATTATATTTTTGTAAAATTTGCTTTGATTTTGGTGTTAAAGCTTTCGTAACTAATTTTTTTCCTGCTTCTACAGCTGCACTTTTTCCAACCTCTAAAGCTTTCTTTGCTCCTTCCTTAGCTACACTCTTTCCTACATCAAGGGCAGAAGACGCAATTTGTTTAGCTGCACTACTAGTAAAAAGCCTCGCTAAAAAGTTAGCAATACTATCAAAGATTCCGGAACCACCGTATGAATATCTTGTTTTAAATCCGTGTTTCTTAGTGATTATCATCTTTTTTATAGTATAGACATTAAATTTTTATAAGCGTGTGAATTTAAAACACCTTGTCTTTTTAATTCATCACAAATGCTTACTACCTCATTTCTTACACCTGTATTACCTGCTTCTTTACTTGCCATCAACAGGTCTAGTCTTTCTATTAATGCGTTAGGGTCAGATGGGATAACAACGATACCACTACCTTCATAATATCTTCTTTTATCCCAAATAGGTCTAAGTATAGTGTTCCATTTAAAACCTCTAGAAGATTTAGGATGATTACTTTTTGGATCGTTTTTTTTACGAAGAGAATTTGTTTTTACCATCAACTTCGCGTAATTGACGTAATCTTCATCTGAATAAATACTATTATCTGGTTGTTTAGATGTGATTAACTCCCATAGGCCAGGCGTGCCTACATATTTCTCATTTCCCAGAAAAATATCATTTTCTTGAACATTAACTTCTTTGTTTCCAATATAAAACTTACCCTTTTTGCGAGTTATTCCAAACGTTTTATCAGCATTTTTTTCATTATCAGTATACATTCCTAAATATTTATCCGCTATTTCACCAATAAATAATTTATCTAATCCTTCTTCAGGTAATTCATCATAAGCTTGAATAGAAGGGAGGCCTGGAAAAGTAATAGCCTGTGGTAAGCTTTTAATACGTTCTTTAATAGGTTTAAGCCCCTCTGTAATCTCCTTTGCTGCAGCTTTTTGCGTTTCTGTTATAGGTTTAAAAAACTTTGAAAGGTCAGTTTGTAATTCTTGTTCACCTGTTCTCTCTGCTAGTAGATTATCCCGAATATTCTTTTTCGTTTCGAGATACTCTTTTACAATTAAGTCTCTTTTTGCAGGGTCAGTTATTTTTAGAAATGACATTTTTAATTAGCAACATATTTTTTTAACGCAATTTAACGCAATTTAACGCAATTTAACGCAATTTAACGCAATTTAACACAATTTTAATATATAAGAGCATATATAATGCTTTTATATATTTATTCATCTCCTATTTCACATTGACATTTACATCTAAACTTAGGTAATTTAGGTAACTTAAAAGGTATACTAGACAGTATGTTTGTTTTCGGCAAGCCTCCGAAGAAAGGACTCCCTCGCTTCTTGCCTCCCTTTCTCAATCAAACTTTCCTTTTCTTCTGTTGTTACCTTCTTCCTAAATTTACTTCTTATTTCACTCTTCATATCTTCATATTTATTCATTTCATCCATTATCAACTTAAACTCATCATCAGATATGTGGTTATCCATTAAAGCTTTTGATACATGATTATCTATAGTATTAAGCTTAGCAGCAGCAAGCATTTGAATCTTCAAATGTTTTTCAGCTTTAGCAGTAGTTTTCCTAACAAATATTTTACTAACCAATGAAGAAAGACCAATTACGCCAGCGGCACTCTCTAATCCAACAGCAACAGGTGCCGCGGCAACCGTAGAAAGCAAAACAACACCTGCACCACCTAACGCTAATGAAACAACAACCAATGCACCTTCAACATTATCAACTACTTTAGCCATTCTAGCATATTTCTTATTCAATCTCTCCCTTTCATTTATTTCCTTCTTTAGGAAATTTTGTACTTCAGATATTTTTTTAAGTCTATAAGAATGACCATTATCCATTGTTTCCATTTCAATAGGTGGAGCGTTAGGGGTAACCTGTTCTTTGGGTAATATAGGATATATTTTATTAGGGTGTTTCTGATCTGTATCTGCCATTTTATAAATATAATAATTTTTTTATGGCAAATATTTTAGATAGCAGAATAACTCTCCCCCAGGTATTTCAATTGGTTTTTGTGAGAAATTATAAATGTAGACTAAGATATCATTAACGTCATTATCAAGATGTATACCATTAGAAATGGTTAAACTATCTTTCCATTTATTACTAATAGATATCACTACAACTCCTCGTGTAGCTATATAACCAAATCCTAACGGAACTCTCATACCATTATTAGGAGGAATCTTGATAGTTACTTGTGAGTATATTTTCCATTTTAGAGAATCTTGCTTTAAGGGTTGATATCTTACTCCATGTAAATGAGGTTTCCAAAATATAGTTTTATGTTGGGTAGTAATATTAGGTTTTATACCAAATTTATGTATATCCATTTTTTATTTATTGTAAATAATATTTATAATATAGCTCCTAGGATAGGGATATTAGCAAATGGGCTATTAGGCCCAAGTAAAAGCCCTTTTCCATCATACATTTTTCCTCCTTGCTTTAAATACAACCCATCACCAACAGACTCTAATCCTTTACCTTTGTATGGTTTTAAGTATAATCCACTTCCATCAGTTTCAACTTGGCAAACACATCCTCCTTTTTTAAGATAAAGACCTGACCCCATAGCTTTTTGAACACCTGTTTGAGCTAATCCAGAAAGAGCACCAACACCTAAAGCTGGTAAAACGGTTTTTGCAAGCATCGGTAAAGCCCTAGCAGCTAACCCAGCTAACATTCCGAGGAAACCTCCCTCTGTTTTCATGTTATGTTTAAGTTGTTTTGTAGTCATTCTAATAGTTATACCCACACCATCCTCATAGGCTTTAGCCATTTTCTTTGCTTGTGAATTGGTAATTGCTAAAACATCATTACCTTGTAAATCTTCATGACCTAAACGAATACTTACTGGGCAACTAGCTTTAACAGCATGTTGAAGTTTTTGCTTTTGCCCTTCAGATATATTTACTTTAACATTAGTGTAACTCGTCATTTTATATACAAGTATTTTTTTATTTAGCTTATCTCGCTTCTCTAATATGAAACCTAATCGTTAATTTTTCACCTCTAAGATTTAGTAAATTACCATCTTGGTCCGTAATATCTACATTTAGGTTATGTATTTCATTTAATGTTATTGGTAAGTATACTAAATTAACTGGTGACTCAATTATCTTATATCCAGGTGCAACATCTGGGAAAAAAGAGTAAATAGTATTTCTTGGTGTACCATTAACGTAACTTCCTGAGATAATATCTATGTTAACTAGCAAACTATTTATGCTAAGAATGTTTACTACCTCCTCTGACTCGTGAAATCCTTGCGTATATTTAGCTCGAGTAAATCCTAATACTTTAGCGATGGAACCTGGTTGATTAAAATCTACTTGATAATTATTATCAATAATAAGAACAGACTTTAGGGTATTAGTGTTCGCAGAAAAGTTAATAGGATACTCTTCATTAACTCTATCGTAATGACCATTTTTTCTCATTTCCTGACGAATCGTATCATTAATGTCAACGAGGTCATAACTTCCTTCAGGTATTTTTATTTTAATCCATGTGGTGCCATTGTCTGGAGAATAAACGAATGTGTTGTTCGTTTCATCAATGTTTGGAAAAGAGTAGTAAGTTTCAAGGTTTACCATAGCTATTTCATATACTTTATCCTTTTCCAGTTGAATTGGAGGATTAAACCTTGTTCTAAAACGTGTTTTGTTATCGCTTACTATGATTTGAGACGATGATTTATGACTCGTATTTTTTACAATTTGTCCTAAAAGTTCTTCCATTTTATAATATTTAAATATTTTTTATACTGACTTAGGTATGTAGAAGTTATCAACACTGTTTCTATACTTTCCATCATTTTTTTTACTGGTTAAGTCAATGATAGCAAAACCATGTGGTCTTTCCCATGCCTCTTCACAAAACTTTATAAACTCTTTCCTAGGCATATCTTCACCTACATGATCGTAATAAATATGATTAATGCTTTTTTGGGTTTGTGGGAAAAGGCAAATAAAATTAGCGTTTTCTCTAATAGTTTGCCTTGGTAATCTAAAATAATTCTGGGCGAGGTAAAAGCAGTCAACATTATTATGCCTTCCTCGAACGTAGTAACACTCACATTTATTTTGCTTTTCTAAAAGTAAATCATCGAAAATCATTAAATTTTTATTTTCTGGGTTTAACTCTCTCGGATCAGGTACATCACTATCATCTTCAAAGAAGGTGCAATTTATATCTGATTTGTTTTTAATCGTTTTAGCCCATTCTTCAATTAAAGCTATTGGTGAAATGTTTAGTCCTTGTACTTCATCACGCATGTTAAACAATCTTAAGATACATTCTTTTGGTAGTTTTTCTTCAAAAGCCTTTTTTATTATTCGGTATTCCGGTTGATGAAGACTTCTTCCAAAAACATTTAAATAGTTGTAGTCAAGCCAATCTGGTCTGAGTAAAAGGTTTATCAAAAAAGTAGTTTTACCACATGATGATTTACCTACAATTAAACCCCTAATACTTTTTGGGAAAAGGGGGTTATTAAATCTCTTTGATAGTACTTCATTCCATGATAAATCCATAATATCCATTTTTATTTAAATATTTTTATTTTTTTATATAAAACAACATGTATTGCGTTAAATGTAAAAAACATACAGATACGAATGATATAAAATATACCATTTCTAAAAATGGAAGAAATATGATGAAGGGGAAATGTGTTATTTGTGGAATAACTAAATCGCAATTTATAAAAAAAAAACTACCGGGAGTAGTATATTAAATAAATTTATAAATAATTTACCCGTTGAAATGCATCTACCAGGGCACAACTTTACAGGACCAGGTACCAAACTAAATAAAAGACTCAATCCTGATTTAACACCGAAGAAGTGGAGTAAACCTATAAACCGTGTTGATAAAGCCGCTTATAATCATGATGTTTGCTATCTTCAACACAACGATACTGCTACAAGAAACGCAGTGTGTGATAAGAATATGTTAACGGAGTTAGAAGGGATTTACAATCCTAGTATTAGAGAAAAAATGGAAAGAGGTTTGGTAAGTAGACTCATTGGAACGAAAATGAAATTTGGAATGGGAGTAAAAAAAAAATTTTAGCGGAAGAATTGCATAAACCCGTAAGAAGAAAATTTAAAAAAAGGAGAGTTATAGTAAACGGTATAGATAAGATATGGGCTGTGGATTTAGTAGACATGCAAGCATTTTCTAAGTTTAATCGCGGTATTAAATACCTTCTCGCTGTCATTGATATCTTTTCTAAATATGGATATCTGGTGCCATTAAAAGATAAAACAGGAAAATCTGTTGCTATAGCATTAAAAAGTATTTTTAAGGAGAGAAAACCCGAAAAAATGTGGGTGGATAAGGGTAAAGAGTTTTATAACAAAGATGTAAAAGACTTGGTTGAATTATATTCTACTGAAAATGAGGAAAAATCAAGTGTGGTTGAGAGATGGATTAGGACAATGAAAGAAAAAATGTGGAAGTATTTCTCCGCTAACTCTACAAACGTTTACATTAATGTGCTACCGGATTTGGTTAAAAAATATAATAACACGAGGCATTCATCTATTAAGATGACCCCGGTAAACGCTAGTAAAAAAGAAAATGAAACGAGAGTTTGGAGAAATCTTTACCCTGATAATCTTGAAATAAGAGACTTTAATCCTAAGTTTTCCGTTGGAGATAAAGTAAGGATAACTAAAAAGAAAAAGACTTTTGAAAAAGGTTATACAACAAGATGGACTGAGGAGGTTTTTACAGTTTCTGAAGTAAAACTTACATCACCTATAACATATAAAATTAAAGATTTTAATGGAGAAGAAATACAAGGTACCTTTTATGAACCTGAACTGCAGAAAACTAGTCAAGAGGTGTATAGGATAGAAAAGGTTATTAAAAAAGGAAAAAAGAAATCTCTCGTAAAGTGGAAAGGTTATCCCGATGAATTTAATTCATGGGTTGACAATAAAGATATTAGAAATATTTAACTATAAAAAAATGTCAAATATTTCGATTGAAAACGTAATTTTACCGAATAAACCGTTGAACAATTTCGAATTAGAGGGTGTCGTTAAAAGATTAAAGATTCCTTATTTTAGAGGAGTTTTTTTACTAGATACGTTACCGAAAAAACCGAGTAAAAAAGAATGTGGTATAGTAAACTTTGATAAAAGTAATGGTCCTGGTACACATTGGGTCGCTTGGTATAAAAATGGTAAAACTAAAATTTATTTTGATAGTTATGGCATACAACCACCTATTGAAATTCGAGATTATTTAAAAAGCCCAATACAGTACAATACTGACCAATTACAACAAGCTGGGCAAGTATTTTGTGGTCATTTATGTTTGTACATTCTAAAAGAGTTATCTAGAGGTAATCAGTTTCAAAATGTTTTAAATAAACTTTTTTAGTGCTATATAAAAAAATGCCTGTTAACAAATTCGGAAGAATGAAAGATGGTGGTGAAACAAGCGGTGATGGTGTGTCACTCACTTACATAAATAATAATTTTTTACGTAAAGATGGAACAACTGTTGTTAGTGGGTCTATAGACATGAATGGTAATACATTAACAAGGGTTAGTAATCCAGTAAATCCTCAAGATACAGCAACTAAGGCTTATGTTGACGCTAACTCAGGGTTGTTGGGTGAAAACGGAGGATACCATGTTACTGGATATTTAAATATGGGTTTTAATCCAATAAGAAATGTTAAGGATCCAAAAGAACCAGGTGAAGCTGCTACTAAAAATTATGTGGATAATGTTGATAGAGCCTTTGTTTATAAAGATGGAAGGTGGTATGAGGCAGATGATGCAATCTCAATGGGAGGGCGAGTAATTAACAATCTTGGAATCCCTACAAGACACGACCAAGCCTCTAATAAGTTTTATGTGGATACCGCTATTGAAGCGGCTACCGCAGGTGAAAAAGCTTTAACAAAAAAACAAGATGGTTCCTATTCAATAGATGGTGGAATAGATATGAATGGTAACTCGATTACTGGGTTGCCAAATCCTGTATCCCGTGACTCTGCTGTCAATAAAAATTATGTTGATAATGGTGGAGCTATTATAAAAAATCCGGATGGGAGTTTCATGGCGGTGACTAACATAGACCTTCAAGGTTTTTCTATAAAAAACGCGGCAACACCGGTAGAAGAGAGAGATTTAGTGACAAAATCCTATGTGGATAGAAAAGTATCTCTTCCTTCTCTCATAGGTCCTAAACCTATTATAACTGTGTGGGCTGAAGAAAATGGACCATTAGGGGATGGTAATTATGAGTTTTCATTCGGTAATGGTAATTCAGGTAGAAAGCATGGTTTAGGGGGTTATTGTATGAGTGCTCCGGGTAGAATCATAAGAGGAAGTTTAACGGTTGTTAAAGATAATGTTAATGTACGAGGAGAAGAGATAAAAGTTAATATATCGATAAACGGAAATGAGCAGGTTGATTATTCTATTATTAAAAAAGAGGATGAAACTTGTAGTTGTACGGTTTTTCCGAGTGCGTTGGAGGTACAACAATGTGACATCGTAAACTTTATTTCGAGAACAGATAGTCGTAATGTAACACACGCTTATATATCTATTTTGTTAGAGTTAGACTTGTAGATATATAATATATTATAAAAAAATATATTATATATTTATTTTACTTTTTTCATATCATGTATAATTTCTATTAAAGTATCAATAACTAATGATAATGCTTGAATTTTTTTATCTAATTCATCAATTTGTTTTTTAATAATGCTTATATCAATAGGTTTATCTTTTTTCTTTGAAAATAGCTTCATAAACTTCATTTTAAATATTTTACAAAATTCTTTTAACATAAGATTCTGTTCTACATATGGGACATTTATTATCTGCAAGTTCATTACATTTTTCACATATTGATACATGACCGCAGTTGCAATATATTACATTAGGTTTAACTTCATCACATATGATGCAAGATTCTGAGTAAAATGTTTTTGAAGTGTTATTTATAACTGTAATAGTTTCTTCTTGTTCTTCATTTTCAGAATCAGATTCAAATTCAGGTTCAATATTTCTCATATACTCATCCATATACTCATCCATATGCTCATTCATATCTATATATGAGTCTACTATTTCATTTTCAATATGAGTAGAATGTGCTAGATATGCGGCTATTTCTATTAAAGTCACTTTTTCTTGGTTTACATCATTACTATTAATAAAACATTGGATATCATTTATTGTTTTATTTAATTTTTCTTCGAATTTAGAAGTTACAAGATTAATACTATGAACACACTCATATGAATTATGAAAAATGTTACAACAAAACGCGTTAATTCTTCTCATATTTGTAGTTATTATTATATACATTGAAATACCTTCAAATGGAAGTATATCTTCATCAAAATAACATGTTAACTTATCACTAAAAACATGGAAAAAAAGACCTTTATATTTTGACAAAACATTACATATAGAGCTAATTGGAAATTCCTTATTTATCTCATAGTGGTTAGTAACAAGATTTTTTTCTCTATTAGTTAAAAAATCGATGTTTATTGATTGATCGCTCATTTTTTTTATATAATATAATTTCTTTAACTTATTTTATTTCCTACATATAGGGCATCTACTTAAGGGGTGTATTTTATCACATTCCTCACATATACATAGATGCCCGCAACCAAATGTTATATTAGGTTTATTAATGATACATATACAACATTTATCTTCTGAAAAAATTTTTTGTTTTCGATTAAAATTTGTTGGTTTAAGTTTTAAGAAATCTATGCTATAGTAATCTCTATCTCTTATAACAAAAAAAGAATCATTAAAGTCACTTCTATTAATAAAAGTTATTTTACCCAATGCATCAGTAATTTTAACAAGTGTAGCGTCATTTCTATTAGTTCTAACATAATTAGATAGTGTTACATTTTTTGTTAATTTTTTTATTTTTTTTAATGCTTCATTCACATCAGGGTCTCCATATAAATTTTCTAATCTACTACTAAATTCTATAAAAGGTGAAAGAAAATTAAAATTTCTCGACTTTTTACTTGGTTCTCTATGGTATAATAATACTCTAGGTTTGAATTCAAAAACATGCTTTTCACAAAAATTTATTTCATTTTGATAAGGAATTAGATGTCTTCCACTTCCTGGTCTAGTATCAAACCAATAAGGACCAACTCTTTTTCTTTCTTCAGTTTTATTATCGTAGAGACCCACCCACATAGATAAATTATGTGTACCATGCCTCTCCATTTCTTTACTAAAACAATAATATATAACAGGTGCCGCTTTTCTCAAAGCAGTACAATAATCGTTATGATGGATATTTGGGAAATATACTTTTCTTCCTGGAGTACCAAAAACAGGGATTTCTTTAGATTTATTTTTAATATGTCTTTTTAATATTCCTACTTGACTTGCGGTTAATCGTTTGAAACAACTCATTTTTTTTATATAATATAATTTCTTTAACTTATTTTATTTTAGAGAACAATATAGACACATTAGCATGGGGACATCAATTAATATAGGTTTGAGATTTTGCTCATATAGGTATATGTGGGAAAAAATGAAATGTGTAGTCCCTCATGCATGGACTTATTCTATGTTGGTACATAGGGGGACCCCATACATTAGTTAATGTGTTGGTTAGTGGATGTGTTGGCTTATCTATTGATTGGTGTTTTAATTTCTGGTTACATTCCTGGAAATTAATTCTTGGAAAATGTTTGAAGGGTTAAGGGTTAAGGAGATTAGGGGTTAAAGGTTAAGGGTTAAGGGGTTAAGGGATTAGGGGTTAAAAGGTTAAAGGGATTAGGGGTTAAAGGTTAAAGGTTAAGGGTTAAAGGGATTAGGGGGTTAAAAGGTTAAGGGGATTAGGGGTTAAAGGTTAAAGGTTAAGGGTTAAAGGGATTAGGGGGTTAAAAGGTTAAGGGGTTAAAGAATTAGGGGGTTAAAGGTTAAAGGGTTAAAGAATTAGGGGGTTAAAGGTTAAAGGGTTAAAGAATTAGGGGGTTAAAAGGTTAAGGGGTTAAAAGGTTAAAGGGTTAAAGAATTAGGGGGTTAACCATCTCACTGGTTATTGGGGTAGCTCTCTCACTATTTATCTACTCATAACCATCACTTTAGTCGTGTTTATTTTGACATGAACGATGTCTATTCGCTTATGTCCCAATATGTTACTTATCATCAAAGTTCTGAAAGTATGGAATGCTTCGATTGTTTGCTTGTCTGATGTTCCACACCGTTTTGAACATTATTTCGGTTATATGCCTGCGGCCAGTGCATCTGTCAATGCTTCCCTAGAGTTCCTTTTACCTTTACTTTGCACAGTATTCTTCTCAAGCCACTGGCAGCTCTCCCACAGTGTGAAATGC
Organism: Hippopus hippopus; assembly: GCA_946811185.2. NCBI lineage: Eukaryota > Metazoa > Mollusca > Bivalvia > Cardiida > Cardiidae > Hippopus > Hippopus hippopus. Next base: position 43,067,330 of record OX328097.1, read on the forward strand.
GAATCGAGCTCTAAAATGGTGCATCTTTTAGGTAGTAAGTCGAATATTTATAAAATGAATAAAATGTGAGGGAAAAGTAAATCCCGCTTTGTCCCTACTACTGTAGATGTGAAATCAAATCGAGAAGTATCACAATATTCCGTATGCGATTTTTGGGACAATAATAAATATCGCTTTTCACATACATGTGCATCAATGATCATGTTTTTTTTTTTTAATAAAACATAACATTTTATTCTCCATATTAAACTTATTACAAGCTAAAATAAGTCCAGCAGACGACCTTGACCCTTCACCGAACAGTCCCGTGTTTTAACGATCCTGTAAAAGAAGGCCTTCGAAAACATTGTAGGTGTGAAGAAAATTCTGGTAGCCAGCACATCCCACAACGTTCTCTACCCGTTAATAGAACATTTACACCATTTCATTTAAGCTATATCTACATGTTCATCTAAATCTGCGAATGCTTTGAATTTAGACAAGTCCAAAATTTTGTCATTTATAAAATAAAGTTTAATAGAATTTCGATTATCAAAATCACGCTTTGAAAATCACCCCGGTATAGGAAAGAAAGGGTTATTGTTAGCAGTATCCTATTTGCCAGTGTTTTCAAAGACGCGGGCGGCTACAAGACGACGAGAGTCGTCCAAGGGAGGTAACCAACTCTTTAATTTCACACAATCTCGACTTATAACGACCTGGAGGAAGGAGCCTTTTAAGAAAATTGCGCCTTAAAGGAGAAATAGTGTAAACAGCAATTTGTCCTTTCTCCCACAATGTTTACTTCCCTTTAGAAAAAAAATCCAATTTTGAGTCACGTTTACTTTGTCGTCTGCAAATGCTCTCAATTTTCCATTATTTTGTCATCTAGTACAGAGGTAATTATCATCTGCTTACGTCTTCGGATTCGGAAACACAAAGATGTAGTCTTCCTCACCATTTTGCTTTTCATCATCGCTCTGAAATAGCATTATACATTTGCTATGTTTTATTTCATTTTTTTTTTTGAGACTAGTTGAAATCAAACGAAAACTTTGAGAAATTTTTTAGTAGATACATGGGTAAATCTATACATAAAAACTAAAGAAAACCTCTATAACTGGAGGAGAGTGATAATATTAGAAAAAATAGACGGTATTCTAAGGAAAAGAATGAAGGAGTCTAAGAGTTAAGAATTTACTCCAGAAGTTGTATAAAGTTATAGGTATATTACTTTGAAATTCCATGCTCAACAGCTTTGAGCACGAAAAAAGTTTTATAAGCACTGTCTGCTTCGAATCTGTCTGCTAAATCACTCAAAGTGGTCATCGACAATGTACGTGTAAACTGTATAGGTCTTACCATTTCTAATATAATGTTATCCTCCTCCTCGTTTGGCTGAATACAGCTCTTAGATAAAATATGGTGTAGTGACGATGTGTAAATATCTCTCGTCTTTTTTAAGGCGGCTGCCAGCCTGAATGATTCCAAAAAGAATATAAGAGTGTAGACCGAGGCAAGAATGTGAGTTTGTGCTATCTGAAAATAAAAATGGTCTACACCTTCAACTATCGGACAACCCCCATTAAATGACACAAAAATCAAACAAGGGAAGTTTATAAAATAGTAAGAAGTGTAAATTCAGCGGTATATGGGTTAATTCTACTACTCTGTTAAACCGAAAGTGTATTCTCGCTATGAAATCCAAAATTTTGTCGCTGACGGAACGAGATCGTTAATGTTGAACTGTAATTGTTTCAAAGATGGAAAGGTACGTGAAATTCTGTGACTTTGTCATCGCTTAGTTTTGTTATTGCTGCATGACAAGAATAACTGTTTCTCAGTAACTTCCTCACCTTGATTTACATCTGAACAAAAAATGCTTTTATCATCATTGGAAAAAAAAAGAGTTCTCTAAAACAGCATGTTCTCCTATTTATCATCTTTATAAAACATCAAAAGAACCTTTCATCAGCCGCTTGTGGGACAATAGTAATGTAGTCGTTATTGATTGTATCGATCTATAAATGATAAATGATTGCTTTATCTTTAGTCATCCTTTTGTTCATTCTTCCATTCATACATTCCATTTATGCTGTAAATAGCCTGCACAGCGATGGGTTAAGAAAGGGTCATGAAATGTTTTAAAACCTTGTTATGTAATCCTGGATTACGGGTCTTCGACTGGTGCCAGTTATTGCGTCATGATGTAAGTGAATGGCCAGCTCTCGACGTACTGACTCCAATTGTTGGAACGTGTTTCTAGTTTTGTCTTCGTCCAGTCGCGAAAAAACTTGAAGAAATTCTGTAAGTCTGTAAATAATTGATAAAGGGTGAATTGCAGTATGACGAAAATGGCAGGTTGCAGGCTTTTGATCATTCTCGGCAAACTTTCGTGATGAATAAAGTTGAACACAATGATTCACATCTGGGCTGCTGAGGATGTCTTTTGGTCAACACAGTAAACCTTCCAACATTATTTTCTCCTTTAACTCTTTACTATACAATCCCGTGTTTTAGCGACCCTGAGAAATAAGTATTTCTTAAAAAAATTGTGGGAAAAGGAGAAAATGCTGGATACCAGTTATTCTATTCCCCCTCCCAATGTCTTCAAGCATTTGAAAATATAATTTCCATTATTTGTGCCACATTTAATTGTTGTCTGCAAATGCTTTTAACTTGGACAAGTCTTAAACTTTTTCAGTCTATGGCTGCACAAATTCTCTACACTTAGTAGGGATGGAAGATGTTGCCTTTTAAAAGCAACTGTTCTTTAAATCAGCGACTCTGCACGCAGAGCATGTTTACCTGAGACGAGACTGTAACTGCCGTACAAAGTATTTCAGGTAGGGTCTAGTTGAATAAAACCCAGCCCAGTATTGATCGCCTCTGTCTGAATAGGTCAGAAAATCTCCAGATAACGTTGGAAATCTTTTCTCTGGTGGAACATCTAGGTTTTCCTGACGGAGAGCCGTGAAATAGTCGGCCAGAGTCCCGAATTTAATCTATAAATGATTTGTACAAATCCAGTCAAATAAGTGAAATGAAAAGATTCCTCCAGCAGGAAAATTAAAGTGCTTAACAAGTACAATGCCTTTTTAACCTCATCAGAGAACACAAGTAAGGTATGATTAAGATCAGGCAGCAGTTTTCGTTTTAAGTCTGACCTTTTTACCCTCGATATGCATATGAGCAGTCATATAGTCCTGACCAGATTCTTTAAGAATCATGGTTAAATATTTCATGTAACACTGACAAAGAAATGTTTATGAGCAAATTATTGCAAAGAAGCAGAAGACACGAAAAAAGAGTAAAATACGTCAATGGTCATAGCGTCGTTGTCGTTCATGTATTTCATCAGTTTCTCCATATTGATGAGCTGTCTGTCCCATCCTTCACCACTGTCGTAACGGAAATCATCACCATGTGGCATTAAAACCACTTTACTTCGGTACAACTCGGACTTCTTCTGGAGTTGTTCCCATAATTCTTGGGCTCTGCAATAATTATTTCCTTCTTTGTCTCAAAAATACATCTGACTTCTCGTACAAAAAATGCGTGATAGAAAAACAAGATTGAGCTCAAAAAGAAAATATTCAAAATTCCGTAATATAAGGAAAAAATGTAAGCTGGGCCATGGACAATGCCTCTAGCAGTTTCTTGGGTATAATATGAAATAATATACAGAAATAGTGCAATTAGGGGTTTGGTTATTTTCAACAGATCTATTCTTTATTTGATAAAATTAATTTTATTTATCATTCTTCTATTTTCCGTCAAAGGAAATTAAATACAAACTACCTTTGTAATGAAAACGGAGTCTTTATATTTTTATAAACGATAATTGAAAGAAAATCAAGCTAAGAAAATCTAGCTCAATTAAGTTCAGGTAACTCTTTCAAATAGTGCAATTTTGCCTCCAAAATTCAAAGATAATAATAAATACCGTTGTTGATTAAAATAAAAAATGAAAGAAGTTTTTTTTTTTTTTCAGAAAATGTATGTAACATTGTTGCAAAGATGAGGAGTACGTTACCATCATACAAGGAAAGCTTACAACATAGCTATGTTTCCCTCTGTTACGTTTAAAAGATCCGCATGTTTCGTTCCTTGGAAACAGTTCTTCTTGTAAAAATCAAACTGACAACAAACATGACGATCGGGACCACAGGAATACGGTATACTGTAGAGTAGAAACGGCATCATGTGACAAAAAATACCATTTCTATGGTTACCTGTAAATAAATTTAGAAAAAGAATACATATGTAGAAAACAAGAAAAAAAGTTTGGAACTGTGGACTACCAAAACTTATTGCTGCAAGAATGATTAAGTCCGCTTTTGAAAACATTTACGAAAGTATAAAAAAGTAAGTTAAAAACGGTACATTCATAAGTCCAAAAATCGCTGTAACGAAACGTATACTTTAACTGTTAACGTACCATAAAACCAGGCTGTTTTTCAAGAGTTAAAGTAGTAACACTTATATCTTAGTTTTTTTACTTACCCCAAGATTGTCTCCAGAAAAATTCAAAATACTTTTCTCTGGCAAAGAATCTTTTTACAGCGAAATGGGTCCGCTGTATTACCATATTTTGAATCCCAGAGGTCTGTATTATATAGGGAATCGTAGAGGAGTGTCCAAATGGGTCTATAGCCCAGCTTGTGTTTACCGTAATGTCTGCGAAAAAAAAATAATAAAATGCATTCAAAACTAATGTACAACATCTACAACAAAAAGTTACCCCATGAAATTTTAAACACACCCAAACAAATCGAAATTGCGTAGTTTGTATCATGCATCGGCAACAGCCGTGCGGAGACCGATAGGTGACTATAAGGATTAAGACTCATTCCTTTGTACCTCTCGTTCCTATAATTATATAATCTTCTTACTCTCTTGTATTCTTTTTGAGCGTTTCTGTTACACGATAATGTACTTTTTTCCCAGCTTTTTAGTACAAATACAAAACCACCGAATGTGTTAGAAAAATTCAGGATAAATGAGCAACTCGACAGTTATAGATTTACAACTTCTGACCTACTGAATGTATCCTGTATCCATTTGTGACCCTCTGTTAACTGGTCGATCAATGCGAAATATTGAGTTGAGGCTTCGTCTGGCATCACCCAACCGCCTGTCACCAGCTCTAGTTTACCTTGTGCTATCAGCCTGTTAGACATAAGTGCCAATATTACCCTAACTTATTATCACATGCAGTTGAATTGTCTTTGTATTGTAGAGGACCAACATTGTAGCAACAGGAACTGTAGCTCGTAAAGATGTTAGCGTGTAGAGAACAGCCACTATTTCAATGTTACTTGTCCATTTGTGATAGGGATGCTTTCAAAGTCGTCTGCTGAAAAACTTGTTTCAATACGTAAAGTATTTATTGCTATTTTAGACTGATTTACGGTAAATATGGTTTTACAGTTTTCCCCAAGGAAGAATTTTCTCTTTGAAAAAGGTGGGAATGAAAAGCGAAAAGTTTGCCCATCCTTATGAGTATCGCATGGCTCATTCAACTAAAACGAACCCTTAAATTAAATCGGTATACCACATCACTGTTTGTTTCAAAATAGATCTATGTATTTGATCAAAATTGAGATGAACTCGTACACTAGTTCAAGTTTTCGAGTTCACCGTGCCAAGCGATGAGTAACTATGACCGAGGTCGGAGTGGGACAGAACTGTGCAGGGAGGAGTAGGGATATTACCCGTAAATCATAAAAAGCACCGTTCAACAAACATATCTTGGATCTAACAGTTATGCTTATATTACGTTCTCATCGTTTTTCTCTGATCCTCCTTTGCTGTTTTCCACCACCAGTTCAAGAATACCGTCTCGGACCAGATAAACTTCCAGCTTGGATGTTCTTTCAACTTGTTCACCATCAGATCGAGAGTTCGTCTTGTATGAGATCTGTAATAGCTGTCAGCGGTTTGAAGCCATCCTGAAATTTCAATACAATCAAGTGGACCATAACAAACTATTCAAAAGTAACATGTAGTATGTGAATTCGAGTCCGGTCGTGTAGAAATCTGGGTTCCTCATAAAAAGGTCCCTGAATGCATGCAGATCGTCTATATATGAACCACGTTCTGGCAAAAGAGAGTTTGAAATGCATCTTCACCTGATGCACTATGCCAAGCATCCGTAATCTTGAAAAAAGAATCCAGCAATGTATGGAATTTTTTTTTTTTTGTATATTCAAAAATTTGTTTTATTTTATTTGCTCATTTTTATGTCAACCGTACTCTTTTTATCCCTTCTATGGCATGGTTTTGTCTATTATACTAACGGAATCGGAAGTGTTCGGCGCATTACCTTAAACAAAATCTTTTACACCAATAAAAAGTAGATCTCTAACATGGACTCTAACACTTAGGCTACTATGTGCGACTTTGTGAGCTTTTGCGGATAGTGTAGATCAGGATCAGACTGCAGAGGACTTGCAGTCTAATGTTGGATCTGCACTGTCCAATACGGTGAGATTTGATATCGCCGACGAGCAATATTTTTAAATCGTGTACTATGGCAGGAAACCTTTAGTTCACTTTATTTAGCAGCTTAAAGGCCCAGTAAAGGCCAAAATATCAAAGCAGGTGTCATAATACATTTGAGCCAGGCTCTGGCAAAAGGGGGCTTAATGCATCACTGTGATACATGATACCGGCCCAAGTCATCACACAATTATGGATCCACAATAGCCACTTTTTTAAATAACCGACTTAATCATGAGGTAGACTGGTCCTTTGACAAACAGAAAATAGACCTATAGCGAAAAGTTTCGGTCCAGGTCAGCCTGCGCGGACTGCGCAGGCTGACCTGGGTCGATACTTTTCGCAGATGCATTAAGCCCCCTTTTCACAGAGCACGGCTCATTTAAATTTAAATCATACCCATTTAAAAGTATGGAAAATATTGTGGAAATGACAGTCTGTTATCGTGTGGTCGGGCCATATGTTAGTCGCTGGCAGAAAAAGAATTTTAAAATCAGGCAAAAAGTAAACAAAAGACACAGCTACCTGGCAGTTTTGAAATTAATTTTTCTGTCAGCTACTAACACTTGGAGCCACCGTACAATGACAGATTGTCATCTTCTAAATAATTTCCATACTTTTAAATGGTATGATATAAATTCAAATGCATTTAAACACCCGCTTTGTTTACATTTGGCCTTTATTGTTACTTTAAGGGCAAAGATAAGTCATTGGCGCCTCGGCAGGAGACAGACCAGAAAAAACAATATGGGATGAGTAAAAATTTCTTGTTTGTATCCGCGCTGTCGGCGCTACTGATGGAGAAGTAACTTCCTAAAAAGCACTGCATTCACAGCCGAACACTGGTGAAATCAGGTAAAGGCATGTCTCAGAGGGCTGTCACGTTGATACGACTGAAATACTGTTTTAATACTTTACTAACCCCAGGGACGATAGCTTTTGAAAACATTCTCGGAAAAGGAGAAAATGCTGATAACCAGCATTTCTCCTTTTTCCACACAGTTTCTATAATTTCTATGACAGAAGTCATCTCTTCCGCTACATTAAATTTGTCGTCAGTAATTCTCAAACGTTTTCGCATTGTACAGAGGTTAATCGGTAAAAAAAAAAACACCAGTCTAACAATCACTCAATACCTGGATCTTGGTGGCTATGAGGGACCACAATCACTTGAAGCGGTTTTGCAGACCAACTGGTCACTTTGATTGTATCTATCCAACCCGTCACCGACAGAGCTAGTTTGGGATAACCGACACTCACCAAATCCCATACATCTTCCATCTGAAACAGATATATCAGCCATGTTCTGTGAAAAGTGGGCTTAATACATCTGCAAAAAGTATCGATCCAGGTCAGCCTGCGCAGTCCGCGCAGGCTGATCTGTGTCGAAACTTTTTGCTTTTGGTAATCTTTAGACATATTCAAGGACCTTTCTACCTCAGTATTCGGCTGGTCGTTAGACAAAATGGATTTTATTGATACATAATTATGTGATGACTGACTTGGTATAATGCGTCACGGAGATATATTAAACCCCCGTCTGCCAGAGTATGGTTCATATACATGTATATAACGCATTACCAGACGAAAAAAAAAATCAGACTTATTCACAGCGGAAAAATTTGCAGACGACAAATTAAATATGACTCAGAGTACTGGCTTTGTATATCAAAAGGTAGGAAAAAGTGGGAAAATAGCTGATGCTGCTTACCACCATTTTTTTTTTTTCACACAATGTTTTCATCAGCTATCTTTCCTAGCGTCATAAAAACACGGTATAGTTTGCTAAAAGGTCAAAAAAGTAAACTAGTGAAAAGAACAGACAAGATTTAAAACATTGTGGGAAAGGCAGAAAACGCTGATGATCAGTATTACTTCATTTTTCCACTTTGCTTTCAAAAGCCTTCTGTCATAGGTTCGTTAAAACACAGGATCACTTGCTAAAGGATTAATCCCTCATCCAAGGTATTCACCTACCAATCTCAAAAACACTCTTAGTCTAAATCTCAAGAATCTTCAAAATCCCCAAATAATACAATTTCTGATAGGCTAAATCTGTGGTAAATCAGAAGTTGCGTTACTTTCTAAATATAGAAATTAAGAACGCATGTGAAACGTTTGAAAGCTTGAATGGATCCTTAAACAATGATTGGTCCGTTCCTTTGATAATTTGATCCAGTAGCATTAGCAGTTAACCCTTGAGCTGCTAAGCACGACTCAAGGACCTTTTGCGGACAGTGTAGATCAAGATCAGACTGCACAGAACGTGCAGTCTGATCTTGGATCTACACTGTCCGATACGGAGATATTTTCTACGAAAAATTACTTTAAAACAGCAGTAGTCGGTTTTTTTTTTTTTTTGTTTTGTTTTGTTTTGTTTTATTTCGGCTTGTAAGTTTCACTTAATTTATTTAGCAGATTAAGGGTTAAAGGTTTAACATACGTCGATATCTGTATCTGGAATATTTGTCATCTTGAAGCATCTCTCAGGTACTTTCAGTGATTGTCTATCAATTTCATGATTGGCTGACATATTCATGACGTCATACATATTTGTATCAAGCAATGCAACATTTCGTCGAAGTCGGCTGTTAAAAGGGTCGTGAATCTGTTGATTATGGTTTATTAAACAAAAGATTTCTTTAAAAAAGAGGTACTGAAATAAGAATACTGAAACTTTTTGGTCGTTCATTATGGAGAAATATAATGAAAAGCAACCAGTAATTGGCTTTTTTCCCCATTGTTTTGCATACCGCTGGAATGTGAAAGTTTCAAAAGATAGAGTTTTCAAGAGTAGACGTGAATCTAAATCATTTTAAATAGGAGCTGTAGCTAATAAAAATGGTATGTCTGGAAATACATGTGGAAAAATAGTACTGGGTGATAGGGTATCAGTTAGCTGTAACAATGCTTGTACATTATTGTCATAAATGGGCCCGCAAATAGGCCTGCAGGGGGGGGGGGGGGGGCGCCAAATAAACATGTCAACCAATCGCCAATCGCAAATTAATATTTATTCGTTCGAGTATATCAAAACCAGAGAGTAGGTCAAAAGCTAGCGTATTCAGCCACGCCGATATAACATAGAGATTTTATTTTCAAGTTCGGGGGGCATCGTAAATTTGGGTAATGTTTTCACTTGTAGCAAACTTGAAACTGTTATGTTATAAGATACTAGTACTTTGGAAAGGACCAGTAGCAACACGATTTAGCTTTTTCTTCCCGCAGATTTCTGCAGACGGCTTTGGAGACAGCCTTGTAAAATGACGATAATAATCATGATTTAAGATTCAGTAGTAATTACAAAATTTATCTTACTGATAATTCTCAGTATATCACTGTTAGGTATGTAATAACTGAACGAATTCTTACATTATCATTACACACAGACACAAAGTTAATGTGAGCAATTAAAGAGGGGACCAATTAGCTTGTGTCAGATATTTATAACATAGTTATCTAAATGTAGAACGAGGCCAAATTCATACCCGCTGTATAAAGAGACGTGTGGCACCAGTCTGACCGAGTCTGTCGGCGTCCAAATATCTAGCAAACAAGAACGACGTCACGATGTACAGACATCCGGTGAAAAACAGGATATACCGGTATCGTCGACGTAATATACGTCGTAACATGCTTGTTAGCTTACAGTGTCAAACTGCAGACAGTATCTTCCATTTTTACCTCTCCATTTTTATATTCATCTTCTTCTTAATGAACTCCACTGAAAAAAAAAGCTTACATAGAACTGATAATGTTTGGGATATAATTGTTGAAACTTACCGACCATTTACAAAAAAGTGACATTTATGTCTACCCCTACAGCACTGTCATTTTAAGTATTCAAATGCAACCAAAAGTCGAAAATTTGCGCCTGCATCAACCAACATATACTTTCAGGAGCAACTGCAAATTCTTGATATTCCGATTTTTGCATTTAGGTATAAGTCTACAAAACAAATTGTATGCAGACTGAGGGTGCTTATTTCACCAACATTTTGCAGACCAAGTTAAAATCCAAGGTATAGTCGTTTAGGCAGTAACGGATCGCTAACGAAATTATCGCTGCGTACGTTTTTAATCCATCATATATGGGATAATAAATGATACCATTCGACAGCAAAATATGTGATCTTTCAAAAGCAGTCCACATTTTTAGCTGAAAAATCGTTTAACGATAAAAAAACCCTTCTTTTTCGAAGACGCTAATTAGGTCAATGGCGGATAGCTTTGGGTAGTAACGGATAGTATAGACTAATGTAGTTGAGGGGTCATCTCAAATCAGTCTGAAAACTGTCAAGTGCCGTAAATCTACAATTAAATCGTTGGTGGTGCACTTTTGATATATTTACATGGATCCAGAGTTTGATTCACAGACAGGCCAATATTGTTTTTAACATTTAACAATTTTAGTCGTAGTCTCAGCACTTCCTACCTTCAGTCTGAAGGCTTGCTCCGATGTTATTTTTTGTGACTGGGTCCCCGGAGTGGAGAAACAATCAAAAAATAACATCGGAGCTCCCCTTCGGATCCAAGGTAAGCACTACCCAGCCAATCCAGTTGCATGGGAGTTTTTTTTGTGTGTGTGTGCCGTAATTGTAATTGAAAAGGCCACGAAATAGACTGTAAGGTTAATTGGCTTCAGTAAAATGGTTGAAAGTGGAAAACAGCATCCTTTTTAAATGGTATTTGAAAAGGAGGTGGGGTGGGGGGGGGCAATTTCAAGGCATAAGTCAGAGATAAAGAGTGGTAAACTACATCAGTTCACTGTTTAATGATATCGATTGTTGCACTCAAGTGGAATTTTAAAACAGTATAAACTAGTCAAACCGGTATACTGACACATTCATGAATCAGTAACCCATGGTTGTGTCAGTAACTATATTAATTTCTGTCTCCCATTATATGATATTCTTTTTTGGTGAAATTTGAAAAAAAAAAACGTTTTGACTATAAGTGAGAATTCCTCATGATGAGCATTTTCATCACTTTGCTTCATTGTTTTCACTGAAAGCTCATAAAAAACAAACATGCTCTGTAGAAAGACTCCAGCCAATAGTTTGACATCATTAACGTACAACACAGTTTGTTCCCAAATATTTTGTTAGTACATGACATGTCATCTTTCTTCATCAATATGAAATAAACAGGTTTGTATTGCATGGAAATCAATGTTGCGCAACTTGATCATAATGAGCACTTTCATCAATTGTCAATTTTTTTTCGAACTAAACAGGTACATGTATGTTAAAATCTGTTTTAAATTATATCTGAGGATGGCTGTTTATTCTTTTGTAAGGAATATCAATAAAACAATGCATAACCATACAAGGAAGAAGAAACCAATCAAAGAAGGCACAGCAAGTTAGTTGTTGCAGATATGCTAGTTAGGACAACAGTTTTACCTACTGATACAGAATACAGGGGGTGCAAAAGTAGGTATACAGTGTATAATATGTCACTAATTATACACAGTATACCTACTTTTGCACCCCCTGTATATTGAGTAAAGTGTGCCATACAAAGAATATCTGTCTGATTGGGGGGGGGGGTTACAACATATTTTGGCAAGTTATTTGCTTCAAAAGAGGAGGGTTTTCAGTTATATAATGCAGTTACAGCTAATTGTATACTGCTTTATACAATAAGCTCAATGGAAAGATGTAAAAAGCTTCGACTGTCCGATGAAATCCCAGATACAGTTCTTAGAATAAATAATCAGTAACCTGAATATTCATTACACTGCCTTTTGGCATAGAAGACATCGTTTTATTTAGCTCTTTAAGCATACAACAATGTTTTAGACTGCTCCAAAATGAAAGCATTTGCAGCTCTAGGACAAATTATAATTATATGGCTCAAATTACTGTTTCTAAAAAGTTTGCTATACCTTGAGGGAAGTAAAAGCAGAAAATGCTGGTTACAAGCATTTTCTCCTCTTATCACGATGTTTTCAAGACTCTAGTTGCTTAGACATATAATTATATCTGCTACAGTCTGCAATAAATCATAAAAACAACTTGCCAATGGTCTAAGTCTTAGTGGCAGATGACCTATAGTTAAACCTGCTACGTCAGATATTATATGATTTCTTAGTTGATCTGTGACCATTTTATGTAGAGTTGTATCAAATATCAATAAATCCGCACTAGACAAGCATTTTTGTCATTCATATTGGAGTATTCTCCATTGACCAATAACTTTGTTTTTGTTTCAGCTTGTGGTGGCTTTATTTCAAAGGCACAATAGCCTTAAATTTATGAGTTTTCTGTCAAAACAGTTGCAATGCCACTGCATGCAGAACTGAGGGTTGATTTTTCTTTGTTGAATAAGACAATTATCAGATGGTTCAGTCATGAATACCTGAAACAAGACAAAGCTTCATATAATTAATGCACAAATTCACACTGGCCTTGCTTGAGCTTTTACCGCTTACATTTACTGTTTTTTTTGTAAAAGGTCTATTTATCAGTTGATATAAGTGCTAGTGGCACTAAATTTCCACCATGCATTGGTCACAATGACCATAATTATTACAGTTTATGCAAGATATAAACAAGTCTACAAACATTTTTATCAGAGATGAAGATCAACATACCCTAAGGTGCAGTTTTGACAAGATACCTGGTTTTAACCAATACCAGATATACCTAAACCCCTTTATCACAAAGTACTGTTTCTGATTTTACAGTGACCTATATTTTCTATTTTCTAGACCTTCATCCTCATTTTAAAAAGTTACAGATTAATTTCAATTCACATTTTACATCGGTTTGACAGTCAACACTGATTTTGGGAAGGCCCCTCTGAAGTTCTGCATATACACATTACCTCGCAAGGCTGATCCGCTACTGACTAAATCGGGCGCGGTATCTTTAGGTCAATATTCAATGCCACGCGTTTATACATGGAGCTGGTATTCTTTGTGGTAAAAGAAGACATATTTATATACCATTTCATACCAAAAACTCGTGATTTAAACTTTACATACCTGAAAATTTGATTGAAGGTTTCGTCTGCTGTATTTTTTCCTGCGTTAAAAAAATTGAACTTCCGGTTGCCCCATTTTGGTTTTTGTGAGATTAGAATACCGTCACAAATGCATATTGTAAAAAAAGACATCATCAAACTATCGTGGAAATATCATTCTTTTCAATGGTACATGGATTTGTTCTATTACATGCCGACAGAAGATTTTCTCGGTAAAACATTAACGGCCCATCCGCTATACCCTAAGATTCGCCACTGCCTAATCGACTGTAGTTTAGTTGCTAAAGATATACGGCTTGCTCACGGTTGGTAATCTACATGAACAGAACCGTTGGTTCCGCATTCTAAATCTTGTGTAGGACTTCCGGAACAGGTGCGGTTCTGAAATCGTAGCCTGTAAACATCCACCATTTTAGACGAACGAACGGTAAGTGCTTGACATTTTCGTATTTTTCTCTTCTCTGACTGATAATACCAAGAAAAACGGAATGCTATTCGACCTCTATGATATTTTACCGTGAAGAATCGCGGAGGTCAATTAGAAAACTTCCATGGATTGTCTTAGAAACCAGAAATTTTTCAGGTGTACCTCGCGAAAGACAACATTAGACGGATGAGTTTTACCTTCAACTGTACATTTTATTAAGCTATTTTGGTGATCGTTGCAGTTTTAAGTGTGCATCGGTATTAAAAAAACATGAATGATGTCCCTGGATACGTATGTGACTGAGATCGAAGAAAGTTTGCACAGAATTAGCACAGTTCTGCATATGTAGAGTGACTCCGCTTGTGTAGTTTGGTTCTGATATTGTAGATTAAGTTTTAACAGCTTCGTTTTATACCCAAGCTTCCAGAATATTATATTACAAAGTGCCAATTTCGTCCAAAATTTGCATGAAAGGTTTGCAATTCCTATGTACATCTTTAAGACAATGTCACGCACGCACGAACGCATGTACACACGCACATACACCGAACTGTCATTGTGACAACTATGTCTCGCTCACCGCAAGCGGGCTCGACAAAAATGATAAAGAAGACTCCATTGCACAGGTCAGAGATTGTAAAACCTATGATTATGCTATTAATTCATTCATGTCTGGACAACAGACTGATATCTGATTTCTTACAATGCCATTTAGAATTTTGATTTTAATTTTTAACCTTAAATCATTCTTATATATATCCCCTACAAACCCATTTTGCTGATGTATTCACTACATTCCGCCGCAATGAGACTGTTATCGGATATTTAATACCCTATTGTGAATTAAAATTTTGGGCAGATTTCCACCATTTTCTTTTGTGAAACTCTAAATAAAATTGAATAGTTTTGATATTGTAATTCAATAATACTGTAATTTCACGAAGTATTCGGAAGGAACAGATTATTATTATACTTGTTGTCCGATAAATTCATAAAAATAATTGTCTTACTGTCTCAAAATTTAGGAATGTATTGATGATGGAAGAAAAGTATTTTACTTATCAATCATCCATTATCGACAGTTTCACATTGTTAAAAAACTTTAAGTACCACAAATAATACCTGTTTATCACGATTGTGTCCAAGTAAAATTTTAATGAGGGTGTGAATGTTTAAAATGTTTTTCTCACTGATACAATCTTAACACAATCGCAGATCAGAAGGGATGACGTAATAATAATTATGTCAAAAGGGTTATTCTGGACTTAACCAAACCCGGTTATGTCGGTCATTCCTGTCTCCTTGGCGACATGTAGAAGTCTGTGTACGGGTAGTTACAACTACCAATACCGTCATGCAGTAAGGCATTTATTGGTAAAATTTACAAACTTAATGCTTCATGGTTTTTTACATTATTCTATACACGGTTTAAATAAATTAACACGCCTACATGCCTAATGAAATTTACTGCGGTCATCAAATATCATTCAAGGATTAATCCTAAACCATGATAAACAGAGACGTACAGTTCTCAAGTACTTGCTACTTAATTAATCCGGATCTGCGTTGAAATACTGAACCATTATAATTTTGTGTCCGAAAATTAAGGTGCGGACAATTTACTAACTGTCCAAAATTAGGGACAAACTAGAACCCATGAGGGCCTGTATCGCTCCACTGGCTAGAATTACAAGAGTTGGCCTGCCCAAAAACAGTCATGTTTATAAGGAGATAAAAATTTCTTGAAGGAATCTAATTAAAGTTCACCTAGGGATCATTCATGTAAAATTATGTTGAAAACGAAAAGAGTTGTTTTAAAGAAGATCATTTTAAAAGAGTTCGTGGTATGCCATGGAGGAAAAATAACCACACCAAACCCATGTTTTTTACGGGATCAAAATTTCTTAAAAGAATCCGATAAATGTTCACCCAAGGAACATTCATGTGAAATTCGGTAGAACCAAGTATGCAGTTTCAGAGAAGAAAATTTTAAAATATTTCAATATAAGTCATATAAGCCCTGCACACAAAACCCGTGCTTTTCAGTTTTCATGGGATCAAAATTTCTTTAAGGAATCTGATAAAGGTTCAGCCAAAGAACATTTATTTGAAATTTAGTTGATATCAAGTGACCGGTTTCAGCGAATATTTTTAAAGATTTCATTATTTGCCATACAGGGACAATAAGCCCCGCCAACAAACTCCATGTTTTTCAAAAATTCTTAAAGGAATCTGAAAGAGATTTACCCAAGGAATATCCCAGTGAAATGTGGTTGAAAACCATTCATTAGTTTCAGATGAGAAGATGTTTGAATGAAAAGTCTATGGATGGACACACGACAGACACAACGCCATGACAATAGCCCCACTGGCTTTTGTCCAGTGGAGCTAAAAAAAAATTATTTTGGCAAATAATTAATGCTGTCAGATAATTTCAGATGTCTGAAGATTTCGGGAAAATATGGTAAACAATCATAAATATCAGCAGGAGGTGTATAGAAAATGAAAGTTTGGGATGCAAGTCTAAATCACTAGAATCAAAATCATGAAATGTTCTACATTTACATGCTGGTCGAAATGGAAATGGAGGATAAGTGTTTGTAAAAAATTCAGTAAACAGGTTTAGTTTCTCCATAATGTTAAATAATACTCGAACCCACTCTACATGGAAAAGTTTCATTTATCTACTAAAACATTAATGTACTGGTGGTAGGAATGTTTTTTCGCCGTTAGTGGCATGCAGAGGTACAAAGATGAGAGAGACCGAGAGAGAGAAATACGGAGAAAGAGAGAGACATACATACTACATATATGCATACATCATTAAAGTCAGACAAACGGATAGGGACGGACTGAGAGAGTAGAGAGATAGAAAGAGATATTGTGAAGCAGACATCAGGACAGAAAGACTGGCACACTCGCACAAATAAGAATTACACAAACTGGGAAAAACACAGAATGACAAAAGATCGACATATAGATGGACACAGAGAGAAACACATAATGACTACATGATACATAGATACATACATACAAAAATACAGACTGACAGACATGTAGATAGACATGCATACAGGCAAACTGACATACACACATCCAAAAAATGCAGACAGAGAGTTTTAAATTTGAAATTGGTGGCCGACTAAACTTAATAAACGTTCATCTACGTTTTCATAGCCATACTACATAAACGGAGTCACGCTCCACAATCAGAACAACATCTATTTTGCTAAAATTTTCTGCGATTTCAGTCAGATACGTGTCCAGGGACATCTTTGATGTTTATTGAACACCCAGGCACACTCAAAACTGCAACGATCACCAAAATAGCGTTAGAAAAGTAACAAGTTAAGGGTAAAATTCACCCGTCTTCTGTTGTCTTCCGTTTTCTATTGCGAGGTACACCTGGAAAATTTCTGGTTTCTAAGACGATCTCTCGAAGTTTTCAAATTGACCTCTGTGAATCTTCACGGTAAAATATCATAGGGGTCGAATAGCATTCCGTTTTTCTTGATAGTATCACTCAGAGAAGAGAAAAATATGAAAATGTCAAGCTCTTACCTTTCATTCTTCGAAAATGATGGATGTTTACAGGCTACGAGTTCAGAACTGCACGTGTTCCGGAAGTCCTACACAAGATTTAGAATGTGGAACCAACGGTTCTGTTCATGTAGATTACCCACCGTGTTGCTCAAGCTTACATCACACTCCTCATACATCTCGTTTCAATTTTCTGGTGCAGTTTCTAGAATGGTAACTTGACATGAAACGTGGAACAATATTCCCACGGTTGTCTCTCTTTTTATATATGACATTGCACGATCAAAGTTTTCTAAGAAAACCGGTTTGTTTACTATGATTTGGTTTCCAAATTACTTTTCTCTCTTAAAGGATAAGTACTTCTGTTTTATAGTCATAAGTAACATACCCAATTCGAAAACTTAAACTGTACAAAGAAACAAAACATTAATTTCCTCACATTAATCGTATCCCGTAGAAAATCGATCCTGTGCAACTGTTAATCATGGCCGGAAAAGCATTGGACATGAAATAATAATTAAAAAAAAAACACGCGTGACTGAAGCATAAATGTATCGATTAAATTGATAAATATTTTCTACATATCAGTCTTATCAGAAACACTTTACGACCATTATCAATGCTAACGCGTTTCGACAAGACATGTAACAATCTAATATGTCAATCCCCTCAAACTAAAGATTGTGAAACGAAACGAGACTTGTTTGGTGCAGAAATTTGTTGGAGGGTTTGTTGGCTTATTTCACCTGACAGAATTTTTAGACGATCTTATTGGCTTGCAACACGCAAAAAGGGGTATTCGGACATTTGCGTAAAGTGTCGTCTCGGATCAGCCTGCGCAGTCCGCGCAGGCTAATCCGAGACGGCACTTTACGACTATGTTGGATTTTGTGCTACAGTAGACTTGTGCAAAACAGAAAATTAGATAAAAACGGAAAGTATCGTTTCGGATTAGCCTGCGCGGACTGCACAGGCTCATCCGAGACGACACTTTACGCAAATGTTCGAATGCCCCTTTTCGCATGTTGCAGGCAATATAAAAAAAAAAAAAAAATCAGAAGCATTTTAACTCCTTACCAGACGACAACCACAGTGTTTCATATTCAAAGCGTTTGCAGACGACTTATAATATACAGGTTGAATGATTGATTGGTCTTCTTTGATAGGGTGTAAACATTGTGGGGAAAAAAGAGAAAATGCTTTTAACCAGCCCCCCCCCCCCCCCACACACACACACCTAATAAGACCAGTTTACACCTATGTTGTAATAAGAAATACTTTTCCCTTCTTTAAATACTTTTCTTCCTTTTCTCTTCAATGATTTCGCCCTTTATTACACTGTAAGAAAGACCTTTGAAAACACTATGGGAAAAGGAAAAAATGCTGGTAACCGGCTTTTCTCCTTTTCCCACAATGTTTTCTGCCCCTATTAAAGAAAGCCTCTAAAATTTTAGCCACATTTAATTAGACGTCTACAAATGCTTTGGATTTTGACAAGTCTGAAAATTGCCCAGATGATTCATACCTGCAGTTCTAAACGTTATCACCAACCGCAAAATAAAATGAATGGCTTTCTACTTACCTTCTTTTGCACCTATAGATCAACAAATGAATTTCACTGCAATAGGCATTGAAATTTAGGTCGAGATATACTCAAGTTATTGTGAATATAATAAAGAACTTCCTATTTTGAATAACATTTAATCTTCTTTAAGCCAAGGATTAATCTGACATCCTCATACGCAATATTTTGGACAATACCAAATTAGAGACAGCTCAATGACAATGCTTTGAATTACATTCAGTTGGGAATACAGTCAATAAACTAGTGACAAATAGAATAAGTGCACAGGCTCTCAATTTGTCACCATGTCTTTTAAATGTCTTAAAATTAACGGCAGCGCATCCACGTGATACATTATGGTAAAGGATCAGGAATAAAATATGAAGTGTATAGTGCATACTGCGCCTATTGTATCGATTTTAACCCTTCGCAACTAAGTTTACACTCTACCAGACGACAAAATTTAAGACATGCCCATGTTCAAACTATTTGCAGACGACAGTTAATGCAACTAAAAATCTAAAATTTGTCTTCAGAAGAGTAGAAATAATTGCGGGAAAAGGTGAAAATGCTGGTTGACCAGTCACCATTACTGTATCATTCTACGATGTAAATACGTATTTATGAACTTGCATTTATGTTGATTATCTGGGAGTTATCGAAACTCACATTTATATCGGGAGAAATGGCAGAATTATTTGGTAGCTCTGCAACAACTTTAGCTTGAGAAAATGAATAACACATCAAACAGTTTAGATCCCAGATCAGACTGTGCACACGTTCAGCCTGATCTTGGTTTTCAGTGTCCGTAATTTTCAGTCCCCCTAACTCCTGATAATACTCTCCTGTAACGTCACGATCCTGAGGAATATAGCATTTGAGAACTTTGTTGAAAAATGATAAAAATGCCGGTAAACAAAATTTCCCCTTTTCTCCCCACAATGTTTTCTATGTAACTATTTAAAAAAAATCATAATTGTAACCACATTTTATTTGTCGCCTACAAATTCTTTCAAACTGGAAGATTATAAAGTTTTGTCTTCCGGTGAAGAACAAAGATCTATATAACCGTCTAAGATTAAACGTTAAAATATGCGTACCTTTTTGGCTTGCAACACGCGAAAAGGGGTATTCAAACATTTGCGTAAAGTATCGTCTCGGATCAGCCTGCGTAGTCCGCGCAGGCTAATCCGAGACGGCACTTTACGACTACATTAGATTTTGTGCTACAATAGACTTGCGCAAAACAGAAAATTAGATAAAAACGGAAAGTGTCGTTTCGGATCAACCTGCGCGGACTGCGCAGGCTGATCCGAGACGACATTTTACGCCAATGTCCGAATGTCCCTTTTCACGTGTTGCAGGCCTTTTAGTCATTTCCTCTGTTCGAATAAGTTAGAAAGTTTAGATATAACTCGAACTTACGTATCAACAACCCTGTTTGACCCTTAACCAAACAACAACATTTTGGACCCGCCTAAATTGAAAGCATTTGCAGACGACATGTCGAAAGTGGCTAGAATCAAGATATTTGTCTTTGATGGGGAAGAAAACATTGCGGAAAATGGAGAAAATGCTGGTCACAAGCATTTTCTCCTTTTCCGACAAAGTTTTCAAAATCTTTCTTTCTGAGGGTCGTTTAAAATCGGGATTGTGTGGTAAAGGGATAACCCTTGACCATTTCAGCACCCAAATATATGAGCCATGCTCTGTGAAAAGGGGGCTTAATGCATCTGCGAAAAGTATCGACCCAGGTCAACTTTTCGCTATTGGTCAATTTTCTGTATGCCCAAGGACCAGTCTATTTCATGATTAAGTTAATTTTTGAAAAAAGTGGATATTACGGATCCCTAAATATGTGATGGCTTGCCTTGTACCATGGATCACGGAGATGCATTAAGCCCCCTTTTGTCAGAGCATGGCTTATATATACTTGACTTCTTTCAACGATTGAAAATACAATCTACTGAACCTTAGAAAGATTTTAAACTTATATGCTATAGATTAATCAAGCGAACGGTATACATCTTAAATCAGACTGAACATTCGCTACAGTCTGATCTTGATCAATATCGTCCGCAATAGCCCAATAGCCTCTATTTTCGGCAACGGTACCAAAATAGTTACCCAAACCATGAATCCGTGTTTTTACGACACTGTGGAAGATGGCTTTTTGCAAATTTTGTGGTAATAAGAGGAATGCTAAATACCAGCACTTTTGTACTCTTTCTACAACGGTTTTGAGAACCTGTGATAAAGGGTAAAGGGTTGTATATCTGGAGCCATGCTCTGTGAAAAGGGGGTTTAATGCATCTGCGAAAAGTATCGACCCAGGTCAGCCTGCGCAGTCCGCGCAGGCTGACCTGGGCCGAAACTTTTCGCTATCGGTCAATTTTCTGTTTGTCAAAGGACCAGTCTACCTCATGATTAAGTCGACCATTTAATAAAGTGGCTCTTATGGGTCCATAATTATGTGATGACTTCCATGGGCTGGTATCATGTATCATGGAGATGCATTAAGCCACCTTGTGCCAGAGCATGGCTCAAATATATTTGACTAGCGCTCTGGTAATTGGGGTTCTAATGCAACTCCGTGATGCATTTTACCAAGCAAGTCATTAATTACGTATCTATAAAATTCTTTTCTTTTAAGCCTCTGAAAACGCGAGAATGATCCTTGGACATGCAAAAAAATGACCAACAGCAAAAAGTTTCGACCCAGGTCAGCCTGCGCGGACTGCGCAGGCTGACATGGGTCGATGCTTTTTGCAAATGCATTAAAGCCTCTATTTCCAGAGCATAGCCCAACTTTTTTTATCAAAATACATACTTCCTGTTTTTTCCAGTGTTTTCATATTGCCTCTTATCTATATTAATCACAGTAAAAACTGCTCGACCCTTTTCCACACAATCCCTTGTTTAAACAACTCTGAGAAAAATAGTCTTTGAAAACAATATGGGAACAGGGGAAAATGCTGGTAACTAGCCTTTTCTCATCTTCACTCAATATTTTCTGCCTTTTCAAAGACAATATTAATCAATTGATCCACATTTCATTTTTCGTCTGCAAATGCTTTCAATTTGGAGAACCTGAATAAACGAACCCTATTACCCTTTTACCAAACAACGGAATTTTAGACATGTCCACGTGGAAAGCATTTGCAGACGACGTATTAAATATGGCTAATGTATTTAATTTTCCTTTGAAACGTAGAAGACTTTGTGGGAAAAGGGAACGAGAGGGGAATTGGCCCTAAAGCGCTCACCTGAGTATAGTCATCTAGGGTAAATAAAGCTGCAGAGATCCTGATGATGTAAAACATATGAGATTAAGCGACCTACTTTTTCATCAGACATGACCTAATTTCAAACCTGTCCCACATATGAACAAGACAAATATTCTGACCAAGTTTCAAGAGTATCAGGCTGAAAATGTGGCCTCTAGAGTGCACTCAAGGTTTTTCTCAGATTTGGCCTGGTGACCTACTTTTTGGCTGAAAATGTGGCTTATAGACTGCATACATGTTTTTTCTAAGATTTGGCTTAGTGACCTACTTTTTGACCAGACATGTTCCAATTTCAATCTTATCTTAGATGTCAACAAGAAAAGCATTCTGATCAAGTTTGACTAGTATCAGGCTGAAAATGTGGCCTCTAGACAGTACATCAGGGGTTTCTATGATTTGGCTGAGTGACTTTTTTACCAGACATAAACCAATTTAAATAATGTCTGAAACAATATTAAGACAAACCCTCTGACCTAGTTTCATGAGTATCAAGCTTAAAATGAAACCTCTAGAGTGCATACAAGATTTTTCTATGATTTGGCTTAGTAACTACTTTCTGACCGGACATGACCCAATTTTGAACATGTCCAAGATATCATCAAGTAAAATACTTTGACCTAGTTTCATGAGTATCAGGCTGAAAATATGGCCTGTAGTGTGCACACAAGGTTTTTCTAAGATTTGGCTTAGTGAACTGCTTTTTGACCCGAGGTGACCCAATTTCACACTTCTCTTTGATATCACCAAGACAAACCCTCTGACCTACTTTCATGAGTATCAGGCTAAAGATGTGGCCCCTAGACTGCACACAAGGTTTTTCTAAGATTCGGTCGAGTGACCTTCTTTTTGACCAAACATGACCCAATTTTGAACGTTTCAAGATATCATCAAGACAAACATTCTGACAAAGTTTCAAGAGTATCAGGCTGAAAATATGGCCTCTAGAGTGCACTCAAGGTTTTTCTCAGATTTGGCCTGGTGACCTACTTTTTGGCCAAACATGACCTAATTTCAAACTTATCCAAGATATTATTAATACAAATATTCTGACCAAGTTTTATGAGTTTGTGACTGAAAATATGGCCTCTAGAGTGCACATACGGTTCTTCTAAGATATGGCCTGGTGACCTACTTTTTGACCAAACATGACCCTAATTTCAAAGTTATCCAAGATCTTATTAACACAAATATTCTGACCAAGTTTAATGAGTTTGTGATTGAAAATATGGCCTCTAGAGTGCACATACGGTTTTTCTATGATTTGGCCTGGTGACCTACTTTTTGACCCAACATGACCCAATTTTAAACGTTTGTCAAGATATCATCAAGACAAACATTCTGACAAAGTTTCAAGAGTATCAGGCTGAAAATGTGGCCTCTAGAGTGCACACAAGCTTTTCCTCAGACTTGGCCTGGTGATCTACTTTTTTACCAAACATGACCTAATTTCAAACTTATCCAAGATATTATTAACACAAATATTCTGACCACGTTTTATGAGTTTGTGACTGAAAATATGGCCTCTAGAGTGCACATACGGTTTTTCTAAGATTTGGCCTGGTGACCCTACTTTTTGACCCATCATGACCCAATTTTAAACGTTTTCAAGATATCAACAAGACAAACATTCTGACAAAGTTTCAAGAGTATCAGGCTGAAAATGTGGCCTCTAGAGTGCACACAAGCTTTTCCTCAGACTTGGCCTGGTGATCTACTTTTTTACCAAACATGACCTAATTTCAAACTTATCCAAGATATTATTAATTCAAATATTCTGACCAAGTTTTATGAGTTTGTGACTGAAAATATGGCCTCTAGAGTGCACATACGGTTTTCTAAGATTTGGCCTGGTGACCTACTTTTTGACCCAACATGACCCAATTTCGAACTTGTCCGAGTTATTATTTAGACAAACATTCTGTCCAACTTTCATGAGTTTCTGTCCAAATTTGTGGCCTCTAGATTGCACACAAAGTAAATGTTGACGAACGCACGACGGACGACGCACGACGGATACAGCACGATCACAAAAGCTCACCCTGGGGTCTTCGTGCTCTGGTGAGCTAAAAATGCCGGTTATCGGCGTTTTTTTCGTGTTTTTCTTTTTCAACAATGTTTTCATACGTCTTCCTAATCAGGATCGTTAAAACATGGGACTGTATGGTAAAGGGTAAAAATTCCACCGCTTGTTGCATTATCCGATCTGGGTGTGCATATCTTTGCCTCTTTTATGTACGACAGGCATTAACCAGTGACCTTAAAAGGAGTTGAGTTTACTCTCTCGATGAGAAGTGTATCGATCAAAGGCCTATCATGACGAAACTTCATTCATGGAAGACTTATGTATCGCATCTGATTTTCAATGTTCTTGACCGAAGGATAGCCGCCTGTGATCTGGGCGGCATACAGAGATCACGATTTTCTTAATACAAGTACAACGCCTTAACCGAACATCGACTTTTCACCATTAAAAAGAATTTTTCAAACATTGCGGTAAAAGGAGAAGTTGCTGGTAAGCAGCATTTTCTGCTTTTACCAAAATGTTTTTTCTTCCCATCCTAGGACAAATGTCATTGTCCGAGTCACATTTACTTTTTCGTCTGCAAATGCTTTCAAATTGGTCAAGTTTAGTGGCCGTTTGGTAAAAATATTAAACACAGAACTACGGAGAACCTCCAAAATTTACGACTCAGAGTCGACTGTGTGCATAAGAATTTTGAAATATTTGTAATTGATTAGGTTAGTGGAGAAATATTTTTATGATATCACTTGAGCTATCCTTTCGTTCCCTCCCTCTAACTTTACGACGCTGCCCGGTAATCTTGCGCACTTAAGCAAAAGATTGCTTAATTATGACACTCAAAAGAAATGCAAGATCCTCAACGCTATTTATCTATTTATGATAATATCTCATCTACATAATGACACAAGCATGTTATAAAAAGGTTCCTCTGACAACACAAACATTTAAGAGGTAGCCTAAACACTAACCGTGATGTTTTATCCGGCATACAACTGTCCGGTGATCTTGCGCTCTTAAATGACGTTATTCCCAAGGTTTTCTTAAGTACTTCTGGCTCATACAGAGAAAAATTGTAGAAGTGAAATAATTACGCTCGATTCGGGCCTTCGATTCAGAACTTTGACAGAATCGCGGCAAATAGGGAACGAATCTGTCGTCTGATAAAGATCGCATCTAAATAAAGAAAACAATGTAAACTATTTTTGATATCTTATTAAGTTGTGAAATACGTGTTTAATTGATATCCCTTTGTGATAAGACGTAAACTATTTGTTTGATTGACTGATAAAATGTTACAGTGGGCCTCATTGGAAATTGGGTCATGGGGTAGGTTTATGAATTGAATAATTAGTCAGGGTGATGTCACAGACGATCTACAGACACTCTCAAGTATAAATTTTAGTTACTTTCTTCAGGTTTCTCTATTAGTCCATATTCTAAGTTTAAGGAAACACTGCAGAAACGGGTAGAATTACAAATTTGCGAAACAAGAATCTACCGAAGTACGCAAGATTACCGGACGCGCAAGATTACCGGAAGCGTCGTTATTATGGTGTGTTGTCGTTCTACAACAAATACACGGGGTTAAAACGAGCCATCCCTTCGTCAGGTAAGCAAACTGTGAAGTGTCGAAACTCATATATCTATATCAAATACGTCGAATGTCTATCGCAGTGACATCATCAAGTTTATGCACCAACCTTCACGTTTTACCAAGGTTTCAGTGACGTCAGTTCTCGGTGACGTCAGTTTTCATTGAATTGGGGCACTCTGAATGAAAATTCGATTTCGTCAGCATACTCAATTCATGAGACCATAAAAGAGCGAAATTTCGCTGAATACACGTTGGAATGGTAACGCTTTGCAGTATAATGAATTCGTTGTACGGCCATGTGGCAAGGGAATTTGAACTTTTTTCACGGTTGTGGCAAATCATGTCACCACCTAGCCTTCGGCTCGGGGCGACATGATTCGCCACAGCCATGAACAACGTTCCAAGTCCGCTGCCACCTGACCGTACAACTAATAAAGTATTGGCGGACGACAATGCACATGAGGATCAAAGGATGGGCCTCTTATAGAAAATTGTAGAAAACATGGTGGGATAAGAAGAAACGCTTGATACCAGTAATTTATTCTTCCACACTGTTTTCAAGAGCCTTCTTCCTCTAGGTCGTTACATCTCGAGGTTGTGTGGGAAAGGTCTTAAGTGACAAGCGTAACATTTGACCCTCTACTGCTGGTTGACAAAATACATGCGTTTCAATATGCAGACCTATCGTTTAGATCGTTAGAATCTTGTTCGGTCATATCATGGCTACAGTTCGCTTACTGAAGTATGTCCTTGATATCACCAGCAATAGGCTAGAGCTCTAAAGTGTCTCGCCCAAAGACACTCCCACAAAAAAGCCAAGTGATGCCAGTGTGGCTTGAATCCAGGGCCTCCAGTTACGAGTCCTACACTTACCACTGTGCCAAGCAGGACCCCTTTATTGTTTGGAAGCCTATTTAGCTTTTCATATAGCCCTATTGAAAACATTTGCAGACAACAAATTGAACACTGTTCCAGTGATGTAGTTAACGACATTACCGGAAAATAAGAAATTTTTGGGCACCAGCTGATTCCCATGTTTCGTGTGTGACGGGTAAAGTTTTCATATTCCATACTGAACATCAAACACATCTGTGCATAACCTTAAACATATAAATAAATCGTTATCAGTGAAAAATGATCATTTTCTTTTCCTTGAAATACGGAAATGTAGTGATCGCTGTGTTACAATAAAATAACTACAATCAAGTGAGATCAATGCTTATACATGTATATTCTTTGACCAAAAAAAACCTATGAGTAATTTCCCTTTCTCTATCTCACATAGTGATAACTTGTTCTATTTTTGTGAAAAAAAAATTGCGATGTTTTTGTCTGATCAAGGCCAGTAGAATTATATGTTTTGACAGATCCATAATCTTTGAAGAGATCTGAAAGACCACCCAGGGATTATACAAGTATATCCCAGTTTGCAGGGAATGCAAACAAGTGGTTTATGAGTTTATTTTGTTAGGCTATTCACTTATGTTGCCAAGGCAACTACAGTTCTTGATGGATTCGGAAGGAGTCTGAAGAGGACTATGGCAGGGTCATTTTTTGAAGGTTGGTAAAAATTGGTTAGGGAGTTTTAGAAGAGAAATTTGAAGTAAAGTTTCTGCAAGCACAGACACACAACAGACACCATGCTATGACATACGGTAACCCCAGTGACCATAAACCAGCTGTGGTAAAAGGGCTTACAAGAAAACCGACTTACAATACTGTGATTCGATCAGCCATGCTTTCAATCCTGTTTCTAACATGTAACAAACTTGCTTGTGCCAAAGCACATATAACATTTCAGCACCCATATGAGTATCGAACAAATCCGAAGAATTTAGTTCTCTGCAAAATTTCATGTTCTGGGTATTCTTAAGAATTGCCTTGGAAGCAATACTCATGAGAACCCAAAACATGGGTTTTAGTAAAGTAATAAGGTCACATAAACTTTGTATTACCAAACAACAAAATTTTGGATTAGTCAAAATTCCAAGTAATTGCAGACGAAAATTTTAATTCAACTTAAATGACGGCATTTGTAATGGAAAAGGTAGAAAAAATTGTGGGAAAAAAAGAAAATGCTGGTAACAAGCATTTTCTTCCCTTTCCAGAATGTTTTCAAGAGGCTCTCTCTCCGGGTCGTTTAGACTCGGGATTGAGTACTGAAGCCTTAAAAAGAACATTCCCCAACCGTTATAAGTACCTCTGTAATATATAATGTTGAGAATTTTCCATGCAGTCAAATCACACAAAAGACAATTACATATATAATTCCTTGGTTGTTGTTTTTTTTATTTATTTATTACAGTAAATATGTACAGGAATTAAGAGTTAGCATTGGGACCCTTTCTTCTGCCAAAACCAGGAACAATGTTGACAAATCTCTTGTTGTACTGCATCCTTCTCTTGGCACGACCAGTCTTCTTCTTTTTCTTCTCTTGTTTTTCAACCTGAAATGAATGGATATCAATTAATTTGTAACCTTCTGAAACAAATTTGAAGCAGCAGTAAATACTAGTATAAAATGTGGAAAGGAGGCTTCATGCCTCTGCATAAAGTATTGACCTAGGTCAACCTGTGCAGTCTGCACAGTCTGACCTGGGTCGAACTTTTTGCTACTTGTTGATATTCTGCTAGTCAAAGTACCAGTGTACCTCATGCTTTAGTCAGTAGTTATAAAAATTGAATTTTCTGGATGCATAATTATGTGAGGACTTGCTTTGTATCATGCATTGTGGACATGCATTAAACCCCCTTTTGCCACAGCATGACTCTTATAAATCTGATCTCTCTTGACAGCTGAAAATACAATCCACTGAAACTTCTAATTTAAGATCTTTATCTACTGTGATAATTGGTTAAAACAAATACTTTTTGTATTTTGAATATTCCTCTTATTGAGACTCCTACACTCCTATGAAACAACACACTAAAGCATCCATGAACACTGGCGATGATAATAACTGATATATTCACCTTTGCTTGGGAATGATTTCAGCAGACATGGCTCCATTTCTTTCAAAACAACATATTGCAAGCTATACCCTTTTAAAAGATTTTTATTGTTTTTTGTTGTATATCATTCCACTGCATTTTATATACTCTTGCATTATGTCTTACCTTAGGTGTCTGACCTTTCACTTTTCCAGCACGGGCCAAGGAACCATGTACTTTACCTGTAATTTGTGCAAGAAAGTCATTTCATAACTATTTTCTAAACGTTTATGATCTGTTACTTTCAGAATATGAGAAAACTTAGAATAGAATAAAATTATTTTCAGTCAAGTTCCCCAGATCTGAGATCTACACAGCCCACTATTCCATATTATCTATTCACTTTAAAGGTTTGAACAGGGACTATTTTGGTCTTTTCACCTGATTGCGAGTATCAATTTCATTTATTCAGCTTGCTATGTATTGCAGGTTTCAATGTTTTTGGTCAAATTATTTCTCTTTTTATATGTATTTCGTAACTTGTGATCTGTATCAATCACACTGAAAATTGCCAGACAGTATTTAAAACTAGCATTTACAAGTTTACAGACATTTCAGTGCATTTACTTTCACTCGGAAAACATTAAAAGGCTACATATTGCTTTAAATTTACTTATACTGTACAACCCTTACAATTCTAGCCCTTTACCACAAAGTCCCCTGTTTTAACGACCCTGAGGAAGAAAACTTTTGAAAACTTTGTAGGAAGAGGGGAAAATACTTGTAACAGGCATCTTCTCCTTTCCCCATATAGTTTTCTACCCTACTAAAGACAAACCTCTTGATTTCTGCATCATTTGTCAACTGCAAAAGCTTTCAATTTTTAAAGTCTAAAATTTTGTTTTGTGGTAAAGAGTAAAAATAAAAAGTTTTCAAGAGAAGCAAACTAATTATTATATTTTCACTTGAACTTAATCCTTTACCCAACAATCCTGTGGTTTATCGATGAAACAGAAGAGGACTTTTGAAAACATTGTCAGAAAAAGAAAAAATGCTAGAATCCTGCATTTTTACCCCCCCCCCCCCCCCCCCAGTTTTCTACCCTTTTAAAAGAGTCTTATTTTGAGTTATGTTTTTTCTTGTTATCTGCTGATGCAAGTCTAAAGTTTCTGCCGGTTGGTAAAGAGTTAATACATGAAAGAGCATAGAATCAAAACAACATAATTACATTGCAAAAATTTGGCCCAAGTCTTGATACTTCCCATCCATTAGGACGTGTTTAAATCATATGTAGTCAAAATGAAACTTCCCCTTACTCTCACTCTGCTCATTAAAAGCTGCCTTAGCTGAGAAAAAATCTGCAGAAATAAATGTAACGCAGATAGTCAATTCTTTTTACTTTTCATAAAGACTGATTGGTTGAACAGTGTTTTACCCTGCTTTAAATATCATTTCAGTCATATCATGGCAACATTGCACATATTAGTGTATGTCCTGGGTCTCACTAGTACTAAGCTAGGGCTCTGAAGCATCTTGCCTAAGGACATTTTGATAAAGAACTAACTTGTTATGGCAACACATCACAACAAGTATTATTCCTTACCTCCCAGAACTCCAACTTCAACATCGAGAGTTGTCATGTCCTCACAAAGGCTGGCCAAGAGCCCACTTGCAAGAGGTTTACCCCCATACAAGACAAGCTGGTCTTCTACAGCAAAGCCTTCTCTTTCAGCAATCAGTGCCTACAATTATCAAAGTACAAATAAATGGTTTGTAAGATATACCCTCAACATCACATGTCTTTTTAAGAAAAAACAGTTAACCTGTCTAAGTTGCCACCTTTACTAAGCAACTTAATTCAAGCAATCACATCATGAGTTCCCAAACACATATGTGTACTATGCAAATGTACATGTACAAAGCAAGCACTTGTCTTAAGCAAGCGTAATTTAAATATATCACAGATGCTCACTGATTACAAGTTAGACTTATCATAGATAAGTAACAAGAGGGAAATTAGCCCTAAAGCACTCACAGGAGTAAAATGCATTTAGGAGAGATACAGCTGAAAAGATCCCGGTTGTGATGTTGTAAATCACATATAAGATATTTGCAACAGCAAAAGTGGAATCAAGTTATTTCATAATTCAAATGTTGTACATGTAACATTAAAAAAGAGAGGTCCATTGGCCCTATAGCGCTTACCTGAGTATCGCCGTGTATGGTTGATAGAGCTTAAAAGATCCTGATTTGAATAATTGAAAACACATGAGTGCATGTGATATACTTTTTGACCAGACATGACCCAATTTCAATCTTGTCCGAGATATCAACAAGACAGATATTCTCACCAAGTTTCAAAAGTGACAGGCTGAAAATATGGCCTCTAGACAGCACACAAGGTTTTTCAAGGATTTGGCCTAACATGACCCAATTCCAAACTTATCAGAGATATCATTACGACCAATACTCTGACATAGTTTGGTAAGAATCGGACCGAAAATGTTGCCTCTAGAAAGCATGCAAGATATTTCTACGATTTGGCTAAGTGACCTACATTTTTGACCCGACCTGACCCAATTTCAAACATGTCTGAGTTATCATCCAGACAAACATTCTGATTGAGTTTCAAAAGTATCAGGCTGAAAATTTCGCCTCTAGACTGGACACAAGCTTTATCTAAGATTTGGCCCAGTTACCTCCTTTTTGACCTGATGTGACCTTATTTCAAACTTGTCCTAGATATAATCTGAACAAATACTCTGACCTAGTTTCATGAGTGTCAGGCTGAAAATGTGGACTCTTGAGTGCACACAAGGCTTTCCTTAGATTTGGCCTGGTGACCTACTTTTCAACCCAACATAACCCAATTTCAACTTGTCAAAGATATCATCAAGACAAACATTCTGATTATGTTTGAAGAATATCAGGCTCAAAATGTGGCCTCTAGAGTGCACACAAGGTTTCTCTTAGATTTGGCCTGGTGACCTATAGTGTTTGACCCAGATATCATCAAGACAAATATTCTCATTAAGTTTGAAGAGTATCAGGCTGAAAGTTTGGCATCTATGAGTGCACACAAGGTTTTTCTAAGATTTGGCCTGGTGACCTAGTTTTTGACCAGATGTCATGGAAGACAAACATCTTGACCAAGTTTCATTGGTATCAGACTGCAAAAAGTGGCTCCTAGAGTGCACACAAGCTTTATGTTGACAACCACACGACACATGACACACAATGCATGACGGACAGTAGACACAGCACGATCATAAAAGCTCACCTTGAGCACTTCATGCTCAGGAGAACTAAAAATATGAGTCTAACCCCAACTTTTATGAGAATTTGAAAATGTCACCTCTAGAGAGCACACAAGGTTTTTCTTTGATTTGTCCCAGTGACCTAATCTTTGACCTGAAGTAGCCTTCATCATCAAAACAAACATTCTGACCAACTTTCAAGAATAATCAATTGAGAAAATGGCCTCAAGCATGCTGCTGCACACAAGGTTTTTCTTTGTTTGTATTGAAGTTTAACGCCATTTTAACAGCTTAGGTCATATCATGGCAGTCAGTGACACACCCATGTGTTTCCTGGCTTTCTCATACCAGTACTGACACACCTTTTTTTTCCAAAGCCACTGACTACTTTTCTCACATGCATCAGAGGTGAGAGGCAAAAAATCGCTGGAAAGAAAGTTTGCCACAACCGGGTATCGAACCCACAACCTCCAGGTCACAAGTCAGACATGCTAACCACTGAGCCACCCGGCCGGGCTCAAGGTTTTTCTAAAATCTGTCCTAGTGACCTACTTTTTTACCTTCATGTGACCCAGTTTCACACTTCTCCAAGATGTTATCAAGACAAACTTTCTGACCAAGTTTCATCAGTACTGGACTGAAAATGTGGCCTCCAGAGTGCATACACAGTTTTTCTGAGATTTGTCCTGGTGACCTGATTTTTAACCCCACATGACCCAATTTCAATCTAGTTCAAGATATTATTGAGACAAACATTCTGACCAAGTTTCATCAGTATTGGACTGAAAATGTGACTTAATCCAAATTTAAACTTGTCTTCGATATCATCAAGAAAAATATTCTGATGATCTTGTACGAGTAACAGACTGAAACACTGGCCTGTAGAGTGCACACAAGCTTTTTCAAAAATTTGTTCCATTGACGGTAATGACCTACTTTTTGTCCTGAATTGACCCAATTTCGAATATGAGCAAAATATTATCAAGAAAAACATTCTGACCATGTTTCATATGTATCAGATTCAAAATGTGGCCTCTAGAGTGCACACAAGGTAGTTGTTGATGCCTGAATGATAGACACACCAAGATCACAAAAGCTCACAAGTCTAGGAATAAAGCTCAATATTGCAAGTTCACAGTTGCTTTTTTCTAAGATGTTGTCTAGGAATAAAGCTTAATACTGCAAGACATTCACAATTGCTTTTTCCAAAGATGTCCAAGTACAGTAGAAAAGGTAGATCAAACCTCAGACTGCACTTTTTGTGCATTCAAATCAGAGTATCTTATTACTCATGAGAAAAAATGCAGAGTTCCAAGATTAGTAATGATAAATCACATGTTTTTAAGAGAAGGAAAGAGCTGTAGCAGTCTCCAGGTTATTTCACTACCATACAGCCTATTCTTAGGCATGTCAGTAAGTCAAAAAAGTAACTTAGAGAAAAAAATGACACTTGTACAGGGTTCTGCCCAGGACGCGCCCTTGCGCCATTGGCGCTAAAAAATAGCAGAGGGTGTAAAAAAATTCAAATACCGTATTTCCCCTAAGTATTCGGACACCCTAAATTTTTGGACAGCATTAATTATTTGCCAAAATAATTTATTTTTTGTCCCTAATTTCGGACACTTAGTAAAATGTCTGTCCCTTAATTTTCGGACACGAAATTATAATGGTTTAGAAGTTCGACGAAGACCCGCAATACTCTTTCCCAAAGGACAAATTTTAGACCCTTCCAAACTGAAAGAGTTTGCATACGACAATTTTAAATTTTAAAAGTTATTAAAATGGCGGAAAGTTCTCCAAAGGGGTAGAAGACACGGTGAGAAAAGGATAAATTGCTCGTTACGAGCAATTTCTCCTTTTCCCACAGTGTTTTCGTAAGACTTGTACTGCAGACACGTAAAAACAAGGGCATGTTTCGGAGAGGGTTAATTAGCAAGTACCTGAGAATCGTAAATCGATCTTTGTTTTAAGGATTAATCCTTTGTATGGCATCTGATGATCGCGGTAAACTGAATACGAGTGCTAACTTGTGTTACACGGGCTAGATATTTATGTAAAAAACCGTGACGCATTAAAGTCATAAATTTTAGCGATAAACGCTGTAAGAGACACTTTTAATGCATAACGGTGTTAATAGTTGCAACGCCTGTACACAGTTTGACATGTTGACATGGAGACAAGAATGTGTATGAACGACGTAACCCGGTTTGGTTAGGTCAAGATTAACCCTTACCAATAAATCCTTACCCTTACCAATCAATAACTGATTTTCACAATGTATTAATCCAATCCGACGTGTATTAAAATAGTGTAAAAGGGGCCTGAAATATATTTTTTCCAATTTAAATATTTTCCAGGTGTAGATACAGAATCGCATTGATAGGTAAAAATTGACAAGAATAAATGATTGGTTATCACTAATCCAACCAATCAAATTACTAACAAGCGAGTATGTGCGGTACTTGATCAAACATTCGGCGGCATACTACGTCATCCTCTTTGATCTTGGATTGTGTAGGGGAAATAATTAAAGCGTATTTCAGTGAGAAAAACATTTGCAAACATTCGTACTGTCATTAAACTTTTAATTGGGAACTACCTTGATTGACAGGTATTATTTGTCATACTTACTGTTAATTGACACCGCAAACCTGTAGATATGGATCGTTAATAATTAAAATGTTCTTCGAAACAGTGCATTAGGAACCGAAGTTTTCCGATAGAGATTTCCATCATCAATTCATCCCTAAATTTTCGGACAGTAAGACAATTATTTTTGTAAATTTTCGGACACCAAAATAAATAATTATTTTTTCCCGTCCGAATACTGAGGGGAAATACGGTAGATGGGCTCAAGGGCGCGCCGAATTTTTCTAAATTATAAGACGAAGAAATCCGACATCCGCAACGTAGTTTCAGCGTTTTAGCCTAGTCCAAGATAGAAATCGATATGGTTCCCCATGTTTCGCTATGTAAATATGCGTTGAGTTATCGGACAGTTAATCGAGTCGGGTATCATACTGCGTTTACATATTGCTAAGCGATGGATCAAGGTAAATGGGGTTCTAAGACCTTATTTGACTTTTTTCAAGCGTCTTCGGCGAAAAAATCTAAGCCAAATGAATAGTCTAACAGTCCCTAAGTCAGCATAATACCGGAAAACGCCCCTCCACTATATCGCGAAAACCCATGAAAATCTAAATCGTGTGTCAAAAAAATTTTGACTTCTTATTGATTCATTTCGTATACATCAAATACAATATTGGTCGACGGAATAAAGCACAGAATTTCATTATCTTTTAATTTGTGAAACAATACCACATGTATGCATAGGGCTGTATAGTAGAGGGACGTTTGCCGGTATTATGCCCCTAAGTCTTACCAACTTGTCTAAATGCTGATAAACCATTGGCGGCATATGGGAAGTTAACTAGGGCCCCATATTTTCTGAAATGGCCCACTTTTTTCAAACCCAGTGGGCCATTTGTCCCAATGGATTTGATTTCTGGGCAGAACCCTGCTTGTATGTGAAGAGCATTCAAAACAGTATGGAAAAATAAATGACTACAGGTGCCAAGCAAAATTACTGTTTCTTTCAAACACAGTGTCCATAGGCTGTCTATTCCAAGGCCATTATAACTAGTATAATTATGTGCCATTGGCTGAAACATCTGCCAATACTTAAAAATAATGCAGATTTCTTTTTACCAGGAGAGACTTATTGGTACCTGTACACTTAACAAGTAACTTCTATTCATTGGTAAATTCTGAGCTGAACAATTTTAGTTCAGGATTAAAATATGTATTCTTACATAGAGCTCCAGATAGCAGGAGTGATTCGATTTCAAAATTAAAAAAATACTAATTATTCTCCACTAACCCCTAAGTTATGGGCACTCATTAGAACCATCTCATCGAGACGTTTCTAATGAGTACCACAACATAGCGTTTGAAAGAGAAATAATTGATTTAGAATACCATCACTCCTTCATATCTGGAGCTCTGCTTACAAACCTTGACATCCTCTACCGTCTCTGTTCCTGTCACTTGGACCACATGGGTCTGGCTACCACGAATGAACAACTGCATCATTACACTGAAATATAAGGAGGAATTGGTGTCTGTAGGTAGTTTGAAGTCCATAGGTACCCCTGAATTTTGAAATATCTTGAAAATCCAGTGTGGATCTTTCTGAAACTTTTCAAGGTCTTTTAAAATGCCCTTACCAATTTTCCTTCCACGAGAAAGAGCATTTTCCCCATTCCAGCTGTGTTAAAATTTTGTTTTGAAGCTTAACTGTTTCCGACCAGAACAGCAAACCTGACTAGACAAGTACATGATGTCAATGCCTCACTTTATTTAATACGAGGCCCTGACATTATTTTTCATGCAAATGCTGTAGATCTACATAGCTTACCTTAGATAACACTTTCGTCACTTTCATACAAATCTTCAAAGTCTATGGTGATTTGTCCAATGTTCTCTTGTATGTTGTCTTTTTTCCAATATTTAATCTCAATTTCATTTTCCACATGGCCTCATGTTTTATACCATATATCTGTTGAAATGTGTGTTCGAAACCACCTGACACAAATGTCTTTCAGGGTTTGTATCAAACAGTTTTTCACTATGGATTTATTTTCAGTACACCAAACATTAGCTCTATTAGATTTAATCACAATTATAGGGTGATAATTTTAAGACATTGTGTCCCTTTGACCATAAAAACTCATCTACACAATACTTTGGAGCTGGTTTTTGAAACTTAATCAGTTCAATCATCAATGGGGACAGTCATGTCCTTTTCAACAAAGTTGTTATTATCGAAACTTTCGTTGTAGCTTCCTACAAGTACATTGGCATTTGCATTTTTGTTTTTTAATTAGACCAATCATCCCATGATTTTCTCCCCCAACTTAAAGTTAAATTTTGGCATATTTTAATTATTTACCTTTTGGGTATCATTTAACAAATCCTAAACCAAAAATGTGCCGTATGTAAACCTCAACTTGCTGAACAATAAACGAATGCTCAAAATGTAAATTCTAGAGCAGTTATAACAAATAGTGAGAGGAAACTGACGTCAATTTTGCTTAACTGAGTAAAGTTTTAGGACAACTTACACGTGCCTGTGCAATAACTTCAGTGGCGAAATACAAAAAGGAAGTAATGAAGTACGCATGTGCGAAATTTTCTTTGAGATGGTAAAAAATAGAAATTCTAGTCCCGTGGTTCCGTAATCGTCTGGAAAAAAAAACAGGTCTATTAAAAGTTGATGGATGGATGGATGGATGGGTGGATGGATGACATATGGATGGAAATTTTGATGGTCCGATCGATGAATCGACGGTTGGATGAATAGATGAATTGCTGAACTTGAAATTTAAAAGGAAGTTCAACGCCTTATTAAGTAAACAAAAAAAAAAAAAAAAATGCTTCGATGAAGTATCCATTTTAGAAAACATTTTACATTATAGGACACGTTTGGTTTTTTTATACAATATATAGGGGTAGAAGAAGATTCGGACCCAAGAAGATTCGGCCCTATGCAAAATGTGGAGAAGATTCTGACATCCTATTGGGTTGGAAGAAGATTCGCACCCAAGAGGATTCGGCCCTATGAAAAAAAAAAAAGTGGAGAAGATTCGGATCCAAGAAGATTCGGCCAAAGTGAGGAAAAGATTCGGTCCCAACTTAATATTTCTTTTGAAATATAAACAAGAAATAGACGTAGTTATCGTCACCTCGGCTTGCGAAGATGATTAGAATAGTGAAATCACCATTTAAAGTGACACTAAAGCCCAAAAGTAAACAAAGCAGGTGTTTAAATGCATATCATACCATTTAAAAGTATAGAAATTCCCTCAGTTTCAAGTCACAAACACTTAGGTTTTTTCCTTTCAAATGACGGATCTTGGGACATCCATATTAATAAATCAATTGAAAAAGCATGGAAAAGAATTGGGGTTATGCGGCATCTGAAAATACGACTCGACCGTCTGTCACTTCAGACAATTTACTTTTCATTTATAAGGCCTATATTAGAATATGGTGATGTCATATGGGACAATCTTTCGCAGGGGTTAAAAGATCAGCTAGACAAAGTCCAAAATGAAGCTGCACGTATAGTTACACGCTGTACTAAATTCGTTGCTATTGCTGATCTAATTCAGGAGTCTGGTTGGGAAACTTTAAGCGAAAGAAGGCGAAAACACAAGCTGATTCACTTCTACAAAATGGTAAATGGACTGTCTCCAAATTATCTTGATGTTCTCGTCCCTCCAACGGTTGGTAATTCAACAACTTATAATCTGCGTAGACCAAACAATTTGCGAACCATTGCTTGCAGAACTAGCTTGTATAACAGTTCATTTCTACCAGGGATCCTATATATATCTGTTTCTACCGTCTGTAATTAATGATTGGAATTCCCTACCGGATGAGATTAAGAACGCAGAATCACTGATATCTTTTAAATATCATTTGAACCTTGACAAACCCGCTCCAAGACAGCTGTATTTCTTCGGCGAAAGAAAAATTCAGATTATCCATGCTAGATTGCGTAACAGGTGTAGTTCTCTTAATCATCACCTATACTTGAAAAATTTAGTGCAATCGCCACTTTCTAGATGCGGCTCAGTTGAATCAACTGAACACTATTTTCTAAAATGTCCAATTTATAATGACTTAAGAAATCTTTTAAACTTTAATATTAATGATATAGTAAGAGTCTCCCTTCGAATTATCTTATATGGAGATGAGAATCTTAGCCTGCATGACAATGAAAGAATATTTGCAGCTGTGCATACTTATATCCGTGCAAGTGGAAGATTTGCTCTTTAGTGTGTTGTTTCTTTGGGTTTTTTTAGGGACAATACTATATTCTGCTGGAGGACCTGGCAGAAGACACTCGTAGTGTAGCATTCTTATCTTCATCTTTTTGAACTGTATTAGTAAACACTTACATAGCAGTGACGGTCAGGTTTTAACGTTTTTATTGTCTCTATATATGGTTTCCTATTGATGAAATCTTCACCATTAGGCCTAACACTCCACACCTATCTGCACACCCCCTACTTTCCCCAATCTTTTTTCCTTTATTATTATTATTATTTTGTTTTTTTTCTAAACTTTAATATATCGTACTTCATACATGCAATAACCGGAAATTGGAGAGGAACTATATAAGCTTTGCTTTCGTTCCAATCCATTTCTGCAGGATTATTTTTGTTAATTGATTTTATTGTATTGCTCATGTATGTTGTATTTCTGTGGAATAAAATATGTTTAAATTTAAAAGTATAGAAATTATTGTGAAGATGACAATCTGTCGTTGTACAGTCGGTCCAATTGTTAGTTGCTGACAGAGAAATTAATTTCAAAACTAGGTTAAAATCTGCCAGGTAGCTGTGTCTTTTGTTCACATTTTGCATGATTTTAAAATTCTTTTTTCTGCCAGCGACTAACATATAGCCCGACCAGACGATAACAGACTGTCATCTCCACATTATTTTTCATACTTTTAAATGGTATTATTTAAATTTAAATTTAAATGTATTATGACACCTGCTTTGATATTTTGGCCTTTACTGGGCCTTTGATTGAGCTGAATTAAAGTTATTTTTAATTGTTTTTGACAGAGGGGGTCAAGTGGTTTACCTTTAATAATTGGGCCTATTGGAATCACTTGTCACCCAGGCTCAAATAGGATGAAATCATCCCATAAATCAGTGAAATCGCCTTTTCATTTACAAAAAAAAAAACAGCGTTTTATATTCAATGCGTGATCATAATATGATGCCTAGATCTAGTTACTTTGTTCATTTTCTTTTATTATTAGAGAAAAAAAAGTGTGGAAAATTGATCGGTTTAAGTCTTTTTGATTCAGTGAAATCTCCTCCTCGAGAAATTAAAGGAATCACCCACGAATGAGTGTAATAAATGAAATTACGAATTGGATCCTGTCTAACAAAGTGGAATTGCATTAAATAATTAATGTTATAGTTTATTAGTTAGAACCTTGTCTTAATAAGAATAAAAATGTGATTTCATCAACCTTTTGGTTGATTTTGATTTATTTCCCGAGACATTTGGCGATTACAAATTTAAATAACAGTTTACGATTCAATGGAAGTTTCGGTCTTTTTCTGCTACTAGTTACTTCAAAACTAATAGACCCTAAGATTTATAATTAATGTAATTCTCCTTCGTAAGATATGATTCAATAATTGATGATTTCACTTATAACACTAATCCGCGATATGGCTAAACAGCGAAAGGAACTTCCTTTCACGAAAGGAAGATTCCGTCGGCGAAATGAAGTTTTTTTTTTTTGTTAAGAAATAAGTGTTTTCCTTACGAAAGGGAGATTTCCTTTTTGAACTTAGTACATATTCTCAATATATATTAAATCTGAATATTTAATTTTAAGTTTTAGGACTGGTTATTTAAGAAAAACACTCGGATCTTTTTCTTGGAGTCTGTCTCATTGGTTGTCCCTCCACCTGTCTGCGTCGCTACATTGTAACTTCTCTTTCAAACCCCGTTATCTATCGCTGGGAAGAATCTCTCTCTCTCTCTCTCTCTCTCTCTCTCTCTCTCTCTCTCCAAGTCTCTCTTAAAATCTCTCTCTCTCTCCAAGTCTCTCTTAAAATCTCTCTCTCTCTCCAAGTCTCTCTTTAAGTCTCTCTCTCCAAGTCTCTCTCTCTCTCTCTCTGTCTTTCTCTCCAAGTCTCTCTCTCTCTTTCTCTTTCTGTCTTTCTCTCCAAGTCTCTCTCTCTCTCTCTCTCTCTCTCTCTCTCTCTCTCTCTCGAGTAGTATGGTTTTACGCATGTAAAACTTTTCATTTGCTCAATCAAGACGTCTTGCAAGTCAAAGGATGGACATCGAAACGATGAATTCCGTGAC
This sequence comes from Hippopus hippopus, assembly GCA_946811185.2. NCBI lineage: Eukaryota > Metazoa > Mollusca > Bivalvia > Cardiida > Cardiidae > Hippopus > Hippopus hippopus. Next base: position 43,108,333 of record OX328097.1, read on the forward strand.
AATTAACTTTTCAGAATCTTTGGATTTTCTCTGTACATATGCGTCTAAAGGATAAGTGCGTATATTTTTTAAGTAATTCAGTCTTCAAACAAATTTGACAGACCATATTAAAACAGACACTAGTCAAACAACAAAGGGAGACTTGTGGTGTTGGTTCGAAATAGTAATTTGTACATGTCTTTTGAGAACAGCGTGACAAGCTTTCAAAACTGCTTCTGAACCTCTTTCCATTGAGAAAGAATCCATGTACATGTATATACAAGTACGTATTACAACTGGGACCTTAATAACTGGGTTTTTAACATTTATCGTCTTATGATGGGTCAAGATTCGCCGGACAGTGATTGTTGAATTTAGGTGAAGCGGCAGTGAGTATTGTGTTGTCATTTTGCACATTGATAATAATTGCTTTGAAATGTCTTTTGAGTATATGCAGTGTAACAATACTTCTGACGATGCAGGAAATGGAACTGCTGCTGCAATGTTTTAGAATGACTTTTGCCTATGAAACATGAATAGTTAGATATCCTTTTGGATGCAGACGACATACTAACTGTATAACAGATGAAAATAGTTTACATAGCCTGCTATAAATTATAGGCTAGCATTTTAAAACACACAAACAAAAACAAACATGCCGACTGAGCCGAAAATAATGTCCGTAAAATAAAAAAAAAAAACATTCTCTATAACCAGAAAAAAATATTAATTTCAATATCGGGGTGCTATTCGGACATTAAATTCTTGAAATGTTAGACCAGTCCTGTTTGTTATACTGGGTTCGAAAAGTTTTCAAAGGTTTCAATGGACCAGCCTGCATAGCTCAGTTAATAGAGCGTAGGACTCGTGATCATGAGGGTGTGGGTTCGATTCCCACGGCTGGTCATCTAAAATTACTAATGGTCATTCGGATGAGACGTTAAACCGAGGTCCCGTGTGACGGTGCTATACACCGAACACGTTAAAGAACCAGGCTTAACTTAGGATGGGTTTCGTCCTGTATCTGCACTATCCCCCGTAACAATACTAATAGCCTTCAGGGGGCGTCGCCCATATGGGCAACCGGTGGCGACGATAAATAAACGCAAATTCAATCAATCAAGGTTTCAGTGTATGGAGCTGTATTTCTACTACATGTTCAGGCCCAAAATTTGACCAACGAATGACGTTAGATGACCACTGCCAACTTTCATGGACATGCCTTATCTACGGTGGCACAAAAGTGACATGGAAGATATATTTTATACTACGTGCGCACGCAGTAGCTAATACGTGCGCACGTAATAAGTAATACGTGCGCACGCAGTAGTATTACGTGCGCACGCAGTAGCTAGTACGTGCGCACGTATTAACTAATACGTGCGCACGTAATAACTATTACGTGTGCACGTAATAATCGACCAATCAGTTTATAAGGATCAATAAATGTCTATCTTCCACTTCCATCTTGAAACAATGGCTTCCGTTCATGATTCTGATTGGTGGATTATTACGTGCGCACGTAATATGTAATACGTGCGCACGTATTAGCTACTGCGTGCGCACGCAGTAGCTATTACGTGCGCACGTATTAGTTATTACGTGGGCACGTAATAACTAATACGTGCGCACGTAATACTACTGCGTGCGCACGTATTACTTATTACGTGCGCACGTATTAGCTACTGCGTGCGCACGTAATAACTAATACGTGCGCACGTATTAGCTACTGCGTGCGCACGTAGTATAAAATATATCTTCCATGTCACTTTTGTGCCACCGTACTTATCAGCAGTCTCGCACTAGTATCAACATATCGATGTCAAAGTACTGAAAGTACTGACTAGCGAATTTGGAATAAGTGGCTATGGTAAAGATAAAACTTGGTTGGTTTATACAAGATTGAAGAAAAATTGTCAAATTTGATTACTGGGTCCGTTCGAGTTCCACCGGTTCATTCCGTATATTAAGTCCAATCTAGTCCAGTCCGGATCCAGTTCAATCCACTGACTTTACCCCACTGACTTTACTTTGCTATTTGTGTCAAAATAAGAACCACCTTGAAAAACTTCTGTTTGTTAATTTTCGATTTAAACAATTCATTTCGTTGAAATAACATACCCGCCGAAAAAGACCATTTCTGATAGAAATATAAAGGAGGTATTGTGTTGTTTTGGTCCATAATGAAATTATACATTAAGCCCACTTTTTCGATGATATGGCATTCCATTAAATAAATGCAAATAATGATTGTCCGTGGCTTATGATAAACAATTTAACTATGAAGTTTCATTAAATTTCGACCAGTAGTTAAAGAGATATTGGTGAATAATGGAAATATACATCAAACCCCCCTTTTCCATGACACGGTATAACTAGTCGTTAGTGCAGCAATTCAACCCATCTATTTAGTTTGAAATGGCGCAAAGATCTAGAGAAAAATCAGTACCAGTATATGATATTGCGGCTTTTCTTTTATAAGCATGTGCGTGTTGTGCGTAATGAGCGCTACGCCTTTGCTATTTAATAGTTTACGTGTATTTCAATCGCGTACTTTCGGTTCCATTGCGCCCATTGCTCCTAAAATATTTCCATCGCGTAGTTTATACCCACCCGTTTTTCGCAACAAAAGTTGTGACGTTTACACAGTACACAACGCGCCGCTGATTCTCTGGATGGAAGTTAGTACTCAACTATCATTTCTGGTGCAACAATGTCATCGCGTATTCATTGCTTGAAGCGGATTGGCGAAAATGTTAAGAAATACAAAATTCTTGTCTTAGAAGGGAAGAATGAGGTATGATACGCTTTAAATGCTCATGAACTTTGAAACGACAAACTCGCCCCATGACATTTCGCCCAATGGAATGGACTTCCAAAACGGCCTGGAGCCAGAACGGCCCACTTCTTTGCAGTGCTTTCAAATTTGAAATGTACTGAGGTAGTACATTTACCATTGTTTCAATCATACAGCATGGCTTGAAAATTCTGCTGGTCATGACCCAAGTACATATAACTGTCCCCATAGGCAATGTTACTTTTTGACAGGTCCCCTCTGAGTATAGAGACAATCTGTATGATTTCAAGGTGCCATGCAATTCTAAAGAAAACAGACCAGAATACATGGACAACAAAATTACAGTTGAAATCTCCACACAGTTTTTGTGCGCAAGTTTGAACTTTCATAATTTCACAAAAAAAAAACAAAAAACTAGGATTTGAACATACCTGTTGCTTGTGTATTCAATAACCCTTCATTTGAAATACAAATATTTCTAATTTAAACGCAGACACAAGAAAAAACAGTTTATTTCATCTGTTACTCGAGTTGTTTACGTTCCCAAAACTACACAAAATGGCCACTATACACTATAAATTTCGGCAGTATTTTTTCCAAGATTTACATATTATAAACAACTTGAGAGGTAATAAGAGGTTAAATAATTTGTCTTTGGTTATGTTTGTTACTAAAAAGTAATCATATTTCGCTGCAATACAGATTAAACCGACCTAACAGAAAGTCAGTATAGTGCTGTATCTTTGCTACCGAAAAATTTATGATGGACTTGAGACGATAAGGTGCAAGCTAAATGTGCAAATATGAAAAAAATCATGGTAGCGTCTCATTATTGAGTTTAATCATGACCCAACAATCATCCTACAGGTGTAAGCTAACAGCATATTGTCTTTTTTTTTCCATAATGTTTTTTAAATGTCTTCTATAGGTACATTAAAACACAGGACTATTTGGAAAAGTCTTAACTTTTTGTTTGTAGATATCATATGCATTCTGCTTTATATTAGTTATCAGAAAAAAACTTACTGGAATGCCATGTAAAGGAGAGAATGAGTTGACCCTTTTTTAATTGGGCCTTAACAACTAATGTATTAAGTTGAAGTCTTTTAAAAACTAATGGGAAAAGAAGAAAATGCTGCTATTTTCTACTTTTCCTACAATTTTTTGGCTCACCAGGACACAAAGTGCTCAAGGTAAGCTTTTGTGATCGTGCTGTGTTTGGCATGCATTGTGCGTTGTCAACTTTTGCCTTGTATACACTCTAGAGGTCACATTTTCAGTCCGATACTCATGAAACTTGGTCAGAATGTTTGTCTTGAAAATGGGTCATGTTGGGTCAAAAACTAGGTCACAAGGTTAAATCTTAGAAAAACATTGTGTATGCTCTAGAGGCCACATTTTCAGTCCAAAACTCTTGAAAAATTGGTCAGATGTTTGTCCTGATAATATCTCAGACCAGTTGGAAAATGGGTCATGTCAGGTCAAAAATTAGGTTACTAGGCAAAATCTTAGAAAAATCTTGTGTACACTCTAGAGGCCATATTTTCAGTCCAAAACTCTTGAAAGTTAGTCAGAATATTTTTCTTAATGATACCTCAGATGAGTTTGAAAATGGGTCATGTTGGGTCATAAACTTGGTCACTAGGTCAAATCTTAGAAAAACCTTGTGTACGCTCTAGAGGCCACATTTTCAGTCCAAAACTCTTGAAAGTTGGTCAGAATGTTTGTCTTGATGATATCTTGGGCAAGTTCGAAAGTGGGTCATGTCTGGTCATAAATTAGGTCACAGGGTCAAATCTTAGAAAAACGTTGTGTAGCTCTAGAGGCCACATTTTCAGTCTAAAACTCTTGAAAGTTGGTCAGAATGTTTGTCTTGATGGTATCTTGGACAAGTTCAAATATGGGTCATGTTGGGTCATAAACTAGGTCACCAGGTCAAATCTTTAAAATAGCTTGTGTAGCTCTAGAGTCATCATTTTCTGTCCAATACTGAAGAAAATTAGTCAGAATGTTTTTCTTGATGATCAATATGATGAAATTGAAAATGGGTTACATTAGGGAAAAAAAACTAGGTCGCCATGTCAAATCTTGGAAAAACCTTGTGTACACTCTAGAGGCCACATTTTCTGTCCAATACTTATGAAAGGTGGTTAGTATCTTTGTGTGGATAATATCTACAATGGGAAAATGGGCTATGTTCAGCTAAAAAGTAGGTCACTGAGAGAAATTCTCTCTTTAAAGTCAAATCCCTTCATTTTAGAGACATCATATTTGTTGTCCACAAAAAGCTGTAATATGGACAAGTAAAGAATTTGTTGTCTCAAAAACTTAAGTTGTGAGATTTATTTTCTTTAGGTTACAGTAGGGAGAACAGCAGATGCAAGTCTCTGTATACTGTCTGTTATGATTTCAAGGTGCCATGCAGTTCTAAAGAAAACAGACCAGAATACATGGACGATCAAGGATAATAAGGTACAAGTTTTAACACTTGCAGCACCAAATGGATACAAATGTATATGTGTATTCAATTAGTTTAGAGTTTCTTCTAGAAAGAAATAGCAGGACTCGCTGCCCTGCCCCTTTTTCAGCCCCCGCACCCTGTGCCCCACAAGTCTATATACAGGCGCCCTGCTGCCCTTCTCATAAATATACAAAAAATCAGCTGTCTGTTGTTTTGGTTTAAGAATCGTCGCATTCTTGGCATAGGGTTTAAAGACATTTTTTATGAAATAATTATGCTCTGCTTATGGGCTTGATACAACATCTTTTTCAAAATTTTATGATCAAGTTATACAAGACTAAAGCTCAAGAAGTATTCTAATAAAAAACTGAAGACCCCCCCCCGCCCCCAGCAGGTTTTGCCACAGGTCAGATTACTTCATAACTGCATCATTGCACAAGGCATCTATTGAATATGACCTGATGAAGTTAGAAAAGGTTGTTGTGTTCCCTCATTCTCCTTAACCTTTTACCACATGACAAAAATGTAGACTTGTCCAAACTGAAGGCATTTGCAGATGACAATTTAAATGTGACTCAAATGATGGAACTTGTCTTTGATTAGGCAGAAAACATTGTGGAAAAAAAAAAAGCTGGTTACCAGCATTTTCTCCTTTTCCAGTTGTGTTTTCAAAAGGCTTCTTCCTCAGAGTTGTTAAAAGATTGTGTGGTAAAGAGTTAATTGTCCAGTGTGACTTTTTTCTGTTCCCAAGCTCAAAACATATCTTTAAGATTGAAAGTTTGTCCATTGCAAACACCTTGGCTCTGCAATATTCCTTCATAGTATACCTAGAAAAGACTATGAAAATGCCATCAAGGATTGGATCCAAAAACTCAAACTTTCCATATCTGTTGGAGATGAATACTTTGACTGGACCAAATAAAACTTCGATTGACATCTATCAAGGACACACTTTTTTATGTTTTAAGATATAGATATATCTGAATATTCTTTAAAAAAAAGTAAAATACAAATGTATATGAAATTTACAAAGACAGCCTAAACAGTCATATATCTTGGGACTATTCATTTTTTGTGGAATCTGCTAGCCAACATTGACTTATTCTCATATACAGAATTACAGCATTGAAGTTTTCCCAAGCTATCAGAGAGTATTTGTAAATTTAGACTTAAGTCACTGTCATTCATCTTTTAATTCATTACCAAACAATCCATTGTTTATTGACCTAGAGGAACAAGGCTTTGAAAACATTGTCAGAAAATTGCTGGTAACCTGCATTTCATCCTTTTCCTTCCAATGTTTTCAAACTGTACAAAAACAAATTTCACCACTTGAGCCATATTTAATTTGTCTCTGGGAAATGTTTGAGTTTTGATAAGTCTTAAACTTGGCTTCGTATACATTTTACTTTTCTGTCTTTCTGTCTTTACATGCAATGATTCATAAATGATGTATATTTTGCTCTTGAAAGATAATTTATTCAGACTTACAGGCATTTTGTATCTTGTTTTGTTTTTAAAGAGCTTAAATGGAGTGTTCATAAATGGAAAGAAGCTGGAACCTTTACAGCCACATGAACTCTCTGATGGAGACATAGTTCAGTTTGGTGTGAAAGAAAAACCAGACAGTCCTGCAGAATTTCAGTACAAATACTACACTGGACTCAAAGTGAGCAGAAAAGCAGAAGATGTGACAGATGCATGTTCATCAAATGTGAAGAGGATCAAGCTGGAAGGACAGGTAGTGTTGAAAAATAAAATGTACATGTAAATTTAAATCTTTCCAAATACAACTTTTAATGGTCTAGCAGTGGACTGTATTATGAAATTATTGTGGGAAAAGGAATAATTGCTAGTTACAAATACTTGCTCTTTTTCCATAAAGTTATACATATCATTTTAAAAAGACAAAAATATATTTTTCTATCCTGTACACATTTCTCTCTCATGGTATTTTTGCCATTGAAGGATTTGTTGTGAATAACTTGCCTAGTAATTGTTAACAGAGTTCTTGGAAACTTTTCCCGGCAGACAACAAAAAATCCTAACAAAGGATTCCACAGGGTGACAGGTTTTTTCACAGCACACATCTGAAATCAGCTGCTCAGCTTGATTAGTTTATCAAGTGATTGTTTATGAGGTGTTTAACGGGGCAAAAAATTTGATACACAGGTAATCACCAAAGTTGGGTAGTCAAACAGGTAGGCGTGGCTTTTTGGGAATCTAACAACCAATCAGAATGCGTCATTCTTTATCACTCACCTAGCACCCGTGGATGACAAGTAGCTAATATCCTAATATCCTGCCATATTTTTTGAGATTTGCAAATTATGCATCAATCAACGGATTAGAGACTAATTATCAAGGATAATTAATCTATATATTCGATTAAAGAAAGGCGTCGAACATCTCATGATGGGATAGACGGGAAGCAATTGAAATGGATACTTGATCTTGTCCATGACCTTTCAATTTTCCGATGAATTTTTCAATCGATCTTTCGAATTTAATTATTTGATCAAGAACAATGTTCCACGAAACTCATATCTCTTTCATCATCACTGGATTATCCCTTATACATTGTACATGTGCTTGATATTATCAGTGAACAAATTTCAAAATGAAGAAATTTCTTGAGATTAAAAGGAAAGCTCCAAATAAGCCAAGTGATCAAACTAACTTGTGTGAACAGAAAAGAAAAATAAACATGAAGCCATATACAAGTGGTTTTTAAATTGGGACAAGACTTTTCCTTGAATTTTAGAAATTGAAAACATTGTGACAAAAGAAAATTCCTAAAACTTTGTTTTTTTACCACTAGTCTAACTTACATGCAGCTGGTTCCTGCATGATCATTATCAATAGCTGCTCTTTGCTAATTAACCCTTTACCGAACAATCCATTATCCAGAATTCAACAACCTTGAGAAGAAAGCTTTAGACAACAATATGGGTAAAGAAGAATTCTCTTCGTTTCCCACAAAGTTTTCCACCTTTTCAACGACAAAGTACTTTGTTCAAACCATCTTAACTCATTACCAAACGACAAAATTTTAGGTTTGTCCAATTCGAAAGCATTTGCAGACGACAAAATAAAAGTGACTGAAAATTTGAAATTTGTTTTGTGAAGGGTAGAAAACATTGTAAGAAAAGGAGAAAATGCTGGTTACCAGCATTTTCTCCATTTCCCACAATGTTTTCCAAAGGCTTCTTTCTCAGGGTCGTCAAAAGTAGGGATTGTGTGGTAATGGGTTAATCTTGTCCTCTGCAAATTTTATGCAAGCCTTAAATTTTGACATTGTCATGGAAAAGATGTAATTGACATCATGGTCCATATGGGCAAATAATTCTAAAATCAATTCTAATAAACAATTGAAATGGTTTTAGAACTGAATTTACAAATGTTTGTGAAGATGGGTTTAGAATTGGTGCAATTAGTATTATTATGATGCTAACATTAATATGCATTATCATGTTGAATTATTTACATTGTCTAAATAAAAGATAAAATGACAAGTTTTTAGCTCCACTGGCCAAAGGCCAGCGGGCTTATGTCATGGCCTGGTGTCCGTCGTGCGTCCATCCATCCGTCTGTGCGTCTGTCCATCCATGCATGCGTTAACTTTTTTTTTAAACTTCTTCTCTGAAACTACCCATCCAAATTTGATGAAACTTCACAGAAATGATCCTGCCATGGTCCTCTTTAGAATTTCTTGAAAAAATTTGATTCCTTCAAAAACTCTGGTTGCCATGGCAACAAAACTGAAAAATATTAAACATCTTTGAAAATCTTCTTGTCTGAAACCATAAGGCCCAGGGCTACCAAATTTGGCATGCAGCTTTATCTAATGGACCTCTATCAAATTCCTTCATATCATAGCCCTGGGGTCAAAATTGGCTCTGCCCTGGAGATCACAAGTTTAACATGGGCTTATATAGTGACTGTAATTTAAAATAGTAATCAAGGGAAATAACTCCTGTTATACAAGATAAAGTTTGTTACTATTTACCTCCCTTGATTATCAAACTGCACTTATACATTATTGGAGTTTGGTATTCAAGTTTTTTGGAGAGGAAATGTTCTGTTTTAAGGGAGAGTGATATATTTTGATGCTAATGGTTATGCTCACATGAATGGAATGTTTAACTTAAAGTAAGGTGTCTATCACTGAAATGTTTTCAGAACTTTACCTTTCATGCTAATGAAAAAACCTGCTTATATTCACTGACATTATCTTTGCATTTAAAAAAGATATGACTGTTTTTGTTTGGTGGGCGGGTTGGAGGTTATGTTTTCAAAGTAAGTTTATTACCATACAGACTTTTTATGCTGTATGTCTCTGTCAATGCCAATTAAGCACATGATATGTTAATTTTACTCTTTAAGAAATGACAATTTTTTTTACTTAACCAAGTTTAAAGCCATTGCAAAAAGACAAATTGAATGTAGCTTAAATGACAATTTCTGTCTTTGATAGGTTAGGAAACGTTGTGGGAAAAGGAGAAAATACTGGCTGACAACATGTTGTCCTTTTCTCACGATGTTTTTGAAAGCCTTCTCTGTCAGGGTCATTAACACTTTGATTTGTGTGGTAAAGGGTTAAAAAGACAGCGATGCAGGGCCATCATGGCCATCTTGTTTTCGTAAATTTTCAGTTTTTGGATGTTTATTACTTGCATTTGAAAATTTATCCTGACTGTATGGAAATCCAATTTCTTCAGACTGGAATCCAACTTTTTCATTTTGGAATCCAACTTTTTCCTGCGTTGGATACCTGGAATCAAACTTTTAAAAGTCTAGTGAGAACACTGGTTAAGCTCTTTACCAAGATGACGAAATTTTAGACTCCGCCAAATTGAGAGTTTTTGCAGAGCCTGGGGACAAATTAAATAGGGTTCAAACAATGTGAAATACTTTTAAGGGTATAGAAAACATAGTGGCAAAAAAGAGAAAATGTTGGTTACCAGCATTCCCTCTTTTTCCTAAATTTTCAGCTCACCTGAGCACAAAGTGCTCAAGGTGAGCTTTTGTGATCATGCTGTGTCCGTTGTGCGTTTGTCAACATTTACCTCGTGTGCACTCTAGAGGCCACTTTCTCAGTCACCAGGGCAAATCTTAGAAAAAGCTTGTGTGCACTGAGGTCACATTTTCAGTCAGATACTCCTGAAACTCAGTCAGAATGTTTGTTTTGATAAAATCTCGGACAAGTATGAAATTGGGTCATGTGGGGTCAAAAAGTAGGTCACTGGGCCAAATCTTAGAAAAAGCTTGTGTGCGCTCCAGAGGCCACATTTTCAGTCTGATACTCATGAAACTTGTTCAGAGTGTTTGTCTTATATTATCTTGGGCAAGTTCAAAAATGGGTCATGTTGGGCCAAAAAGTAGGTCACTGTGCCAAATCTTAGAAAAACCTTGTTAGCAGTTTAGAGGCCATATTTTCAGCCCTATACTAATGAAACTTGGTCAAAATGTTTGGATTGATGATTGGGCCACATTTTCAGTCTGATACTCTTGAAAGTCAGTCAGAATGTTTGTTTTGATGATATTGTGGACAAGTTCTAAATTGTGTTATGTGGGGGTCAAAAAGTAGGTCACTGGGCCAAATGTTAGAAAAACCTAGTATGCGTGGTGAAAATATTTGTCTTGTTGATACCTCAGACATGTTTGAACTTGGGTCATGTTTGGTCAAAAAGTAGGTCACTGGGCCAAATTGTAGGAAAACCTTGTGTGCACTGTAGAGGCCGGATTTCCAGCCAGATACTCATGAAACTAAGTCACAGTAGTTGTCTTGATGATTTCTCAGATATGTTTGAAATTGGGTCATGTCGGGTTAAAAAGTTGGTCACTGGGCTAAATCATAGAAAAGCCTTGTGTGCACCGCAGAGGCCAGAAAGGTTATCTTACTGATATCTCAGAAAAATTTGAAATTGGGTCAGGTCAGATCAAGATGTAGGTCACTGGGCCAAACCTTTGAATAACCTGTTTGTTGATGTCTAGGTCAAGTTTGAAACTGGGTCACTTGGGGTAAAAAAGTAGATCACTTACACTCATGTGTTTTATATCATTAAAATCAGGATCTCTTCCGCTTTATCAGCCGTAGATGACTTTACTCAGGTGAGCGCTTAAGGGCCAATGGCCCTCTTGTTTTTAAAAGCCTTCTTAAATAATTCCCCACTTATTGTTTGCAGTTAAATGAGTTTTTATTCAGTTGTATTCTTTTCAGTATACATGTATGTCAGAAATAGTCCCCTATACTTTTTTACTGTTTCTTTTGAAAGGTGTCAGTTTCTAGTCCTTCAATTTCTGTAAGTCCAAGAAAAGTAAGAGAAGATCAGTCTCCATACCAACAGTACAAACAGAAGATGGATGAACAAGAGAAACAGGCAGCAGCTAAATTGTCAGATTTAGAGAACAAACTGAAGGAAATGCAGAAGCTATTACAGGTTTGAATAAAAAGACTTGTTTTTAGCTCACATGAGCACGAAGTGCTCAAGGTGAGCTTTTGTAATTGTGCTGTGTCCAGCGTCCGGTCTCCGTCATGAGTCATCAACTTTCACCTTGTGTAGGCTCTAGAGGCCACATTTTCAGTCCGATACTCGTTAAACTTGGTCAGAATGTTTGTCTCGATGACGAGTTCGATAATGGGTCATGTCGAGTCAAAAACTAGGTCACCAGGTCAAATCTTAGAAAAACCTTGTGTACACTCTAGAGGCCACATTTTCAGTGCAAAACCCCTGAAAGTTGATAAGAATGTTTGTCTTGATGATACCTCAGACAAGTTTGCAAAAGAGTCATGTCGGGTCAAAAACTAGGTCACTAGGTCAAATCTTAGAAAAACCTTGTGTACGCTCTAGAGGCCACATTTTCAGTCCAAAAACCTTGAAAATTGGTCAAGATGTTTGTCTTGATGATACCTTGCATGAGTTTGAAAATGGGTCATGTTCAGTCAATAACTAGGTCACTAGGTCAACTCTTAGAAAAACCTTGTGTACGCTCTAGAGGCCACATTTTCTGTCCAAAATTCTTGAAAGTTATTCAGAATGTTTGCCTTGATGATATCTCAGACGAGTTCAAAAATGGATCATGTTAGGTCGAAAACTAGGTCACTAGGTCAAATCTTAGAAAAACCTTGTGTACGCTCTAGAGGCCACATTTTCAGTCCAAAAACCTTGAAAATTGGTCAAAATGTTTGTCTTGATGATACCTTGCATGAGTCTGAAAATGGGTCATGTCCAGTCAATAACTAGTTCACTAGATCAAATCTTAGAAAAACCTTGTGTACGCTCTAGAAGCCACATTTTCTGTCCAAAATTCTTGAAAGTTAGTCAGAATGTTTGCCTTGATGATATCTCAGACGAGTTAAAAAATGGATCATGTTAGGTCGAAAACTAGGTCACTAGGTCAAATCTTAGAAAAACCTTGTGTACGCTCTAGAGGCCACATTTTCAGTCCAAAACTCTTGGAAGTTGGTCAGAATATTTGTCTCGATTATATCTTGGATGAGTTTGAAAATGGGTCATGTCGGGTCAAAATCTAGGTCACTAGGTCAAATCTTAGAAAAACTTTGTGTACGCTCTAGAGGCCACATTTTCAATCCTATACTCATGAAACTTGGTCTTGATGATTTCTTGGACCAGTTTGCAAGTGGATCATTTCGGGCCAATAACTAGGTTACTGAGTCAAATCTTCAAAAAACCTTTGTCAGTCAAATACAGTAAAACCTTGATATTACGAGTCTCGAACATTAGAGAACCCTGCATTTTTCGAGGAACTTCCATAGTCTCGGCAAAAACTCTACTATATTGCACCAAAAGTAGCTCGGTTATTTCGAGTCTCGATAAGTCGATAATTCGAACACAAGTGTTGGTCCCTGTAATCATTTTCCTTCTTTAAATTGATTGTTAATTCGAATACAATGTTTTCGCACCTGTCAATCGAATGTTTTCACACCTTTCCGAGCAAAGGTTTTTATCGCGCCAGCCAGTCTACGGTTTGGTGTAAGTTTTACAAACTATGACAATTACCACAGGGGATTTGAGAAGGTATTACCGTTAATTAATGAAGAGAGGCTAATTATGAAAAGTTTGCGATGTCTATTCCGACCATCCCCTCACCAGTGATCGTATGATCGCTGCCTTCATGTAATTTAAACTGTCTGATATTTCATTTTATAAAAAATCACACAAGTATTTTATTCCTGATTAAACAAATGATTTTATCTTCCAAATCTCTATTATGCAGCGTGTGCGTACACCAACTGTTCAAAGTCATTGTTGACCCTGAAAAGACAGTTTTAAGCGTTTGTGATCGGACAACGTCTGATTTTTTTTATCAGTTTTCGTGTGAATCTATTTATAGCATCAGGTTTTCCCTAGTTGCTTCGCCACAGCAGGATCCACTCGTCACAACTCGGCCATTTCCGTACCTACATCTAATTTGATGGCTACCATCACCCGAGGTATGCCGAATGAGCAGGGATCATGTTATATACCATCCCTGGCAACAGATTAAGACCCCTTTGATCACATATTTTTTTTTCTGTCATGTTTACGTCATACGGGTTTGCGTGGATATCACAGGTTCGTTTCAAAGATAAGTGTCATTTTTCATGGGGTGTGTAGATATCCTGGTCTGTTTTTGTGTCGAAGACATTAGTAACGAGGAAAAAGTAGTAAACCTAGTCTTTCCTTTTTATTTCTCATTGCATCAGCCCTATACTTTCAGTAATTTACTCTTCTATGACCACTTCAACAGCACCGCTACACACTGTACCGTTTATCAACGTTTACATGTATCGCGACCAAAATTGCTCATCTGCACATTCCTGATTTTTCTGGAGAAGAATCAAACTTTTGACATCTTACCCGCTTGCATTCTTCGATCGTTTTCCACGTATATGAGAGAGCTAAAGTTATAGGGGGCAAATGTGAAAGGGCAGATCGTACGATTTTGTAAAAAATTACAGTACACACCTTTTCCAAAAACTCTAGAAAGAGAGGCTAGATTATTTTAAATATTTAATTTAAAATCCAAGAACCCATATGGTCAAAACAGGAACATTTACAGAAAATAAACCTATCGATATGATACTGTTCAAATGTAGTAAATGAATGAATCAAATAGAAACACTAACAAGATTCTGTCGCTTGGGAAGTATACTTTGATCGCCAATCTCGAACAGATTTGCAATTTCTATGGACGTTTTGGATAATTCGAACACCGCGAAAATTCGAACAATTTGCTTGTCCCCTTGGGACTTCGAATTATCGAGGTTTTACTGTATTCATGAAAATCTTGGTTGAATGTTTGTCATAGTATCTCAAAAGAGATTGAAAATGGGTAATGTTTGGTCAAAAGACTCAGGTGAGCGACTTCAGGGCCATCATGTCCCTCTTGTTCTATTGCAGTACTAGAACAGTTTGCACACTACAGAGCCCCAGCCCAGGTGAAACTCAGGAAACAGGCAAATGAGTCAGCAAATGAATCACAAAACATATTTGTCTGAGGTTCATAGATTTGAATCCAAGAATTACAAGATATTTAGATTCTTATGTCTTAGTAAAGATGTATAATATGGCAGCACAAAAGTAAAGATGTATAATATGTAGAGTGCTGATAATTCATTTTCTACTGTTGGAAACATGAATCATCAGAAAAAATGTTGAATGAAAATTTGAAGTTCAACACTGAGATTAAGTGAGTGGTCTTTTCGGATTAGTTTTGTATTCAAGTCCAAATCGAAGCATTGAGTTAATTCTTGAATTGAAACATTTGTAATACATGTATATATGCATTTCATGATACTGAAAATTTGAAATGAAGCCTTAGGATTCAGTGCAAACCTGTTGCAAATATCATATATCTGTATACTTACTTTTCTATGAGGGACTTCCTCTCATTAAAATTCCAGTAGAACTGCATACTTTGTTGTTGCAATGTAATAACTTGTAGCTGCACTGTTATATTTTGTTGTCATCAACAAATTTAAAAAATCAGACAATAGCATAGGGCATTCACTTTTTTAACCCAGATCTGTAAAAAGGCAATTTTTCAAGCTTTTATATACCTTCTAGATCCTTTGTTGGAACAGGGGGTAGTTGCTTATTTATAAGCTATAATTGTTGCTCTTTTTTGTCCACAATATCTGTTTAAAAAGGGTTGTTTTTTGTTGTTCAGATATTTCACTTTCGATTTTACAAAATTTTGGTTCAAATTTTAATGGCTTGTATTCTAAAGTCTCTGATGAAATCATGCAGGAAAAAGAGGCAGCAAAAGAAGAAATGGCTTTGGAGTTAAAAGCAGAAAAGACAAAAAGGGAAAATCAGTCAAAGGCACTTGAGTGTTTAAAACAGAAAGAAGAGGAAATGCATCAAGAATTGGTTAAGCAACAAGTGAGTTACTGATATAGTCAGGTTTTTTTTTTATTAATTTATTATTTTGTTATCTAAAACAATTCCAAGAAAGACTCCTGGTACATTATCAGCTGTTCAGTCATGTGGCAGGGCACTTGGAAACTTGTTCATGGCTGTAGGGAATCATGTTGCCCCGAGCTGAAGGAGAGGTGGTGACATGATTCGCCACAATTGTGAACAAGTTTTCAAGTACCATACCATCTGACCTGACCAGACTACAAATTTATCATACTGCAAAGTTTTACCAACATGTGTTCAAGTGAAATTTCTCTATTTTATACTCTCAGGAATTGAGTATGCTTACGAAATCAAATTTCCCATCTGCGTGCCCCAACATCCTGAAAACTGACGCCACTGAAAACTGTGTGAAATCATCAAGGAAAATAAGGTGTATGTCTTGTGGGCGGTTTGCCTTGATTTGAGGTCACCATCTTGGATTTTAAGTACAGAAAAACTCTGATATTGCGACTTTCAGGGGACCACCAGATTTAATTCGCTGTAAGCCTTATTCACTATATTGCAAACTTCGCTATATTTTCTGACTCTAAAATAGTCAAATGTAAATGAATATAACATTTATTCAACGAAAGAGATGTTCCAACATACCTTGACAAATATTTCCATAGTTATATAATACAGTAAATGTTACGTTAATAAATTATTTAGTGTTGTTTCTTTTCTTTTCTCATGGATAATCCACTTATATTTAAAACTAAAGCATGAATTGCCATATGCATTCCTTTCTATTTTCGGCTGCTAGGAGTTAAAGAAAAACAGCCGAACTCATTTTTCTGCTGACTTACATATGACACGACTGCCCAGGTGGTCTAGAAACAACCATTACTTAATGCAAAAAGGCACTACCAGCTAGTGTAAAGCAGGCATGATATTTGCTTATTGCATGGTCATTTTGTGCAGATTGGAGGTCGACCTGTAACCAGGTATAAAATTCAAAACAGTTGTAACTGTGTACAATAAACAAGTGCAGTTCAACCCTCTTGCTTCAGATAATTTGCATGTAACGTGATACCCCAATCCAAATTTTACTGCAAACATTTGTGTACATGCGGCAGGCGTGAAATCTTGTTCACAGATGGCTAGTTCTACATTTTTGGTTGTTCTAATTTACTCTGCAGATGGCAAAATGGCAGTCTGATCTTGATCTATACCATCCACTGCTGAAATATGACTTAAATCGTATTAGAAAGCTACTTCTTTGAGATCTAAAACGATATGAAAATATTTAAAACGCATATATTTCAAGATTGAAAACATGCCTAAACTATAGATCTACTGCAGTTTTGAACCCCTCATAGGTGCTATAAATAGATCTAAATTTGTCAGATTATTTATTTCGGACAAACATTCAGGCAACAAGGTACAACCCATTATTTCGGCCGCCCATTTTTTTTTTTTTTTTTTTTTTTTTGATAATTTCTAGTTGAAGAACCTGTCACTAAAAAAGATAATCATGTTTTTTTCTGTCTGAATGTATTGGCAAGTTACAGTTGATTGAATGGTGTTTTACGCCGCTTTCAACATTATTTCAGTCATATCACGGCGACAGCTCACATATTCATGTATTTCCTGGGTTTCACCAGTACTAGGCTGGGACTCTGAAGTGTCTTGCCCAAGGACACTCCCATGAAAAAACCCAAATGGAATCAGTGCAGCTCGAACCCAGGACCTCCAGGTCACAAGTCCGACACTTCACCACTGAGCGGCGAGTTACAGTATATGCAGAAGTAATTTTTTCGAATGTGGTCTATACATTTTGGACAGGTAGAGATTGAAAGCATCTGCAGACAACAATTTTTTATTTAAGTGGTCAATCAACTTTATACTGTGCTGCGGTAATTATCGATCAATAACATAATCACCTCTTTGGACGCATGTAACGTGTAACAAATTACACAGGTTAGCATAACTATGGGACATTAAAGCTCCTTCTGGACTTTGCTTTACAGCAGGTATTTTCATCAGTTTTAATTCAGTTGGGACCGGACTTTTGATTCGGCATATGCAAAACTTAGCTATATCAAAGTTCGCTGTAACAATGCTTTTTCATAAAGGCTAAAGAAGCATTTGGTCGAGGAATTGATTTCACTTTGTACAAACCAGAACCTCGCAGTATCAGAGTTCGCTATAAATATGTTTTACTGTATAAGTCAGATGTCTATAAGGCTTCTGACAGGGAAATTGTGTTATTCTCTGGTTGCTGCCAGTGGAATTGAATATTTATTCAGAGCATACTAACCAATCAGATCACGTGAAATTTCTTTGCAGTATAATAATAGTTTATGTAGTTTAAGTTTTGTAGTCTAAAAAGAACTAAGAGTGTGCCTTCTTACACACTCAACTTTGATTGAAATTCAAGTAAAGATTGCTCATAACAATCTAAAACAAGTTATAAGGCATGTTTCAAAAGTGTTTCCCATGCACATGGAATATTTTGTGAGATCTGTGGGACATATATCACAGATCTTTTCTATATTTATTGAATATGGCACCTGTAATGTGAAATTAAGATATTAGATAGTTTATACAGTTCAGTTCAATATGTTTTATTTGTTTCACTAATTAAGCAAAGGAGCTTCCTTTAAGCATTTTTGACATACTGATAAGTTTCTGAACTGTCTTTTATGTTACCAAATTTTGATACTAGGAATTACTCACTAAAGAGAAAGAAAACTTAGAGGCAAGAATGAGAGAAGAGTTAGAAGATCAACTCCAAGTGCAAGAGGCTAATCTGATGGAAAGTCTTGAAAACCAAAAATTAGGTTTGTGTCTATGCAACTTTAAAGTAAAAAGTTAGTTTTGCTAAATGCTGATAATTCTAAAATTAGACCCTTTTCCTTAGAAGTTATTTCCATCTGACTGTATTTGAAAACACTTCATTATTTGTACAGCTAAGATATTGTGTATAATGTAAATCAAGATTATCTGTGTGCATGCTAGTTGTTGGAATTACATGTAGTTATAACTTACTCTTTGTCACATAATTAATCAAAGTGCTGTCAGAACTGTAATCGGTCGACACTGAATAACTACAATGGTTTGAAATCACAAATCAAATGGCAGTTGTCTGAACTATGTATGGGATAGAAATTCTATACCTTGTAACAGAGCCACGTAGGAACCCCCTTTTTTAACTGTCCTTTACAAATTAGTAGTTTAATGGAATGCTACAGATATATGTTTGCCGGTTAACAGCAATAGAACGTTAAATATATGTGACAATTCTGATCAGTAGTACCCATCATCAAGCCTTAGATATCACTCATCCTGAATAACAGTACCTATCAACCTTTTAAATAAGTTTCACAATATACCAATATTCTTTTCTGTAACTTTTGCAACTTTGGTAACTGTACGGTAATATACTGTCAGATATTATCAGTAATATCCATACTTTAAAATGGTATGAATAAGTCGTATAAAATATGCCTGTAATATAACACAAATTGTTTACTTTTTGCTGCAAGTAGACCTTTAACCTTCTATTTTTAAGAAGCAAGCGTGTTTATCTGGACAAATTATCCTACCTAATTTTTTTGACTTGCTAAATTGATCTGGGCAAGATCGTTTTGCCCAAAACATAGGCTGGCCAATTTCTTCCACATTTGTTTCAAAGAATGTAATATCTTCCCAACCCTCACCCCTTTTCCAAATGATGTAATTTTAGACTTGTCCAAATCGAAAGCATTTGCACATACGAATCAAATGTAGACCAAATGTAGACCAATTGATGATCTGAATCGTCGAAAGAAAAAAAAACTCATGGAAAAAGGAGAAAAGGATGGTTATCTGCATCTTTTTTTTTCTACAATGTTTTTAACAGCCGTCTTCCACTTGGTCATCAAAGACGGGATAGTTTTGTTAAGAGTTAAAGCACCCAGTTATGGCCTTTTACAGTCAGAAAAAACAATATCCAAACACTGCAATTTCATGGTTTATATAGAGAGAGAGAGAGAGAGAGAGAGAGAGAGAGAGAGAGAGAGAGAGAATTAAGATCTTGGATATAATTATAAGTACGTTTATTGATCTGCACTTCATTCAAAGGACAGTCTGATCTTGATCTTTCATTGTCTTCAAAAGCAACTTTGCTAGTCCTTAGACATCAACGGTCAATGTATTTGAGTCATTCTAATGAGCAAGAGCATCACTACAGTGAACCTTGGGCTCTTAATCTGAAATATGGAGGATGAGAATCAACTAATATGGAGTAGCTAATCAGACAAACATCTGAGTTTTACACTTAAAGCACTGAACTAATGAAATAGATATGTGAAACGTGGAAAAGCAGCCTAACTATTACAAGACCACTGCTGTTTTGGTTAGAATATCTCCGAAAACTGGCCTAACAAACCCAAGATCTGATTGCATGTTCTACGCTGTCTGGTCTGAATCTGGGCTCTCCGAAAAAGCCTTTTTACCTGGTCAGTTGATTCAGACATGGAAAATATAAAGTTAAGTGAGCTTATTTGTTTTGCACTTTCACTTTTTTTCCTCTATGAAAATGCTCTCTTCAACTCTACCCGTGAAATTACAAAATGTTGAAATTCTTTCAAATGATGAAAAAAGGCTGTGAGGAAAAAGAGAACATGCTGAATACATGCAGTTTTTCTCACTACATTTTAAAGCCCCACAGGATTATTTAGTCAACATTTGACTGACTGATTTCAGTTTTAAGAATATCATCAAGAAGAAACATGGATGGAAGGAGAGGAAGAGGGGCTATGAAAACGATTTAATCCTTAATCTGCTAAATGAATGAAATTAAATTTTCAAGCTACAGTAAAACCCAACTATTTCGCAGGTATTTTTGGGGAAAAAAAATCTCCTCATCAGACAGTGTAGATCCAAAATCAGACTGCATCTAGTGTGCAGTCTGATCTTGATCTACACTGTCTGCAAAAGGTCATAAAGTCGCGCTTAGCAGTCCAAGGGTTAATACATCCTAAGCTGAAGGATGCGTAATCAGATCTATGCTGGTCAGTATTGTGAATGGACAGTCTGGTTACTAAGGTTGCAAGCGTGAGATAACCAGTTCATTCTGAAAATATTTACGTAATGACCTCTCCGCTAGGGTCATATCCCTTACACAACTCTATATCCTTTGTCCCTCACAGCTTCACCTCGCTAACAATAAACGACCAACAGCCGAATACTATTTTAAACTTACAGCTGTTTCCAGTTGCATATACAGTAGTTTGCTCTAAGGCAAAACAATCTAAATGTTCAAATTATCTTAAAGCAATGTTTCCGTAAAAACTCCGTTCCATTGCAATTTTTATCCCTGCTCAAGGCCAAATGACCTACCATCTTTTCAACACCTGCTATATATACGAACAGCACTCGTCAAAACTCAGCTGATCCCGTAACAATGTATAACCTGATCAGTCAAAGTTTGCCGAATAATATGGACAGCAGATGACTAGAAGATGTGCTTACATAATCTGATACTCCTTGATTCTCTCGTTTCATTCATAAGTTGTTATCAGGGTTAAAAGTTCAATGTAATAAGGTCACAACAGCTGGTATTAGTGTTATAAGACTGTAAGTAGAAGCTGTCACGAGTTGCAGTTAGATCAGTTTGCCCTCAGCAGACGGGTTTTCGAAATTTGTGGTCTCTCTAATCATCCGGCTCAAGCCGACTGATTAAAAACTCTCCTTCAAAGTTGAGATGTTTTAACTCTGTATGTGGAACAGACAAAAGCAAACTCTTTGCCATTGGAAGAAGTTTTGTATTCTACCGAATTGCAAGCATTAACAGACAATCATCAGAAAACCATCTCTGCCAGGGACGTTAAAACTCTGGATTTTGTGGTAAATGCAGGGTTTTAGTTTTTACAGAGCTTTTGAAAAAATCAGGGATCCAAGCATTATTTTTAGAGGTCCCATATTACTTTGTAAGATTGGCAAATTTTGTGTACTTGGAAGAAATGCAAAAAGCTCTGAATATAAATGCAGGTCAGACTTAATTTGCTATTCCATTTTTTGGGAAAAGCTTTCTGAAATCAAGATCACCGTAACAGTTGTGTGGTTAGACACTAATACCATAGAATCAAAGATAAATAACATGAAAATATCTTATTCATGAAAATAACGGCTTTTACTGTCTTTAGTGACTGATGTTTGTGCCAAAATACTTTATTCGAGACTGCAGTTCCGACTGCAGCTCTACACGGGAAGTACGTGAGATCGTAAATCAAGTATGACCCTAATGTCAAAAAAACTGTGATTGCATTGTGTTGACTGCAGTGCAAGTAGAGAAATTTTTAAAGAAACAGTGTCCAGCGAGAGGTTTTTTGTTTTATTCAAAACTTTTTATGCAGATTTGAAATTAATTTTTATGCATGCTGCTGAAAAACATACATCCAGTCTAATGTTAAGGCGTATATGGATGTGGAAATCTGCGTCCCGTAAAACTCTGGTTAATACTTTATTAAATGCCATCATGAGGCTTGCTTTCTGTAGCCCTTTGCATAAATCTGAATTATTCAAATTTCTTCAACACCTGAATTTTTTTTTTCAGCTTTAATGAAGGAGAAAGAAGATATAGAAAAGAAGTTACAAGATCAGTTAGAGTCAGAGAGAGAAAAAGACAAAAAGCTTGCTGAAGAGTTGGAGCTGCAGAAACAGAAACTAGAAAAGGTTAGTTTGTTAAGATCATGTATACTTTCTTTATTTGCATGTTTAAGATAATTATATCTGTGGAAATAGACCCTCATAGATACAGGAACCTGTCATCAAGAACATGGTATAAGTAATTGAACAAAACATCATCATGATCATGTTTATATTTAACCCCTTAACTCTTTACCAGATGACAAAATTGTAGGCTAGTCCAAATTGAAAGCATTTGCAGACGACAAAGGAAATGTGATTGAAGAAATGAAATTTGTTTTGGGAAGGGTAGAAAATATTGTGGGAAAAGGAGAAAATGCTGGTTACCAGCATTTTCTCCTTTTCCCACAATGTTTTCAAAAGGCTTCTTTCACAAGGTCATTTAAAGTCAGGATTGTGTGGTAAAGAGTTAACAGTTGTCATGAAGGCTTCTTTGCTCTTTGCTAGTCATAGGGATTAAAATTTTAACATTTAGCTTAAGTAGCTTTCATATAACATTAGATATTTAAATTCTAAACTGTTCAAATAGTAGCAAAATTTGCCAATATACATGTATCATTTTTATATACCCAAAACTTGTAAACATGTATATATGGCAATAAAATACATGTACATTTAAATTAACTAAACAGATAGTTATTGTAAGTATACTTCGATGATAATAGAAACAGATGTACATGTATGTATTAATATTTTGAATAGATCATAGAGAATAAAGAAATAGAGAAGAAAGTATTAGAGAGTCAGCTCAAAGACACAACACTGGAGAAGGATAAAAAGCAAGAGGAAGTTCTAAGAGCAAGGGAGGATGTTCTCTCCAACTTTGCTGAACTGATGGAAACTGAACTACAGTGTAGTATATGCAATGAACTATTTGTAAAGGTAGATTTTACATACATCACCTGTATTGAACCTTTAAACTTTAGAAGAGCTAAAAATGAAGGAGAGATACATTACCTTTGATGTCGCTGCAGGAGACAGCTTTTTGAGATCATTTTCGGAGAAGGGACAGTTGACTCTTTTAAGCCATTATTCCTGTTCCCAAAAGACCTTCACTTTTGATTGAAGAATTAAGTAGTGCTGATTGATAATGGGATTAGTCTTATTTTTCGTATTCAAAAGGCTTACAGTCTCCCTGAGTCTGGTAATATAAACAATCAGGGTTTGTATTCACCAACCATTCTTAATTTTTAGCTCACCTGAGCACAAAGTGCTAAAGTGAGGTATTGTGATTGGTCATTGTCCGGCGTCCATCCGTCCGTCTGTCCATCTGTCCGTCTGTCCACAATTCCTTTAAACATCTTCTCCTCCTAAACCGCTGGGCCAATCTTGATGAAACTTGGCAGGGATGTTCCTTGGGTGAAGCTCTACCAAAGTTGTTCAAGAGATTGAATTCCACCCATAACTGGTTGCCATGGCAACAGAAAGGAAAAAAATAGCAAAATCTTTGAAAATCTTCTCTGAAACTAGAAGGCGTAAGGCTTTGGTATTTGGTATGTAGCATCTCCTAGTGGACCTCTACCAAATTTGTTCATATGATACCCCTGGGGTCAAAACTGGCCCCGCCCCGGGGGTCACAAGTTCGAACATAGGAATAAAGAAGGAAAACTTTAAAATTCTTCTTCTCTGAAACTGGAAGGCGTGGAGCTTTGATATTAGGCATCTAGCATCTCCTAGTGGACCTCTACCAAGTTTGTTCATATGATGCCCCTGGGGTCAAAACTGGCCCCGCCCCGGGGGTCACAAGTTCGAACATAGGAACAAAGAAAAAAAACTTTAAAATTCTTCTTCTCTGAAACTTGAAGGCGTAGAGCTTTGATATTTGGCATCTAGCATCTCCTAGTGGACCTCTTCCAGGTTTGTTCATATGATGCCCCTGGGGTCAAAACTGGCCCTGCCCCGGGGGTCACAAGTTCGAACATAGGAATAAAGAAGGAAAACTTTAAAATTTGTCTTCTCTGAAACTGGAAGGCGTAGAGCTTTGATATTTGGTATGTAGCATCTCCTAGTGGACCTCTACCAAGTTTGTTCATATGATGCCCCTAAGGTCAAAACTGGCCGCGCCCAGGGGGGTCACAAGTTCGAACATAGGAACAAAGAAGGAAAACTTTAAAATTCTTCTTCTCTAAAACTGGAAGGTGTAGAGCTTTGTTATTTGATATGTAGTGAAGCTGTTCTAAGTTTGTTAGCCCACCTGAGCACAACATGTTCAGTCAGTTCGAAATTGGGTCACCTGGGGTCAAAAACTAGGTCACTTGGTCAAATTAAAGTAATACCTTGTGGGCACTCTAGAGGCCACATTTATTACTCAAATGACCTGAAATTTGGTCAGAATGTTTGTCTTGATAAAGTCTCGGATGAGTTTGGATTTGGGTCATGTGGGGTTTTAAAATAGGTCACTAGGTCAAATTAATGAAATACCTTGTGGGCACTCTAGAGGCCACATTTATTGTTTAATTGATTTGAAAATTGGTTAAAATGTTTGTCTTGATGAAATCTAGGATGAGTACAAAATTGGGTCACCTGGGGTCATAATCTAGGTCACTAGGTCAAATTAAAGAAACACCTTTAGGGCACTCTAGAGGCTACATTTCTTGCTCAGTTGACTTGATAATTTGTCAGAATGTTTGTCTTGATGAAATATCGGATGAGTTTGAAATGGGGTCACCTGGGATCATAAACTAGGTCACTTGGTCAAATTAAAGAAATACCGTGTGGGTACTCTAGAGGCCACATTTATTGCTCAAATGACTTGAGAATTATTCAGAGTGTTGTCTTGATAAATGTTCAGATAAGTTCTAAGTTGGGTCAACTGAGATCATAAACTAGGTCACTAGGTCAAATTAAAGAAATACCTTAAGGGCACTCTAGAGGCCACATTTTGTGCTCAATTGACTTGATAATTGGTCAGAATGTTTGTCCTGATGAAATCTCACATTAGTCTGAATTTGAGTCAACTGGGATCATAAACCAGGTCACTAGGTCAAATTAAAGAAATACCTTTTGGGCACCCTAGGGGCCACATTTAGGGCTCAAATGAATTGTTCAGAATGTTTGTTTTGATAAAATCTCACATGAGTCTGAATTTGGGTCATGTGGAGTCATAAACTAGTCACTAGGTCAAATTAAAGAAATACCTTGTGGGCACTCTAGAGGCCACATTTATTGTTCAATTGATTTGAAAATTGGTTATAATGTTTGTCATGATGAAATCTAGAATGAGTTCAAAATTGGGTCACCTGGGGTCATAATCTAGGTCACTAGGTCAAAGAAATACCTTTAGGGCACTCTAGAGGTCACATTTCTTGCTCAATTGACTTGAAAATTGGTCAGAATGTTTGTCTTGATGAAATATTGAGTGAGTTTGAAATTGGGTCACCTGGGGTCATAAACTAGGTCACTTGGTCAAATTTAAGAAATACCTTGTGAGCACTCTAGAGGCCACATTTATTGCTCAACTTTAAAACTTTTCAGAATGTTTGTCTTGATGAATTTTTTGATGAGTTCTAAATTGGGTCACATGGGGTGATAAATACGGTCACTAGGTCAACTTACGGAAATTCCTTGTGGACGCTCTAGAGGCCACATTTTAAACACAATTGACCTGACAATTGGTCAGAAATTGAATTATGCATGTGGAGTGAATTTCACCTATTGACTCAGGTGAGCGATCCAGGGCCATCATGGGCCTCTTGTAGTTTTGATCCTATGCTAGATATAGAAAGTAACACATCTTCTGATTGGCTTGGTTGAACTGTGTTATTTTCAAATTTAGAAGTTTCTTGAGAATAAGACTATTAAGAATGTTCCTATGGATGGTTGGTGAACACGGACCCAGAACAACTTTCATTAGAGCGTAAATGGCCCCTTTTCCCAAGGCAATAATGAGATTTTATTGACTTTTTAGCTTGTGTCGTCATGCAAAAACTGTTGTTACTGAAGATAATTACCTCAAGCTTGGACAAGCTGTTAACTATCAAACTCATACAACATGAACAGGTAACCATCAAAATATTTTTGACACAGTCATGCCCCTATTTCAACTTAGAGTTTTTGCTGAAAATCAAGCACTTGCAGTGGAGCGTTTGCACCTGCATGCAGTGCTCTTGTTACCTCTACTGGCCAGAGGCCAGTGAGCTTATCTCATGGCCATTGGTCTGCCGTGCATCTGTCCATCAGTGTATCCGTCTGCATGTATGAGTTAACTTTATTTCAAACATGTTCTTCTCAGAAACTACCCAACCAATATTCATGAAACTACAGAAATTATCCTGCCATTGCCCTCTTCAGAATCTCTTCAAAGAATTTGATTCCAGTAAAAACTCTGGTTGCCATGGCAATAAAACTAAAAAATATTGAAAATCTTTAAAGATTGTCTTCCATTAGGCCTAGGGCTACCAAATTTTGTATGTAACTTCAACTAGTGAATCTGTACCAAAATTCTTTGAAATACAGCCCTGGGGTCAAAATTGCCCCTGCTCCAGGGGTCACAAGTTTTACCTGGGCTTATATAGTGAAAATTTTAAAATCTTCCTGTTCCTAACCATAAGGCCTAGGGCCACCAAATTTTGCAGCTTTATCTAGTGGACATCTACTAGGGTTATTCAAATTATAGCCTATGGGTCAATATTGGCCACACTCAGGGGTCACAAGTTTTACGTGGGCTAATATAGTGAAAACTTTATAAATCTTCTTGTTCTTAACCTGAAGGCTTAGGTCTGCCAAATTTTGCATACAGCTTCATCTAGTAGACCTCTACCAAGATTGTCCCCAGTCATAGCTCTGGGGTCAATATTGGCCCCACCCCAGGGGTCAGAAGTTTTTACATGGGCTTATACACAGAAAACTAAAAGAATCTCCTGGTTCCTAACCATAAGATCTAGGTTTATCAAAATTTGCATGTAGCTTCATTTAGAAAATTTCCTGTGGTACATAAATATGACTTAAAGTCTATGTATTGATCGAAGGAAATAACCCCTGTTCACTCATAACAAATATAGTAGTTTGTTACCATTTACCACCCTTGATTATCAAGCTGCACTGTTACATGATTGGTGTTGGATATTCAAGTTTTTTTGATAGAAAATTTTCGGTGGGGGTGATTTATTTTGATGTTAATTGTTATTCTCAGATGAGTTGAATATTAGGTTAATTCATTATATAATCTAAACTTGTCAAGGACGTACAATATTTTAGAGCCTGTCAAAAAGCAGTTTCAAGTGACAAGACATGGTTGCTTTGAAATGTGCAGCATGACCATTTTTATTTCCAGGCTTCTTCCTTGAATTGTTCCCATAGTTTTTGTTTCCTGTGTATAAACCAATGGCTAAAAGTAAAAAAAGAATGTCCCCAGTGTAGATCTCCAGTTGTAACCTACACAAAGTCCATTGTGTTAGACAGTTATATAGAGAGGATGGTTGAACAGTTTAGTGATGATATGAAGAAAAGAAGACAAGAGCTTGTAGAGGAGAGGAAAAGTAAGTAGTAAGACTTTACTCTCTGTGAGAAACAAAATTGTAGACTTGTCTATTGAAAGCATTGATGAAATACAGGTCACTAAAATGGTGAGATTTGTCTTTGAAAGGATAGGAAATAGTGTGTCAAAAGGAAAAAATGCTGGTCACCCACATTTTCTCCTCTTCCGTAATGTTTTCAAAATGTTTTCAATATCTGAGAAAAACAAGGGATTATATGATAAAAGGTTAAACCACTACCATTGAGGTTTTTTAAACATACTACCAGAACTATCACTAACATTTACAGAAATATGTAAAGAAACATAATAACTCAGTTAAATGATTTGGAGAACACAGTGGGCTTCTAGAGATGTCTTAAATTCCAAAATTTTCAGGGAATGGGGGAGGTCCTTAGAATCCCCCTTTCTAGACATGGGACATCCCACATGTGCTTTCTACACTCTGACAGGGAACGCAACAAGTGTTCCATGGCTGTACCATTTATCAAAAGCAAAAGACAGCCCAGCCTGTAGGGATATTGGCATGGGCCTGTTTTGACTTCAAGCACCATGGTGAAAACTTTAAGAAAAGAGAATGTAGTAGGACTAGAGGGTTATTGCAGATAAAACATTTATCATACCCCAGCAAAATATATGTACTGGACAATCTGCATGTTAGCTCATCTGTTATGTGTGGTATGCTCATGAGTCTACATTTGATTTTCAAACTCTCTCTTCAGTTTTGCTTTCATTATATTGAAATTTTGTACATGTATTAACCCTTTACCACACAATGCCAACTTTTGACGACCCTGAGAAGAGGCATTTTGAAAACATCGTGGGAAAAGGAGAAAATGCTGGTAACCAGCATTTCCTCCTTTCCCCACAATGTTTTCTACCCGATCAAAGAAAATTTGCACCATTTGAGCCACATTGAAATTGTCGTCTGCAAATGCTTTCAATTTGCACAGGACTACAATTTTGTCATCTGGTAAAGGGTTAACTAGACAGAATACCAGTAACCAGACTGTGTTAGGTCTACCTGCGAGGCATGCGTAGCTCATTCTCCTTTTATTGATATCTCTTTATTAGAGGAAGAGGCAGCATTTGAAGAATCCAACAAACCAACTCAACAGGTTGCCAGGGGGCGTGGTCGGGGGAGAGGGAGAGGGGGTCGAGGAAGAACGCAGGCCAATGCAGCCCCAGCCCCTATTCCTGCTTTACCTATATTAATTGCTGATGACGCATCTGATGAAATAGACGGAGAAAATGATTCATTTGTATCTCTCACAAACAGTGATAGTGAAAGCATTTCGGATAGTGAAAATGATATAGAAGGCGACCCACATGTGTATTATGGTGGGTATGGAAGATGCTATAACTGTGGTAAGTTAGCCCTGGCATTGTCTGCATTGTCATCTGCATCATCGTCGTCTGTGTTGTCATGCAAAAACGTTGACATTTTCAAAAACTTTGACATTTTATAATATCTCTGTCATTACTGAAGATACTTACCTCAAACTTTGACAAATTGTTCACAGTCAAAAGGGAAACCCATACAACTAGTTCAGGTAACCATCAAAGTATTTTTGACACAGTTATACCCATTTTTCAACTTTAAATTTTCACAATTTTCTTGACCACTTTCAGCATCCTGGAATTTCTTGAAACCTGTGTAATTGTCTGACCTTTTTATTTACTTGTGAATTGTGTTTTTTTCAACCCATTTGCTTGGTCATTTAAGGCATTCTTGATTTAGGTGCCTCTATATTCCAAGGTACAGCTGATGATTTGATAAATGTAGATCAAAGGCGACAAAGACCTAGATGGCTTTAGACATATATCCAATGTTCACAAAGCTTTTGTTTAATCAATGGGAATGTCCATTTGAATTTTAGCTCGGATATTTCAAAGGAAAAGGTCGAGTTACTATTATAGCCTTGTCATCTGCGTCATTGTCATACAAAAACTTTGACATTGTATGATACATCTCTTATTACTGAAGATATTTACTTTTAACAGAGACAAGTTGTTAACTATCAAAATGAGTTACAACAAGAGTAGGTCACCATCAAAGTATTTTGACAAAGTTATGCCCCTAATTTGACTTAGAATTTCACTGAAAATCAAGCAACTGCTTTGGAACCCACATGTGATGGTCTTAGTTTGGCCTTCCACAAACTGGATTTTAATTATTGGGATTATCCCTATCAGTTTTATCATGCTTCAAGGGTTAAGTAGTCATAGACATTTTGTTTAATTTCAGGTGCCAGAGGCCACTGGGCTAATGGATGTCCATACAGATGATTTTGTGTACATGTATGTGAAAATGAAGAATTAGTTTTAATTGCTTTCTTTCAAAAACAAACTTATTGCAGCTGCCTTTTTGAACAACAGACCTAGTCACTATGAATTACTGTTTGATAGACAAATACATCGTGGAAAAAGAGAAATTACTTGTAATCATTAGCTTCTCCTTTTGCCACTATGTTGTCAAATGTGGTTCACTGCAAGATTCAAAAGCCTATCTTTGGGGGGTAATGTATAATTTCATTATTGCTCAATTTATACTATACTTACTTCCAAAAGAAACAATACATACTTTGAAATCATACATTTTCAAAATGGGTTTATAAATTATTAAAATCAGATCAAGTATTGTTCTATATGTCCTCTGCCATGGCTGCGTTTGATTTTGATTCATATCAGATGATCCGTCTCTCTGTAGCATCATTCTCTAGGTTTAGACGTGTATCCCGACTTGAACACCACCAACTGTATGTTTAGGAAAAATGCTTAGTGTGTTTTACAAGACTCATACCAAAACAAAAGACAAAAAACACTCACCTGAAGAAAAGATTCAAAGCGGGAACATTGACACTACATGATGCAGATTATAACGAATTTGGTTGTCATTGTTATGTCACAGCTGATTGTGGTGTGTCTCGTATACCTGTCACATGTTAAGCAGGATGCTACAGAACTCCAGGATAATTTGCTGATTGATTCTCTGCAGACAGAGCTCACTGACAACACTTGCCCAAGATGGCTACATAGAGATGTCACATTTACGTACATGGCTCTTGACAGCTCCAGCAATAGTGCTATGAGGTGAAGGTTAACAGCAACAGAATATGTGAAAATGCATTTTATCAGATAATTTTGCTGAGGACTGCTTTACAGCCAAACGTCAGTACAACATACAAATGTTTACATTACATCCTCGACACAATAAGACACAGCGAACTCGTCAACACAGTCATTAGATGCATCAGGGAGTATTAAATGCCAAATCAAGTTTTATTTTGGAACGCAAGGATCATCGTGAGTTGGGTCACCAACGACGTATAAAACCTTTAGCAGATGAACATAGCTGTGTAATGGAGACAGTGTTGAATAAAATTGGGGTGTCAGTCCTTCAACCATCGCGCGTTGGCTTACTCTTGCTTGATGAAACCAGACAGGGGTTCATTATTGGGAAAATGTTCTTGTACTAGTTGTTGTTCTGTTGATGAGCATCATCATATAGCTAACATCATTCCATCATGTCATCTACGGATGTCGCACGGTTTAAATTTGTGTTGAATCTTTACAACAGCAGTGAAAGTTTTTCCTTGTCCTACAGAATCGGCAGATCTCTCATGTTTACAGCATCTATGGGATTTTGGTTTGTTATGTCCCCCTTCAACGAAGTGGGGGTATATTGCTTTGCTAATGTCGGTCTGTAGGTCGGTCGATAGACCTTACCTTGTCCGGATGATAACTAGACACAGAATTGACCTAGGTTCGTCAAATTTGGCACAGACATGCGTCTCGGAGTGTAGATGATCCCTATTGATTTTGAGGTCAATCGGTCAAAGGTCAAGGTCACAGTGACCGTCAACATGTTGATATATAGACCAAACCTTGTCCGGATGATAACTAGACACAGAATTGACCTAGGTTCGTCAAATTTGGCACAGACATGCGTCTCGGAGTGTAGATGATCCCAGTGATTTTGAGGTCAATCGGTCAAAGGTCAAGGTCATAGTGACCGTCAACATGTTGATATATAGACCAAACCTTGTCCGGATGATAACTAGACACAGAATTGACCTAGGTTCGTCAAATTTGGCACAGACATGCGTCTCGGAGTGTAGATGATCCCTATTGATTTTGAGGTCAATCGGTGAAAGGTCAAGATCACAGTGACCGTCAACATATTGATATATAGACCAAACCTTGTCCGGATGATAACTAGACACAGAATTGACCTAGGTTCGTCAAATTTGGCACAGACATGCGTCTTGGAGTGTAGATGATCCCTATTGATTTTTAGGTCAATCAGTCAAAGGTCAAGGTCACAGTGACCGTCAACATGTTGATATATAGACCAAACCTTGTCCGGATGATAACTAGACACAGAATTGACCTAGGTTCATCAAATTTGGCACAGACAAGCGTCTTGGAGTGCAGATGATCCCTATCGATGTTGAGATTAATTCATCAAAGGTCAAGGTCAAAGTGGCCGTCAACTTAATGATATATAAACCATACCTTGTCCGGATGATAACTAGACACAGAATTGACATAGGTTCTTCAAATTCTGTACAGGTATTCATCTCGGAGTGTAAATGATCCCTATCGATTTTGAGATTAATCCATCAAAGGTCAAGGTCACAGTGGCCTTCAACTTAATGATATATAGGCCAAAACTTGTCCAGATGATAACTACACACAGAATTGACCTAGGTCCTTCAAATTCTGTACAGATATTCATCTTGGAGTGTAAATGATCCCTATCGATTTTAAGGTTAATCCGTGAAAGGTCAAGGTCACAGTGACCACCAGATGATTCAGGGCCCGCACTGCCATTCACCACTTGAGCCATTTGCTCAAAAAAAATTAAAGTGTCTCAAAAATCATCATATGTGGCTCAACTTGTGGCTCCAACATTTTATTCGCGTATTATCGGGGACGTAGTGAACATCGAAGTCAACTGGGAAAAAGCGGAAGTCGAACACGTGTGCCGAAAAGAAAATCGATAACCCAGTCTGTGTATCGGCGACTGTTTACAATCTTGTATGTATACACATGGCGGTGTGTATAATTATGCGAACTGTTGACAGATTATCACGTTTAACAATTGAAGTGGGCTATAAATCAAAAAGATGACATCGATGTTTCCCAATCAATTCTTTTGATATCAGTTTATGAACTGTGCCACTTCCTGTATCAATGTGGCAGTAGGGGGGCATGACTGTTTTACAAACAGACATCTTGTTATGTTAGACTTTATCAGCCAGCAATGTTAGTCTTGTAAGAACACACTGTGGAACAGGGTGGACCTCAATCCCTTAGGATGGAGTTCAGGCATTTGCCCAGTAAACGAAGCGTCATTCTTCAGTTGTGAGAGATGCAAATAATGCCACAAACCATAAAGATAATCTATGTGACTTTGTTTTGTGACCCCTATGTGATTTCAAGCAGTATTATGTCAGCTGGTGCAAGTTAAATTTGACGTATAGCTAATGAAATTTACCACAGACTATTACAGACTATTACAGTTGTTGGATCTGTAACAATTAAGGTTCTTTCTTGCATTTACAATAGGTTTTCTGCTTTCATATGTATGTATCATTTCTTTTGGAAGTAAGTATATTTCATGTCTACTCGTATACAGAAGATGGCTTCATGGAAAATTGATAACTGTTAACCAGCCTAACCTGCAATTTCTTTTCCTATATATTTTCTACTGTCAAAGACAAAAATCTCATCTTTGAAGCCATGTATAATAAGTCTACATATGCTTTCAAGATGGACATGTCTAAAATTTTGTTAAAAAGATTCCTTTTGTGCTTCTCAGTAGTTTGTAGAAATCTAACAGTGAATTATATCCTCATAATTTTATTTTCTTAATTTTATAATTCACTGGTGAGTTTTATAACTATTATTTTTGACATACCACAGAAATTTATGGAACATGAATGAATTTTTAGGGGGTGATCATCATGTTTTATGACCTAGTCAGCTTCACTCTTGACGTCATAATTCCAGCTAGTCCATATTCCACTAGATTGAATAACTCTATTTCGCTTGAAAAACACACATATTTTTCATGAGCAAAAGTTAGAAGTAAATAGAAAAGTTCTAGCGAAGAGCATAACAGAAATAGGATAATTGTTTGTTTCAGTATATGATGGAAATTTCTTTCATCTCCTGAAAAGCAAAGGCCATATTTTCACTCGTTGCTTTACCATGCATGAAAATATAGCACTCGCTTTTCACTCAGTGAAAGAAATTTCAATCATACACCAAAACAGACAATCATCCTCTACATCATTGATGTATAGTTTAATTTTCTCACTGAGAAATCTTAGGAGTTTGGGGGGATGCATTATCACTAAACATTTGTTTAATTGAATTTGCATTGTACAAAAGTACATTTTACATCTCTGACGAAGACAGCTACGTAAAAATTTTGGGAAAAAAAACAACTGCTTTAAATAAACAGTTGTTCCTGTTCCCATGCTCTCTTTCCATACAGGAAAAGATTTTTGTTTTTCATAAAATATTTTGGTTTGCTTTTTGCACTAATTTAGATGGATATGAAATTAGCCTGTGTGGTGGTGCATTAGCTCTGTCAGCACCAAATGTATGAACTAGGCCTTTTTCAGCAACAAAAAATACAATCCACTGCAACTCTGACAGAATTTTTCATATAGACTTGAATAAACAAGCAGACATATAAACACAACATCAGACTGCACATTCTGTGCAGTCAGATCTTGATCTATGCCATCTGCAAAAGCTATTGGTCTTACCTGTGGCACTGAAACTGTTAAAGGTTTTATTTTTTTAAGTGCCAAACTATTTGACTGTGAGTGATTCTGTGACAACTTATAAGTGGCAGCTCTGTATTTTCAACTACCAGTATGTACTTTATTGTTTTCAAGTGTTACAAAATCTCAATTTTTCACAAAGTGTCATCAGAAGTTCAGGAGAAATACTAAAATGCCCTTAGATGAAGGGTGTATGGGTTTTTGAAGGCAATACGTGAACTATTTACTTTTAGTTCAAGAACTATTTGTTGTGGTACAACTTGTGGGTACAAATGTGAAGTGTCTCTCTGAGATTATAGCACACACAACATAGGTTTTAGACCAGTTATCTAAACCTTGGGAAATGATAGGTGAATTGACCCCAAGACTGCCAGGTAGATGAATTTTAAAATACTTTCTAGGTTATTTTGACAAAAGTACTCTATAAAATTAAAGACATTGTTGATCATTGATAAGACCTGCACATTTTGTGCAGTCTGAGCTTTTTGTACTCTTTCAGCAAAGCACTTTTATGTAGCCCATGGCATGCTAAGAGTTAAGATGCCTTCTAAAACTTTTACTGTCAGTGTTATGTACAGACACATTATTATGAAGAGTTACTTTTTTTTATATATAGATTTGTGTAAGAAGTGGCACCATGTTTTAGAGTAACACTCAGAAATTTTAAACCCAAATACTTTATATTTTACTACATTCTGTGTTTGAATTTGCTACCTATTAATATAGGCTTTGAAAGATACCTTTGATTATTACATGTATCTCACCTCTTGTTTTCTTTCTTTTTAGCTTACCTGAGCACAAAATGCTCAAGGTAATCTTAGTGTTCATGCTGTGTGTGTTGCATGTCATCTGTTGTCCAGTTGTCACCATTTACCTTGTGTGCACTCTAGAGGCTACATTTTCTGTTCAGTTACTCATCAAACTTGGTCAGAATGTTTGTCTTGATGATATTTAAGACAAGTGTGAAACTGGGTTATGTTGGGTCAAAAACTAGGTCACAGGGTCAAATCTTAAATAAAACTTGTAGTCACACTAGAGGCCACATTTTCAGCCTAATAGTCATGAAACTTGGTCAGAATGTTTGTCACGTCGGGTCTAAAAGTAAGTCACTGGGCCAATCTGAGAAAAACTTTGTGTGCACAGTAGAGACCACATTTGCAGCCTGATACTCTTAAAACTTTGTCAGAGTGTTTGTCCTGAGGATATCTTGAACGTGTTTGAAATTGGGTCATGTCTGGTCACTGAGCCAATCTAAGATAAACCTTGTGTGCACTGTAGAGGCCACATTTTCAGCCTGATACTCATGTAAATAGGGCAAACAGGTCTTTATGAAATCTCAGACAAATTTGAAATTGGGTCACAACAGATGAAAAAGTAGGTCACTTGGCCAGCTCCTAGAAAAAAACTTGTGCACTCTAGAGGCCACATTTTCATTCTGATACTTATGACACATGATCAGAGTGTTTGTCTGGATGATATATCTTACAAGATCAACTGTGGGTCAAGTCTGTCAAAAAGTAGGTCACTTACACACATGCGTTTTACACCATTATAACCAGGATCTCTTCAGCTTTGTCAACCATAGATGACTGTTCTCAGGTGAGCCCTTTAGGACCAATGACCCTCTTGTTTAGTAAAAGAGGTTAAAAATTTAGTTAACCCTTTGCTAAATATGCCTGAATTTTAAAGGACTCATAGGTTGATTGATTGATTGATTGATTGTATGGTGTTTAACGCCGTTTTCAACATTATTTCAGTTATATTGCAGCGGCCAATGCACCAATCCATACTTTCCTGGAGTTGCTTTTACCAGTACTCCGCCCAATATTCTTTCCAAGCTACTGGCTGCTTTTCCACATAACCATCGTCAAAACAACGGTCAGAGGTGAGAGAGGAATGAATCCTGTCGCAATGACGATCATCAATCCTCCGAAAGAAATTGGCCAAGCCGGGGATCGAACTCACGACCCCCTGTTCTCAAGTCCTGTACGCTACCGACTGAGCTACTGGAGCTCGGCAAAGGATTCATAGGAGTAAGGATTTTGAAAACATTTTGGGAAAAGGAGAAAATGCTGGTAACCAAATTAATTTGGTTTTACACATTTGATGTAAAAACACGTTATTTTGCTGGTTATGAACTTCATTTTAATAGTTCAGGTTGTTTCAAAAAAAAACAAAGAAGTTTTTTCATAGGCCTGTTGTCTATATTCTTCATGCAAAAACTGACATTTTCACATATCTCCGATATTGTCTGGAGGTGCTTGCTTCAACATTCGGCTAGTTGTGAAATATGAAAAAGGAAACCCATACCAGAAGGGTCAGTTACCTCAAATTATTTCTGACACTGTTGGCACCAGCATGTGGTGCTCTTGTTACAACTTAAATTTGTTTGCTATTGTCATGATATAAATCTTTCTTCAAGTAAAGTATGTCATAGCATAGATATATCCTATTGTGTAAATAGTATGACGCCCAAACCATCTATCTAGACTAATGAAATCCTTTTCTTTTTATCATGAAAGGTTAGTTACATGGACAACTAGTTTTGGCTCAAAATCAGTATGTCTTAAAAAATAATTACATGTACCTGTATCAAATTTACTGATTCTGAACCAGGGGCTATATTCACCAAACATTCTAAATTTCGTCTGAATTGCAAGACTGGCTGTCTTGGTAGCTGAAACATTCTGTAATGGCTAATCAGATGGCTAGTACAAAAACGGAATCAAAACAAGATTAAAAATGGTTGGATAGAGAAAAATGATCTAGTAAGTCTGCAGATATTGTTTATTTACACCGTGTAAGAAAATTACTTGGTAAGGGTAAAGATCTGAGCTTTTATTCACCAAGTCCTTCAAGTCAAAATCTGAAGTGCCAAATATGGTTCTGCAAATCAGAAATTGAGATGAGAAAACTCTCGAGAATTAGAATCATACGCAATTCTGAGTGTTTGGTAAAAACGGCCAAAGATGTTACTGACCCAGTATTTTATGTAAATACATGTATGATCTTTTTGTATTGTTATGTTGATACAAGAAATATTGCACCCTTTTCTGTGATGTTTTACATCCTGTTCAAATGTTCATTGAATTTTATTAAAATACCTCACCCCTTGCTCTTTTACACTAGTTCCAAGCCATTACTCTCAAGTTTATAACATTAGAATGCCAGTATGATAATGGGCTTGTGTGTCATACCTGTTAATCCTTTTATTCAGCTGAAATATAAATCCTAGATCAATCTGTTACATCAAATCAGAAGGGGTGTTCAGGATTTTCTATTTCACATACATGTACACAAGACAAGCAAGGTCAAAATTAGTTTGTGAGAAAACTTGACTTTATCCTTTCATATGTTGTTGTTGGATTACATATTTGAATTATGTAAATTTCTTCCCAATAAAAACTTTCAAATTATCTATTATAGTACCAGTAGTTTCTTAAAAAAAAAAAAACACACACAGTTGGCTTGGCTAAATCACTGTGCACAATTCTGTCTTTCTTAATCCTTTTCAGCACTGTAGGCAAAAACTGATAAGACTTTTGCAGATGGCATAGATCAAGATCAGACTGCATGGACTATGCAGATTGATCTTAGATCTATATCTCTATCTTTCGGCTGTTTCTTTTTTTGCAGCTAAGCCTATGTACTGGTCTATCCCACAGATAGTTATAATTATTATACTGCAAAGAAATTTATCGTGATCTGATTGGATAATATGCCCCGAACATATATATCATGTACACTGGCAAAACCCACGCAAAAGCAGTTTCCCTTTCGGGAGCCCTGTATACATGATTACACTTTCAACACAACATCCAAAATGGCGGTGTGGATCGATCGATACGAACCGCCCACAAGACAAACATACTGAGTAGCATGCACCATATTATTACTAGTTTCCCTTGATGTTGCACACAGTAAATTAATGAACTTTACATGTATTATAGTTTGATATCATTCTAAAACAAATACAAGAGGGGGGGTTAAAAAAGGAGCCATCTCATCGTCAAGTAAGCAAATTGCGAAGTGTCGAAAATAATACACTGTGCATAAAGTTAAAAGGATAACCTAATGGTTGTTTGAGGCAACTAATGGTCGTTTACTAGTGCCGAAAAATCATTAAGATTCATATGAAATTGTAATGAAGTTGTATAAATCCATGATTAAATAAAAATACGACAAATGTCAATCGCAGTGACATCGTCAAGTTTATGCACCAAACTGCACGTTTTACCAAGGTTTCAGTGACGTCATTTCCCACTGACGTCAGTTTTCACTGAATTGGGGCACTCATAAGGGAAATTCTATTTCTTCAGCGTACTCAATTTTTGAGACCATAAAACAGGGAAATTTCACTTAACACACGTTTGTAAAACTTTTCAGTATAATAAATTTGTTGTACGGTCATGTGGCAGGGGACTTGGAAACTTGTTCACGGCTGTGGTGAATCATGTCGCCCCGAGCCGAAGGCGAGGTGGCGACATGATTCACCACAGCCTTGAACAAGTTTCCAAGTCCCCTTCTACCTTACCGTACAACTAATAATGTTAAGCTTGTGTTTGTATAAGGGGACACTTATACGGCCTTGCTATAGAGCTATCGCCTACTTCATTTAACCTGATCCTGACCTTTATGCTGAATATATAAGTAGGTATATAAATAAAACTCCGACTATTATTCGTGAAGTTATATATATACACGGGAAGGTACAGGTAACCAATTCAATTCATGCATACCATACAGAATATTTCCGTGACCATTCGGGACAAAACCGAAGGCAGTCCCGTGTGATGCCGAGGGTAAAAATAGAATTCTAATTTATGTAAATGATGTTGACCTGGGTCAGGTTAAATGAAGTAAGTAATAGCTTTTGTAGGGACGTGGTAGAGCGTTCGCCTTGGGACCTAGAGGTCCAGGGTTCATATCCGCCCGAGGAGGCTATTTGTCAGAACTGTTACATTGGCTACGAAGGCAATTGGTGAAGGCGGGTTAGTAACACCGGCGGTCCGCTGGGACAGGACGGTGGAGTTGGCGACGTCAAGAAAATCATGAGGGGCAGGAATATACCTTTAAGGTAGAAATATTCAGTCGATTTTATTTTCAGCCCTTGAAGGATGCTAGTTTAAGAAGTGAAAGCATGGGCTTTTGAGGATGGTGTAGATTTGGATCAGACTGCATAGAATGTGCAGTCTGGTCTTGGATCTATACCATGTACTTGTTGAGTCTAGCCTGTAAGATAAATTTATTCTTAGTTTCAGTGGTTTGTACGGTGGCACAAAAGTGACATGGAAGATATATTTTATACTACGTGCGCACGCAGTAGCTAATACGTGCGCACGTAATAAGTAATACGTGCGCACGCAGTAGTATTACGTGTGCATGCAGTAGCTAATATGTGCGCACGTAATAACTAATATGTGCACACGTATTAGCTACTGCGTGCGCACGTAGTATAAAATATATCTTCCATGTCACTTTTGTGCCACTGTAGGTTTGTATTTGAAAGAAGTCATTGTAGGAAAAGAAGAAATGGCCTGCTTCTTTGCAGTCTGATTTCTGTTGGATACTCAGGAATTTCTAAGGCCAAAACAAATAAAACTAAAATCAGAATATTTGGTGTTTAACGATTGGCTTGATATTTCCTTGTAATCTATTAAGCAGTTAAAAGGTTAAAAAGGAACATTGTAATTGTAACCACTTCAGTGGTGTGGTTTAGTGGCACTTGTTAAGGATTCAATCTTTTTTTTTTCGGCAGAAATATATAAGATAAAACTTAATGAATCTTATAAACGATAAACCACACCCCCTACATGTACATTATAAAGTACATGTAATCCCAAAATTCATGGTACTGGTTCTGTCCTGTTGTCTTGATTTTCATTGTGTATAGTCTACCACTACAAGTGACGCGATATCGGCGTTTAAGTATACTAAAGCGATAATAAAAAAAATGAAGTATACTTCTATCTCACTGCCTCTTTAACTCTTTCAGAGACATATAAACTCGACGTCTTTCGAAGCATTAAAATACAGTACAGTTTAAAGGCCCAGTAAAGGCCAAAATATCAAAGGTGTCATAATACATTTAAATTCAAATCATACCATTTAAAAGTATGAAAGGTATTTTGGAGATGACAGTCTGTTATCGTGTGGTCGGGCCATATGTTAGTCGCTGGCAGAAAAAAGAATTTTGAAATCAGACAAAAAGTAAACAAAAGACACAGAGCTCTACCTAGCAGGTTTTACCCTAGTTTTGAAATTAATTTCTCTGTCAGCAACTAACACTTGGACCGACCGTGCAATGACAGATTGTCATCTTCACAATAATTTCCATACTTATAAATTCAAATGCATTTAAACATCCGCTCTGTTTACTTTTGGGCTTTATTTTTACTTTGACCCAGAAAGACTTTTAACTTACAGGTGTCACTTACAAGCGGACGGTATAGATCTTAGATCAGACTACACTTTATGTGCAGTCTGATCTTGATTTTTGCTGTCCTTAAAAGTCCCTATTTTTGCCTTGGGCGCTGAGAGGGTTAAACAAGTTTGCATCGGCACGACATTGAAAACATCTATATGAGCCATGCTCTGACAAAAGGGGGCTTAATGCATCTCCGTGATCCATGATACAAGGCAAGCCATCACATATTTAGGGATCCGTAATATCCACTTTTTTTCAAAAATTAACTTAATCATGAAATAGACTGGTTCTTGGGCATACAGAAAATTGACCAATAGCGAAAAGTTTCGGCCCAGGTCAGCCTGCGCGGATTGCGCAGGCTGACCTGGGTCGATACTTTTCGCAGATGCATTAAGCCCCCTTTTCACAGAGCATGGCTCATATAATAAAGAATTGGTTTTGATACGTAAATACATGTGGAAATGTGGCACAATGTCTCTATAAATGGTCTGTGGCAATACCAAGAAAAAAATCGTAAACTCTTTAAAAGACGACAAAATTTTGAACTTGTACAAATTGAAAGCATAACGTAGACGACATACTAAATGTGGCCAACCTGATGGGATTTGTCTTTTAAGGGTTAAAAACCATTGTTGGAAAAGGAGAAAATACTGTTCACCAGCATTTTCTTCTCTTCCCACATCGTTTCAAAAATCCGAATTCAGGGTAAGTAAAACACGGGACTGATTGATTAACGGTTAGATTGTATCAATGTCCCACAGACGTAATTTTCTTCTTTGAATTTCGCTGTAACGATCTCCACCAAATGCATCAAAATACTCGGATTCCTTTTGGTCCGTTTCTGATAGACTGTTATTGTTGGCTATTTCTGACTCATTCTTATCAGGGCTTCTTTCTGCTGCATCAAGGATGTTTAGTTTTATTTCTTTTTCAACGAATTTTACGCTATTTTTGGGCGTAGGTGTGTGTATTTCTTCTCTTGAATTCAGAAGACCGACAGACTGGTTTCTCCTGTAATTAGGACTCTCTTCGGCTTCTTTAAGGTTTGGTACGACAGCTTCATTTCTCTCTCTGTCTGCACTGATATTCACCAACTTCTGGTTTTCATCTGCTTCAGTGACCGCGATCACATTTGTTTTAGTGCTCTCTTCTTTGACAGTCGATTTCTTTTCTCCACTTTTTTCTGTCAAAATACTTGGTATTTTGGAAGAAAACAAATCATTAAATTCCACCTTGTTTCTTTCGATGGGTGGTATTTGATTTAAGCGTGGCGGTGGTCGACGCCGCGGTACCCCGATCGACATAGTGTATTTGTTTTCTGAATTATTCTTTCTTATAAGACCAGTTGACATCAATTCTGTCATAACTTCTTGTTGCTTGCAATTGACTTCTGACCACTGATCGGGCATTACCATACCTTGCTCCATTAATTCGAACCACAGAGACACTTTTCCGTGTCCCAATCTCCCTGTTCCAACTGGTTTCAATCGGGTATCTTTCGAGTATGCACATCTCTCTTCAAATATATCTTTTGTCAAATTCATTATATTTTTACTTGGAAACCAATCATCCGCTGTTTTACACAGCTCTCTATTCTCGTTTGTAACTTCCATGTCCCCTGTATCATGTATCGGAGTTGTCGTGTAACCTTCGTGCAGCGTGGTTTCAACTGAGGTGGAAGGATGAACTATCATGTCACTTTCAACTTTTGTTGGTGTACAAAGTCTTCCTCTACTAACTTCATAAACGTTTGATGTCTTGTAATGAGGGCTAGGTCTATGTTTTACTTTGTCCTTCTTGTTCATATTGGCTCCTGCGTGGTATAACGCAGGTTCTTGTTTATATAACTGTAGCATTTTTTCCGCCTCCGAAACTGGGTAGGTCACAGACTCGCTATTTACACACAGGCCAATCTCTGTTATACATGATTCCGGCGACTGGCTGACGCCTTCTTCGTTTACGTTAGAAGCTGCTTCGTTTTCTTCAAAAGAGGTTTCCTTACTTTCAGTACTTATTGAGTTTTCAGGTAGTTTTTCATCTTCAAACTCTGATAACGTCAATTTACTCTCCTTTTTGAAGTTTGTTTCTCTCTTGCCGTCTAGCAAATCTCTTTCGGTTTCTCCATTTCCTGAGATGCATTGTTTTTCATTTTCAAGTAGGTCTAAATCTTTAAGATTTGACGTTATTGCTACTTCAGATTTATCTGTATTTTCGTTTTTACTGTTAACTTTTCCCATCTTTTCTGCAGAATCAACAAACCACCATAATCTGTTTTTAACGATTTTAATTTTACGTCATATCCGGTAATTTTGACGTTACTTCCTGGATACGTTAGATTAGAATGCCAAATGGCGCCATAACGATTGTTTGTAAAAGTAACCGCTTAAAAAACCATGGGAGTAGGAGTTTCCAGGCCTAATAAAATTGGTGCGGAAAGCCTAAAAACTGACAAAGATGAAAAGAAATTACACGGCCAAAATTTAGTGCCAAGAAGTAGGCCTAATGCAGCTGACGGGCAAAGCGTACGGCTCTCAAACGATGGTGTAGAAAATAATGGCAAAACATCTGTTCATTGCGTTCCTGTGGTTGTGAATAATACCACTAATCGACCAAAGTTTTATTACTATCCAAAGAAAAAAGAATCTTCAATGAACGAGACGATTTTCTTGCCCACTTCACAATTTCCGTACAAGAAAGCAAAAGCTGTATATGTGCGCCAACGAAATGCCGGTTCACAGAACACTGTTGCATCAAACCAGATACAGCAATGTCATGGGACCTATGATGACAAGTGGAGAACTGGCAGATATGAAAATGGTGTGGCAGGAGCGTCCGACGTACAAAACGATCGCATGGTATATAGATCTACAATGAAACCATCGTACAGGTAATTTGAATTTGAGATTGCATAATAATGAAGTCGTTTTGACATCTGAGTGACTCAAAAATAATGCCAATACAAAGACTTTTTTATCAGACTAGGTTTTTCTATGTCGGATATTGATCTACAGTAAATTAAAGATCATCTAAGGTTGGCCCTCTAAGTTACACAGAATGTACATGTATAAAGTAAACTATTTGTCAAAAGCAACTAAAATAGTTACATTTTAAAATGTTGGGGATATTTTGCTTTAGATAACGTACAAATATGACTATTTACATCTCTTGAGTAACAGAAAACATTGCAAAAATGGCAGAAAATATTTAGCACAAGTAATAGCTCTTTTTCCAAAAATGTTTTACAAGCCATTTTACTCAATTTTGTTTTCCTGTCCTTCAAAAAATGTCCCATTCATTCGACGTATCGTCTTAACCACCTGCAGAAAACACCTAAATATAGCAAATATAACAAGTTATTTCGTTGAAATGATATCCCCCGCCGAAAAAGACCTTTGTTTCTATGCATATACATGTACTGCATGTACACGTGGCCTTTTTGTTATTGGTCCTTTTTGAAATTATACATTAAGTCCCCTTTTTCCATGACATGGCGTTTCGTTAATTAAAACCAAATAATGATTATCTGTGGCTTATGATAATATAAATATGAAGTTTCATAAAATTTTGTGCAGTAGATAAAGAGATATTGGTCCGTAATGGAATATACATAAAGCCCCCTTTTTCTGTGACACGGCATCAAATGAAAAGGAAAAAAAAACGTATATCGGTGAATCATTATAAGGAACACATGTATAAAGTTTCATGAAATTTCGTCAAGGATTTTAGAAGATATTTATCTGGACAGACGGAC
This sequence comes from Hippopus hippopus, assembly GCA_946811185.2. NCBI lineage: Eukaryota > Metazoa > Mollusca > Bivalvia > Cardiida > Cardiidae > Hippopus > Hippopus hippopus. Next base: position 43,153,066 of record OX328097.1, read on the forward strand.
GGACGGATGAACGAATTCGGCCAGGGATAATAATTTTGGGTTAACAAACGAGTTCACGTGATAATCCCAATGAAAGCAATTCATGCAACATTATCCATGGAGAATGAAAGGAAATCACTGCATTCCTATACTCAGAGAATTTCATTTACCATAATTTTTCTAGGAAAACTTTGTGGGGTCAAACATTTAGGGAAGACGTTTATCATCGATACCGTAGAAAACATATAATTTTTACTAAGGTTTTGAAATACAATTCTCTCCCTGGATAAAAAAGCAACATCCTTAACTCTTTATAGATAGGACTGCAATGTTTTGATTCTTTCTCTATGTTTAGATATGCAGTGCCTTACTGTCAAATTCAATGGATAGGATTATGTATTGCTTTCATTCTCCTTTGATAGGATTGTAATGTTTGCTTTCATTCTCCATAGACAGAAAAGCAACGGTTTTCTTTCATTCTCTAAAGATAGGATTGCAATGTTTTGATTCTTTTTCTATGATTAAAAATGCAGTGCTTTTCTGCCAGTTTCGATGGAAAGGATTATGTTTTATTCTCAAAGGATATAGGTTGAAATGTTTAGCTTTCGTTCTCCATCGAAAGAAAAGCAAAGTTTTGCTTTCATTCTTATTGGATAGGAATGCAATGTTTTGCCATCATTCTTCATGGATAGGAATACAATATTTTGCTTTCAATTTCCACGGATGGGAATCCAATGTTCGTCTTTCTTTTTCCATGGATAGAATGCATTGTTTGGCTTGCACTCGCCATGGATAGAAATGGTATGGCTGGTATGGATAGGAATTGAACGTTTTGCTTTAATTTTCCATTGATAGAAATGCAGTGTTTGGCTTTCATTCTCCATGGATAGGAATCCAAGGTTTGGCTTCCTTTCTCCATGGAAAGGAAAGGTTTACCGTTATTTTTCATGGATAGGAATATAATGTGTGGCTTCCATTCTCCATGGATAGGGATGCTATGTATGGATTTTATTTTCCAACTGAATAGGTTTCCCTTCGCATTCTTAATCGTTAGGAATGCAATGTTTGGCTTTTGTTTTATGATAGGCTGCACCAGACTGTTAACGACCGTCATTGGTCAACATCTCACGTGCTACCGACAAACAACTACCAATCAGATAATACACTCCCGCACAGGACCGTAGCCGAGCTCCGGCGTTCTTCCTTCAGCCGTTTTGGCGCAGACGCGAACTTTTTGACCGGAGAGGAGCTAAGAAGGCACTCAGTAGAAATAGAGCCCGGGGTCAATCGACCGCCCACCCCATCGCCTACAGCCTGGTACCCACCAAGACGGACAGAGGACTATCTTATGGCGTCCTCTTTATTAGCGAGTGAACGTCAAATGGACAGAAGAATGGCAATAGGGAGGCACGTTCATGATTTCTGACAATATTTATAATTATTCATTGCTCTCGTAAATAAAATATATAATCATTTTAATGGGAAAATGAAATCTTTCAATGGGAAAATGGAATCTTTAGTGCCACACATTGTTTGTGTTGATCTTTGAGGTCTACAGCCCCTAACTCTCATATTAAAAGACGAAAGCTGCCGAGATTGGCCGAATAGCTTTTACGAAAACGTCGATGTTACACGATATCTACCGATGAGTGTGTGAGTCTGCGGCCCCTAACTCTTATATTAAAAGACGGAAGCTGCCGAGATTGCCCGAATAGCCGTACGAAAACGTCGATATTGAACGATATTTACCGATGAGTTAGGGGTCGTAGACCTTAACAGAAAAAGATCCTGCTGATTTCTTCTTTTTTCCTTGTTCTCGAATTACACCTTGAAACAGGTTGACAGAAGACAACTTTAAAACAAATTGTGAAATGCGGATAATCAAACTGAAGTAAAGATTTTAGCCATGCTCTGCCAAAAGGTCTTAATGAATCTCCGTGATGCATGATACTAAACAAGTTATCACATGATCATGGAACTAAAAACTCTTTTTTTGTCAAACAAGCCACTGAATCATGAGGTAAATCGGTCCCTTCACATGCAGAAAAGTAAACAATATAGCAAAAAACGGACTGCGCAGGCTGACATGGGTCGATACTTTTTGCAGATGCACCAAGCCTCGTTTTCAAAGAGCATGATTCATGGAATAGATGCGAAATTTTCGTGGCAAGAGTTGATCATAAAGATCAATTTTTCCTTTAACTCTTAACCGAACGGCAAAATTTTGGACTTGTCCAAATTGAAAGGATTTGCAGAGGACAAATCGAAAGGTGGCTCAAATGATGAAATTTGTCTTTGATAGAGTAGAAAACATTGTGGGAAAAGGAGAAAATGCTGGTTACCAGCATTTTCTCCTTTTTCCCACAATGTTTTCAGAAACTGTCTTCTTCAAAGTCGTTGAAACATCCCCGTATATCAGTGACTCACTACAGGATATTGCTTTGGAAGCACGGACGGACTGACCCCCTGATGGACAGAGGGCAAACATAATATTATAGTCCTCTCCAGTAAAACCGGATAGGGATTTAGTATAAAGCAATGTAAGGTGTTTAACGCCGTTTTCAACATTATTACAATTATATCGTGGCGGCCATTGCACCTATCGATGATTCCTTGGGGTTCCTTTTACCAGTAGCCAACACTGCACAATATTCTTTCCAAGCCACTGACTTCTTTCCCACATAACCATCGTCGAAACAATGGTCAACGGTGTGAGAGGACTGAATCCTGTCGCAGTGACTATCATCAGTCCCTGGAAAGAATTTAGCTGAGCCAGGGATCGAACCAGCGACCCTCCACCCTCAAGTCCTGTACGCTACCGACTGAGCTACCGGGGCTCGGCTTATCATAAAGCAAAAGAATAGATTATCGATAAGTTTAATGAGCAATATTTCAAAACTACATTATGTAAATGAGTATGCCGCATGTGAAAACCCTTTGTAAGGTCGCCATCCTTTTCCAGACCGCAAAATTTTGAACTGGTCCAGTATAAAAGCATTTGTAGACTATAAATATTTGTGACTTAAATGAATAAAATGAAGGGATTTTTTTCTTCTGAAAGGACAGAAATCGTAGCCAGCAATTTCTCCTACTCAAACGATGTTTTAAAGAGCCATTTTGTTTGAAGGGTCGATTAAACATGGAACTGTTTGGTAAAAGGTTAAATTCCTTTGGTGACTCGTTTAACTCTTAGGCTGCTTTGTGCGACTCACTGACCTTTCGCGGACAGCATAGATCAAGATCAGACTGCACAGAACGTGCAGTCTGATCTTGGATCTACACTGTCCGATAAGGAGATTATTTTTCCTCGGAACGTACCTTTCAAACACCAATATTTGGTTTTTTACTATCGGTTTGAAAGTTTTATTTCTTTTGTTTAGCAAGATAAGGGTTAAACTGCCTACAGGCCGGGGGGGGGGGGTTATGTATTACAGTATACCTCGTTAAAATCATTTCTAGATCTATATTGCTCGTAACAGCACAATTTCCTTTTCACTCTTTCAGAACAATGTTTTCACTTAACTTGTGTATAAACTCTTTACCGGATGTCACAATTTTAGACTTGTCCATTCCAGAAGCATCTGAAGCCGACAAATTTAATGTGAATCGAATGATTGGCTTTTTCTTTAACAGAGCAGAAAGCAGTGTGGGGAAAGGAAATAATGCTAGTTATCAACATTTTCTCCTTTACCCACAATGTTTTCAAAAGTCTTTTTCCATAGGATCATTAAACATGAGATCGGGTTGGTAAAACTGTAAGGTCTAATTCATGTTAATTACCCATATTTAACCCTTATATACCCTGTTACATGACTAAAATGAAATTTTCAACTCGATAGTAAAAGCCCAAATATTGCTATTTTAAAGTTATGTTTTGGGGAATAATATCTCCTTATCGGACAGTGTAGATCAAAGATCAGACTGCACGTTCTGTGCAGTCTGATCTTGATCTACACTGTCCGCAAAAAGGCCAGTGAGTCGCGCTTAGCACCCTAAGTGTTAACAGTGATGTTCACAGAGTTGTCAGCTGCAGAATGGTTTCAGAAGTTATGAGATTCAAGCGATTCTTGGACAAATAAAGCCTTGGGCTGCTAAGTTTGTTTCAATGTGCTATTGCCCTGCCGGATAGCTCAGTGGTAAGCGTATCCGACTCCTGACCTGGTGGTTGTTTGATACCCGGTAGAGGCAAACTTTCTTTCCGGCGACTTTTCGCCTCTCACCTCTGATGCTATAAGAAAAAGTAGTCGATGACTTGAAAAGAAAGTTGTGTCAGTGCTGGTGTGAGACAGCCAGGAAACACATGCGTAGGTGCACTGACCGCCGTGATATGACCTAAGCTGTTAAAACGGCGTTAAACTCCAATACAATCAATCAATTCAATGTGCTATTGATCATTTGACAGAATGGTGTTTTACGCCGCTATCAACGCTATTTCAGTCATATTAAGGCGACAGCTCGCATATTCATGTGTGTCCTGGGTTTTAACAGTATAAGGCTAGGGCTCTGACGTGTCTTACCCAAGGATACTTCCACGAAAAACCCAGTACTTCTTGTGAGGTTCGAACCCGAGGTCTAAAGTTACTAGCCCTACACTTTACCACTAAGCCTCGAAGGACCCCAACAATAGACCAAGATATCAGACTGCACAAAACGCTCAGTCTGTTGTCGGATCTACACTGTCCGATACGATGAGGTTGTTATTTTATTTTTCTTTTTTTTTTCTTCAAGGCGAAAATGTCTTTGAAATCTCAGGGGTTGGGTTTCGTGCGATACGATGAGGTTTTTATTTTATTCTTTTTTTTTTTTCTTTTGGGCGAAAAGGTCTTTGAAATCTCAGGGTTTGGGTTTCGTGCAGTTAAAACAAAATGGATTTCTTTATTCAGTTTATAAGGCAGTTAACTCTTTATCAAACAGCAAAAAATGTGGGGTTATCCAAATTGAACGCATTAGCAGATGATAAATAAAATGTAGCTGAAATTTTTAAATTTGGCTGTGAAAGAGAAAAAAACATTTTGGGAAAAGGAGAAAATGCTGGTTACGAGCATTTTCTCCTCTTCCCACAATGTTTACGAAGGCGATCTTTCTTATTGTCGTTAAAGCTCGGGATTGTGTGATAAAGGGTCTTAAAGGGCCAAAATCTCGCGCATTTATACAATAAGACGACAAAAAGGGGTTTACCCATTTCCGTAATGCGTTATAGCAAGCGACTCATTACATTCTTAATGGACGCACTTATGGATCTTTAGAATCCATTTTGTCTAACAATCGACTGAATCCTGGGGTAGAATGGTCCTTGAACATGTAGAAAATTTACCTTAAGCAAAAAGTTTCGACCCATGTCAGCCTGTGTGGAATACGCAGGCTGACATGGACCGTTACTTTTTGCAGATGCCATAAACCCATTTTTTTCAAAGAGCATAAAGAGCATGACTCAAAATGTAGAATGGTCCTTGGACATGCAGAAAGTTTACCATTTGCAAAAAGTCTTGATCCAAGTCAGCCTGTGCGGACCACATAGGCTGACATGGGTCGACACTTTTTGCAGATGCATTAATCCCCCTTTTTAAAGAGTATGACTCATTCTGTAGAATGGTTCTTGGACATGCAAAAATTTACCGAGAGCAAAAAGTTTCGACCCATGACAGCTCGTGCGAACTGTGCCGGCTGACATGGGTCGGTCAAAATTTTGCAGATGCATTAATCCCCCTTTTCACAGAGCATGGCTCATTTGAAAAGAGTTGCAGAAGGAGAAATTGCTACATATTTTCAAAAGTTGTCTGACACAAAACGAGAAATGTGGTCTGCAAAAGCTTATAAGTTTACAAAGAAAAAAACTACAATGAAATTAAGCTTTGCAAGAAAATATGTCCCCCATAACCGACATTACTAGTACCATATGACTCCATTTATCTCTTTCACAAAGTTTACAATGGCACAGATAGCTTGCTACAAGTTTACACTACACTCAGTACAATCAAACTCTGTTATTTCTTTCATAGCAGTTACATTTGCACAGATGGCCTGACCTAGCTGAGTAATCACGCGTTCTTCTTCGCCGTTAGTTGTACCTCGTGTCGGCCATTCCATCCTGACTTTGCAATTAAACATATTTTTGAAAATACCTTTCAATTTGGATGGGTCACACTTTTCAAGGTAGAGTGGTATCAAAGGAATCCTTTCCTGCATTGCCGTTTTTATCTCGTAACTACACCAACCGCTGTTTAAAAACGGTTGAGACACGATAGCAATAGTAACGTAACTATGGAGAATAGCTTGCTCACATGCTAGATCAATGTCATCTCCAGGCAGAAAATGTTTGTCATACAATGTTAACAGAGAATTTTCACTATGATCTGGCATCAGATGTCTCAGTGTTGAATTCAGTCTGGGATACAATGTATTGCATACGAACTCTCGGTCGTAGTGTGAATACGCTATGAACGCTAGAAATTTGAGATTCCCTAGGTTTCTTGGCTTTTCAGACACAGAAATGAAATGGACGAAGTGTTCATTTCCTGTATTAGAAGGGCTGTTAGACATTTTAGTATTTCTTCTTTTACAGCAACACAAGATCAAAATGATAACACCGAGTGAAACCAATCCACAAATACCAGCTACAATAGCATAAACGTTTATACCGCTACCCTCCTCTTCACATGTAAAGATCGGCGACGTTTCCATGGAACTATTCCTATGTATTATTCTAATGATACCTTTCTCCTGACACGAGATCTGTAAATCACTAGCATTCATTGAAAGTACCGCATTAATATTGCAATCACAGTCAAAAAGATTGTACATTAGATTTAAAATGATACTGTTTTCATTCCAAATTCTATTGGCTATAAAGGCTTGGTCAAGACTTTTGAATTTGTTGTAAGACAAGTCCAAGACGTTTATATTATTTAAGTTGGACAAATTCAGTCTAAAGACCGAAAGGTTATTCCTAGATATATTAATATGTTGTAAAAGAGTGTTGTTTATAAATATATCGTCTGGTAGGTTGGTTAGGTTGTTGCTTGAAATGTCAATCAATCGAAGTTCGTGACAATAAATAAGCAAAGTCTTAAGTTCTTTTGCACGTAAAAGGTCCAATCTATTTCCTGGAATTAAGATTTTCCGAAGAGAAGGCATGTCCATAAAGACTGTTTGAACAACGGCAGAGAACGGTTCGGTCTCGTATATCGGATATGAAAGATCGAACACCTCAAGAAGTTGCAGTCCATATACTTCGTTCACGGGACGACGAATGCTACTGTATGCCAAGAGTAAGTTGACAATATTGTTAGGCTCAATACAAGCTGGTTCGCTTAAATCTATAAAGAGCGTAGCCATAAAAGAATGTTGCATTTGTAAAGTCCGCCCTGTTCCTAACTGATAACATCCGCTTTGAGACACAGTTGGGATACCGATGCATTCATCTGAACGTTTATGTTTGTATCTTGGACTTATAAAGGCAGGTATTCCATGTCCTCTTGTAGATGTTGGCCAAAAGTCTGCCACCAGTTCAGAAAAATTCTTTAAGCTTATCAATGTGGAAAGACAGGCAGATCTGCCGTGTAGAGCGGTGCCACTCATGTTGAAATACTTTAGATGAGGTGTGTGACTAAATGAAGCTGCAATTATAGAAATTCGATTCCAACTAATATCCAACTGCTCCAAGAGCGTATACTGTAAAGACTGTAACAAGCTGTATGGCACTATACCTTCAGGAAGACCCTCACTAAGTTGAATAGAACTCAAGTTTAAATATCGCAGTTCTGTGGATTGAAACCCCTCAAACGCCCCTGTGGCTGACTGGAATCCAAGTTTTCCATTTCCAGATAAATCTATGCTCCGTATGTGTGGTAAAACACTAAATAAACCGTTCTCCATACCGGTTATTTGACAGTTCCTTATTCGTAACGTCTGTAAACGAGGAAACTGTTTCATAAATGATTTGGTAAGATAGGTTTCTATAGAATTGTCTTCCATTACAAGCGTTTTTAAAAGTGGATACACATGTCCGTATTCGTTTGAATTCATTCGAATTGATCGTCCTTTTACTGTCATGTGGGTAATGTTTTTAAAATCACCAAAACTAAAATCAAACTGCACACTGTCATTTAAATCGCAATACAAACTGATCATTGAAGAATCAGAAACACAATAACAAACTGGCTGTTCTTCACACTGATTCCTCGTCTTAATTTGAAACAAGAAACTAAAATAAAGTGTTCCTACCATCCACAATTTCATTTTAACGAATAGGAAATAATAAAGGCACAAGTATTACTGCGTCCCCTTAAAACATAAGCCACCTCACATAAATACAGACATCATAAACGCATAAATAAGCCATAAACCTTGTATGGCATATTCATTCAGTTTTTTTGTTTTACACGTCTTATAACTGATTTGAATGGGCTACAGCTCCGAAAAAAAAAATCAATTGATACTGATTAATGAACCCTCACCACACCCAAGATCATTGCACCATCAGGGATTTTCCCAGTTGTTTCATAGAATACAGTAAACTTCCTGATTCGCATTCAAAAGCGTGACAAATTATAAATAGTTTCTCACGCAGAACATTTTAATAAAAGGGGTGAAAAACCGGGTCGGCAGCCCAATAAGATAAAGCAGTTAAAAGAAGATAAGTACAAAATCATTTATGGGTGGCTTAAGTATTTAAGAACCTTGCATTTACCAGTTAGATAATAGTTAAGGGTTGGTATACGTTCATACTTTGGACAGAGACATACTTCTGAAATCTGTAATTAAAGAAAAGAGACGCTGTCTCGTTTGAGGTACACGTGAACTTACAGTACCCTCGTTTTTAAGCTTGCCCTACTGAAAAATGAAATATTATTAGGAGTTTGTGAAATCAATCGAAGAAATCGTCGCTAGATAACTGGTAAGCCTCATTGGTGAGGGAAATGCGTCATCTTCTGGCCCAATAGGCTTTGAGCCGAATATGCCTGTACGTATGCTCGTATGCAAAATACGCCCCCTTTCCCCCCCTCCCCCATTTATTATAATATTTCAGATCTTAGGTCGAAATATGTATAACAGATGTTTTTTTCGTAGATATCTTAGTTGAACAAAAAGCTTATAGGCCCAATAGCAGCCAAAAAATGATGCAGGTGTTAAAATGCATTCAAATGTAAATCATACCATTTAAAAGTATGGAAAATATTTCAAAGATGTGTTTTTGTGTTGTCGGTCAAAGTGTAAGTGGCAGAAAAATGAATATTGAAATCAGGCAAAAAGTAAACAGAAGAAAATGACGTGGCAACTTTTAACCTAGTTTTGTAATCAATTTCTCTACCGGCGACTAAAATTTGGATCGACCGTACAGTAACAGATTGTCATCTTCACAATGTTTTAAGTGGAATTTAAACTGCATTTTAACACCCACTGGGTTTACTTTTGGAAACTATTGTTACTTTAAAGAAGACAATTTCAACATGGTATGTTACTTGAATCTATCTTGACCCTTAGATGTCACTATTCCACGTCCACTGAACTGATGGAAAAGGATATGCGTCTTAACTCTTTACCAGACGACAAAATTTCAGACTCGTCCAAATTGGAAGCATTTGCAGATGACAAATTAAATGTGAAAATTGAAATTTGTTTTGGGAAGGGTAGAAAACATTGTGGGAAAAGAAAAAAATGCTGGTTACCAGCATTTTCTCCATTTCCTACAATGATTTCAAAAGGCTTCTTTCTCAGGGTCGTTAAAACTCGGGGTTGTGTGATAAAGGGTTAACGTACTCTCACGAATAAGGACCGATTATAGATGAGCCATGCTCTGTTAAAAAGAGGGCTTAATTAATGCATCTGCTAAAAAGTATAGACCCATGTCAGACTGTGCAGTGCGAGCAGGCTGACAAGGGCGGAAACTTTGTGCTTTTTGTATATTCTCTGCGTGTCAAAGGACCATTCTACCTCTAGGTCTAATCAGGGATCGTATATACAGGATATAGGATCCCTGGTCTAATTGATTATTAGACTAAACGGATTTTACGTATCCATAATTATCTGATGACTAGCTCGGTATAATGTATCACGGAGATGTATTCAACCCCCTTTTCACAAGGCATGTCTCAAATGTATTGCGTGAAACGCTCGAACGAAACACTGTACACTTTTAGATATACTAGAATTTCTAAACGGGTCAAGTAATTGTGGGAAGACAAACTTGAATAGGCATTTCTGTGTTTTAACTCTTTACCACGTGACAAAAAAATGTAGACATGTCCACATCAAAAGCATTTGCAGACGAGTATGTAAATGTGGCTGAAATGACGGAACATGGTTTCGATAGGGTAGAAAACATTGTGGGAAAAGGAGAAAATGCTGGTAACCAGCATTTTCTCCCTTTCCTACAATGTTTTCAAAGGGCGTCTTTCTCAGGGTTGTTAAAACTCGGGATAGTGTGGTAAAGGGATAACGAGCCTCCTGAAAACATAGTGAAATTACCTCTGTAGACCTTAACCCTTATCCTGCTTAATAAAAGAAAGGAAACTTTCAAGCCGATAGTAAAAACCCAAATTTTCCTATTTCAAAAGTATCTTTGGAGGAGAGATATCTCTTTTTCGGACAGTGTAGATCCAAGATCAGACTGCACGTTCTCTGCAGTCTGATCTTGATCTACACCGTCTGCAAAAGGTCATTATGTAGCGCTTAGCAGCCTAAGGTTTAATCGATTTTTTACAGCCCCGAGTTTTAACGATCCTGAGGCAAAAGGCTTTTGAAAATATTGTAAAAAGAAAAATATTATGGTTACCAGCATTTCATCCTTTTCCCACAATATTTACTGTCCTTTCAAAAACAAATTCTATCATTTGAATCAGATTTAATTTATCGTCTGCCAATGCTTTCAAAGTCAGCAAGTCTCAGATGTTGTTGTTTTCTAAAAAGTTTCTCAAAAACGGCAAACTTCAGACTGTTCCGATATTTTAAGCATCCGTGGACCATGAATTTGAAATCGATACAATGAGTCATGCTCTGGCAGAAATGGCAGAAAGCAAGTCATCACGTAACAAGAGCTTCGCAGAGCGGCGCATATACGCCCGAAGGGGCTTGTCAGTAAAATGGGTTAAAATCTAGAACGCCTACAGAGATCCAAATTATAAGAGTCACAAGCACAACTACACATCCTAGGGATTCATTCTGGTAAGTTTGAACTTATTCCGATGAAAACTGTAGGAGGAGTTGCGCACACAAGAAAATGCTAACGGACAGACGGACGAACGGACGGACAGACGGGCGGAAGGACGGACGACCGGGACCATAACATAATACGACCCTTCGGGCGTATAATAATGGATCCATAAAATCTATTTTGTCTTCCAGCTGGCTGAATCATAAGGTACATGTATAATGGTCCTTGGTCATACAGAAAATTTACAAAAATCAAAAAGTTTCGATTCAGGTCAGCCTGCGCGGACTAACCTAGGTCGATATTTTTTGTAGATGCACTAATCCCCCTTTTAAGGGAGCATGGCTCAAATGAATTGAATACGTCTGATACGGTAGAATACACCTATTTAGGAAACAGAATAACTTCCTTGTCATTTGCAAGTAGTTTCACATTTACACACAATCTTTTCTGACGGCTTTTTCAAGAAACACAGGGGTCCTTACGTAGCTCAGTGGTAAAGTGTAGTCCTGAGTCGATGGTAAAGTGTAGGAGTGTTGGACTAGAGGTCCAGGGTTCGAGCCCCAATGGAAGCCCTGGGTTTTCCGTGGGAGTGCCCTTTGGCTAGAGCCTTAGCCTAGTACCAATAAAACCCAGGACATACAATCATTAATATGTAGGTTGTCGCCGTGATATAACTGAAATGATGTTGAAGTTGGCGTAAAACAACATTCAGTCATTCAGTCGATCGAGAGAAACGATACAACAAAGGATTGTTTGTTTAAAAAACATTGCCCCACTTTTGCATTGTAATCAGAACACCAACTTTACAGTAAGATCTACTCGTTGATATTTAATGAGACATTAACCTGAGCGAGACTAAAGGATCTTTTGCAGACAATGTAGATCCAAGATCAGACTGCACAGAACGTGCAGTCTGATCTTGGATCTACACTGTCCGATAAGGAGGTATTTTCCCCTAAAAATGACTTGGAATAGCAACATAAGGGTTTTTTACTATCGGCTCTAAAGGTTCATTTGACTTTTTTAGCAGGTTAAGGATAAAGGCTTATAAATACAGATAAATGGGCATAAAAAGTGTAGACAAAGATCATACTGCTCAGGTTTGTAGACGGGTCTTGCTCTTAACCATTCGCAGAGGATATCATCGGTTTCAATTTGCAGAACACGGGTTGACTGATATTGGAAACACGAGTGAATCATGATTGAATAGTCTACACTATTACTCTCAGATGATAATCTTGGCCTTTATTACAAAACAAACACATAACAGGTAAGACAGGTAAAACGCATTGCGACATTACATAAACGATATAATGGGTATTTTAGAAGAACGGAATACCGGCTTCCCCTATTGTTATGAAATCGGCCGACCGTAAAAAGACATGGTTTTCGTCTGAGAGTAATACATGTATTTATTCGTTACCAGACGACATATTATAGACTTGTCCATTTCCAAAGTACATGCAGATGACAACTCAAATTTGTCTCAAATGAAGAGGTTTCTCATTGAAAGGGTAGAAAACATTGTGTAAAAAGGATAAAATGCTGTTTACCAGCATTGTCTCTTTTACAGCTGGTGTTTTCAAAGTTTTTTCCTCAGAATAGTTAAAACTCGGGGCTAGTTTGGTAAAGATTTTAAAGTGTCTATTTATATCATCCGTTTGAAATAAACCAGAATCTGTTTGTTTATATAGTGTTTTACGCTGTTTTTAGCGTTATTTCATGTATATCGAGGTTGCGATATACAGACCTTGAGCCACCAATATGCCCCCCTCCCCTTGGGGAATTTTCGGCATAATTGTTTTCTGGAACTCCAACGCCTCCTAAGCACTTTGTCAAAGTTTGCCACCGAACGAGCGGGGCTTTTGAGAGTTTTCGAGGTCAGATGTCATCAAGTGCCATTCAGGTTACATTTTTATTTCATTTTCTAATATCATATGTTAGAAAAAAAAAAATGATGAGTTTATACATTCATACACGTCTATTGTCACAACAAATATTTACAGAACCACAATGGTCTGTAAATCAAAGTACTGCAAGAACTGTACTTGGTCATGTTTGTAAGCCTAAAATGGCTGGTATCAAAAAACATATTCAGAGTATACAACAATATAAATTATGATCTTTGTGATACAGAATAGATGTTATGACAAACAGTGTGCTTTGTCATTGTAATTTACCCTATCTATAAGCTATTTCAACCAAGGAAATCGGAGTATCAGCAGTGACAAATGTTGAATTTTTTGGGAAATTTTACGACATTTGCGGGAATTAAAGATTTTTTTGATGTAGACCAATAAAAATTCAACGTATTCAGGATTGTATTTATCACTTCTATAGTCAATAATAATTTTCCACATAGATTGGTACATGTGTTGTATTAAACCCGGTTAATAAAGTTGTGTAGATCGTTTTCTTTATGGCGGGCTTCATAAAGTTCGAGACTAATATGAAGTTGTCTTTTATTGAAATGACAACAATGGTGCTTACAACAGATCATTCCATGCTACTAGTATGTGAAAGTCTGTTCATTATCACCCAAACCAATTCATTCATGAAGTCAACATATTTATCGTCCTCCTCATCACTTGGTTAGAATTTATTTAACCATGTTGCATAAATCAATGCTTTTAGTTATACTCTATATTATTTCATACACGTATTGCATGTCTATTACATAAGAAGGTGCCCAGTAAATATTGTAAAAATTCAATAAAGTTTCTGTTCTGTTCTTAATATGACATTTTTACTACAACTGACAAATATCAAAATGTACACAAAGAGGGCTTGCATAAAACCATTTTTGAAACACTCTGGGTTTGTTATTCTCTCAACGGTTCCAAAGTAGCATTTTGTAAAGCAGGATTTACTTTTGTCGAGCTACAGAGATTTCTTCTTCACAGCATACAGTTTGCGAATGAGAAAGTGGGTAAGAAAAGAGTTAGCTATACGCCATGAGATCACCGATCATTTCTTGCAACAGATGGGCAATTATTGGAATAGCACAGTAAAATACAACCTATGCCTTGAAATATGGAAATTAATACCCTGGAAACATCAATAAGTCTATGATCTTGATACTAAATACAAAAAGTGCTAATCTTAATCATGTACAATAATACAATTGTGCCGATATTGGATGAGATGGAGCTAAGCATAGTCGAAGTATATTGCAGCAGGCATTTCCTTTTTTCAAATATGACAGGTACCTTTATATGCGTGTGTGATAGTAAGAGAGAAAAAAAGCAAAACTCATGCACAGGCCTTTTGCCTATAGTAGAAATAAAGAGAGTCACGACTGATCTATCAAACAAAGTAAATAATGACTGGCCAGCTAAAATATCCACAAAGATTCTGTCTCTGTTAAATGTGTACGATGTCAAACAAAAAACTGAAGAAAAAAAGTTTTGAATTTACATAAATGGTAATTCACTAAAATACAATGTAAATGAGTAAAAGAATGCGAAGCCTTTATGCTATGTAAACAGAAAGCAAGAAGTTATACATTTGTAAGAACAAGATAATCTGAGCAATAAAAGGACTGCCATGTGAACGAAAATAATTTGCATTACCTTTACACCAAAAAATATGATAATGAAAAGAAAATTAACAGTATATGGTTGCACACAAAATGGCCTTCATTTCAAATAAACATAAAAGGAAAACAAAATGGATAAAAAGAATGAAAAGAAAAAAAGCAATGGCTCTTCACTGCATTTATTAAGACTTGAACATATTATATATCAAACCCACTGCATCTACATGTAATTTTCAACATTTATACATAGGCTTGATTTATCGTCATGGCATGATGCTTCGATTTGTTTCCTTGGACCATGATGCCAAACAGTTATCCTGACATAACTCTGGATAGATAAGAACGGAAAAACAACAACTACACTTTTCATAACCAAATCATACAGCCACAAATACGGCTGGCATGCATGAGAATGATGATGGTGTGGTTTTACTGAGCAAATACAAGTAAGAATGAGATCTAATTGCCCATGTCTCTATGGTCCTTTGTAATTGACTACTGACTAACGATTTGTGCGATGACATTTTCACCTGCCTTGTTAAAATATCAAATCCAAATGTGGAATCCAACTCACCTTGGTAACGCACATACATGTAGCCAGTAAATCGCCTGATTACTTACTGATGTAAAAAGTAGAGCTTAGCACAAGATTGACAATGAATAATATATCTCTGCTTCTGGGCGTCCATATTCATGCATACGTATCGTGTATTTAGCTAAAAAGGTGAATATGGTCGTAGGTCATACCTTTTGCAAATCGCCATGGCAAGTTCAATCTTTAGTACTTTGATATCATTGACTGAGAGAAGTAAATTCATAAATTAACACATTTTTGATAATACATTGTAGATAGCATAATTATGCAATATCTTCTTCGTAAATTAGCGGATTTGCTATATAGCAAATCCGCTTACTGTGATCGTTTTGACCGTGCAAAATACATCATGCGTAACGACGCATGCGCGCTCACTTTCAGGTTTGCATGGCTGGTGTTGGGACGAACAACGCAGATCTACAAATGATATTCAGCTCTGACTTTGAACAAATCATACAAATTATGTCCGATTTCTTTATCGAAATTTCGCCAAAACTACAAAAATTGTCAAGTTTGTTCTTTTTTTTTTTTTTTTTCATTAATTAATGCCATTTGCGTATGAACATTGTTTACACAGACTGCCCCCGTTTTCATTCACGAAATGTTCATTCACAACTTGTGTCGTCCGCTGCCGAAATAAACAAGGAGATTAAGCAATCATTTTTTTAATGAAATTACATTTTCAACTGTGCATTGTATCAGATATCTTTAACTGTTCAGATAGCTAGCTAGAATTTGGCCGTAAATAATTTAAAACCCTTTCGATAACGAATACAAAGAACCCCATAAAGTCGACTCGGCCTCTTGTTAGGTCACCCTTCGTCCAGCACTATCGATGAATGTTCGAATTGTTTGAAACATTTCTGTGAAACTTTTAAAGAAATGGAGATCGTGTAGATCTAGTCTATTTAAAAAAAATGACGTTTGATTAATGCTAGACTGCTTCCAAGATTTCTCTCCAGTTATCGATGGGACAAAGAAACCCCTCGTTCACAAACGGCCCCGATCAAGTACGAACGCGTGACATGAATCTATACTGTAGATTTTTTTATGGGAAATAGTGTCCTTCTGAGTTAACTAGATATCCATTTACTTAACCTAACATCCTTGACTTTAAGCCTCAGAGACTCAATTGTCTTCAAGGTGTAAAACCATTCATAGTCCTTCTAATACGCTTGAATTCATTTTGTTACTTTTCATGCAAAAGAATAAAAGAAGAATGTAGAGTTTGCAGATAGATGTATGATAAAGGGTCCACAGGAATGCATCTATACGTCTTACTATTTGGACATGTGGATTTAAATTCTTTGATATACTCGTATTTTTATGCTTGAAGATTGAAGTACATGTACACAGAGCAAATTGAAAATATTTGTACTTTATTTAATAAAGTACATATTTATGATGAACTGCTGCACAACCCATATTAGAGACAGTTCTGTGCTTCATGTATACAGCAAGTAATTCAAACCTCAGAATGAAAGTATGCCTATAATTTTTAAATTTTTATAGAGGGACCAATTCCTTTGGCCCCCAAATATAATTTTGAAATAGAAATATTTGGATTTGTACTATCGACTTGGAAGTTGCATTTTAGTTATGTAAAAGTCAATTTTTACTTTACATGGCAACTTGTCACACTGAGTGTGATCTTGGTCTATTGTGGCTGCTATAGAGCCTTCATCTGTACCCAGTGCAGGGATTTACAGATACCAAAAAAACAAATAATTTCTGGGCTATGTTCTTCCAGGTGATGAGTGATGATTTTAATTCTTTTCATTAGACATGAAAAATGGATTCACTCAAAACTGCATTGGATGTAATGAATAGCCTTTTTACCAGTGCTAATATTGAATTTCAAGTATCTCATAACGCTACATCAGCTCTAGTTCTTCTGAAAACCTTTGATTATTAGTATAGCTAGATAAAGCTCAGCCAATTGGATAAGTTGTTTCAAAAATTTTCTGAACATCCTTCAAAATGGGATAATATAGCCACACTTACCTAAGTTAAAACACGTTGTATCCTTTATGGTGTTATGAAATGGGGAAAAATTAATTTTGTAAGAAGGAAAAAAATAAAAAGTCTGTTTGTCTACCAATGCTTTCAAAAACTTAAAAGCTACATTTTGTGAGGCTGACAGAAATGTCAGATAAAGGTTAACCTGGCAGGAGGTCAATGTTAGATCCGCATTTGATTAATTTAATGGTGTTTAATGTTGCTTTCAACATTATTTCAGTCATATAACTGCTACAGTTAGCTTATTTATGTATGTCTGGGTTTCAGCTGTACTAGGCTAGGGCTCTGAAGTGTCTTGCCTAAGGACACTCCCTCAGAAAAAATATGGTGCTTCCAGTGAGGCTGAAACCTAGGCCATCAGGTACCAAGTTCTAAACCTTACTGGTAAGCCATGCAGGATCCCAGATCCACATTTAGCGGGAAGTTAATTTTTGTCAGATTGTTCAGATTTGTCCACCATCTATGCTTAAATTACTTTTTGTTTTTTAATCAAAAATGGTAATCAAATGGATGCTATTTCGTTATTCATTCCTTCCCCATATGACAAGTTTAAGGCTATTTAAATGTATCTGCAGACAATAATTCAGAAATTGATACAAATGAGCTGAAGTTCACTCATATGATTAAAAACACTGTCGGAACAGAAGAAAATACTGTTTACCAGAACTTTGTCCTTGTCCCATGATGCTTTCAATTGCCTATTTCCTTCGGGGTTATTAACATGAGTGTTCAGTAAAGTGTTAAAATAAACCCCAATCAAAATTTTGTCCAGATCCAGTTGTCAGACGCCAAGGAAACCTGACATGGATATGTTGTATACTGGTCTATCCCACATATGGATATAAATGTATAGCTTGTGTTTGTCTAAGGGGACACTTATTCTGTCTTGCTATAGAGCTAGCTTTTGTAGGGATGTGGTAGAGCGTTTGCCTTGGGAGTTGGGACCTAAAGGTTCTCGGTTCAATTCCAGCCTTTGGGGGCCATTTAACAAAACTGTTACAGATACATCTAATCAGCATTCAGAATACCTTACGGTTTGTCCAAACATGGCCTATATTTGACCCTTGAATTTGTGTCATACAAAGTTAAATTGGGAGAATTTTTTGAGGATTTTTCTTCTTTTAGTCCTTTAGCACACAATAAATTCTATGTTTTATGAGTCCTGTGTAAAAGGCCTTATGAAAACAGTGTTGGAAAACAAGACATCAGTATTTCTTTTCTTTTTTTCTTCCAGAATTTTTTCTACCTTTTACAAATACAAACCACATAATCTGAGGGCTCCATATTTATTGAATTGTTTGTTAATGCTTTAAATAGGGAGCTATTTAGTTTTTATGCCACAAATCAAAATTATTTTGTAAAGGGCTAATAAACACTACCAGATATATATTTCTTTTCATATAAAGTGTAGAGTTAAATTCAGTAAAATGATGCAATTTGAGCGTCTGTTAATGGAATTGTAGGCTACTTAAGCAGTAAGTCACTCTGTTTAATTTTATTACACACGATATGACGCCTCGATACTGATTTGAATATAAATCCTTGGAGACGGTGCATGTTATTGATTAAGTACCATTCCCACAAGGCTTTACAAAACTGTGGCATGAAATCTAATAATACCCAAAGAGGCTGTGTAGCCAATTAAGATTTATCAATTCAGATTTTTTTTTCAAAGTCTTATCTTTCTTCTTTACTCATGTTTTTCCAGCTACAATTCAGTAAGTCATTTTTGATTTTGTTGAGAGTATGAAAATCTGAATAGTTGGTTTTAATTTGGGAGAGTCATAAATTTTGTCCTCTGGTAAAGAGTTCTGCACGAAGGTACAAAAATTTCATATCGCGTTCATGTGTGAGTAGCAATATATTGTACACTTTGATCAAATTTGTTCATGATTGCTCAAACTGGTTTACAGCTGTAGAGCTTAACACTTTGTTTTTACAGAAATATCATTATATATCATCGTCCTACTTTGTATTTTTTTTTTTTTTTTTTTATTCTTACTCATCAACAACTGGAGTGTTCTATATATTTGTCAAATAACTTTCTCTCACATAAATCCATCTTTTTTTTTTTTTTTTTTTTCAGTCCTACGCGTGTTTACAGTCCTAAATATAATACTAGCATAAAAAAAAAAAAAAAAACAGAATTGTTGGATCAAATTACTAGTCTATTAAGTAGTAAAATTACAGTTGCTGCGCAGCACACTTGGTAGAACAACTTCGACTCTCATTGCCTTGCTTACTCTACTAATTACTTATATAATTATTATACATGTATTACTTGTGATAAAAAAGAATTATTTTCATTACATCAAATCATAGCTTAAAACTGTTCAACAAATCCGCTTTTCAGGACTTTCAGTCCTTTGATTAAATAGTTTCTCCGTTTGTTAGATGCAATAGCCAAGTGATACATAATGTATTAGTAACTACAGTACTTAGATTACCACCAAAAGTTTCTGCTTACTGTAATGAGTCTATTAGACAATGAAAAAAAGGCATACCAACAAAATTTAGATCATTAATGGTCTAAAATAAAGACATTAACCAGATACTACTTTGTATTATCAGGAACTAATATAAAACATTCATAAGTATATATGATGAACTTTGGTTATTAGTTCTTCCGTTTTATTCATGAATAGGATGTAAGGTAAATCTCAAAATGCCATGTGGGTTGCTTCTAGAATGCATTCAAAGCATCTGTAATCAAGAAAATGTGTTTTATCTGAAAAATATTCCTGTCGTTTCCCAGATTATGATCTGAAAGCCAGCTGAGCTTATGTCATGGTGTGGTTTCCGTCGTCCGTCCGTCTGTCCGTCCGTCCGTCCGTTAGTCCTTTTCTTGTTTACACGATAAAGTCTGCATTTGAGGTCAGATTTTCGTGAAACTTTCACGAACCCTATTGATTTTGAAAAAAAATCCAACAAACAGTATTTCCATTTCTTGTTTACGCGATAAAGTCTGCATTTGTGGTCAGATTTTCTTGAAACTTTCACAGTTTGTTTATCTCATCAGTAGCTTGAACCCTATTGATTTTGAAAAAAAATCCAACATACAGTATGGGAAAGGTAGCCATTTCAAGTTGAAAATTTCCATTTCTTGTTTATGCGATAAAGTCTGCATTTGTGGTCGGATTTTCAGGAAACTTGCACAGCTTCTTTATTTCGGTTATATATCGTGACGGTCAGTCTTTTATGGAGTTCCTTTTTACCAACACTTTGCACAACAATCCTTCAAATCCCTTAGCTGCTATCCCATTGGAAAATAATCGAAACAATGTTCAGTGGTGAGAGGACTGGAGCCTGTCGCAATGACTTTCATCAATCCACGGAAATAATTTGGCCGGGCTGAGGATTCCAACAAGCGACCCTTTGTTTTAAACCCTACCTATGTTACCGTCTGAGCTACAGGGCACGACAGTAAAGGTTTAACCCTTTATCACAAAATCCAAAGTTTTAACGACCCTGAAGGAAACATTGTGGTAGAAGGAGACAATATTATTAACAGCATTTATCCTATTTTCTCCCCTTTGTGCTTTCTACATTTCCAAAGAGAAAGTCAGTTTTTTAGTCACATTTAATTTGCAAATGCTTTCAATTTGGACTACGCTGAAGTTTTCTCATTTGATAAAGGGTTCAACAAGTTTAACACATACTAATATATTCCCTGAAAATTATGATCTATCAACCCTTTTTCTAACGATCCCGTGTATAACTCTTTACCAAACGACAAAAATTTTTACTCATCCATAATGAAAACTTTTGCAGACGAGAAATTCACTGTGACTAGAATGATTGGATTTGTCTATGAAAAGATAGAAAACGATTTGCGACGAAAAGGCGAAAATTCTGGTTACCTATATTTTCTCCTTTTCCCACAGTGTTTTAAGAAAATCCATCTCTGGCAGGGATAATAAAAGTCGGGATTGTGTGGTAAAGGTTAAACGACCCTTCGGAGGAAAGCTTTTGAAAATAATGTAAGAAAAGGAGAAAATGCCGGTAGCCAGTACTTTCTCCGTTTTCCACATTGTTTTTTACCATTTTTAAGACAGATGAATTACCATCTTTTGTGATACATTTAATTTGTTGTATGAAAATACGTTTAAATTTTTGTAGAGCCTAACATAATGTCGTCTTGTATAGTGCAGAGGAACGGGATAAGCAAACTTGTCAGACCCTGATCGCCGTGGTTGCCTTGCCAGATTTTTTGACTGTCAAAAAATTTGCCACAGCAGTCCCGGTGCTGATTATAAATCTAACAGAGCGTAGCGGAACGGGCTGATCGCATCAGAACTTACAAGCATGTAACAAACCGTAACAAGACTCAGAGACGAACCGTGTCAGGACGTGGAAGCCCTTTTTTCACCGGTATCTCACGGTTCTTCAAAGTTTTGACAGTTTTTGTCGCGTTTCTTCGCGGTTCTCTCGGCAAGCTCAGATATGTCCGAGCCGTTCTGTTACGTTCTATCAAAGCATGTGTCGGAATGTTCCGGCGTGTTATGACGCGTTGTGCTCTACTACGGCCTGATCGATACCGGACACGGTCTGACAAGTTTGCTTATCCCGTTCCTCTGCGTTGTATTACTTAATCCCGTTTTGTCCACGGTTGTCAAAAACGTGGCTGCAGTGGCTGCCGGGAACATGGTGTAAAGGTAGGGTTCCCTCCACGTCTTGTCACGGATACCGTGATGTACCGTAAAGAGACTTAACTAAACTTGGTAAATGGAGAAAAAACGAACAACATCTCACGGCATACCACTTTTCGAACAAATGGGGCTGCTGTGGCTGCCGGGAACATGGTGTAAACGTAGGGTTAAATACTGAGCAAAAAAGAAAAGTCGGGGATGTTTTGGTTGACTGTTGAAAAACTAATTTTAAGCAGGATATGGACAAATCTGAAATGTATATATTCGAACACATAATTTCATTTACAGAGAAAAAATACAGTGTCTTGTACATCTAAATCGAAATGCATTGCACCCAAATCCTGAGGCGTTCTTGGTTGACTCTCTGTCGTACCCGATTGCCTAGAATGTCTCATACATACTTGATAGGCGACAAGTCGGGGGATCAAACTAGCAAATCCTTACCATTCATATGATGACCTAGACACCAAATCCTTACAAAAATGGATATCATAAACATTCTATTTGGAAACAATTTTAAATCTAACGTACCCAAAGTTTTTAAAATGGGACTGCAACATTCTTTAAAGAAACATTTTACATATCGTTAAGACTTAGATCTATACGCTTTCTAAACATCCACGCTGGTTTTCCCTTTTTTTTTTCAAATCTACCTTTTCACACAGTGCTTCCTACTGTAAGCTTAGAGCAGAATGTTTTTTAATCCTAAACTTTTACAAAAATATTCATGAACACGCGTGTGAAAAAATTGTAGGAATTGCTACATTTGCCGCCAGGTTTTCAAAACTTGATTATCTCGAGGCGATAAAAGACCTCTTCAGAAGATTATAAATTTATAAAGAAAAAATGCTCGTTTCAACACTCAACTTTGCAAGAAATTATGTCCCCCCACTACTGACATAACCAAGACCATACTATGTCTATCCTTCTCAATAACAAAATTTATATTAGCACAGGCAGCTTGCTACCAACAATTTATTACAATTAGACTCTCTTATATTTTTTCTTTCACCACGATAACATTGGCACAGTCAGGTTACTAACAGCATTACCAAAAAATCACATCCTATTTGATCTCTTTCACAAAGTTTACATTGGCACAGGTAGCTTACTCCTCACATAATAGTTACAATCAGACTCTATGTTATCTTTTTCTTTCATGAAATTCGCATAATCAGCTTACTTACAACACTTATAATCACTAAAAGAAAACTTTATATCTTTTTCTTTCACAACGTGTACATTTGCAAAGACAACGTGCTACCCACATCACCGCCACAGTCAGACTCCATGTAATCTCTTTCTTTCACAGCGCTTTGACTGACAAAGATAGCTTACTATGCACACAAACATTAAAATCAGACTCCATGTTATCTCTTTCTTTCACAACGCTTACATTGGCACAGACAGCTTACTTCTCACACAACCACTACAATCAAACTCCATCTTATCTCTTTCTTTCATTCTTTCTTTCACAACGCTTACATTGGCACATATAGCTTACTTCTCACACAACCATTACAATCAAACTCCATCTTATCTCTTTCTTTCATTCTTTCTTTCACAACGCTTACATTGGCACAGAAAGCTTACTTCTTACACAACCATTACAATCAGACTCCATGTTATCTCTTCTTTCACAGCGCTTACATTGGCACAGATAGCTTACTTCTCACACAAACATTACGATCAGACTCTATTATATCTCTTTCTTTCAAAACGTTTACAAGTGCGCAGATAGCGTGCTACCGACATTACCACTACATTAAGACTCTACCATATTCCATTCTTTCACAACGCTTTCATTGGCACAGATAGCTTACTTCTCGAACAATCATTACATTCGGACTCCCTGTAATCTCTTTCTTTCACAACGCTTGAATTTTTACAGATGGCTAATTTCTCAAACTATCATTTCAATCAGGCTCAATGTTATCTGTTTCTGTCACAACGTTAACATTAATACCAATATCGTCTTTACAATCAGACTTAGTTTCGTCACTCTCTTTCATGGCAGTTACATATGCACGGATAGCCTGCCCTAGCCGAGTAATCACACGCTCTTCTTCTTCTTCAGATGTGCTATCACTGCCTCGTGTTGGCCATTCCATCCTGACTTTATAATTAAACATAAGTTTGAAAATACCTTTCAATTTGGACGGATCACACTTTTCAAGATAGAGTGGTATCAAAGGAATCCTTGCATGCATTGCCGTTTTTATTTCGTAACTACACCAAACGCTGTCTAAAAATGGTTGAGACACGATAGCAATTGTAACGTAACTTTGGAGAATAGCTTGCTCACATGCTAGATCAATGTCATCTCCAGGCAGAAAATGTTTGTCATACAATGTTAACAGAGAATTTTCACTATGATCTGGCATCAGATGTCTCAACTTTGAATCCAGTTTGGGATACAGAGTATTGCATATGAACTCTCTGTCGTAATGTGAATACGCTATGAACGCTAGAAATTTGAGTTTTCGTAGGTTTCTTGGCTCCTCAGATACAGGAATGAAATGGACGAAGTTTTCATTTACTATATTAGAAGGGCTGTCAGACATTTTAGTATTTCTTCTTTTACAGCAACACAAGATCAAAATGATAACACCTAATGAAACCAATCCACAAATACCAGCTACAATAGCATAAACGTTTATACTGCTACTTTCCTCTTCGCATGTAAAGATCGGCGACGTTTCCATGGAACTATTCCTATGTATTATTCTGATGGTACTTTTCTCTTGACACGAGATTTGTAAATCACTAGCAGTAATTGAAAGTACTGCGTTAACATTGCAATCACAGTCAAAAAGATTGTGCATTAGATTTAAAATGATACTGTTTTCATTCCAAATCTTATCAGCTATAAAGTTTTGGTCAAGATATTTTAATTTGTTGAAAGACAAATCCAAGTAGTTCAATTTATTCAAGTTCGATAAATTCAGTTTAAACGTCGCAAGATTATTCCTGGATATGTTTATATGCTCCAACAAAGTATTGTTTATAAATATATCGTCCGGCAAATCGGTGAGGTTATTACTGGAAATGTCAATCAACTGAAGCTTGTGACAGTTGATGAATAAATTCCGAAGTTCTTTCATAGTAAAAAGGTACAAACGATTTCCCGGAATGAGAAGTTTTCGAAGAGACGGCATGTCAAATAAAGTTGTTTTCACAATACCGGGGAAAATGGAATTCGATTGATAATCCGGGTACGATAAGTCAAATACTTCCAAAAGGTGTAATCCACGTAGCTCATTGACGGGATATTCTAATATGTTATTGGCCACTAGAAAATTAACGATTTTATTAGGTTCATAGCAAGTTTTTTCGGCAACATTTATATAAACTGAGCTCATCCTTGAATGCTGCATCTGTAATGTTTGTGCGCTCTCCCCCAATTTATAACAGCCATTCTTAGATATAGGTGAAACTGCAATACATTCGCCCGAACGTTTATGTTTGTGTCTCGGAAACTTTTTGCCTGGTAGGTCAGTGCCTCTTGTAAAGGTTGGCCAGAAATCTACTACTAACTCCAAAAGATGTTTCGCATTAATTATTGTTGATAAGCAATCAAAGTCCCCAAGGATTGATGTACCACTCATATTGAAATATCGAATATTCGATAGATAAACAAAGGAAGCCTGAAGATAAACTATTCGATTCCAGCTGATATCAATACTTTCAACAGGCGCTTCCTCCAAGTATTTAAACAAATTGTAAGGTACAACACCTTCAGACAAGCCGTCATCGACGTGAATTAAACTCAAGTTTAACAGCCGAAGATTTTTCGAACGGAATCCTTCAAATGCCAATGTAACCGCCTTGAATCCTAATCGTCTATTTTCAGATAAATCTATACTGTGCACGTATAATAAATCACTTAGTGAACCTGTGTCTGCACCAATTATTTGACAGTCTTTTATACGTAACGTAACAAGATTAGGAAACTGTTTCAGAAACAGTTTGGTTAGATTTGTTTCAATAACGCTACCTTCCAGCACAAGCGTTTCTAAAAGTGGATATACGCGTCCATATTTATTTGGATTCATTCGAATTGATCGTCCTTTTACTGTCATGTGGCTAATGTTTTCAATCCAACCAAAACTAAAATCAAATCGCACATTGTCATTTAAATCACAATATAAACTGATCATCGAAGAATTTGATCTCGTACAGTAGCAATCTGGTTGTTCTTCACATAGATCCCACGTCTTTATTTGTAGCAAAAAGCCAAAGAAAAGAATCCATGCAATCCAAAATTTCATTTTAACAAATAGTAAACAGAAACAGGACAATGATGACTTTGTTTACATGAAAGCGTTGGCTTCTCACCTGCATGCACATCATAAACAGTTAAATCAGAAACAAGCCTTCAAAAGATGAATCTTCACACATCGGGTAAAGCAGGATCCTTACAACTTACGATCCAAAAAAAAAAAAATGTAACACATCTTGAGTAGAATTTCCGTTAGTTCCTGTGTCCTACTTACATGGGTTGTAGAGAAAAAAATCGAATCAATCTGCTCAAACAGACCTAACGGACATCAGTATACAATGTATAATGTTCTCACTGAGTTAGATCTATCTATATTAAAATGACAATGAGAATAAAGTGAACTTCCTTGTTCAAAGTTCACCAAACTGTGATAATTCGAAAGTTCTCATGCAGAACAAATTTTGAACAGACGCAAATTTTCAGTGGTTATAAATCAGATCTACGGCTCAACGAAAACCCACAGAAAGAATGGGATAAGGTTAGGTACAGTGTATCACAAAAATAATTATTGTGTTTATATCTAAAAACATGATAGATTGATTGCTCAAAGGATAAGGAAGTATTGTAAACATCATATCTTTATTTGCATTGAATATCAGCATATTCATAGCACTATGATTAACAATAGTATATATTACACAAAGTATGTAGGACATGGAAGTTTTAGAAGGGAGAAATTAGGAGAAAAAGATGTTAACAGAGAAGGGATATGTTGTTTACTATTTCTGAATAAAGGGCGGGTAGGTAGCACTGGGATCAGTTTTGCATGTACATGCATATTGATCACAGTCCACACCTCCAGCTTCTTCTGAATAAAGGGCGGGGAGAAAACACTGGGATCAATCCTGCATGCACATGCATACCGATCACAGTCCACATTTCCAGCCGAAGAACAAAAGGTATCGGGCATTTCGGATTTACAGTAAGTAGGGTGAGGTATCGGACATTTCTTGAAAGTAAGGTAAAGTATCAGACATTTCAGATTTATAAAAGTAAGGTGAAATGACAAAATTTGGTTATTAAAATACAATAATATAATAGTATAGCAAAGTACTCTGACGAGAAAGTCAGACAATTTCAAACTGGAAGTAGTTTGCAAACGACAAATTAACTATGACTCAAAATCTTAGAGTGATCTTTGGATGGGTATAGAAACATAGTGGGAGAAGGAGAATCTGCTGTTAACCAGCATTTTCCCCTTCTCTCACAATGCTTCAAACATTCTTTTCCTTGAAAAAAGGTAAACATGCTTAAGTTGAAGGCATTTTTGCAGTCGACAGATTAAAAACGTAAATATGCTTAACTGAAAGCATTTTGCAGCCGACAAAATAGCTGTGGTTCAAAAACTTTAGATTCTCTTCAGAAAGGTAGAAAACATTGTTGGAGAAGGGAAATATGTTGTTAACTAGCAATTTTCCCTTCTCTCACAATGGTTACAAAAATTCTTTTCCTTGGAGTCATTAAAACTTTGGATAGTGTAGTAATGGGTAAAGCATGATGATCACAGGTTCACACTGCAAAAAATGGTCATACATAGTCAAAATTTGCTAATTATTTGTTCCAGCTGACTCACGTTCTCTAAAGCAGTGAAGAGATATTTGGATAAATTGAGTAAAATTTCTGGGTTATTCGTACTCATGAGTTTCTCATGCTCTACATAGTCTTTTGTTTGAAATCTAAACCATAATTAAGCTCTACATAGTTTCAGGTGTACAAGCACTCAGGACGACAGCAGTCCTTGGGTCAGAAACAAGTGTCATGTGAAATACATTAAATGAACTAGTTTCCTGTAAGAATGTAGGCCTACCCATAACTCAAAGAAGCAAATATTTAATAGTCTACAAGGACGTACACGAATATCAGTTCGAAAGTAGTTTTTAATGATAAGATTATTTACGCTGATATCTTTAATAATTATAGTTTTAAACGGCGATAGTGTGTCGCTTTGAATGGTTCCCAACCGGTGTGACTTTAGACAGAGCAGGTAAAAAAAAGTAATGCTTGAAAAAATAAATTCTATAACAGCAAACTACATGTACATAATTACAGACCTATTGCATCCCAAAACATTCATACAGCTATACAAACTCCGAATTCTACAACACCCATATCGCGTTTTTTCATAATATACATAACTATTTATACACACGTGACACAATTTATTACCCTTTACCTACATCTATAATTCCTGAAATAACAAGCAGGCGACTTTTTCGTTCGTTCTCCAGGTTCGGGCCCAAATACGAAACAAAAATGCGTTGGCAGTGTACTAAAGGTCAGTTCTTGCTGAAATCTATTCATTTCTATGTACATGTATATTCCAATTGTGTAGATCGTCATCGTTTAAAATCACTCATGAAAATAGTTCAAACTACTTTTTCTTTCTTGAAATAACACTCTACATAGGTACATGCGGCTCGCTTTAGGCTGTCGGCAATCGAGGGTATTTGAAAACTATCCTGTTATACATGGGTTTTATATCAAACTAGCTTTTTTGACTTTCTTAATTCTAGCTATATAAAACAGATGAAAATACACAGAATTTGAGACACTTAAATACGTATTTTGTTCATGCAGTGCCGTGTTATATGAAATGTCGGCGATTTTAGTGACAGATACGTAACGACGTCCTTAACTCAAGGCAATGGAATTTTATAGATGAGAAATTACTCCTTTAACGGACAATGAATGTAGAGTAACATAATGACATGGCAAAATAACTGACAAAATGAGTCTCTGACAAAACATATGTACAGTGAACGAATAAAGTTTTACCTTCTACGTCGAGTAATTTTTAAGAATAAACGACAGATACGTAACGACAACGCTCGCATGTATTTGCACTTAAACACATTTTTCAGAATTGAATATGTATTATGTATTCTGTCGATAAATTTAACCCTGTGGATTCATTATGTTTCAATCAAATGTTTGTAGTACCAAACTCTGATCCAAAGACTCACTTAAAAGGTATTATTTAACAGATACGTTACGAACGACAGATACGTTAGGGTCTGCATTCATACACAGGCTTTGTGGCCTACTTGTTTTTGAATGATTCGCATTATCTCCCGCTAGATGGCATTCTGCAAATACACATCTATCTAATTTGGGCATTCTGTGTACAGAACCGGACTACTTTTCAAAATGACAACCGTTACTTTGAATTTCAAAATGAAATAAACGTTTACTCAATAAAACGCTACCTGGTGCGATTCATTCAGCTATGATCAGCTAGCATGTAACCTATGCACCAGCCATTTATTAAAACAGCCCCTACAGGCTTGGGTAATAGATTCGGTATAAGCCCTACTTTTCCCGAGTATATGGGATGGGTGACGCGTCATAGCAGACAGGTCGAATATTCGAAGAATATGACATGCGCAGACAACGGAATGATTTGTGTTGTGACTGTTCCATTCTATATTGAATGACACTTGTAGGCTTAATTTTTTCTGTCACAATCATGTGTGACATGTGCCCATCTTTTCCTCTGTAACGTAGGCTTTTCTGTTGAAATTCGTAACGTATCTGTTTCACAATGTGTACACAATGTGAGTAACATTATAAGCTGCTGTTGTCCAAATATGTGTGATAATTTTCAAATAATATAAATAGAAATCGGGATATTTTTCTTATATCGTTTTTACAGGACTTATCATATAAAACCTCCTCCAGCAGTGTATTAAAGCCAATATTTATTTTCGATAATACACTAGTGTATTATCGTTTTTTTGGGCCCCGGTTCTTGTTATTTTTGTAGTTATGATCGCGTGAAGCCGGCGAAACAAACCACAGAACGTGCAGTAATTTGTATTATTAGGCCTACATTCTGTTACTAAAAATAGTAACATTTTCTATTGAAAATACACTCGTCACAACTCGGCCGATTCCGTACCTACATCTAACCTCGTCCGTATAACAGTCGTTTCCATTTGAACTGACAATCACGTGATCTTATACATTGCGGCGCCACTGTAAGTCGTTTAGCAACGACATAAACAACCTCGATGAAGTTATTCACATCTATCTATCTGTCGGTGAAAACTTCAATCGGAATTGACAAACCACGTTAAAAAATGAATGTACGAACTGTTTGTCAACTGAAATATAGTTAGAAAGATTTCGATAGAAAATTGAGACTCACATTTTCTTTTTTAAAAGAAGCCTTACAATTTTCAGAACGGTAAACCGGCGTATTTCCGGCGATGAAATGTACCGTTTTGGTGCATATCAAGACACCAGATACAGCCGAGGGATTTGATGGCTCCCATCACCCGAGGTGTGCCGAATGCTGAAAATAGTGTAATATCAGTGTCACGCGAAGGCAGATATGGCGGGGCAACGAGCTGATATCTGATATCCTGCCCGTTGACAGGGCATTTGTTCTAAATCTATAGCAACAAAACACTCGCTCGTAAACTAACGTTCTCAGAACATCCAGTTTAAAAAAAAAATGGCTGGATCTTCAGAACAACAATGATTGAATCGCAAAACCAGCAAAGAGAGAATAAAAAGAGAATAGATTGTTGTTGTCTTGGATTGGGAAATTTTATCGGGCAAGGCATGATGTCTATAGGCTAGTAGTTCTACGAATTTTATCCGTTGAGCCGGAGGAACCGAGCCTGATTAAGTTTCCCAATCCAAAGAACCAACCATCTATTCTATTTATCCTTTTTCTCATTTATAATCCGTACCATACTAAATTGAGTATTTGGCTCGGAAAACACACATACCGACATCTTTTTAACTATTTATTAAAAACGTCTTTATACTATATATGCAGCTGCGATAGTCATGATGAATGATTACGTCATTAACCTGACGTTTACCCACAGAAAAAAAGTTGTGTCAAATGAAGACAAAAATTTCTCTGTTTTAGGTGTTTAAACATGTTAGAAAACGAAAAAATCGAGCAAATGATCCATGAATGTAATAAACAGGTTATTATACTGCTGATAAGGGCCGGAGAGTGATATCGGCCCGCCACCTCGAAATCTGCCGTCGGGCTAGAGCCCTCGGGGCAAATATCAAGGTGGCGGGCCGTATCACTCTCCGGCCCTCTTCAGCCGTGTAATAACCTCTATTTATTACATTCTGTTACTAATAATAGTAACATTTTTGCGAGAATGGTGTAATACCAGTGGCACGCGAGGGCAGATATGGCGGGGCAACGGGCTGATGTCTGATATCCTACCCGATGACAATCTATTTCTTCTAAATCTATAGCAACAAAACACTCGCTCATTAACTAACGTTCTCAAAACATCCAGTGTAAAAAAAAAAATACTGGCTGAATCAGTCCGTCAATCGCTAGCGGACAAATTTTCAGAACTACAGGCAATGACTGAATCGCAAAAGCAGCAAAGACATGATTAATAGATGACAGATTGTTGTTGTCTTCGATTGGGAAAGTTTATCAGGCAATGCGTGGTGTCTGTAGGCTAGTAGATCTACGAATTTTATCCGGTGAGCCAGGGCAATCGAGCCTGATTAAGTTTTCCAATCCAAAGCACCAACCATCTATTCTATTTATCCTGTTTCTCATTTATAATCCTTGTTATACTAAATTGAATATTTGGCTCAAAAAAAACACACATACCGACATCTTTTTAACGAGCAAAGCTCGTTTTTTCGGTAAAACCGTTCTAGATTTTTAAAAATGAAATTCCGACTTCATTCTGGGTTTTAGTCTAAATAGGGATGACTAAAAAAATGAGTGTCTTCCGCTTAGTCGCACAGCGTCACACGTATGACACATTCGGCATACCTCGGGTGATGGGAGCCATCATATCCCTCGGCTGTATCTGGTGGATTAATATGCATCACATCAATACATATCCGGAAATACGCCGGTTTACCGTTCTGAAAATTGTAAGGCTCCTCTTAAAAAAAGAAAACTTGAGTTTCAATTTTCTATCGAAATCTTTCTAACTATGTTTCAGTTGAGTTGGTAAACGGTTCGTACATTCATTATTCATCAATTCCGATCAAAGTTTTCACCGACAGATAAACAGATGTGAATAACTTCATCGAGGTTGTTTATGTCGTTGCTAAAAAACTGACAGTGGCGCGCCATGTATAAGATCACGTGATTCGCAGTTCAAATGGAAGCGACAGTTATACGGACGAGGTTAGATGTAGGTACGGAATCGGCTGAGTTGTGACGAGCAACGTATGACAATCTTTCGCACAAGTACCTGATTGGTCAAAAATGACAATAAATATCTACCGATCGAATCATTACTTAAAAATCATTATCATTTTAGTGAGTAAAGATTATCTAATTTCTTACTTACTTTCAGCGTATTAAACGTCTATTTGTGTATGAAACATACGCAATGATCTATGCTAGCAAATAATGACGTCATAAATCATACTATTCTTACGTCATGCACAAGCCGTTTTTTCGCGGAAAATATCGTGTCGTAGAAATCATGACTAAACTAGTTTATTGACTGTTTCAAAATACCATTTAGAGAGAAAGCCGGATTTATGATCTGTGAAAAGGGGTCTTACTGCATTTGCAAAACTTTCGACCCAGGTCTGCCTGTGTAGTCCGCGCAAGCTAACCTGGGTCAAAACTCTTTGCTAGATCTATTTTTCAACATTTTGAATGTCAAAGGACCAGTATGTATGCCTTTTGATTCAGTCAGTTATCATACAATATGGATGTATAATTATGTGATGACTTTCTTGGTATCATGCATCACGGACATGCATTAAACCATCTTTTACCAATACTCTGCTCAATATTCTTCTCAACCTACTGACCGATTCCTCGTAAAAGTCAAAGTCTCTCTTATATAGGTCTAGATCTACATGCAGTGAGGAAATATTCCCGTAACTTGAATGGTCTTTACAAGTGTGTGAACCAATAATTATTCCAAGTTATTTTTCTGGGCATAAATTAACGAAAGTGTCAAGGAACTGTCTTTTGTTAAGAAAATCAGGGACATTCGCCCTATTTCACATGTACAAATCTACGAAAGAAAAATGCTTTCTACTTTTGACAACGGTCAAAATTAGTTTTGGCAAAGCCGGAATTCGAACTCACACCCTTTGATTTCAAGATCTAGTATCTATCTCGTCATTCGAATTAATACATCTATATATGTTACACAAATCATTCACGTCGCTCTTATTGAGGCTTTGCCTTTTTCATATTAACTATGAATAAAGATGAAGAACTGTTTATTTTAAACGTCCTTATACTGTATATGCAGCTGCGATAGTCATGATGAACGATGCATGATTACGTCATTAACGTGACGTTTACCGGCAGAAAAAAAGTTGTGTCGAATGAGAACAAGAATTTCTCTGTTTTAAGTGTTTATACAGGTTAAAAAACGAAAAAATCGAGCAAATGATCCACATGATCTTGCGCTAGATCACATCGATCTGATTTGGGCATTCTGGGTACAGAACCGGCTACTTTTCAAAACGACAACCGTTACTTTGAATTTCAAAATAAAACAAACGTTTACTCAATAAAACGCTACCTGGTGCAATTCATTATGCTATGATCAGCTAGCATGTAACCTATGCACCGTTCATTTATTAAAACAGCCCCTAGAGGTTTGGGTAATAGCTTCGGTATATGCCCTACTTTTTCCATTTGTATGGGATGGGTGATGCGTCATAGCAGACCGGTCGAATCTTCGAAGAATATGACATGCGCAGACACCAAATGATCCATGAATGTAACAAGACAAGTTTATGATGCATTGCATCATAGAAGCCGCAATCTTTTGGTGGACATTCTCAGAAATATTGACTCTCTTCAGAAATTGTGATTACAATTTTTGTATCTGTTTTTTGCCCCCCCCCCCTCCCCCGAACATCATGACAAATCGTACTAAAATGCAGGGATGACTTCAAAATAAATACCCATGGATTTTGGCGTTATTTTAAAGTAACAATAACTGTCAATCTTTTCAGCAAACAATGCGGATGTTAAAATGCATTTCAATTTAAATCATATCATTTAAATGTATGGAAACTACTGTGAAGATGACAATCTGTTTAGTACAGTTGGTCCCAGTGTTAGTCGCTGGCAGAGAAATTACTTTCGAAACTAGGTTAAAATCTGCCAGGTCACTCGATCTTTTGTTAACTATTTGCCTGACTTTTAAATTTCATTTTTCTGCCAGCGACTGACACAGGGACCGACTACACAATAACAGATTGTCATCTTCACAATATTTTCCATACTTTTAAATGGTATGATTTAAATTCAAATACATTTTAACACCTGCTTTGAATTTTGGCTGCTATGGGACCTTTAAAGGATCGTTCTGTTAACATGAAAGTATAGATGCAACCCGACTTTGTTTTTTGTTAAGCCTTACATGCACACATCAGGTTAATTATTAAATGTTAGATAAACTTCATATTCGTAGTTATTCGTTTCAAAGCAAATGTTACAAACTATTGAAAAATGTTTGGTTCAGATGCGTGCCATTTGAATTTTCTACAACGTCAATTAAATGGGTTAATAAAAAAGCCTAAAATTTACTGGGACATCCCTCGTACAATTATCCTAGACTTGTTCCTAATGTCAGAAAGTAGAACTGTTATTGATTAGGTCCTTTGTCCTCTTATCTTTCCCAAACAACAAAATTCTAGACTTACCCAAAGTGAAAGCATTTGCAGAAAAAGAATCTTTTCTAGCTCTGAAAATGCATAAACATTGTGGGTAAAGGAGAAAATGCAACAGAGAATGGACAACTTTAAAAGCTTTCTTTATATTGGACACAATAGGCATATTTTCTTCTTAGGAAAAACAATAAAAACCAAGGCAATGTTTGTTTCAAAACAACATTTAGGTTTCAATTTTCTGATTTCTTTGTTTTTACAAATTTACAAAGTGGTTTCACAACTTCTAACACACACACATTAAAATATACTAATGGAAATTCATACCATCTTTGAGAAAGAAAAGTTAGCTTTGTACAACAGATAAAATTAGTAGTTTTAACTGCCATTTTTCTTAATTAACCCTTTGCCCACCAACAAAAGTGTAAACTTGTCCAGATTCTAAGCATTTACAGATTGAAAATCAAAAAGGCTCAAATGATGAAATCAGTTTAAGACAGGGTAGAAAAGCTTGTGGAAAAAGGAAAAAAATGCTGGTTAACAGCATCAAATACCTTTTTCCATGATATTTTTAAAAGCCCCTGTCCTCCTGCTGTTGAAAAATTTCGTTGTTGTAAACAATTTTTTTTTCTATCTAATATATGATACTTATTTCCTTTGCACACATTTAACCCTTTACCACACAATGACGCCTTTTGACTTCCCTGAAGAAGAGGCCTTTTGAAAACATTGTGGGAAAAGGAGAAAATGCTGGTAACCAGCATTTTCTCCTTTTCCCACTAAGTTTTCTACCCTATCAAAGAAAAGTTGCGTCATTTGAGCCACTATGAAATTGTCTTCTGCAAATGCTTTCAATTTGGATAGGTCTTAAATTTTGCCGTGTGGTAAAGGGTTAAAAAAGCAACCTTTATGATATAAAATTGAGTCTGGAGATTTGACTTTTAAGTTGAAATTGTTTAACCCTTTACCACACTACAAAATTTTAGACTTATTCATGCTGAAGTAATTTAAAGAATTTTAAACAATTCAAATTTATTTGTCCTTGAATACATAGCAAACTTTGTGGAAAATGGACAAAATGCTAGCTTCTATAGTACGGTAAAGAGTCTAGGTGCAAAAGATTTCTCAGACAATTAAATCATGAATCACAATGTAACTGATCTTTTCTGCTTCATATACTATTATGATATTACTTAGGTGTCTATCGAATCTTTTAACTACTTCAGTTGAGCTTCCACAGACCACTTTTTAAAACACTGTTAAAAAAAAAAGAAATAGCTCCAAACAAGCAATTTCTAATTTTCCACTATATTAATCACAGGTATTCATGTATCAAGTAATCCTTATTCATGCTTATCATCCATACTTTACAAGGATATTTTCAAAGTTGTCACCTACAAATTTCAATTTCAGGAAGTACTGATTAACCCTTTACCACACAATGAAGCCTTTTAGAAACAATTGGGGAAAAGGAGAAAATGCTGTAATCAGCATTTTCTCCTTTCCAACAATGTTTTCTACCCTATCAAAGTCAAATTCCATCATTTGAGCCACATTTAAATTCTCGTCTGAAAAAGCTTTTGATTTGGACACATCTAAAGTTTTGTCATGAGGTACAGAGAGAACTCTTTACCAAATGACAAAATTTTGGACTCAACCGTAGTGAAAGCACTTGCAGAAGACATACAAAATGTGGCTAAAATTTATATGATTTATGTGTGAAAGGGTAGAAAACACTGGGGGAAAATGAAAAAATGCTGGTTATCGGCATTTTCTCTTTTCCCCACAATGTTTTCAAAAGCCTATGCCTTCAGGGTCGGTAAAACTCAAGATTGTGTGGTAAAGAGTTAAACACTAAAAACTACTCTTTTGTTAGCACTGTTTATGATTTTTGATCTGAGGCATCACTGTCCACTAAAGCCGATCGAATACCGACTTTCTCCAGTTCTTCAATAAGTTCTCCATTCTTATGCATCTCTAACAGTACATCTGTTCCTCCAATAAACTCCTCTCCTATATAAACTTGAGGTATGGTCGGCCAGTTGGAATATTCCTTTATTCCTGCAAGGTAGGAAGGAGGAATACAATCTAGTGTAGTTTTCATGCGCAACATTTTTTGTTCGTTTCTTCATTTTCTTCAGAAACAAATTTGCAGTTGATGCTTTAGAAAACAAAATTGTAAAAAAAATTGATATTCTATACTAATTGAGGTTCAAAACATGAAATAAATTATGAAAACATTGAATTTGTGACAAAAGGAGATTGATTGAATGATTGATTGTATGGTGTTTAACACCCTTTTCAATATTAGTTCAGTTATGCCATGGCAGTCAGTTCACCTATCCATGCTTTCCTGCAGCTTCTATTACCAGTACTTTGCACAATACCCTTCCCAAGCCACTGGCTGCTTTCCTGCATTCCCACATGACCATAGTTGAAACAATGATCACTGATAAAAGAAGAAATCATGCATTATGAGCAACGTAACCTTTTGCCACAATAATGAGTACGTATTTGTCATCAGGCATTTATGTATAAATCAGAGCTACAATATAACAGGAATGATTTCAGTTTTTGCTTGAACTACTGTAACTATTCTATCAGCTACCTAAATGAAGTAAGTGACAAACAGGAGACACTGAAAGGAAAGAAAAATCACACAGGTATTAAAGCAGACCAAGTGAACTCAATTTAGCTTCTAGGGCATTATGACGTTATCAAGACAGTTTCCCGACAAGACAGTTCCCAGACACACGTTTTCGGGACAGTTCCCCGACACTTTTGAAGACAGTTCCCCGACACTTTTGTTTCATATCAAATAACCTTTTATTGACAATTATGATTGATAATCAGGAAATATTAGAAATATTCTTAGATAATTGATGTTGTGATCGGGTTATTTGTACCTTGTGAAGAAGAATTCTATATATACGTTGACAGATAGATCTACTTTTTCTCTCATGAATTCACGATCGTCATGCAAATAAGAGAATTTTAAAGAGGCTTTTAGCAAGCATGAAAGTTGATCAAAGATATGTTTGGGGTTATTTCTTTAAACTGTTTTGATAATTTGTTTTTTAGCTGTGTGTTTTCCTTTACGTTTTATAGAAATACTTTTGAGAGAACGAGAGAGAGAGGGGGATTTACTTGAGTGAAGAACTGTTTCTTTTTACCTAGAACACTCGGCCCATAATCCAAATATTTAACCCTTAGGCTGCAAAGCGTGACTCACTGACCTTTTACGGACAGTGTAGATCAAGATCTAACTTATTTATATTTGTTAACATACATGTATATCGTATGTACCATTTGGGAAAATGTAGTATATTTCAATATCATTTGGTATTTTGCAAGCAAGGCCGTCAAACTGGTTCGTCAAACAAAGCTGAGTTATAAAAAATTATAGACGTTCCACCAGGCCAGTATTGAAAATTAAATACAATCTCACGGTGACCAAATGTACACGTCAAATACAGGTACAAACTCTTCAATCAGTTACAAAAGATCATTTATTCGTAAAATCCTTTACCAGCAATTTTTATCCATGATCATTGTCATTTGAAATAGACAAAAAGTGTCGGGGAACTGTCTTCGAAAGTGTCGGGGAACTGTCTCCAAATCTGTCAGGGAGCTGTCTCGAAAACGTGTGTCGGGGAACTGTCTTGTCAGGGAACTGTCTTGTTCCCATTATGACTGTCTGAAAACATCTTAACACAATGGAAAATAGATCTATGGTTTCAAGTGTGACATACTTGTCAACAGCGATACAAATCAATGGGGTGTGCTGTCTTTTAAGTTTTAGACATATTGTCCCAGACTTGCCCAGGGTGAGTTATCTTTATTATGGACTTTAGAAGTTGTCCTAAGGAAAGTTGTCTTTGGTGTTGTTCTGAACCCTACTCCCGATTCGGGGTCTAGCTCCGATTTTTTTTTTGTGATTGTTTCTCCGCTAGACTCCCGCAGCAGCCTTCTTTAAAAGTATCTGGAATGAATACGATTTTACCTGCATCTTTTCAAACGGCTCTATGCGACAAAATTTCCAATGACAGCTAATAAAATGGGCATGGATTGTTAGATAAATTATTAATCTTTATTATCACACAAGCTGTGCTGCAAAATACCAATTAAATCAATGGAAATTTACCTTTTTTCCCAACGTAAATAAATCCAGTGAAATTTGTAAACAACTTACATGGCGACTTCCGTTAAACAGATATGCGCACTCAACGGAATTTGAATTTTGCACAGTCTGGTTCTCTAACCCTAACAACCATTTTCGTATAAGGTGCCTTTGTCAACAGTGGAATTCCCAAATGAACTTTCCTGTAGCATGTCAGAGATACTACGATTTCTGCAAAGACATGCGCATTGATGATATCACCATGTTTTGATTTCTGGTGAAGCAGGTCAACGGTTATTGACGTTGAAAAGTACAGATTTGCACGAAAATAAGATTTAGATATTAACTAACATCAGTTTTTTTGTAAAGATTAATCATTTATCTAACAATCCATGCCCATTTCATTAGCTGTCATTGGAAATTTTGTCGCATAGAGCCGTTTGAAAATATGCCGGTAAAATCGTATTCATTCCAGATACTTTCAAAGAAGGCTGCTGCGGGAGTCTAGCGGAGAAACAATCACAAAAATAACATCGGAGCTAGACCCCGAATCGGGAGTATTCTGAACCCCTGTATAGCTATAGAACTATGAATCGTTATTTATCACCTTGTCGAAGTTTTTCGTCTTCCAAAACATCGTGGTATTCAAAATCTGTTACACCGTGAAAATTCAATATCTTGACTGCATACTGGCTGAAGCCGCATCTTTCTGCCCCAGGAATGCCCTTCATGAAAACCACAACTTTTTTACCCTTGATCAACCCATCTATGTATTCTTTACTTCCAGTGTCAACGGAATACCTCGCAAAGAGTCCCTTGTAAACATTTCGACTGTTCTGCAATAAAAATCTTGGAGCGAACAGACGACTCATGTTCAGCTGTATTCCTCAGTCACAGCTTATGCAATATCTTTGGTCCTTTGATTTCGACTAAGAAAGGTGTATCGTGACATTGACAAAGAACACACGATTCACTGTCAATGTAGTTTTCATAGAATTGTATTTATCATGCACCGGCCTTGTAGCATTCGGTAAATCTCGTGAGATTCCGTTTATGGAGTTAGATCTAATTACGAAATTAGCCGAGCTACGACGAATGGTCTTGTTAGCAGAAATCAACTTCCGTTTCAACCTGGAGTCTAATTTCACTTTTGGACGCTAATTAATGTAGTAAAGAAATGATTAATAACGAGTTTAATGAAATGAGAGCATAAGACCAAAAAATGACAGAAGAATTAGAGGTTGCCATCAATGCCGGTCGGGTTGACGTGGTTCGAAGTTTCTTGTCCACGTTGCAAGAAGGTAGGAACAAACATTTCTGCAGACTGCTGTCACTTGTAAGATAACCAACTTTGGACAGCATACAACACTACCTTATATTGTTTTACGAGGGCACATATTTGTATATATATATATTGACTGTAAAGGATTTCTACCTAATACTTATCAGTGGCTGTGAGCCTTAGTCCAAATATTTAGACTTAACATGGTTATTTACCCTTCAACATTATCCATCGGACATTTTAATATACCCTCGGATGCCCAAACTGCACCCCTCTAAGCTTTAACTGGGAACAGAACTATAAACAGATGGTTTACAAAAAGAAAAATAAATGCACAAGTCAAATATGTTCTATTTCCATCAGCTTCTATCAAAATTCATGTGTACATTAGTATTAAACTTCCAAAACTTGATAAAAATTATCTGCATGTCAACAAACAACTGCCATTTTTTTGTGTGCCTAACTCCGCCCCCCGGAGTGACTTTACAAATTCTCCCAAGTCTCGAAAAATAAGGCAAAATTATGAATGTTATTGTTTTTTTTTAAACAAATGTAGCTTCAACATTGAGCTGTTTTAAAATAAATAACTGCAAGAGTTTCCCATTGTTTTTATGTGATCCACTAGTTCCAGTAGCGTCAGTAAAGGTAGTTTACCAGTGGTTACAGTATAAGGATAAACCTTTCCTGGTAACCTGTACCTGAGAGTTGTGTGAGGTACATTAAATATTTAGTAGCCATTTTTATCAACATGTTCAGCTATACAAATTCTTGGTAAGGTTTCTGAAATGCATCATGGGAATTTTCATTTTTGGTTCTTCTTATCTTTCATGAGTTGGGCTTAAATTAAAATGGAGAAAGCAAATATCAGTTAAAGACCGTTGGACCAAAACCTATCTATAATGATATGCTTGGCCTTAGAGAAATTTGTTTTGTCATGTGATTTTCATTCATAAAATGTAAACATTTGCAGACGAAGACTTTCAGATGCATTTACGTTCGTAACTTATGACTTTCGAGGTGATTTTTAAGGAAAAATATTTGCATTACGAAAATACACAGAAAAACAGTAAGTAGACATTAAATCAAGACAAATATCTGCTTGTATCTTTTTTTGGGTTGAAAATCATTGAAGCGTATTTACTATGATGTAGTAAAAACTTTTCTCACTGTCAGTCTCGCGCCTGCTGAAACATCGCGAGATTTTTCAAAAACAAGAAAGATGGCGGAGTTAGGACGGGGGCGCAGTCAGGGCATCAGACGATATGCCATACAGTGATGTCTGCTAATCCTGCACACTTAAGCATTAATTCAGAAATCTTGTGTAAACACTACGCATATAAACAAACATGTAACACGCGAGTATAATAACCAACACTCACCTTTTTATTTGTAACATACAAGTTAGATTCCCAATTTAGCATGACCGCACAAAACTGTCTTAATCACAGAGCCCTACATGCCATAGCAACTCTATTTTTGCTAATCCTGCACAGTAATCCAGAAAAGTTGTTGCATGGTAATTCTAATGATTTAAACTGGATGAAAACCATGTTTCAACTCAGAAATGTACAGTTAGAAATACACTGTATAGTCTGTTTCATAACACCGAATAAGAAAAGTAGCGTATCATGTTCTTAAAATTCACTGCTTATTCTGGGTTAAATAAAATGGTCATAGTCAAGTAAAACATTCAATGCATTTTAAAAAAAGTAAATCGGATGAAAACAATTCATTCCAAGTCAGATTATGTTATTCATTTGGGGTCAGACTAGGTTAGACTAGGACTTTAAGATACTTGTACACAGCCTCATTTTGAAAGTGACATAGAAAGGTCAACTGGGGAGACATGTAGATGTGTCACTAATAATTTGCATAAAGTAGGCGGGGCTAGTTCTGCCAATAATTTTTAGACACAATACATATATACCTGGTTTGGACAGAAATGAAAGGCTTCCCGATTCATTCTCCGAGATGAAACATACGACAATTTGCAACACCCGTATTGCTGGAAATGATGTTACGAAATGTGGGCAGGTTTATCCGACGCACAGGATTAGCCGACATAGACAATACATAGAGAAAGAGGGTTTATTTCGGTTGTATTCTAGCTGGTGTTTCGGTCTAATTTAACCCCGCCCGGGTGGCTCAGTGGTGAGCGTGTCGGACTCATGACCTGGTGGTTGTGAGTTCGAAACCCGGTTGAGGCGAACTTTCTTTCCGGCGTATTTTCGCCTCTCACCTCTGCTGAAGCATGTGAGAAAAGTAGTCCGTGGCTTTGGAAAGAAAGTTGTGTTAGTACTGGTGTGAGAAAGCCAGGAAACACATGTGCGTCACCGACCGCCATGAAATGACCTTAGCTGTTAAAGTGGCGTTAAACCCCAATACAACCAATACAACCAACGGTCTAATTTAACTCATTACCAAACGACAAAATTTTAGGTTTGTCCAAGTCAAAAGCATTTACAGACGATAAAATAAAAGTGACTCAAAATCTGAAATTTGTTTTGTGAAGGGTAGAAAACATTGTGGGAAAAGGAGAAAATGCTGGTTACCAGCATTTTCTCCTTTTCCCACAATGTTTTCTAAAGGCTTCTTTCTCAGGGTCGTCAAAAGTAGGGATTGTGTGGTAATGGGTTAAGCAACCCAAGTTTTTTCCCAACTTTCTTATCAATTCGAACTAAATCGGCAACGTAACAAGAAAAAAATACTTTGACTAATGCTGTATTTATGAGAAGTCCAGAAGTAAAAATAGCGCAAATGTGTTCATAATTTCATGTTCAAGCACAGCATTTAAAATAAAAAAAGCATTTCTTGCTGTCGGCAACATAATTATAGCCTACAATTGATCAAAGGGGAAAGGAGCATAAGTCTTTAAGACATTTCGTCAGTATGACATATCAATATGATAGTAAATAATATAAGAAAAGGATTTACAATTTAACCATTTACCACACAATCCTGTGCTTTAACGATCTTGAAGGAGGGGACTTTTGAAAAACTTTCTCCTTTTTCTAAGATGTTTTCTACCCTTTCAAAGACTAATCTCATCATTGGAGCGATGTTTAATTTGTCAAATGCAAAAGTTCTCAAAATAAAGGGATCCAATGTTTTGTTGTCTGAAAGAGTTAATTAACAC
Source organism: Hippopus hippopus (assembly GCA_946811185.2). Taxonomy (NCBI): domain Eukaryota; kingdom Metazoa; phylum Mollusca; class Bivalvia; order Cardiida; family Cardiidae; genus Hippopus; species Hippopus hippopus. The sequence goes on from OX328097.1 coordinate 43,196,416, forward strand.
CTGTAATACCTTTCTGAGTGAAAATCAATAAGTTTTATCATAAGTGTTTGAGTGAAAATCAATAAGTTTTATCGTAAGTGATCGTAAGTGATCAATTAAATAGTATTTTTAACAGATGTATGTCTTGAAAACTTTTTTATTTCTGGGTTTGTTTTGGTTTGTCTGGTCACTTGAAGTGATTTTAGGATTATACTGAATTAGAATGGATGTGCATTTATCCATCATGGGATGATTGTGGAGAAAACAAACATTCGAACCAGGCATAAGGGCCATTAACAGTCATACATGTATGCAGTCGTCTTAATGAAACAGGAATAAAATATGAATGCTCCTTTAAAGTCTTACAACAAAAATCATAAGATTACGTTTGCAATGTCAACTTAATCATGAGACAGGATGACGAGTGGCTGTCAATGTAATTTTCTTTTTCCTGTTGCTCCTTTTGTTTTACTGATAACCGTCGTGTACGAATTTTGTTTTGAATTTGAAAGACGTTTGTTCAGTCAGATTTCAATAAAGGTGGTTTAACAATATGCTTTGAAATAGATGTTCTTTCTTTTCCGAAAGCTTAAAACAAGTCTTCTTTTCTGTTGTTTAGTAGAGTGGCTGGTTTTTCGGAATCCTGGTTAGTTCTACCTGCGACATTTTATGTAGAGCTAGGTTCTAGGAATGGATAAATTTATTTTTCCTTTCAGGGTATATAATGTAACAATTACCTTACCACATGATTCTTATCTGCAACTTATATCGTTTTGAAATAATTATTTTATATTCTAATCTTATCTGATTTAGAGAGAAAAAAAAATACACTGTAATTTACAATAGTTAAGTGTGTCACTTTGTCTAACCTTTTTGTTTACATGACACGCTATACTGCATTTTGATTTGCTGATATGACCTGTCAATCAAAATTGGCGGAGAGGTCAATTATAGTCGACTGACCTTTTTTTTTTTTTTGAGGGATACCTGTTTTCAAACCCAAAATGATATCGGAGTTTTCTTGCAAACTATGAAGTGAATGATGTCAACCGTTTTGAATGAACTGCTTATTTGAATGTATACAGCAGCACCCTGGAGAGACCTTACGTTCTTGCTCCAGATCAACGTTACTACTCCTGTCAATTGAACGTACCTGCTCAAGGTAAAAACATGGCTGGGCCCTAGAATTTTGCTAGGTAAACACCAAAACATACTTCTTTGACAATGAGATGAATAGATATGCAGTAGACTGTTGTCGCACAGAATGCCTGGGATGTCAGTGCATATTTCTGTATTGTTCTTTTGGTGGTTGGTTGTTTGTTGAAGATGTCTAGTCCGACAAACTTCCGTCAGCGACTATCATTTCTGGAAAGCCAACACGCAGCAGTCAGCAAAAAGCTTTGTTAAACATACAAACGCGATATTCTGAAGTTCGTGCTCTGCCAAGTGATTCATATATGCTTTATTCACCACAGTTCTAAACAAAATATATATGATGTTCATTATCGAGCAACTTTTTGTCATTTTTCATAGGCAACGCTCCACACTCCAAAACTCAATATAACGATCCAGCAGATCGGTAAAGTTAGCTACTAGTAGCCAGCTACTAGTAGCCAGCTACTTGTTCAGGTAAAGTTAGCTACTAGTAGCGAGCTATTAGTGGCCACCTACTTGTTCAGGTAAAGTTAGCTACTAGTAGCCAGCTACTTGTTCAGGTAAAGTTAGCTTCTAGTAGCCAGCTACTAGTAGCCAGCTACTTGAGCTGGTAAAATTGGTTATTTGTAGCCAGCTACTGCTAGCCACATTCTAGAAAGCAGTCACTTGTAAAGGAAAATCTGGCAATTCGTACCAAGCAACCAATATATAGGTTATTAAAATGGAGGTTTTTATTAGTTCCCTAAAGGTACAAGTAGCTGGCGAACCAAATTTCGACGCTTTAAACGAAATGTTTTTCTTCCATCCAGAATACTATATAAATGCATCAGAAAAATCAAAATCAAATAATTTCCTGTATTAAAGGGTCAAGCTGCGAGATCTGTCAACAGAATTTTTTTTACATTTGTTTTTAATTAGGGATTTAAAATATACAAGTAGCTGACGAGATTAAGACAGACATTTCAAAATATTTCAAAGAATCACATTCACTGTACTACGGAGAAATTGAAAATATCATTTTCAATTCATCTTTAACTATTAAAGGGGCCAGCTACTCGATATGAAAATTGGGACATTTTTCAATTTCACTTAGAGAGGAATTCAAAAGTACAAGTAGCTGGCAAGTCTAAGAGCTGTTTTTGTAATTAAGTGATTGTTTTGAATAAAGTAGACTATAAATGCGTCAGAAAACTCAAAATTGAAGCATTTCCGGTTACTAAAGGGGCCAGCTACTTGATATAAAAACGGGATAACTTTGCAATTTAGCGAAATCATGATTTAAAATATACAAGTAGTTGGCTAGATTTAGAGAGATTTTTCAAAGTTTTTCAACAAATCATATTGAGGATACTTAGGAGAAATTAAAGACATCAAAATCAATCCATTTTTAATCATTAAAGGGGGCAGCTACTTGTCAGGAAAATGCGGATATTTTTCAATTTTACTTAGAGTGAAATCAAAAGGTACAAGTAGCTGGCGAGCCTAAGAGCGAATTTTGAAATTAAATGCTTGTTTTGAATAACAGATACTATGAATGTATAAGAAAACTCAAAATTGAATCATTTCCCGTTATTAAAGGGACCAGCTACTTGATTTGAAAACTACAACTTTGCTGTTTTTCGAATAATGATTTCAAATGTACAAGTAGCTAGCGAAATTAAAAGAGATTTTTCAAAATATTTCAACAAATCTTTTTGGGGACACTTAGGAGAAATTAAAAATATCAAAATCAATCCATTCTCATCCATTTAAGGGGCCAGCTACTCGTCATGAAAATGCGGATGTTTTTCAATTTTACTTAGAGTGAAATCAAAAGGCACAGGTAGCTGGCGAGCCTAAGATCGATTTTTGAAATTGAGTGGTCGTATTTAATAAAAGAGAGTATAAATGCACGAGAAAACTCGAAATTGAAGCATTTCCGGTTATTAAAGGGGCCAGCTACTTGATCTGAAAATGGGACAACTTTGCACTTTTGCAAAATCATGATTTAAAATGTACAAGTAGCTGGCTAGATTTAGAGATTTTTTTCAAAATTTTTCAACAAATCATGCTTAGCATAAGTAGGGAAATTAAAAATACATGTATCAAAATCAATCCATTCTTATTCATTTTAGAGTCCAGCCATCGTCATGAAAATGCAGATTTTTTTTCAATTTTACTTGGAGTGAAATCAAAAGGTACAAGTAGCTGCCGCGCCTAAGAGCGATTTTTGACATTCAATGCTCATTTTGAATAAAAGAGACTATAAATGCACGAGCAAACTGAAAATGGAAGCATTTCCTGTTATTAAAGGGGCCAGGTACTGGTCGTGAAAAGGGGGACATATTTCAATTTCACTCAGAGAGGAATTCAACGGTACAAGTAGCTGGCGAGTCTGAGAGCTGTTTTTAAAATTAAATGCTTTTTTTACATAAAGGGGATGATAAATGCACTAAAATTGTCAAAATTTAAGCATTTCCAGCTATTAAGGGGGACAGCTACTGATTTGAAAATGGGACAACTTTGCTGTTTTTCGAAGTAATGATTTCAAATGTACAAGTAGCTACCGAGATTAAAAGAGATTTTTCAAAAAATTTCAACAAATCCTTTTGGGGACACTTAGGAGAAATTAAAAATATCAAAATCAATCCATTCTCATCCATTTAAAGGGCCAGCTACTCGTCATGAAAATGTGGATATTTTTCAATTTTACTTAGATTGAAGTCAAAAGGTACAGGTAGCTGGCGATCCGAAAAGCGAATTTTGAAATTAAATGCTTGTTTTGAATAACAGATACTATGAATGTACAAGAAAACTCAAAATTGAAGCATTTCCGGTTATTAAAGGGGCCCGCTACTTGATCAGAAAATGGAAGAATTTCGCACTTTTGCGAAATCATGATTTAAAATGTACAAGTAGCTGGCGAGGTTTAGAGAGATTTTACAAAATACTTCAACAAATCATATTGAGGACCCGTAGGAGAAATTAAAAAATATCAAAATTAATCAATTCTTATTCATTTTAGGGGCCAGCTACTCGTCATGAAAATGTGGATAGTTTTCAATTTTACTCAGAGTGAAATCAAAAGGTACAAGTAGCTGGCGAGCCTAAGAGCGATTATTGAAATTAAATGCTTGTTTTGAATAACAGAGACTGTGAATGTATAAGTAAACTAAAAAATGACTCATTTCCGGTTTTTAAAGGGACCAGCTACTTGATTTGAAAACTGGACAACTTCGCTGTTTTTAAAAGTAATGATTTCAAATGTACAAGTAGCTGGCGAGATTAAAAGAGATTCAAAACAAGCATTTATTTCAAAATTCGGTCTTAGGCTCTCCAGCTACTTGTACCTTTTGATTTCACTCCAAGTAAAATTGAAAAATATCCGCATTTTCATGGCGAGTATTTGGCCCCTTAAATAAATGAGAACGGATTGATTTTGATATTTTTAATTCCTCCTAAGTGTCCCCAAAAAGATTTGTTGAAATATTTTGAAAAATCTCTTTTAATCTCGCCAGCTACTTGTATATTTGAAATCATTACTTTGAAAAACAGCAAAGTTGTCCAGTTTTCAAGTCAAGTAGCTGGCCCCTTTAATAACCGGAAATGATTCAATTTGGAGTTTTCTTATACATTCATAGAATCTATTATTCAAAACGGACATCTAATTTCAAAATTCGCTCTTAGGCTCGCCAGCTACTTGTACCTTTTAATTTCACTCTAAGTAAAATTGAAAAATATCCGCATTTTCATGATGAGTACCTGGCCCCTTAAATGGATGAGAATGGATTGATTTTGATATTTCTAATTTCTCCTAAGTGTCCCCAAAAAGATTTGTTGAAATATTTTGAAAAATCTCTTTTAATCTCGCCAGCTACTTGTATATTTGAAATCATTACTTCGAAAAACAGCAAAGTTGTCCAGTTTTCAAATCAAGTAGCTGGCCCCTTTAATAACTGGAAATGATTCAATTTGGAGTTTTCTTATACATTCATAGTATCTGTTATTCAAAACAAGCATTTAATTTCAAAATTCGCTCTTAGGCTCGCCAGCTACTTGTACCTCTTGATTTCACTCTAAGTAAAATTGAAAAATATCCGCATTTTCATGACGAGTACCTGGCCCCTTAAATGGATGAGAATGGATTGATTTTGATATTTTTAATTTCTCCTGAGTGTCCCCAAAAAGATTTGTTGAAATATTTTGAAAAATCTCTTTTAATCTCGGTAGCTACTTGTACATTTGAAATCATTACTTCGAAAAACAGCAAAGTTGTTCAGTTTTCAAGTCAAGTAGCTGGCCCCTTTAATAACCGGAAATGATTCAATTTTGAGTTTTCTTATACATTCATAGTATCTGTTATTTAAAACAAGCATTTAATTTCAAAATTCGCACTTAGGCTAGCCAGCTACTTGTACCTTTTGATTCCACTCCAAGTAAAATTGAAAAATATCAGCATTTTCATGACGAGTACCTGGCCCCTTAAATGGATGAGAATGGATTGATTTTGATATTTTTGATTTCTCCTAAGTGTCCCCAAAAGGATTTGTAGAAATATTTTGAAACATCTCTTTTAATCTCGGTAGCTACTTGTACATTTGAAATCATTACTTCGAAAAACAGCAAAGTTGTCCAGTTTTCAAGTCAAGTAGCTGGCCCCTTTAATAACTGGAAATGGTTTAATTTTGAGTTTTCTTATACATTCATAGTATCTGTTATTCAAAACAAGCATTTAATTTCAAAATTCGCTCTTAGGCTTGCAAGCTACTTGTACCTTTTGATTTCACTCCAAGTAAAATTGAAAAATATCCGCATTTTCATGACGAGTACCTGGCCCCTTAAATGGATGAGAATGGATTGATTTTGATATTTTTAATTTCTCCTAAGTGTCCCCAAAAAGATTTGTTGAAATATTTTGAAAAATCTCTTTTAATCTCGCCAGCTACTTGTACATTTGAAATCATTACTTCGAAAAACAGCAAAGTTGTCCAGTTTTCAAATCAAGTAGCTGGCCCCTTTAATAACCGGAAATGGTTCAATTTGGAGTTTTCTTATACATTCATAGTATCTGTTATTCAAAACAAGCATTTAATTTCAAAATTCGCTCTTAGGCTCGCCAGCTACTTGTACCTTTTAATTTCACTCTAAGTAAAATTGAAAACTATCCGCATTTTCATGACGAGTACCTGGCCCCTAAAATGAATAAGAATGGATTGATTTTGATATTTTTAATTTCTCCTAAGTGTCCCCAAAAAGATTTGTTGAAATATTTTGAAAAATCTCTTTTAATCTCGCCAGCTACTTGTACATTTGGAATCATTACTTCGAAAAACAGCAAAGTAGTACAGTTTTCAAGTCAATTAGCTGGCCCCTTAATAACCAGAAATGATTCAATTTTGAGTTTTCTTATATATTCATAGTATCTGTTATTCAAAACAAGCATTTAATTTCAAAATTCGCTTTTAGGCTCGCCAGCTACTTGTACCTTTTGATTTCACTCTAAGTAAAATTGAAAAACATCCGCATTTTCATGACGAGTTCCTGGCCCCTTAAATGGATGAGAATGGATTGATATTGATATTTTTAATTTCTCCTAAGTGTCCCCAAAAAGATTTGTTGAAATATTTTGAAAAATCTCTTTTAATCTCGCCAGCTACTTGTACATTTGAAATCATTACTTCGAAAAAGTGCGAAGTTGTCCAGTTTTCAAATCAAGTAGCTGGTCCCTTTAATAACCGGAAATGAATCAATTTGGAGTTTTCCTATACATTCATAGTATCTGTTATTCAAAAAAAGCATTTAATTTCAAAATTCGCTCATAGGCTCGCCAGCTACTTGTACCTTTTGATTTCACACTAAGTAAAATTGAAAAATATCCGCATTTTCATGACGAGTACCTGGCCCCTTAAATGGATGAGAATGGATTGATTTTGATATTTCTAATTTCTCCTAAGTGTCCCCAAAAAGATTTGTTGAAATATTTTGAAAAATCTCTTTTAATCTCGCCAGCTACTTGTACATTTGAAATCATTACTTTGAAAAACAGCAAAATCGTCCAGTTTTCAAGTCAAGTAGCTGGCCCCTTTAATGACCGGAAATGATTCAATTTTGAGTTTTCTTATACATTCATAGTATCTGTTATTCAAAACAAGCATTTAATTTCAAAATTCGCTCTTAGGCTCGCCAGCTACTTGTACCTTTTGATTTTAATCTAAGTTAAGTTGAAAAATATCCGCATTTTCATGACGAGTAGTTGGGCCCTTTAAATGATAAGGATGGACTAATTTTTAAAATCTTTAATTTCCTCTAAATATCCTCAATATGATTCGTTGAGATATTTTGAAAAATCTCTCTAAATCTAGCCAGCTGCTTGTACATTTAAAATCACCATTTCGCAAAAGTGCAAAATTGTCCGATTTATATTAAGTAGCTGGCCCCTTTAATAACTGGAAATGCTTCAATTTTTAGTTTTCTGATGCATTTATTGTCTACTTTATTCAAAACAAGCAATTAATTACAAAAACAGCTCTTAGACTCGCCAGCTACTTGTACTTTTGAATTCCTCTCTAAGTGGAATTGAAAAATGTCCCAATTTTCATATCGAGTAGCTGGCCCCTTTAATAGTTAAAGATGAATTGAAAATGATATTTTCGCTTTCTTCATAGTACAGTGAATGTGATTCTTTGAAATATTTTGAAATGTCTGTCTTAATCTCGTCAGCTACTTGTATATTTTAAATCCCTAATTAAAAACAAATGTATAAAAAATTCTATTGACATATCTCGTAGCTTGACCCTTTAATACAGGAAATTATTTGATTTTGATTTTTCTGATGCATTTATATAGTATTCTGGATGGAAGAAAAACATTTCGTTTAAAGCGTCGACAATTAGTTCGCCAGTTACTTGTACCTTTAGGAAACTACTAAAAAACCTCCATTTTAATTACTTATACATTGGTCGCTGGGTACGAAATGCCAGATTTTCCTTTTATAAGTGACTGCTTACTAGAAGGTAGCTAGCAGTAGCTGGCTACAAATAAGCAATTTTACCAGCTCAAGTAGCTGGCTACTAGAAGCTAACTTTACCAGCTCAAGTAGCTGGCTACTAGTAGTTAACTTTACCTAAACAAGTAGGTGGCTACTAGTAGCTGGCTACTAGTAGCTAACTTTACCTGAACAAGTAGCTGGCTACTAGTAGCTGGCTACTAGTAGCTGGCTACTAGTAGCTAACTTTACCTATCTCGATCCAGCTCCTGAGTTGAAACAGAGGACGATATTATAAGTGATTGTCTACGAGTTTAATCAAACAATTTGTCTTTTTTTATCAATATGTAGGCCAATAACTGTCTGTCTGTCCGTCTTTCGGTCTTTCTGTCAGTCAGGTTTCTTGCCCTGATTTTTGATGCTTTGCAAAACAGTAGACCCAAATTAGACCTTTAAGTAGCTTACGAATAGCTGACGAATTTGTTTCAAATTAACAAGTCATTTTTTTGTGTGTGTGTGAAATACACTATATATCTATGCATAGTTTGTGATTTTTTTTTTGCACGAAAACAGATCCGGTAAATTCTTAAATCTTTTGGCACCAGAAAATGACATAGGCAAATAATGCAGTCCCAGCATTCGGCATTCCTCAGGTGATGAGAGCCATCAAGTCCCTTGGCTGTATCTGATATGCACCTACATGGTACATTTCATTGCCGGAAATACGCTGGCTTACCATTCTGAAAATTGTAAGGCTCCTCATTAAAAAGAAAACTTGAGTCTCAAATTTCTATCGAAATCTGTCTAACTATATTTCAGTTGAAAAACAGATAGTACATTCATTTTTAACGTAGTTTATCAATTGCGATTGAAGTTTTCACTGACAGATAGATAGATGTGAGTAACTTCATCGAGGTTGTTTATGTCGTTGCTAAACGACTGACAGTGGCGCCGCCATGTATAAGATCACGTGATTGGCAGTTCAAATGGAAACAACCGTTATACAGACGAGGTTAGATGTAGGTACGGAATTGGCCGAGTTGTGACGAGTGGCAGTCCCAGATCAACCGCTACCGAAGCTTACAGTGCCTGATCATGAGATTTCACTATTTGCATGTAGTGTTACTATAGATAAGCGGTAAAAAAAAATGCCTATTGAGAAAGTTATCATTTTTCCGAAATTGTTTTCGCTTTCATATTTCTAGTTTTTTTTCAAGTAAAGCATGTGCCACTTTCAAGTGAGTGTTAATAATGTTTGAAATGTATTTTTATTCAGCATTGACCGCTTTCATAAAAAAACTCAACCAACTGTGTATATAAAATTGTTGCAAACAACTTAGGATGGTTACTTTCTGAACCAAACTGAGAACACATAAAGACCTGTCTGACAAATCTGCCCCAGTCCTCCCTCCCTCTCTCTTTCTCTCCATTCCTTCCTCCCCCTCTCTCTCTCTCTCTCTCTCTCTCTCTCTCTCTCTCTCTACAATTTTTTTTGACGATGAGTGTCTGATTCTGCCAGCTTAATAAAATTGAGGAGAGAAACAGAGAACCCGAGATCGCCTGAATACATGCTCAATAAGATTAGGCTTATTAATAGAAAAAAAGGTTGAACGTGTTGTAGGATTGTGCCGCCAGTCAAGTCTTTATTTAACTACCCATTTGAACCGATCTACATCGACAGGGATTAAGTTGCAGAAAACAGTTTAAAATGTCACTAAACTGAAAGATACTTATCTCATTGGATAAAATACAGTGTGAGAAAAGGAAAAAGTGCCCAATACGACGGGGACTTTAGGTTTGCACTCCGTCCGTCCGTCTGTCCGTCCATCCATCTCTCCGTCTGTCTGTCTGTCAGTCCACACGCAAATCAGTTTTCCGGACTTTTTTTCAAAACGCTGGCAGATATTGAGCTGATTTTTGGTGTGTAAGTCAACCACCATGATTTACAGATCAAGTTCGAGTTTCGTTATGGTCCACTGATTTTTGACGAAATTACGGGCCTTGGACTTAGAAAATTTCACTGAAAAAACAGTTTTCCCAACTTTTTTACTTACAATGCTCATGTTTGGTATGTAGGTACCTGTCATTGATACCGATCTTCTGTGGGTTATATGTCCAAGGTCAAGGTCAAAAATTTTAACCCTTATCATGAAAACTTACCCTCAAAAATTTTCATAGTCATTTCTCTGTATATTCAAAGCACTAAGTTATAACACTTATACATGGTAAGCTTGTACCTCTCATTGGTACACACCTGCTGATGATAAGGTCAAGGTCATCTCACAAGGTATAGGTCATATTTCAGAAAATTTGCTTTTACAGGGGCATTAATTTTGTGTTTCACAAACACATCTTGTCTTAGTAAAACTTCTTCAATGAACTTAGTTTAACAAGGAAAATGCTTATTTATCTGGCTTTCATTAAAGCATTGCATACAAAGACAGACACAATGCTTATAATTCTGAAAGGGGGTCAAATACGTTCTTTCTCCTCCACAGAGTTTTACAAACTATTCCTGCCAGTGATATATAAGGCCGGTAGGGGGACTGTTATATACAATACTATCAAAATTGCTTGTTTAAATTAGGAAATATTTGGTAAAGGGTTAAAACATACAGGTTTTACAGTAGGCTGTTTAAAATATGTTCACTAACCACAACACCAAATAATGATGACAATGTAATCTTAGAGATATGGCTAGGCCACAGTGTTGAACACTGCACTTGTTCTTTTGGGGTGTATTATATTCCTGTAGAATTTACTATTTAGCCTCAAACTAATACATAAACTGATGTCTATAGATGTTCAGCTGATTTGGAATATATAGTTGGTTGTTCATAATGATAATTATTGCTATTATCAATGATGACAAACTGATGACTATGACCACGATAATCAATATAGAATCTTGACCTAAATGACAAAATTGTTTACTGTAACACGAAGAGTTACGCTTACCGTGTTTCAGCTCAGGAGCTGGATCGTCGTATTGAATTTAGGAGCATGTTACGTTGTAATGCAAAAATGGCAAAATATGGCTTCATAATTGTAATGTAATTTTTTCCGGTTTATAGTTGTGAGGAATAATCATTATATAGGTCATCTGACACGGTACACACTTAAGAATATGGAGTGTATATGTTTGAAAAAGGTTTTTAGAGATTCCAAGTAATGATTTTCCAGAAATCGTAGTCGCCGACGGAAGTTTGTCGGATTAAACGTCTTCAACAAACGATTAACCACCAAAAGAACTACAGATTAAACATGCACTGACATCCCAGACATTCCGTGCGACAATCTTCAACTGAATATCTATTCATTAACATGTCAAAAAATTATGTTTTTGTGCTTACCTTGCAAAATCTTATGGGCGTGGCCATGTTTTTACCTTGAGCAGGTATGTTCAATTGACAGGAGCAGTAATGTTGATCTGGAGCAAGAACATAAGGTCTCTCCAGGGTGAACAGTAACACTGCAATAAAATCAAGACATTATGCATGTTTCTAAAGGAAAGAATGGTTTTTGTGACAAATTTTTAATTACATATGTACCTTTTTCAATCTGCTACATGCCCAATATAAGTTTTCCGTCTAACATTTAATTTTAATCCTGAAAGGTTAAGAACATGTGACATAGTCAGTATGGATGCCAAAGAGTCATATGAACATTCTAAAAGAATGTGACAGGATTCTGATCTAAAATTAGATCAGAAGGTTTTTGTGAACTATATCATTTAGTCACTTATGACAATATTTGCCAAAACATTTGCTGTTTGCTCCTTTATTAAGATACTCAACATTTTCTGATGTTTTATAATAAAATCATTAATGATGTTCAAAACAATTCATAACCTGTAGAAGGGACCAAAATGCCATAATTTTTGCTGATCTGATATTCTGGTGCTACGGTCATGAGAGGGCCAATGGCAGCAATGACACTTATCCATCCATATCATCACGCTTCAAATGCTGATAATTGACTTAGAACTGTTCATTCATATCATTCAAAACAATTCATGTACCAGTTAACATTTTATTTAGGTTTTGGTGTACATGATGCTTTTCAGTTCTTTATTTATGAACTTTTGTATAGACTCTGAAAGCCTCGAAATGAGGGCAGGTCTTCCCCATGCCCAATTCAGCTTCCGGCACAAGATTGAAGGGTGAAATATTGTTGTTACTTTTGAATGTGCATGATTAGAGTAGAAGGTAATGCTTATATTTGCATCTAGAGATGAGTTCCTATGGTTACCAAATGTTTTAGGTAATCAGTACTTCATTTGAAAATGCATATACTAAAACTGTCAATTAAGTCTTTCGAAAAATAGTCAGTCCACCATATTAACTTCCATAGAAATAGCTGACTTTCACCTCTGAGTGCTAATACAGATAACTGCCCCCAAATGTGTTTTAGTTTATGACGGGTCCCTTCCATGTACAGACACAATCATGAAAAAAATGGGCAACAGATTTTGTGCCCATGTTTAAACCATTGTATTTTAACAAATTTACAATAAAAAAAACCTTAGGGAGGAAGGCTTAAAAATTGAAAAAATAGTTGTAAAACGAGAAAATTGGTTGAGACAGTGCTTGTAACCAGCATTTAATTTTGCTCTATTCCATCAATGATTTCCACCATGTCAAGGACAAATCTTTTCATTTGAGCCTTATTTAATTTTTCATCTGCTAATGCTTTCCATTCAGACAAATCTAAAATTTTGTGGTGTGGTAAAGGGTGAAAGGTTAAATGTTTAGCCTAAGAGTTCCATGGATATGAAATAAATAATCTGTAAACAAGATCATAATATTGTGATTCTTGGCTTCTTGTGTCAGAATATCTCAAGACATCAGACATTATAGTCTAATGTAACATAATTATGATGTTGGTGAAAGATCAAGCTGCACAGACTGATCTTGATCTGCGTCATTCAAGAAAAAATGCATTTTCTCATGGATATGTCTGATTCTTTGAAATATTTTTTTGTATTTCAGGTGTAGATAAAGAACATGAGCAGTTACTAGAGCAAATACTAAAGCAACCAGTAGTGAAAGGAAAGACATACCTACACCTAGCTGTTGAGGTAATCTTTAGAAAATTAACTAGTTTGTTAATCATGACAAATGCAAATATTCTGTTTTGGACAAATAAAGAAAAAAAAAACTGTTCACTAGCTTAACATTGAAATGCATTATACATATTAAAAATGGTTTGATGAAAAATAAGCAAGCAAAGCTAGAAATAAAAAAGAATTCAGAGATCTTTCGACTTTAAATTGAGATAGTTTAGAGCAACATGAAATAATCTGGTATTTGGTATCAAAAATTGCTGTCTCTTGCTCTTTATTGTCTACTTCATTTAATCTGATCCTGATCTTTATGCTGAATATAAAAGTAGACATATAAATAGAATGCCGACTATTGTTTGGGAAGTTACATATACACAGGAAGGTAAAGATAGCAAATTGGCGCATACCGTACAAACTATTTCCGTGACCATTCGGAACATTTGCTGAAGGCAGCCCCATGCAATGCCAAGGGTAAAAATAGAATTTTAATTTTTTATCCCCCGCCGAAATGGCGGCTGGGGATATGGTAATAGTAGCCATCCGCCTGTGATTCCGTCTCTCTGTCCTTCCGTCCCACTTTCTTGTCCGAAGCATAACTCAAAAACTATTAGAGGTGTAAACATGAAACTTCACAGGTGGATAGATCTCATCAAGGAGAAGTGCAGTGCACAAGAACCATAACACTTGATTGCATAATTTAGGAGTTATTGCCCTTTGTTATTTTTCTCACTTAAATTTTGTCCAGAGCATAACTCAAAAAGTACAAGAGGACCATGATGGTCCTATATTGCTCACCTGAGTACTAAGCAGTAAAGATCTACAATGAGGATAAATACCAAATATCAAAATTCAAGGCCAAATGATTATGACAGGAAGTTTTGAATATCGACCTATGTTCAAACTTGTGACCCCTGGGGCTGGGCCAGTTTTGAACCCAGAGGCTTTCTTTGAACAAACTTGGTAAAGGTCCACTAGGAGATGCTACATACCAAATATCAAAGCTCTAGGCCTTCCAGTTTCAGAGGAGAAGAATTTTAAAGTTTTCCTTCTTTGTTCCTATGTTCGAACTTGTGAACCCCTAGGGCAGGGCCAGTTTTGACCCCAGCGGCATCATTTGAACAAACTTGGTAGAGGTCCACTAGGAGATCCTACATACTAAATTTCAAAGCTCTACACCTTCCAGTTTTAGAGAAGAGGAATTTTAAAGTTTTCCTTCTTTATTCCTGTGTTAGAACTTGTGACCCCCAGGGCTGGGCCAGTTTTGACCCAAGGGGCATCATATGAACAAACTTGGTAGAGGTCCACTAAGAGATGCTACATACCAAATATCAAAGCTCTACGCCTTCCAGGTTTAGAAAAGAGGAATTTTAAAGTTTTCCTTCTTTGTTCCTATGTTCAAACTTGTGACCCCCAGGGCGGGGCCAGTTTTGATCCCAGGGGCATCGTATGATCAAACTTGGTAGAAGTCCACTAGGAGATGCTACATACCAAATATCAAAGCTCTACACCTTCCAGTTTTAGAGAAGAGGAATTTTAAAGTTTTCCTTCTTTGTTCCTGTGTTCAAACTTGTGACCCCCAGGGCGGGGCCAGTTTTGATCCCAGGGGCATAATATGATCAAACTTTATAGAGGTTCACTAGGAGATGCTACATACCAAATATCAAAGCTCTACACCTTCCAGTTTTAGAGAAGAGGAATTTTAAAGTTTTCCTTCTTTGTTCCTATGTTCGAACTTGTGACCCCCGGGGCGGGGCCAGTTTTGACCCAAGGGGCATCATATGAACAAACTTGGTAGAGGTCCTCTAGGAGATCCTACATACCAAATATCAAAGCTCTACACCTTCCAGTTTCAGAGAAGATGAATTTTAAAGTTTTCCTTCTTTGTTCCTATGTTCGAACTTGTGACCCCCGGGGCGGGGCCAGTTTTGATCCCAGGGGCATCATATGAACAAACTTGGTAGAGGTCTACTAGGAGATGCTAGATGCCAAATATCAAAGCTCTACGCCTTCTAGTTTTAGAGAAGAAGAACTTTAAAGTTTCCTTCTTTGTTCCTATGTTCGAACTTGTGAACCCCGGGGCGGGGCCAGTTTTGACCCCAGGGGCATCATATGAACAAACTTGGTAGAGGTCCTCTAGGAGATGCTACATACCAAATATCAAAGCTCTTCACTCTCTAGTTTCAGAGATCAAGATTTTCAAAGATTTTGCTATTTTTTCCTTTTTATTGCCATGGCAACCAGAGTTATGGGTGGAATTCAATCTTTTGAACAACTTAGGTAGAGCTTAACCCAAGGAACATCCCTGCCAAGTTTCATCAAGATTGGCCCAGTGGTTTAGGAGGAAAAGATGTTTAAAGAAATTGTGGACGACGCATGATGGACGACGGACATTGGGCGATCACAAAAGCTCACCTTGAGCACTTCATGCTCAGATGAGCTAATAAGAGGTGTAAACATGAAACTTCACAGGTTCATAGATGACATTAAGGAGAAGTGCAGTGTACAAGAACCATAATTTTCAGTGCCATACTTTAGGAGTTATTGGTCTTTGTTATTTTTCATACTTAAAGTTTGTCTGGCGCATAACTCAAAAACTATTTGAGGTGAAAACATGAAACTTCACAGGTGGATAGATCTCATCAAGGAGAAGTGCAGTGTGTAAAAACCATAACTCTTGATTGCATAATTTAAAAGTTATTGCCCTTTGTTATTTTTCTTACTTAAATTTTTTTCCAGAGCATAACTTGAAAACTACATGAGATATACAGATGAAACTTCACAGGTTGATTGATGACATTGATGAGAAGTGAAGTGAGCAAGAACCATAACTTTCATTTTCATAATATAGGAGTTGTTGCCCTTTGTTATTTTTCATACTGAAATTTTGTCTGGAGCAAAAATTATGAAAGTTGTCAATGTGAGACTTCAGAGTTAGGCAGATTTTATTGAGGAGAAGTGCAGTACCATGATTTTGGAGTTACATACCTTCATTAATTTTTGAGTCTGAAAGTTTCTTTGGAGCATAACTCAGCTGTATTAACTTCATAGCTGGATAGTTGTCTCTGAGGAGAAGTGCAGTACACAAGAGTGGTAACTCTTCCTTCCATAATATTTTATTTATTGCTCTGTGTTGTTTTTCAGATTTTTTTTCTGTCTGATTTCATATGTGTTTACGCTTGACAGCTATATAAGAAAAGTGTACCTTGTTGAATTTTTACATCGTACTTTGTATTTAGCATTGCCAGAAAATATTCTTAAAAGTAGCTGTTTTAGCCTTTAAACCTACCTACAAGAAGACAGACATCTTCTATTAAGCAAGCATTCGGCGGGGATTGCCATGTCAACATGGCTCTTGTGTAAATATTGATAAAAATGTCATAGCTTGAATATTAATCTTCAGAGTAAGTGAGACAGGTTGGGTGAATTAGACATTTTACAGATGTAAATGTTACTTGAGACTTTTGCATGAGACAAAATCTTCTTTAATTGAGACTGTTTCATGGAGCAAAATCTCTCTTTTTTTTCTTTCAAGGAAGATCAGTTTGATATTGTGAGAACCCTTCTGAGTTCTGGCTGTGATCCAACAATATTGGATACTCAGGGTAGATTTCCTTATAGTCTTTGTACAACAGACAAAACAAGATCAGTTTTCAGAGAAATTCTTCTACAAGCTGCCTCACAATCAAAGTAAGTGAACACCATTTTTGGCAGCAGGTTTACCCCACTGTCATAGTTCCCACATCACGTGTGCATGTATATACTGGTTTTCGAAGCCTACTATCTTTATCTAGGTAAGATTTTTGCTTCCAGCAGGTTTTGCCTGGATATGCCTGTAAACAAAACCAGTTTCGTACACTAACAAAATAGTTTTGCAAATGATATTCAAACAAAGCAGTTCAGCTTGATACTGTATGTTCTCTGATAAAAATTAAAACATCATGTTTCAGTTGTCTTTTTAATGTAAGGTAACAAAAGATTTTCAAGCTTAAATAAAACAAAAACCGTGTCGGGTTTAACACCTCTCCACCATCTGGCACATTTATATAATAACATACCTCGTTGCTGGAGAACTCGGACCCTGGTGAACACGTACCCTAAAGGTGAGAGTTCTCTGGAGAACTTTCCGTTTTGATTTATATGAGTTGACGAGGAAAAAAAATCATAGAACACACCAATTAATAGCATGTACTCAGAGCCAGAAAAGTAATCCGCTGCCTTCAGTGCATTAGCGCTTTGATTATGTAAGTGGGGCAATGGTATATAAAAATGATAGCAGGTCCACAGTGACTCAGTGTTTAGGGAGGTGGATTTATGAACTCAACAGTATGGATTTGATCAGCGATTCACTCTTACAGTGTCCCTTGATCCTAAGGATACCAAACTAGGGACACTGGAGATTAACCCTTTACCACACAATCTCGAGTTTTAACAACCCTGAAAGAGATAGCTTGGGAAAGCATTGTCGGAAAAGGAGAGAATGCTTGGAACCAGCATTTTCTCCTTTTCCTAGAATGTTTTCTACACTATCAAAGACAGAATCATCATTCAAGCTATATTTAATTCTTTGTCTGAATATGCTTTCAATTTGGTCAGGTTGAATAATTTTTTATTTGGTAAAAGGTCATGCATTCTTGGTAGTGAGGAATTCCAAAACACCATGCAGTCAACAAAAGTGGCAGATAAGGTTTTAATATGAAAGATAAAACAAATGTTGAATTTCTTGTTCCTAGTTGTAAATGAGCATTTGGAGCTGATGCATCATTATTCTTTAAGGGAAAATAATTATATATCCTGTAGATGGTCAAAGATTTATAGAGTAAATTTCATTGTATGACTGCTCTGTGAACTTACTACAACTCTCTGAGCAATTTTGCGGCAGGCAACTTTTAAAACATCTCATTATCAAGGACATGAGTTCAGACTTGTTGATATTGAAAACATTTGAAGATGACAATTCAAATATGACTCAGATTATTGCATTTGTTCTTGAATGGTTAAAAACATTGTGAGAAAATAACAAAGTGCTGGTAACCAGCATTTTCTCCTTTTCCCAAAATGTTTTTAAAAGCCTTTCTCCATAGGGTCATTGTTCGGTAAAGATTGAAACTATGGATAATCAAAATGAATTTAGAACACGAGATTAATGCATATGTAAACATTATAATGAAAAAATGTAGTGGTTGTTACAACCAGTTTCACTTTTTGTCACAATGTTTTGAACGTAGTCTGCTGTAGAATGTGTTTGTTTTCCCTTATTTGTTATTCCATGTGTTCTTAAATTTTTAGTTATTTCCTATTTGTATGAGGTTATGGGGTAAAGTAGGTGTTTAACCCTTAACCACACAGTCCCAAATTTTAATGGCAATAAGCAAGAAGGCTATTGAAAACATTGGGGGAAATGGAGAGATGTTGGTAATTAGCATTTTCTCCTTTTCCCAGAATGTTTTCCACCCTATGAAAGACAAATTTTATGTTTGGACCAACATTTATTTTGTCAACTGTAGTTGCTTTCAATTTAGACAAGGCTGAAAGTTGTAGTGTGGTAAAGAACTTGGAGAGGAATCGACTGTTCTCTTGTAGCATCCAGCAGCTTGAAGATTTATTCAAAGGTGGTGTTGAGGTGAATTTCTTTGACACAGAGGAGAGTGGAAACACACCACTTCATTGGGCGGCAAGTTTTGCTGATTACAAGACTGTGGAATGTTTGTGTAGTGAGTAACTTCAAACTGAGAAAGTATCAAGTATGAAATAACATTGGCCCGGATGAGTAGCTCAGTGGTTAGCATATCTGACTCGCAACCTGGTGGTTGCGAGTTCGATACCCAGTAAAGACAAACTTTCTTTCTGGCGATTTTTCGCCTGTCACCTCTGATGCATGTGAGAAAAGTAGTCAGTGACTTGGAAACAGTTATGTCAGTACGATACTGGTGTGAGATAGCCAGGAAACACATTCGTAGGTGCACAGTGTTATGAACTAAGCTGTTAAAAATAGCATAAAACTCAAACAATCCCATCCAATCTAAATCCATGATGAGCAGGGTCAACAATTGAAAGTACCTTCATAGTGGCACAAGTAATGGTTCTAATTCTAAGTAGACATGATTGAGAGTTTATTGATTTAGATTATTTCTTGTTTCATAGTTGATGTAAAACAAATGGTTACATATATTCACTTCCAATCTTATCGTGAATTCTACATTATAGCAGATTTTACATTTTGTAAAATTTCTGTCAAGCAGCTGTTTAAAAAAATTTGACACAGGTGAATTTAAAAAATGGTGTGTCCTATACTCTGTTAGAATGATTGATTGAAAAGTTTAAAGGATTACTTGATGGTAAGATTTGTATATTTAAAGTGCAGCATTGGATCCGCAGTATTGTAGGAGCACAGTATAAACTTATTTTTTAAAGTTGTCCCCATAAGAAAGACAGCTTATGCAACAGTCTTGACGCATTTTAGTTTGGCCCTTAGATTATCTCTGTGCGCACCAGATGAAACAGGCAAATGAATAGCCTTTTAAGGGCAGGGTTCAAACTCACTGCCTCATGGTCAGTAAGCAAACACTCCGCCATATTTACTTCAAAGGCTAGCTGAATGATAAAACACGATAGAAAGAAGATTATTTCGATTCTAACGTGACCAACTCTTAATCAAAGGAAAACAAGCTCATAATTAGTTTAATAATGTGAATGCAGGTTATATTCCCTTGAATAAACCATGGCTGTTCCACTTACTTACCAAAACAAACCCTAACTGCCTAATTGGTAAATATGAAAAGAATCAGAATTTCAATAAAACCTTAGGCACCAAACACAACATAAAAAACCACACCATTTTACTATTATAATTTCTCCCTGTCAAATGACAAAGAAGAATGAATGTATTGTCAAGCGTTAGAGTCGCAGTTGCTTCGAATGCTATGCATATTGCTCCACCCACTCCCCATTTCCAATGCAACACCGGTCAATTTTGAACTTACCTTCAACTCGAAAAGACATTTGATTTACATAAAATGTTTACTGATAACATTTCAAATAGTTCCATGGTTGTCAATTTTAATCAAGAACAGTTAATATCAGTAAATCCTTGAGGATATTCCTTCCTCCTTAGTCAAGGAACGGAAAATGACGATTTGTTTACGTCAAGTGACTTACATTGATAAAATATTGGAGGGCGAAGACATGGAACAGCCACAGGCAACTAACTGTATACAGAATGTCGTCATTCTATATAGAATGACGTAGAATTTACCATGATTTCGTTGCACTGTGTTTATAGAGCCAAATTCACGTGTCATGTTAGAATGATACATTGACAATTTTACTCAACAGGTCATGGTGCCAATGTACATGCTGTGAACAAAACTGGATGTTCCCCCCTACATGATGCTATTGTCAGGGGTAACCATGAGGTTGTTGGGTGTTTATTGAAATATGGAGCAGATCCTGCACTGCAGATAACACAAGGGTAACCTAATTTTGGTTATAACTGAAAGTATTGCTGATGAAAAATTGAATGTGATGCAAATGATGAGGTTTGTCTTTAAAACGTTGGAAAATAAAGTGGGAAAAGGAGAAAATGCTGGTTATCAAGGATTTTTTCCCACCTTGTGTAAAACATGTCAAAAGGAGTAATTGCTTGCTGCAAACAAACACTCGCTTTTCAGCAGTATGTTTTAGTGTAAAGTGTCTTTTTCTATTAGTTGGTAATAATTCAATATTAGTTGTTTTCATGAGTATTGGCAAGTTCTGATTGGCTATTTTTTTTTCATAGCTTCATGAAAAAAAAAAAATCATGCAGAGCCGGAACTACTTTTGCTGTCAAACTAATATAAACAAACATTAATTCTAAATTTTATAATGTTTTTCTTTCTAATTTTTTACTGAGTCTGAAGTTCAAATGCTAGCCAAGTTTATTTCCTCTGAATAGCATAAATTGGAAAAATAAAATATCCAACAATAAATTCATATAGTCTAAGAGAGACAATAAATTCATACAGTCTAAGAGAGAACTTAAAACTCATTCTCTGTTTGCTGGGCACAAATTATCTAATTTTCAACTTACTTTCAGCTTATTAAACTTCTAATAATAGATCTACTGAATCTGCAATGTTCAATGCTATGATGACGTTATAATTCAATATTAGTTGTTTTCATGAACATTGGTGAGTTCTGATTGGCTGAAAAAAAAATTTCATAGCTCCTAAAAAAAAGAAAAAATCATGCAGTGCCGGAACTACTTTTGCAGTCAAACTAATGTAAACAAAGATGTATACAAGATTTCATAATGTTTTTCTTTCTGATTTTATATCCAGTGTATGGGTTTTAATCAAATCTTTACCTGATGGAGAGTGTTCCATTTTAAAAAAGCATTTGCATATGACAAATCAAATGTTGCTCTAATGACCAGATTTGCTAGTAAAAGGTAGAAAACATTATTGAATAAGGAGAAAATGCTGTTAGTATCATTTTCTCCTTTCTTACAGTGTTTCAGTAGCTTCTTCCTCAGTGTCATTTAATCCCAGAGTTGTGTGATAAAGGTTTTGAATTTAACATTGCCAATAAAATTACAGGAAATATGCAGGAAAATCTTGTTATGAGTTGGCTGAAGGCAAACAGGAAATTCTTGATATTTTAAATAACCCTCCAACAGTGATTGAGGTCACACCAAGTAAACCATTAACTGAAACAGAAGGTAAGTGTTTGTATCCATATATTGTGGTTACTTTCCTTTATTCCCCCACAATCCTGAGTTTTCACGACCCTGTGGAAGAAGCCTTTGAAAAACATAGTGGGAAATGGAGAAAAGGCTGGTAACCAGCATTTTCTTCATTTCCCACAACGTTTTCTATCCTTTCAAAATCAAATTTCAATTTCTGAGTCACAATTAATTTTTTGTCTGCAAACACTTTCAAATTGGACAAGTCTAAAATTTTGTTGTTTGGTAAAGAGTGAAGCCTATTAAGTTAATTGCACCTTAGTTAAGCCATTTCTGCACTAGTATGACTTTTTACGTCTCAGCATAGGAAGCTTATAAAAAGGATGTTGGAGAGGAGCAGAACCTCCACACAGTTTAATCAGTCATTCATAAGAAAGAGTAACTGAAACTTCATAGCTGGTATCTTTATTATCAATTTTTGTCTCATGTGATTGATCTACTTATCCTGTATATTTATTTCCATGTGTAAGAGCTACAAAATCAATATTATTTGTTATTTCAGTTCCCGGTGAAAGGATACCAAATGGTAGCCTCCCTGGTACAGAAAAATGGACAATTGATGCAAATAGTAATGAGAGAGATTTACCCAAAATTCCAGAACTTGTTTCTCCTGTCTTCAAGGTGAATGCATTTCCTGTAATAGTTTTTGCCTCACTCATAGTTACTATACTTTTGCCAAATGACTCAAAATGAAACTCGCATGTTTGTAAAAATAATGCTACCAATGCCACTGAAGAGCTAAATATGAACAGTTTTCAGCAGTATAGGCAAATATTGGGACATTTGTGGGGAACAGAGATCAAGATCAGGCTATGGGGAAGATGCAGTCTGATCTTGGATCTATACCATCTGTTTGAGTTGTCAAACCTATAAGATAAAAATCTGTCTGAGTTTCAGTGTATTTGCAGCAGTTAAAAGAGGTGGTATTTATACATTTGGCCTTGAAAAAATATATAATGGCTGAATAAAATAGCATTACAGTTGTATTAGTATACATGTTCAGAATTTGGATCTGCATGATTTGAAAAGTTGTAGCACAACTTTCATAACTATTTCCCTTTATATTGGTGACCATTTATATTGTTGTTAGAAACATTGCAGAGCCTAATAGCACAGTTGGCAACATACAGACTTTGAAGGTCAAGAGTTTGAATCCCAAGTCTGCCAAACAGTTTTAGAGGAGTGTTGATCGTCATTAATTTGCAAAAGGATCTGTTCCTCTCCAGCTATCAAACAGTATTTTGATAATGTCTACAGAGAGAAAGTAGCCAATGGCTTTAGGAGGTTATTGTACCAGGTGCAGGTACAAGAAACTCAAGGAAGGCATGGATAAGTGCTGTTTCAATGTTGAAAACAGATTTAAACATGAAATATACAAGGCTTGAAGCAAAAACAAAACTTAGTTATAAACAATTTTTATGTTCTTAAATTATAGGCCGAGTCCTGGTAGCTCAGTTGGTAGCATACAGGACTTGAGAACAGGAGGTTGCTGGTTCAGTCCCCGGCACAGCCAATTCCGTTCCGAGGATTGATGACAGTCATTGGGACAGAATGCATTCTTCTCTCACAGCTGACCCTTGTTTGAAAAATGATTATGTGGGGAAGCAGCAAGTGGCTTGGAAAGAATATTGTGTGGAGTACTGGTAAAAGAATTACCAGAAGAGCATGGATAGGTGCACTGGCCATCACAATATAACTGAAATAATTTTGAAAACGGTGTGGAACACCATACAATCAGTCAATCAATCAATCTTAAATTACGTATAGATCTTTCGGTTTAATATTTATGAGTAAATACATTGTATTTTTTATGACATCAGTGTATTATACCTTTTGAAGTGCCAAAGAAGTGACACACTGTGCCTTTACCTTTTTCCAAACAACAAATTCGAGACCCTACTAAATTCAAAATATCTGCAGACATCAAATAAAAAATTAATATAAGAAATGTTCAGTTTATCATGAAACACTATGAAAATACACCTACAATATCTTTCAGCTTAAAAAACTTTGTGAAAAGCAATTAATTCGTGTATAATAGTGTATTGTATACAAGTTCATCAAATTTGAACACAAAATTCAGTATGGTTAGACCAAAAATAAATGATTTAGTTAAGGGCATCATTTAAGGGCTTTTAAAGCAAAAGATGTCCTACAGAAACATTTGAAACAAGTAACATCTAGATGAGACATAATGTTTCTGTTGCTACTGTGCATCACATTCAGCATGGTAAAGGAGTTATTAGAAATAAGATATGCAAAACAGGTAAAAGTGGAATTTTTACCAAATGTAGTACAGCAGCTACTGTTGATATGGTATGGAAAATCTGTAATATGATTGAAATGGTGAATCCACCTACAGAGAAATGGCAGCTAAGTGTGGAGTGTCTCTAGGCACTGTAAACACAAGACTCAGCCTGTCGTCACACTGCTAAATTGACCATTGATTTTCTCAACAAACACAAAGTAAATTATAGAACTCCTGCAGAATGGATGCTAAAAAGCCCATATTCACCTCCCATGAACTTTGGTTTTTTGGGCATACTGAAACGTAGGCTACAAAAATGCAAAATCTATACCATGACTTGTCTTAAAAAGGCTCTCAAAGATTAATGGAAGAAACTTGAGCAATAGTGCATAAATCGGACCCTAGAAATATGGCCTAGAAGGTGCAGAATGATTTACTATTGCCATGGATCCCAGATTGAGCATCTGTTGCAATGAAACATATGCAAGTAAATAATTAAGCTGTGTTTAAAACTGTTTCATGATAAAGTGATCACCTCTTATACAAATGAGCTTAAAATATCTAATAGGATAGAAAATAATGTGGTTACCAGCAATTTCTCCTTTTCCCACAATGTTTTCAAAATCTTTCTCTCACAAGGCCTTTAGAACTTGGGACTGTGTGGTAAGGGCTAACTCTTTACCTCCTGAAGACAAATTTTCTAATCTTGTAGATAACCTCTTTGGAAAACTCTGTGGCAAAATGAGAAATTCTCTCATTTCCACAATATTTTCACATGTATTCATGTTTTTGACCTTAATTCATGTTGATTATTCATGTTTAAGAGGGATAACTTCAGTGTTGTCTGCTTTAAATTTGTGTCGGGATATATTGAGTAAACCCTTTACCACACAACCCAGAGTTTTAACCACCCTGACAGAGAAGGCTTTTGAAAACATTGTAGGTAAAAGGAGAAAATGCTGCTAATCAGCATTTTCTCCATTTCCCACAATGTTTTCCACCATTTCAGAGACAAATCCCATCATTTCAGCCACATTCAATATGTCATCTTCATATTTGGACATGTCCAAATTATTGTCGTTAGGTAGGAGTTAATCAAATTTGAGTTTTAATCCGTTTTTAGAGAGCCCCTGGTATTGATGCCCTGAACAAGCCCCCGCAGGTTGTAACAGAGGAAAAGTTGGGTTTACTTTGGCCTCAGCCACAACACATTGTTCAGTTTGAAGGAAAGCCCTTTCAGCCAATAGTCACCATGCCAGTGTATATACAGCCTGGAGCTGGATCAGGTTAGAATTCTCTTCTTAGACTTGTCCATAATTCAAAGCATTTTGTATATGACAAGTGAAATGTCATTGTGATGTGAGTTGCCTTTGAAAGGTTGATAACATGATAGAAGAAGGGGAAAATGGCAGTTATTAGTGTTATGTCCTTATCCCATAATGTTATCTAGAGCTTTCTTTCTTGGGGTGGTAAAATTACGTGTTCAAGTTTGTCTGCAAACTGAAGTTCAATTCATTGTTTGATTGCAATCTTATTTGTCTGTCATACAGGAGACTACTTTCTGATATATTGTGCCAAAGTGGAAAAATTGTTAGTGCCTGCCATTGTCCTCTTTTGCTACAATTTTTTTTCACATGTGCATTTTAATAAACCTTACTTGATGTTGTTTATCAATACTTCACAAGCATGTTTTCAAAGCCCACTGCAGCAAACTTGTTTCAGGGGGTGAGGAGTTAAACCTTTGGCTGCTAAGCGCAACTCACTGACCTTTTGCGGACAGTGTAGATCAAGATCAGACTGCACAAAACGTGCAGTCTGATCTTGGATCTACACTGTCCGATAAGAAGATATTTTCTCCCAAAATATAACTTTGAAAGAGCCAAGTTCATGTTGTTTCTAACTGCCTGAACATTTCATATAAGTTATTTATCAGGACAAGGGGTTAAAGCATGTCTTTGTTTGTATAGTTCTGAGAGATATCAAGAAGAAGTGGCAGCTATTCAGGGAGAAGTTTGAAGACCTGGACGTAAACTTATCTGTAGAACCTTTAACTCCATTAAGTGATCATGATGAAACTCACATACTCTGTCATGTAAACAGGAGAACTTGTCCAGGAAAAGGAGCCTATAAGATCAACGTTTTGCAAAATCAGGTAGGTATATTTGTGTCTTTAAAATAAAATGCTTAACATGCCTGCACATCAGACTGGATTAATGTCTCCAAAGAAAACTATTTTGAATTCTAATTTTTGAGTTCTATCAAGGTGCTATACAGTAGTCTTACAATGCTTTATGTTGTTGCAATGAAATAGGACCCTAAGAGAGAAACACAAATTACAATTCTATGGCTTCTTCTAAAGTTTACATGACATTTTTATAGCATAATAGAAATAAAACCTTTGGTCTGAGTGAAAAAAAAACTTTGTTCCCAGTTTTTGATTTTTTTCTTTTCTCTAAAATGGTTCGGGAGTTCGATGTCAGGGAATGCAAACAGGGCTGATAGTAACCAACAGTTCTTGATATTGCTCAAAGTTCCAAAACTAGCCTTCTTTTGCAGGGATGTTATGTCTTAACCAACTGGATGGCTAGTCTTTGAATTTGGAATAGGAATGGGGGTCAGAATGGTTGCTGAATCTGGCCTGAGATCACACGCCATAACTTTCTGTATTACTGTGTTTATTTCAGATCAAAATGTTAGTGAATGACTGTGATGCTCTACATTTTGCCATTTCAACACTGTTACAGCTTTTAGCAGCATATCAAGATAAAGAAAATATACATATACCACAACTTTTGGTAAGATTTTAATTTAGCTCAGGGTTATAATTTGCTGAGACAGACCATCTCTGCCAGTCATTACTTAACTTGGAAGCTAGAATCAAAACTGAACTTAAAAAATGGTTGATTTTTTTCCCATTTATTGTTTACAATGGAAAATTCGAATAACTTTAAAATTTAGTGTATATCTGTGATGCCGGAATTGTGTACATTACAGCATATGTAGAAAACAGCATATATATACTAAGACATCATCAAGTTACATCTTTATTTGCCACCATCTAGTGTCTCTTTACATATTCCCTTTAAACTCTTTGTTTCAAACCCAGTAAAGGTAAAAACAAAATCCTCTTAAAACAGTATGGGAAAGACTGTAGGAGAAGGAGGAATTGTTTGGTACAAGGAATTAATTTTTTTCCCATGTGTTATATATCCTTTTAGGATAGAGTTATAAAAAATAGTGTTTGAACAGAAGTGGATCAAAGCTGGACCTGGATAGAACCTGTTATGAAAGTTGGGTAAAATTGTCTCACCTGTTTATATAGAATAAGATAAAACATACATTTATCATACAGATTGAGGATTGGCCAGCCATGCCCTACAGAGGAGTTTTGTTTGACATTTCTCAGGGCAGAGTTCCAAACATGGTAAGTCTAAAAAAGGACAACATTTATTATTATACTGCAAAGAAATTTCTCGTGATCTGATTGGATAATATGCCCCGAACATATACATCATGTACACTGGCAAAACCAACGTAAAGGCAGTTTCCCTTTCGGGAACCCCGTATACATGACTACACTTTCAACACAACATCCAAAATGGTGGCGTCGATCAAGATTAACATCAAGATTATGCGCCATACTGCACGTTTTAGCACGTTTTACCAAGGTTTCAGTGATGTCAGTTCCCAGTGACGTCAGTTTTCATTGAATTGGGGCACTCAGAAGGGAAATCCTACCTCGTCAGCGTACTCAATTTTTGAAACCAAAAAACAGGTAAAATTCGCTTAACACACGTTGGAATGGTAAAACTTTGCAGTATAATAAATTTGTTGTACGGTCAGGTGGCAGGGGACTTGGAAACTTGTTCACAGCTGTGGTGAATCATGTCGCCACCCCTTCGGCTCGGGGCGACATGATTCACCACAGCTGTGAACAAGTTTCCAAGTCCCCTGCCACCTGACCGTCCAACTAATACTGTTCATGTAGGGAGCTGTCTTACTTCAAACCTAATGCAAAAGGAAGAGAAGTTAGAAAAGTATATCTGTTTCTATTGACCCTGTAAACACTTTACAGGCTATTTCTAGGCCTATCAACTGTAACAGTTGATACAATGGACAAAATACTGAAGGAAAGGCAAGCAATGTCTTTCAGCAGTATGATAAACATTGTAGTAAAACGAGTCATTTCTTGTTACAAGCAACAGTCTTTTTCTACAATGTTTTCCAAAGCTGTCATGTGCTTAAACTTGTACAGTGTGGGCTAAGGTAATATACATTTGAAATAAATGTCCGTACATAATTCATGTTTCTTGTACCTTTAAAATGAAATACGAGGGTTGTTCGATATGTAATGTGTATTGTACAATATCTCAAAAGCATTCAACTCAAATAGTGAAATGAACATTACATCCCTTTAGAATATTCTCTGTGGTTTGAAATACATAATTTCAATCTCTGAATCCATTTCTGAAATGCGTCACGGTACGCTGATTTAGGTAGACCTCTGAGGCACTGACTGATGGCTGAGCCAAGGGCTTGTCGGGACTTGTAACGACGACCAGATAAGAACTTTTTAAGTTTTGGAAAAAGGAAAAAGTCGCATGGGGCTAGATCTGGAGAGTATGGTGGGTGTGGCAAGACAGTAACTTTCTCCGACTTCAAAAATTGCTTCACAAGCTCAGATGTATGTGATGGAGCATTATCATGAAGTAGACGAATGTGCCTAAATCCTGATACAGCGCGTCATTTAAGATAATATTTCTTGAGCTTTTTTAGTATAACATCTCGGTAATACCGACCTGTAACAATCTTGCCCTTCGGCACCGGAATTTGTACGGCTCTACCACCACATGAGAAGAATATGCAATAAAGAACCTTCTTTGTGCTTATGCTTCTTTTGGCAACTACAGGCCTTCTACCGTGTTTAGTTAGCCATATTTTGTTTCCAATTTTTCTTACTGGTTCGAAATAGTGAACCAATGTTTCGTCACCGGTAACAATGTTTGCAAATTGTCTTTGATTGAATTTGGGAAACATTTTGAGCAATTGCTTAGCGGTTTGTACTCGTACCCGTTTTTGGTCATCTGTCAATATATGCGGTATCCATCTGGCAGAAATCTTTCGTACTTTCAAAATACGCTTCAAAATGAAATGCACCCGCGATAGCGATATGCCAACAGCGTTGGCAATATCATGAATCGTGTATCTGCCATCACTTTCAATTATTTCCCTGACTTTTGAGACATTTGCCTTGCCTGTTACAGTCACAGGTCGGCCAGATTTTGCTGCATCTTTGACGAACTCTGTGCCAGTCAGAAATTTCTTTCTCCACCTACAAACTGTCTCATAAGATACCTTATCAGACCCATAAACTTCCCCCAATTCAGTAAAAATCTGCATTACCGAATGACCGAGTTTTGTGCGAACTTTTATATAAGCTCTAACTTCTTCAATATTCTTAATCCTTTTCCCAACCTTTTTTACAACAGTGGTCAACGACTAGCTCTAATGAAATGACTATAAGTTTAAAACTATGTGGAGCTAAAGGCTCGTGTTTATACCGTTGGAAAGGTATTGAATAGAGCTATTCAAGGGTATCATCATCCATGAAATTGTTGAAAGCGTTATCGCGCTGTGGTACAATACACATTACATATCGAACAGCCCTCGTAAATATCAGTACATAATTCATGTTTCTTGTACGTGTAACTGTAATTTTGATATTTCTTTGGCGAACATGTATAGTCTTGAAAAGTATGGATTTCTATTATTTTAACTAAAGAGAACATTATACTGAAAGTAACTCTGGACCACAATGCAAAATTTTGGACATGTATAGTCTTGAACAGTATGAATTTCAGTTATGTGAACTAAAGGGAATATTATACTGAATGTAACTCTGTACCGCAAGGCAAAATTTTGGACATGTATAGTCTTGAACAGTATAAATTTCAGTTATGTGAACTAAAGGGAACATTATACTGAATGTAACTCTGTACCGCAAGGCAAAATTTTGGACATGTATAGTCTTGAACAGTATAAATTTATGTTATGTGAACTAAAGGGAACATTATACTGAATGTACTCTGTACCACAAGGCAAATTTTGGACACGTATATTATTGAACAGTATAAATTTCTGTTATGTGAACTAAAGAGGACACTATATTGAATGTAACTCTTTACCACAAGGCAAAATTTTGGACATGACCAAACTGAGAGCATTTGCAGAAGACTAGAAAAATGTGAACCAAAAATTGAAGCTTGTTTTGGGATGAGTCGAAAACATAGTGTGAAAAGGAGAAAATACTGGTTATCAGCATTTTCTCCCTTTCCCACAACGGTTTCAAAAGTTCTCTTACTCAGGTTCGTTAAAACTCAGATTTGTGTGGTATGGGGTTAACATTATAAACTGTTTGTAACTCAAATGCCTAAAAAAAAATTGCAGCAATCAAAACATCTGCATAAGATATGGGTAATCAACATTAATCTTGATGCAGTAAGAATATAAATGTGAAAATGGAATAGTTGTTTGTTACAGACAATTACTCCTTCTAACACTATGCTTTAAAATTTGTTCTGATTTACAACAAAGAAGCCCTTTGCAAGATGTAATGAATTTTTAGATGCTGGAAAGACTAGTTATAAAATGCTCTCTGACAGTGTGATCAAGTGCATTTTTGGACATGGCCACCAGCTTAGTTTAGGAACATTATGCATTACTTAAACAGATGGATGTAGATATGTAAGACTTAAAAGTGCTGAAATACATGAGGTGTGTATCAGATAATTTGAAGTATTTCACTTGGTTATTAGTGTTCTCTTTTATGTATTGCAGGAAACTTTATGTGAAGCTATACAGATTTTATCAATGCTCAAAGTAAATCAGGTATGTACTTATATCAAGAAAAGAGTTCCTAGTTTCAAAACTAACCTACAGATTTGAGTAAAGTTTTTACTCTCGGCACAAAAAGATTTTATCGAGCAAGAAGGCTTGTAGAAAGTTACACATTGGATATATGAAATCATCATACACTGAATGTATTATTCATTATTAAAGCAAATTGATACATAATTGCTAGTCATTTGTTCATTCTACTAGTTGCAATTAGTTGCATGAGTTTAGAGGGAATTTCATTTCAAACACCTAATTGTGGAACTTAATGACCAACCAAATGATGCCATAAGTACATTATTTAAGTTGTCTTGTACATTTAGGATGTACATAATACCCATTTATGTATTTCTTTTGATTTATTACCTTCTGAAATAACATGAGGAGGAAGATTATGAGAAAACCACAGTAAACTATGGGTTATCATCTTGAATTGAGGTTCATGAAAACATGTGGAAAAAAACGTAACAAAGGGAAAAAAATGCTTGTCAGAAGTATTTTCTCCTTTTGCCACAATAATTTAACAAAAACTTTGCTAGTTGACAAAAAAGGTCATCTGTGTCCTTATACTGTTTGACATCATGAATGATATTGATTACCTCATAAATGTGATGTTTATGGGCAGAATACAGTGTCAAAGGAATGCAAATATTTCTCTGTTTTTAGTGTTTAGCATATAAGAAAACCAAAAAGGCAGGCTTACATGTTGAAACTATTTACACATATTTAGCATTCAGTAACAGTTTTTGCGGGCAATACTTTCATTAAATCTTTGAGATGCCTTTTTAAATGTAGTCCTGTTTTGCAAATGCGCACTTTTAGGGTCACATGACCAACTTACAGGTAACAAAGAAATGATATATGGCAACCTGTTATCAGGTAAATTATATTGGAAACTATATTGGAAGTGACTGGACAAAAGTAGCTACATGTACACCTGATGATACTTAGTCATTTATTAGAACTACCTATTTCTAGGTGTACCTGTACACAAGATACAGAAAGTTGGACAATATTACAGACTGGCAAATCTGTTACAGCATGGAGTAAGTTGTTCACTCACATATTATACAGGCTTAAAACCATGACTTGATATAAATGCTTTGAAATCCCCAAGTTTTGATAGAAGGTAAGATTGTTGAGACAGGACATAGGAAAAAGGGAGGAATAAAGAAAAAACAGTGACTTAATCTTTATAAAACACTCTTGTGTTTTTAAGGCCCAGAGGAAGATGTATTTTGAAAACTTTGTGAGATAAGTAGAAATTGTTGGTAACCAGCATTTTCTTCTTTTATAGTAATCAGAGAGCCAGATAAGCTGCGTATTTGGTTATTTTATGCAAGTTGGAATAGGAAATACGCAACGAAACTTATTTTGAAGCGTATCAAATATGCAAATGCTATCTAGGATACGCAATTCGTCTGATTTTCAACGCGTACTTTTTGTTTACAACCAATTTCGGGATCTTAATCGGCTTTATTGTCACTGAAACGCTTATATATCACTTTCTGAACGAATTGCAATCTTCTATGTCACTTGTACTTGTACATGTACTTGTTTTGGAGTTCGGCGCGGTGTGGAATCATGTCGCCCCAAAACCGTTCTATGAACAAGGAACACTTTGTATTTTGAAGTTGTTCACTTCTTATGGTTACATCTGGGGATTCCACAGTTACATACAATTAAAATTTATCAATGTGGTTAGCTTGGCGTATCTCAGAAGCCTGTACTAAATTGTGATGTATCAGGAGAAATTGCAGATTCACGGAACCAAACAGTGCCAAGTGTCACCGAAAATATTTGTCAAAATTGATAAAGCATGATGATTTTTTTGCCTTGGTTTTAAATTATATAGCACAACACCAATTTCTCTTTTTTTAACAATGTACAATTAAAATGGTATAAACAGTAAGAAATTATTTACTTTCCTTCTACTACCTATTGAACAATCATTTCCACATAATTCAATAATATTGACTTTCAAGACAATAAATTGTCTTAACCAATTATCAGTATAAAGAATCACTAAAAAAACATATCTGTAACATATTATCTATTTTCGGAAGTGTGAGTCGGCGATTTCCGTCGCAAGGGTAAGCCATTCTAATGTTCGGCTTATCGTGCTCACAGAGAACCAAGTAGGCCTGCAAAAGAGCCCAAGGCGATATGTTCTGCCCTTGTGAACGATATTGTTAATGCTGCGATGTAATCATCGAGGCAAAAATGTCCAAAAGGAAACGATTGAAAAATGGCAAGGAATGTACTCCTTGCTTCTTCTAACGCACAATGAAAATACATTTGAGATGTGATTTATGTTCAAAGTACGATATCAAAACTGACTGGGCTTCGGATGGTACCCAAAATATTTAGAAATCCTCGATTGAAAGGCATAGCCTCTCTGTAGAAAATTCGACAGCTTGTAAGTTGCCTCTGCAGCATAAATGTGCTGACAGTATTCTCGAAGATTTTGATGGCTGAACAGATCAAACAGATCCAGACAAATGTCTTCTAAAGACTGTATAAACATGGATGAAAAATGATTATCCTTCATGAAAAGGTTTTCTTTTAATACAGTGTCCTGCTCATAAAGCAAAAGATGTCCTACAGAAACATTTGAAACAAGTAACATCTAGATGAGACATAATGTTTCTGTTGCTACTGTGCATCACATTCAGCATGGTAAAGGAGTTATTAGAAATAAGATATGCGAAACAGGTAAAAGTGGAATTTTTACCAAATGTAGTACAGCAGCTACTGTTGATATGGTATGGAAAATCTGTAATATGATTGAAATGGTGAATCCACCCACAGAGAAATGGCAGCTAAGTGTGGAGTGTCTCTAGGCACTGTAAACACAAGACTCAGCCTGTAGTCACACTGCTAAATTGACCATTGAATGAAAAATGATTATCCTTCATGAAAAGGTTTTCTTTTAATACAGTGTCCTGCTCATAACTGATAAAAAGAATAAAATAATACTGTTATTTTTCAATCAATCTTACTAGCTGGACAGAATAATATAAAATGAAAATGATGTGATTGAAACATACTCCAGTTCCCAACTGAAGTAAAACTTTGTTTTTACTCTACCATTAGAATTTTGTTGCTTAAAAATTTGCTTCTTAAGCAAAGTGGTTTCAATTTACCCCTTTCATAAGCAAAATGATGCTTAAATACTCCTTGGCTCAAAAAATTATCTAGGGCACTGAGTAATATTTCCACCCTTTCAAGGATAATTGAACCATATTTAAATTTCTCATCTGCAAATGCTCTCAATTTGGACAAGTCTAAAACTTTGTTATATCGTGAAGAGTTAATGATTTACTCATGTTTGACATTTTCTTCGTTTCAAAAAGATTAACCTTATATTAGGATTATCTCAAAGTTTATGCATGTATTTATGTGGTACCAAGTTCTTGTTTTTTTATTTCAGTGTCTCCTTGTATTGATATGTTTTGAAACTACCACAAATAATTTAATGTAATGTAATCTTGGTCTTAATAATTGCACTTTTACAGCCAGCTGTGTGAGATAGATGAGTTTTGCCACAACTTTGGAATACAACTTGTACCTGTGATAGAAGTGGCACCAGCAGTGCAATATGATGATCTACAAGAACTCTCTGCTGTCTTCCAGGATTTTCTGACATGTTTTAGTTTCAATGAGTAAGTAGGTAAAGGAATGTTAACTTTTGGTGTGCCCTTGGCAACATGAGATGAGGGTTGAGTGGATCAAGATCAGACTTTGCTGATTCTCCTTATAGATAGGCACTTATACATGTGATGCAGAAATCAGTAGGTACATAGATAAAGCTGTCTGTTTTACAGACATAAGAAGTCATATTTTTGGGGTAACAGCTTGCCCCTTGAGCCAAGCCAAGTTGTAGAGTTGTTCAAAGTGAAGTGATTTGCAGATGACACATTTGAGTTGTCTTTAATGAATAGATTTGTTTTTCAAACTGTGGAAAAAAATTTGGGAAAAGGAAAAAATGCTAAGCATGGGTACCAGTATTTTTCTCCTTATCCTACAGTGTCTTCAAAAGCCATTCTGTATGGTTTGATGAAATTATCTGGCTATGATAGGTATGGCTGCGAATTAGTATGTGTTTATGTGACTTATGGCAGTCAATCATGCTTGTAACAATATCAGGAACATTACCTTATCCCAAAGACATACGTGTATCTGTTTTTTATACCTTTTCCTAGATCTGTTACCTCCTGCAGATCTATTTTGTAAAACCTTTTGACTCGAGGAGAATCAGTAACTGACAAAATGCCTTTTTGCCATAATAGTTTTAAATGAAATCATGTATTAAACCCTCCTTCAAGTTTACTTTCTGTTTTTTTACATATTTGTGTGCAGCTTTGTTTCAGGAGATAATGATATCATCAATATAAATCTGTACTCTAAGTCTGAGCAGGACTTTGGCTAAAGGGAGTTTAATGCATCTCTGTGATGTATCATATCAAGCAAGTCATCACTTAACTGTAGATCCATAAAATCCATTTTATCTAACAACCAGCTGAACAATGAGGAAGAATGATCCTTGGATATGCAGAAAATTTATCAAAAGCAAAAAGTGTTATCCTAGGTCAGCCTGTGCAGTCATGGCAGGCTGACTTGGGTTGATAGTTTTGCAGATGCATTAAAATCCCTTTTCACAGAGCATGGCAGGTATAGATTTTCTTTATCCCATACAGATTTGTAAGTGTGGGTCCAAGACTAAGCAGTTTTTTGTTAGACGATGAAGATGATGATCTAGACATGAGTGAGTGTAAAACATTGATACCTATAAGAGATGATCAAACACTTCAGGTCTGCGGGTATCCCTTACATAACCTAGACACTAAACATTTAACACAGCTCCCTCCAGAAATAGTGTTTGCTGAATATGGTGTACAGGTAATGGTGTTGTCATCTTTTCTTGTTATTTATCTTTTTTTTTTGTAATTGTCTTGTTTATTCCAGTCTGAGCAGCAGGGCATTCTTATGATGAGCAATGAACAACAAAATTTTAGACTTGTCAATATTGAAGCGTTTTGTACGCAACAAAGTAATATGTTGTTACCTTATTTACCAACCATTCTGAATTACATTCTAAAGCTTACTCGAGATTTAGAAGGGAAGGCAATTTCTGATTGGCTAAAACATTTGGCTTAGAAAATCAAAATGCTTTACTTTGAAATTTAGAAAATTTTTGAGAATTAGACTAAGAATTGTCTTAACTCTTAACCACACAACATAATTTTAGGCTGGTTCAGATTGAAAACATTTGCAGAGGACATAATAAACATTACTTAAAACATAAAATTTGTCTTTCAAAGGGAAGAAAACAGTGTGGGAATAGAAGAAAATGCTCGCTACCAGCATTTTCTTCTTTTCAGACAATGGTTTCAAAAGGCCTCTTTTCCAGGGTTGTTAAAAGTCAGGCTCTGTTTAAACATCTGTTTTCTCTGTCAAAGGTTTTTTAGGGGGTATAAAGTGATTTTTTCCATGGCAATTCTAGTTTTATGCTCAAGTTGTGTTTTTTATCTCCACTGGCCGAAGGCCAGCGGGCTTATGTCATGGCCCGGTGTCCGTCATGCGTCCGTCCGTCCGTGCGTTAACTTTTTTTTCAAACTTCTTCTTCTCTGAAATTACCCATCCAAATTTGATGAAACTTCACAGAAATGGTCCTCTTTTGAATTTCTTGAAAGAATTTGATTTCTTCAAAAACTCTGGTTGCCATGGCAACAAAACTGAAAATTATTAAACATCTTTGAAAATCATCTTGTCTGAAACCATAAGGCCCAGGGCTATCTAATTTGGCATGTAGCTTTATCTAATGGACCTCTATCAAATTCCTTCATATTATAGCCCTGGGGTCAAAATTGGTTCTGCCCCGAAGATCACAAGTTTAACATGGGCTGATGTAAGGACTGTAATTTAAAACAGTAAACAAGGGAAATAACTCCTGTTATACAAGATAAAGTTTGTTACTATTTACCTCCCTTGATTATCAAACTGCACTTATACATTATTGGAGTTTGGTATTCAAGTTTTTTGGAGAGAAAATGTTCTGTTTTAAGGGAGAGTGATTTATTTTGATGCTAATGGTTATGCTCACATGAATGGAATGTTTAATTTAAAGTAAGGTTTCTATCACTCAAATTTTTTCAGAACTTTACCTTTCATGCTAATGAATAAACCTTCTTGTATTCACTGACATTATCTTTTCATTTAAAAAGATATGACTGTTTTTGTTTGGCGGGCGGGGTGGTTGTTATGTTTTCAAAGTAAGTTTATTACCATGCAGACTTTTTATGCTGTATGTCTCTGTCAATGCCAATTAAGCGCATGATATGTTAATTTTACTCTTTAAGAAATTTTTTTTACTGTACCAAGTTTAAAGCCATTGCAAAAAGACAAATTGAATGTAGCTTAAATGACTATTTCTGTCTTTGATAGGTTAGGAAACGTTATGGGAAAAGGAGAAAATACTGGCTGGGAACATGTTGTCCTTTTCTCATGATGTTTTTGAAAGCCTTCTCTTTCAGGGTTATTAGCACTTCGATTTGTGTGGTAAAGAGTTAAAAAGCCAGTGGAGCGATACAGGGCCATCATGGCCCTCTTGTTTTTATGATTTTCATGGGGAGCACACCCAAAGTTTAGAAACACTTTACTACTTTGTCTGACGTAATTGGAAAAGATGTATGTGGCTCTGAAGTAAATGGAATAATGTTTCTTTTTCAGTCAACCCATGACTATGTAGAATTTTGCCGTCCATTAACTAAACATGGGTATGAATTGCATTCTTTTTGCATTTATTTTGCACTTAAATGGATAATTTTGTGGATATGTATGTAAAGAATAAACTCATTTTGAATTCATTAGACATTGATTCAACCTGCTGTTGTACAAGGTAGTTATGGACCTACCAAAAATGTTTACAAGTCACACATAGGCTCATCATTTTAACCCTCTGCAAAACAGTCCCAAGTTCCAACTACCCAGAGAAGAAAGGGCTTTAAATACATCATGGGAAATGGAAAAATATGCTGGTTACCAGAATTTTCTCCTTTTCCCACATTGTTATCTATCCTTTCAAAACTAATATCATCATTTGAGCCATGTTTAATCTTTTGTCTGCAAGTCCTTTAAAATATGGCAGAGCACAAAAATTTGTGGCGGAAAAGTATCTTTTTTATCCTTGTCTTAAATTTTTAATTTTATGAGAAACACTTTAAAAAATCATGGACTGTATTAAGACAATTAAGGACTGTATTCACCAACAATTATTATACTCTTCTAAATTTCAAATTCATTATTAGAGTTGAATTTGTAATGGTTGGTGACTATGGCCCCTTAATTTTAATAGGGGAAAAAATGATAATTAGGAGACTGCTGTTGGACATAGTCTGTTGCTGTGATCTGTTATTAACTCTTTACCAAATGACAAAATTTTGGTCTTGTCCAAACTGAAAGCATTTGCAGACATGGTAAATGTGACTCAAAAAATGAGATTACTCTTTGGAAGAGTAGAAAATAATGTGGGAAAAGGAGAAAATGCTGGTTACCAGCATTTTCTCCTTTTCCCACTGTGTTTTCAAAAGACTTCTTTCTTGGGGCCATTAAAACTCGGGATTGTGTGGTAAAGGGTCAGTGCACCAGCTTCTAAGATCTGTTTGTCGGCATGGAGGAATCCCACAAATTGTTACCCTTTGTTAAAAGATGCTGCTGATGCATAAGTTTCACCCACCTGAAAGAATAGTCTAAATTTTAAACAGGCTAATTTTGTTGAAAATTGTTTATCTTATATCAAACCATTACCTATGTTTATGACCCTTTTATTTCTTGAAATGTTTCTTCCATTTAAGAGACAAATCTTCTCACTTGAGGGTCATTACTGTTATACAAGTCTAAAATTTTGTTGTCTCGTTAAGAATGAAAGAAAGTCAGATAATCTCCATGAATATGAGATTTGTAGGATCTGACATGAGTTGGTGTTTGAGATAAAATTTGTATTAAATGAGTCTAGGGAAAATGTTATTAAGCAAGCCTTTAGCGAGCTTAATAATATTTCTTCTTGAGGAGTTTAATAAAATTTTGTCTCAAATGCCAACTCATGTCAGATTCTTTTTATCACAAAATGATATTTCACATATCATAGATCAGACGATGCAAAACCATCTATAGGTGCATTCGCGGTAATATACATGAAACCCATTCACCTCTATGAAATACGTACAAAATGACGTCAAAAATGACATCACACAATTATGATATCAAACATGTATAAGATAAGAAAATTTGTAATGGGTATATTACACTTAAAAGAAGGGAGTTTGTGTGATAAAAATCTTTTCTCTTTCAGGGCCTGTTTTTTCATATGTCCAGGGACAGCAGCATGGAATAGCTTGGCAGGGTGCCCTGAAGCAGCTGTTACTAATGTGTACAATGCTGTGAAGTGTGCTGCTTCCGAGGGTGCTTTAGGTTTGGTTGTTTGTAACTGGTCTGGAAAGGGACATATTACACATTTACCTTTCTCCTGGCCAGGATTTATCATGGCAGCTGGTTTGAGCTGGAACACCACTTCTCACTGGGTAAATATTTTCTGACAGAATTACTTTTGTTATTGGTAACTGATGCTTTTGCAGGTTTTGCAGTCAACACCGCACAAATGCTAATTTTTTTCATCCCCTCAAAAGACAGCTTTTGAAAGTTGAGGAATAAGGGATCTAGATTTGTTTAACCCTTTACCACACAACAAAATTTTAGACCTGTCTGTGTTGGAAGCATTTATGGACAATAAGGTGAATGTAGCTCAAATGATAGGATTTGTCTTTGAAACGGTAGAAGACATTGTGGGAAAAGGAGAAAATGCTGGTTAGCAGCATTTTCTCCTTTTCTCACAATATTTTCAAAAGCTGTCTACTTTAGGGTCGTTAATTCTCATGAATGTGTGATAAAGGGTTAAAGAAGTGATTGTAGCTTTTTACACACTAAAAGGGTAGAATTTTGTTTAGGCCCTTTTTGGGTTGCATAAAGAAGGTGGTCTTTAAGACAAATTGGTACTATTTTGTAGCCTGTACACTAAGCGGTACAGCAAAGTGTTCAGTATATCCCTTGATTTCTGCTGTCAGACATTTTTTTTTTTGTGTGTGTGTGTGTGTGTGTGGGGGGGGGGGGAATGGCATGCTCTGTGAAAAGGGGATTTAATGAATCTACAAAAAGTATTGACCCAGCACGCCTGTGTCCCTGCAGGCTGACCTGGATCAAAAGTTTATTGGCATGCTCTGTAAAAAGGGGATTTAATGAATCTACAAAAAGTATTGACCCAGGCACGCCTGTGTCCCTGCAGGCTGACCTGGATCAAAAGTTTATTCTATTTATCAATTTGATGCATGTTAAAGGACCAGTCCACCTCATGATTCAGTCTGTTGTTGGGAAAAAAAAGTATTTTATGGATACATAGTTATGTAATGACTTGTAATGACTGTTTTGTATAATGCATCATATAGATGTGTTAAACCCCCATTTTCCAAAGCACTCCTCATTTATTATTGAGCTAGGTTTCTCTATTTACAGGAGTACTGCCTTGGTAATTTAGAGGAGTTACTGAATCTTCATGTATACAGAGCTGACAATGGTGTCATTGGGCATGCCATAGTTGAACTAGGGCGAGCTGAGACCTATCTATTACGATGCTCCAGATGTCAGTCAGGTATGTAATATTTATAAGGAAAAAGAATTAATTCATTACCTCATGAAACAAATTTACTGCAAACCCCTTTGGAAAAAACCTTGCAAATAAGGGATAATCAACAGAAATGTGCTTTCAAATAATGGATATTTATGAGAACTCAAATTAACAATTGAAACAATGTTACAGTGAGAAAATGGTTGTTTCATGCAAGTTCTCCTTTTGCTACATTGTTTTCAAAGTGGTCAGCTACAAGACAAATTGATGTACTGCAGGTGTTCATCAATTAGTTGACATAACGTCCTTGTATCTGTGAAATGTAAAGAGATTGAGAAATTTCAAGACTAGCCATCTGTTTGGCAGAGACAGAATATCTAAGCTAGTCAGATAGCTAGTCTCAGAATTTGTAATTAGAATTAAATTTAGAATGGCTGGTGAGTATCAACCAAGATCAATCTAGATATGCACAGATAATTCTATGGCCTTTTCTTGCATTTCAGGAGATAATATATTGGATTTACCACCAGACAATGGTTCTCCCCTTTTTCAGTTTCTTCTACACCCAGATAATTCAGCAATTGATAAACTTACACCTGAAATTCTACAGGTTTGTTTGGTAAATTCTTTCAAATTTTTCATACTAAAATTACTTGAACATTACATGGTAAAATGGTGCATGTACATCATAATAAGATCAATTATCTCTATACAGTTATAAAGTTTTTTTTTTCTCCTAGGGGAAAAAAAAACAGTGCAGCAGCAGTCTAGTATGTTTTCATGTGCAATCTGAAATTACTTATATGAGTAATTTTCTTACCCCCTCCCCCCTCAAAAAAAATTTGTGAAGGGGGGGGAGCATATAGTTTTTGTTTAGTCTGTCTATCCATCTGTTTGTCTGTTTTCACATCATGATCATAACTTTTTTCTTATTATTCAATTGTAAAATAGCTTTGCACAAATGTTGACCACATGGAGACAATGTGTCATACACAAGAGTCATGTCTGTTGCTTAAAGGTCAAGGTCACAGCAAGGTCAAATGTGATTTGGGGAAGTGGGGGGAAGTGTTTGTGTTCGGCATGTAACATTTTTAATTATGAATAAATTTCAGTATAACTTTGCAGAATTGTCATCCACATATAGACCATATGTCTCTTGGAAGAACTATGTCAGTAGGTCAAAGGTCAAGGTCGCAAGGTCAAGTATGTAAAAAAAAGAAATTTAGGATGGTTATGTTAATGTCTGGCCTGAAACTGTCTTAATTATCAACGAATTTCAATATATCTACGCAGAAGTGTCAACCACATACAGGCCATGTGTTGTGCACAAGAACCATATCTATAGGTAAAAGGTCATGGTTACAGTAAGGTCAAATGTCCGCTTTCATATCTGGGTCGTTACTTTTTTCCCTGTTACTCAATTTCAGAACAATTTTGTACAAATGCTAACCACATTAAGATGATGTTTCATGTGCAAGAGTCATGTCCATAGGTTAAAGGTTAAGGTCACAGCAAGGTAAAATGTGTTTTTGGGGTGTTATGTTTGTGTTGGGCCTGTAACTTTTTTAATTATGAATGAATTTAAATATGATTGTGCAGAATTATCAGTCACATAAAGATGATGTGTCAAGTGCAAGAACCATGTACGTAGATCACAGGTCAAGGTCACAGAAAGGTCATATGTTTGCTTTTGTGTCTAAAATATGTTTGTGTCTGACCTGTCACTTTTTTAATTTTGAATTCTGTTATAGCTTTGCAGAATTGTCAACCACATGAAGAATATGTGTTGCGTTTAAGAATCATGTCGGTAGATTAGAGGTCAAGGTCACGGCATGGTCAGAAATGTTTGTAGGAGTTGTGTTCATAGTCAATGTATATGTTCACACCTAACAGGAAAAGGCTATGACATTTTGGAGGGCATCAGTCTCTTCTCAGTGACATGCCTTAGTCTGCTCAAGACCTGCAAGCTATATCTGGATTTTTTAAAAAAAAAAAAAAACCTATCTATGTAATTTTGTATGTGAAAGTCCAGGTCATCCTTTGCATGCATTACATTTTCAATATTTTTCATACTTAATAAACATGACATAAAATCAACCCATATCCTTCTTAATTTTAACTGTAGGCAATAACAAGAATAGATATCATTGCAACAGTAAAATGGCATTGCATGAGGCTTGATAGAGACTACTGGTACTGCAATGGAGTGTTGAATAAGGCCAAACTGTACATATGAGCAGGCTGATTTTGCTTTGTACTCTCTTTGAAGTTCATCTATAGCGGCAAACAGCAGGATAAAAGTTGTAAATCAACATGAAAATAATAAAAGAACACTTTTTCATATGGATGTATTTGAATCATTGTATGCATTAATAATTGACATATCCGACAAATGGTGCAGATTGACAAAAATATGTGTTTTATTTCAATGAAATAGCACATTCTCCATTTGTTTTAGACTTGACCTTTTACCTCACAACTAAATTATAGATTTATTGATGTTGAAAGCTTTTACTTATGACGAAATTTTATGTGCCTTAAATGATGAGAGTTGTTTCTGACAGGGAAGAAAACATGGTGGGAAAAGGGAAAAATGCTGGTTACCAACATTCTCTCATTTTCCCATGTTTTCAATAGCATTCTTCATCAGGGTTGTTAAAACTTGGAATTTTTGGTAAAGTATTTCTTTCCAAAGTATTCTGTGTTTTAAATGACCCTGACGACTTTTGAAAGCATCATGGGCAAGGGAGATAATACTGGTAAGCAGTATTTTCTCCTCGTCTCATTATGTTAACAACCCTTTGAAAGAGAATTCTATCATTTGAGTCACATTTAAATTGTCATCTGGAAATGCTATCAATTTGGACTATTTTATTGTTTGGTAAACTGTTAAGCAAGTCTTTATTTTTCAACAGAGAGTGGCACGTCATGTAAAAAAGTGTCAGACAGAAATAAGAGATCTGAAAATCAATCATCCACAAGGTCAGGATATTGTAGCAGAGCTCCAGCTGACATGTGACCTAATGCTCTTATCTGTAAAGTTAGTATGCATCCTTTCCTTTCACATTTCATTATAAGCAGAGGAAACTTTTTGCGACAAAGTTCTCATATTTCTTTATATATCAAAACTTTGATTCATTTTGTGTATCTATATTTCACATGGAATTTTCTCAAAGTAAGCTGCTGCAAACTTGTTTCAAGAGGTAATTATGAGTTGATGAACATTTCCTACTTCCAATTGCTAGGGATGCAGTCCTTTTTGTCTTCTATGGGAGATACATGTAAATGTACGAGTGAATTTCAATCTAATGAATTCCATATAGACAGTAACTTTTTTTGTTTTAGCAAATGCTTGCAGCATTCCCATACAAAAACTGATTTCTGAAGTTTTGTACAAGCTATAAAAATATCTGTTCACAGCAGTCTGAAAGATCTGGAATGTTGAATCAAGATTTCGTCCAAAAAATAGTTAACACAACTTTCAATAGGATTTAAGTTGTAATCACCGGTGCAGTACACCTATCCATGCTTCTTAGGTTATCCACACATATTAGGGCATAGGGGTGTAACGATACATCGGACTATCGATGGATCGCGATGGTGAGCGTATCGATGCTACTGCATCGATTGTTACGTTGAAAATCGATAACTATCGCCGATAGTTACCTCAAATATCGATAGTTTCACTGACAAGAAAGAGAGAGAAAATACTGCAATTCGCTAATGTATTCGGACGACCTAAAAGTTCGGACACGTTTAATTATTTACAAAAACAATTTATTTTTTAATTCTTTCTCTGAACACTTCCAAAAGCAAGTTTTCCTAAATATTCGGACATTCCGTAACGTTAATTTCCCAAAATATTTGACGGGTAATTTTTTGGAATATTTTTTCAATAATGATCGGCTGCTTAATATTCATTTCTGCATAGCAATGTTCATCGTTACGAAAACGAATCCTT
Source organism: Hippopus hippopus (assembly GCA_946811185.2). Classification (NCBI taxonomy): domain Eukaryota; kingdom Metazoa; phylum Mollusca; class Bivalvia; order Cardiida; family Cardiidae; genus Hippopus; species Hippopus hippopus. The sequence continues at coordinate 43,241,080 of OX328097.1, forward strand.
CGAGAGCTGATTAACTCAGCGGTAATTTTAAGTCATGAAATTAGACCAAAATAATTGCAACACTAAGGGTGTTTTTGTTAAAAACTTCTCACCAAAGCGAAAAGTGTGGATTTAGATCAAAGATCAGACCAAACAGTCTGCCTACAGTCTAATCTTAATCTACACAGGCCCCCAAAACCGTAACCATGCGTGTTGTCCCTCCATAAGCAATAAATAAACCTACTATGAAAAATGAATACTAAACCTCGTTCTTTCTTTCCTTTATTTATCAGTAATCCATTTCGAATGCATTCCTTTTATTTCGGCTGCAAGGAATTAGATTAATTTTTAGAAAACAGTCGCACTTTTTTATGCTGACTACACAAAACGTGACATGACTGGCGTGTTCTTGAAACAGCTATATTACTAAATGCAAAAAGGCTTTATCAGCTGGTGTACATGTAAATCGTGCATGAAATAGGCTTATTGCATGGTCACTTTGAATTGATTGGAGGTCGACCTGCAGCCAGATATAAGTTTCTTCGAGCAGACCAGTTTTAGTGTGTAAATTAAAAGGTGCGTTACAACTCAGTCGCTTCGAATGATTTGCGTGTTACGTCATACCCCTTATCCAAATTTTACTGCAAACATTTGTGTACACGCGACAGGCCGACAGGCATCTTGTAGAAAGATGGCTTGTAATATAGATCTACATTATGGTCGTTTTGGTTTACTCTGCTGATGGCAAGATGGCGATTTTCAAAGCGTTGGCGGATAGTGTACATAGACATCAGACTAAACAGAACACGCTGTCTGATCTTGGATTTATACCATCCACTTCTGTACTATGACTTAACTCGTATTAGAAAGCTACTTCTTTCTCGGGCTAAAAAAGGTAAGATAATGTTTAACAGTGTTCCCACTCGCGCAAATGATTGCGTAAATCACGTTATAGAATTGAAATTCACGTAACAAATTCTGGTTACACCCGAGACTTCGCGTTAGAAAATGCATGGACAAAAAAGGCCATTATACGTTTTTCTTGTGAAAAATGATAGGTTTTGAAGTTACTTGTTACCCTCATTGACAATCTTTTTGTCAAATCATGTGGAAATACCTAGCCAGAAATTAACAGACATGAAAAACTGATCGGAGTAAAAAACACGGAAACCCATGACACAACAAAATGTCTCTTTGACATTGTCCGATCAGAGTCACTTCAGATCGTCTTTTCAGCTTTTTAATGACTATAAGCAGTAAATTTATACAAATATCTTAATATAACACACTTTTTGGATACACATACAACAAGGTAAAACCTATTATTTCGGCCACCCCCTTTTTTTCAGAATGATAATTTCCTAAAGATTTGGATACTAAACAAAAATAATTATTTTTCCTGTCTGAATATATTGGCGAATTATGGGTAAAATTAGATAAATTCTATCAACTCAAAAAAACCTTAAGGGCTCACATTTAAAAGGTGATTTCTTTAAAAGTTTAAAGTTGCTTTATAATTACTTTTTATTAGGTGTGTTTATGAACCATCAGCATTTTGTGCTTTGCATGCTGTTGTATATCAATCAGACTTAAAAGTTGACTTCTTCAAAAGTTCAGAGTAATTAGGTAGGTTAAATTAATTGTGAGCCATCTGCATTTAGAAAAAAATGTCATTGAAATTTATTGAGCATCTTGCATTTAACTCTATTTTCCCCTTTATTTGCTATTCAAAACTATACTCTGGTAGAATTTAAACTACTCGGAGAAAATATTAGTCTAAAACATGGTTTCAAGATGTAATTTGGTGAAATTCATCTCTTGCAATTCATCGAAGAGTATTGCAATAGTATTGCAATAGTAACAGGCAATATCAATACTATTGCAATAGTATTTTTTCCAATGTCAATACTATCGCAATAGTAGATTTTGGCCTCAATAGTCAACCCTATTAGGGCATAAGAAAACCTATAACAGACAACTCTGTTAAAATTTCAGATTTGGTCGTGCTCTTGTGATATCAGGAAGAAATCCAGGAAGCCAGGCGGGTTGTGATGTTGTCAACTTGGGAATAACAAATCTCTCGGCGACAGTGAAAACAGATCTGGCAAACAAGTAGGTCTACTTACTGGAGAAACACTTTTTCAAATAGTGGAAAATGGCCATGTAGTGATTGGAAAATGGTTTGGGGATACTTTTGATGAACAAAATCACTTAAACATATTTACTTTGTGTTAAATTATATACTTAACTATTTTTTATTGTGTAGCAGTAACTATTTTTTATTGTGTAGCAGACTACTTTGAAAATAAAATATGGTGAAAAGGAAAACTACTTGTCACCAGCTGTCTCTGCTTGTGCCACAGTGCTTACTAATTAACTTCTTGATGAAAATAAGTCATCAACTAGAAATTTGTTGAGGGGTTAATGAGATAAAATGGTTTGGAAACCTTGCAATTTGTAAATTTTATATGAACGTATTTTACAGAGCAGAGGTTTTTTTTTTTTTTTTTCTTACAAATTTATATACAATTGCTCTTTTTACAACAACAATTTCCAAACGCTGTCAATTATTGCAGGGTTAAAAGTAAGCGTGTTTGTGCAGTGACATTTTCAAAAGTATAAATTTAACAGTTTTGCAAAATGTACATTATCTGCTAAAGCTTAATTTATCTGTCATATTTCAGACTTTTGGAGCTTGTTAAACTATATGAAACACGATGGTTTGCACGATATCTGGAGCATGGTGCCAAGTACTCTATAGCTGGGCTTCAAGCAACTCTAAAACAACTTATACCTGATGCTGAGGAAAGAATTCAAGCAGAAGCAAATGAATCCTAACAAATAGTGGTGTACTGAACATGTTAGCTCTTTTAGGCATATTTTCAGACTTATGTGGGAGATAACCTTTGGAAATGTTATAAGAAATTTAGAAATATTATGCAAACTACAGAGGCATTAATATTGAGCAGTTTTGATTCTATTTTTGTATGACATAAAGTCTTTGGAACATGAATCAGTCATCTACTGGGTTAATATCTTGCCACCAGCACAATGTTTGTTCTTGTCTGATCATGGACATAGATTGAGGTCATTATTCACTAGGCATTTCAAATATTTTTTTATTATCCCCAGCCGAAGGCGGAGGGATATAGTTTTAGCGTTGTCCATCTGTCCGTCCTTCCGTCCATCCGGGAGAATATCTCCAATACCATTGGACAGAATTTCGTGAAACTTTATACATGTGTACAATAACCCATTTCGCCGATATAAATTTTTTTTTTTTTTTTTTTTTTAATTCAATGCAAAATGGCCGACTGGCAGCGATTTTAAGTTTGCGGTCGAGTATATTTTTGATATTTTGAGTCTTATTTTGAAAACTATAGAGAGTTTTTACATCGAACTTGTCACATCTATCAACCACCATTAGGAAACGCAGGAAAAAAAGTTTCACCCAGATTGACCATGCAACACCACAGTTATATACCCTTGTTTTTTGTAATGCCGTGTCATGGAAAAAGGGAGCTTGATGTATATTTCCAATATGGACCAATATCTCTTTTACCATAACGATATGTTATGAAACTTCATTTTTATATTGTTAATCACAAGCCACAGACAACAGTTATTTGTTTTTATTTCATGAAATGCCACGTCATGAAAAAAGGGGGCTAAATGTTTAATTTCATCATGGACCAATGACCGTCTGTTCGTCCGTCTTTCCGGACAGATATCTTCTAAAATCCTTGACAAAAACTAATGGAAATTCATATACTTGTTCCTTATGATGTCCGCCGAGTTTTATTATTTTTTAGCTCACCTGAGCACGAAGTGCTCAAGGTGAGCTTTTGTGATCGTGCTGTGTCTTTCATCCGTCGTGCATTGTCAACTTTTACCTTGTGTATGCTCTACAGGCCACATTTTCAGTCCAATACTCCTGAAACTTGGTCAGAATGTTTGTCTTGATGATATCTCGGACGAGTTCGAAAATGGGTCATGTCGGGTTAAAAACTAGGTCACTAGGTCAAATCTTAGAAAAACATTGCGTACGTTCTAGAGGCCACATTTTCAGTCCAATAGTCATGAAACTTGGTCAGAATGTTTGTCTTGATAATATCTCGGACGAGTTCGAAAATGGGTCATGTTGGGTCAAAAACTAGGTCACTAGGTCAAATCTTTGAAAAACCTTGTGTATGCTCTAGAGGCTACATTTTCAGTCCACAACTCTTGAAAGTTGGTCAGAATGTTTGTCTTGATGACATCGTGGACGAGAACGAAAATGGGTCATGTGGGTACAAAAACTAGGTCACTAGGTCAAATCTTAGAAAACCCTCGTATATGTTCTAGAGGCCACATTTTCAGTCCACAACTCTTGAAAGTTGGTCAGAATGTTTGTCTTGATGACATCGTGGACGAGAACGAAAATGGGTCATGTGGGTACAAAAACTAGGTCACTAGGTCAAATCTTAGAAAACCCTCGTATATGTTCTAGAGGCCACATTTTCAGTCCGATACTCATGAAACTTGGTCAGAATGTTTGTCTTGATGATATCTCGGATGAGTTCAAAAATGGGTCATGTTGGATCAAAAACTAGGTCACTAGGTCAAATCTTAGAAAAACCTTGTGTACGCTCTACAGGCCACATTTTCAGTCTGAAAGTCTTGAAAGTTGGTCAGAATCTTTGTCTTGATGATATCTCAGACGAGTTTGAAATTGGGTCATGTCGGGTCAAAAACTAGGTCACTAGGTCAAATCTTAGAAAAACCTTGTGTATGCTCTAGAGGCCACATTTTCAGTCAGATACTCACGAAACTTGGTCAGAAAATTTTTCTTGGTGATATCTCAGACGAGTTCCAAAATGGGTCGTGTAGGGTCAAAAACTAAGTCACTAGGTCAAATCTTAGAAAAACCTTGTGTACGCTCTAGAGGCTACATTTTCAGTCCACAACTTTTGAAAGTTGGTCAGAATGTTTGTCTTGATGACATCGTGGACGAGTTCCAAAATGGGTCATATCAGGTCAAAAACTAGGTCACTAGGTCAAATCTTATAAAAACCTTGTGTACGCTCTAGAGGCTACATTTTCAGTCCACAACTCTTGAAAGTTGGTCAGAATGTTTGTCTTGATGATATCTACAATGGGAAAATGGGTTATGTTTGGCTAAAAAGTAGGTCACTGAGAGAAATTCTAGAAAAAGCTTGTGTACAAGCTAGAGGCCAAATTTTCAGTCCAATAATTATGAAAGCTTGATAGAATGTTTGTCATGATATCTTGAAAGAGATTAAAAATGGGTCATGTTTGGTCAAAAGACTCAGGTGAGCGACTTCAGGGCCATCATGGCCCTCTTGTTTTGCTGTTTTGATATTCAATATGGTGTCATAGACAAAGGGGGCTTCATGTATATTTCCATTAGGGATCAATATCTCTTTAACTCAAAATCCTACATGAAAATGTATGAAACTTCATGCATGTGTTCCTTATGATAGTCTGCCAATATCATTACTTCAGCTTTTTTCATTAAATGTTGTGTCATGGAAAAAGGGAGCTTGACGTATATTTTCATTATGGACCAATATCTCCTTAACTACAGGACAAAATGTTATGAAACTTCATCTTCATGTCATTTATCACAAGCCACAGACAATAGTTGTTTGTTTTTATTTCATGAAATGCCATGTCATGAAAAAAGGGGGCTAAATGTATAATTTCATTATGGACCAATAACAGTCTGTTAGCCCATCCGTCCGCCCAGACGGATATCTTCTAAAGTCCTTGACGAAAATTAATGAATCTTCATGCATGTCTTCCATTGGATAGTCTGTTATTACAATATATATGTGTGTGTGTGTGTGTGTGTGTGTGTGTGTGTGTGTGTGTGTGTGTGTGTGTGTGTGTGTGTGTGTCATGGAAAAAGGGGGCTTGATGTATATTTTCTTTATTTGTTTTCATTTCATGAAGTGCCATGTTATGGAAAAAGAAGACTTAATGTATAATCCCATTATGGACCTCTTACATGTTTTTTCATGTAATTAAATGCTGTGTCATGAAAAAAGGGGGCTTAATGTATAATTTCATCATAGACCAATAAGAAAAAGGCCACATGTACATGCAAAACACAATACCTCTAATATGTTGTATCAGAAAAGGTCTTTTTTGGCGGGGGATATCATTTCAATGAAATTGCTTGTTGATTCTTGATTCCAAGGCTGACCATTAGGTTGGTTGAGACATTCTGTCGCTGTTAATAAGATGGCTAATTTTGGAATTTGAATTGAATTTGGAATGGTTGTTGGATAAAGCCACTGTTGTTGTAACTGTTAGTTTTGAATTGAAATGACACAAATATATCATAGTTTATTTATAGTTGATGTATTCCAAGAACACTGATACAATGTCGTTTATATAGCTTTTTAACTCTTACAATACCATTTATGTAAAATTGACTTTTTTGACAGCTAAAATTACAATCCACTTAAACTCAAAAAGATTTTTATCTCACTGGCTATGCTAAACCAGAGGACGGTATGATCCAAGACCAGACTGCAGGTTTTGTACAGTCTGATCTTGATCTATATTGCCCACAGAAGCCCCTTTGGTGCTGAAAGGGTTAAGTGGGAAATACTTGACTGACATATTGGGCTTTATTTATCTACTGTGGCCTATTACTTAACAAAATGTAAAACATTGTGATAGAGGTTACTTAATATTCATTTTTGTGGCATGATCTTTTTTTTTTTCTTCTGTTTCTTTTTACAGGAAACTTGGATTGATGTGGGATTTTCATGTTAACTTTTTATCAGATGACAAAATTTTAAACTCGTCCAGATTGAAAGCATTTTGAGACAACCAGTACAGTGTGGCTGGAATGATTCAATTTATCAATGAAAGTGTAAAAAACACAGTGGGAAATTAAGAAAATGCTGGTTACCAGCATTTTCTCATTTTCCCACAATGTTTTAAAAAGTTTTTTTTCCTGTAGACCATTGAAACTTGAGATCATTTGATAAATGGTTAAAGTTGATTACTGTTTAATATTTCAATTACAGAACAATGTTTATGTTATAAAATTCATTACTTAAATGTTTTCAAAAGTTGTCGGATGCGTGGCAAAAAAAAGTTTGATGCAGGTGGTAATGTGTTAACCACAAAATTTGGGAATACATATTTTGTGTAATAATGGTTTTAATATGATTTTAAACGCTTGCTTCACAATACATCATAAAGTGCTAATATTAACATTATTGAATGTTGTTTTTTTTGTAGGGGAGAAAGGCAATGATGGGTTTTACAGGGGCTTTATTACTGAATAAAATTCAGGCAGGACATGGTGTTGTTTAATGCTATGCTGTTAGACCCACATAATTTCTACTTCACCCTTTACCTAACATGTATTGTTTTCATGACTCTCAGACAGAAATCCTTCAAAAACACTGCACAAAAAGAAGGAAAGGCTGGTTACCATCATCATCTCCTTTTCTAACAGTGTTACCTACCAATTTTTTTTTTCAGATTATAAATCCCATTGTTTGACCCGCATTTAACTCATTACCAAACGACAAAATTTTAGGTTTGTCCAAATCAAAAGCATTTGCAGACGACAAAATAAAAGTGACTGAAAATTTGAAATATGTTTTGTGAAGGGTAGAAAACATTGTGGGAAAAGGAGAAAATGCTGGTTACCAGCATTTTCTCCTTTTCCCACAATGTTTTCTAAAGGCTTCTTTCTCAGGGTCGTCAAAAGTAGGGATTGTGTGGTAATGGGTTAATTTTTCATCTGCAAATGATTCCAAATTTAACAAGTTTATTCTAAATGAATGATGAATACAGCCCCTAATAACTAACTGCAATGCTAGTAAATATGAAAATTATTTGCCACCCAGCTTCAGAAACTACCCGATTTGGAAAACGTTTTTGCAGTGCTATACATAGAGGATAATCAATTGGTTGTGTGTGATATTAATAATCTGTCACTAGAATGGGGTGTGATGCAGTTGAAAAAACAAGTCCTAAGGAAGAGGTTTTTTTAACCCCATCCAACCCCATTCGAGTGACAGATTTTTAGCTCATCTGAGCACGAAGTGCTCATGTTGAGCTTTTGCAATTGTGCTTTGTCCGTTATGTGTCGTCAACTTTTACCTTGTGTATGCTCTAGAGGCCACATTTTTTGTCCGATACTCATGAAACTTGGTCAGATTGTTTGTCTTGATAATATCTCGGACAAGTTCGAAAATGGGTCATGTCAGGTCAAAAACTAGGTCACATCTTATAAAAAGCTTGTGTACACTCTAGAGGCCACATTTCGATTCCAATACTTTTGAATCTTAGATTGTTTGTGTTCATGATATCTTGGATGAGTTTGAAAATAGGTCATATTGGGTCAAAAAGTGGGTCACTTGGTCAAATCTTAGAAAAACCTTGTGTACATTCTAGAGGACACATTTTTTGTACGATACTCATGAAACTTGATCGAAATGTTTTTCTTGGTGATATCTTTGAAGAGTTTGAAAATGGGTCATGTCGGGTCTAAAACTAGGTAACTAGGTCAAATCTAGAAAAACCATGTGTACGCTCTAGAGGCCACATTTTTTGTCTGATACTCATGGAATTTGGTCAGATTGTTTGTCTTGATGATACTTTTGATGAAATTGAAATGGGTCAAGTTGGGTCAATAACAAGGTCACTAGGTCAAATCATAGAAAAAACCTTGTGTACACCCTAGAGGCCACATTTTCAGTTAAATACTCTTGAAAATTGGTCAATGTTTGTCTCAATGATATCTTTAAAGAGTTAGAAAATGGGTCATATCTGGTCAAAAACTAGGTCACCGGTTCAAATGTTAGAAAAACCCTGTGTACGCTCTAGAGGGCACATTTGCATTCCAATACCCATGAAAGTTGGTCAGAATCTCTGTCTTGATGATATCTTGGAAGAGGTTGAAAATGGGTCACATCTGGTCAAAAACTAGGTCATTAGGTTAGATCTCAGAAAAACCTTGTGCACACCCTAGAGGCCACATTTTGAGTTCAATACTCATGAAAGTTGGTCAGAATGTTTGTCTTGATATCTCGATCCAGTTTGAAAATAGGTCACATTAGGTCAAAAACTAGGTCACCAGGTCAAATCTTTTAAATACTTTGTTTATCCTTTAGAATGTTTGTCAGTGTATCTCAGAGATTGGAAATGGGTCATATAAGGTCAAATGGCTAAGATGAGCGACTTAAGGGCCATCATGGCCCCCTTGTTAATATCACACACAACCAGTTAATTATCCTATTTATCATATTCCTAATTCACCCATTTTTATCTTAATAATTATCAAGAATGGTACAATATGAGCAATATAGGAAAAAAGTAGTTCTGGGAAACATTCTAAAACTATATTGTAACTAGTGCTGATACCATAATTATCATCACTAGTGGTGTTATTCACTGTGAAATCCCAGTAATTCACTGATAGGAATATAATAAAAAGTCGTATGGAATTCAAACATTCTTAACATCAAAATGAAGTCTTACTGATACATCTAAACCCTTTACTAAATAATCATATACGAGACTCATCCATATTCATGAGCAGTTGTACGTAAAAATTCAAAGTGGCTCAAATTGTGATATTGTCTCTGAAAATGTAGAAAACATAGTGAAAAAGGAGAAAATTCAGATGACCTCTCCTTTCCCTCAGTGTTTTTGAAAGCCATCTTGATCAGGGTGTGTTAAACTCGGGGTTGTGTGGTAAAGAGTTAAAACAGAACTGAAGGCAAAAACAACAGAGACTATGTTACTTTCCTTTATTAATCTGCATTAGACAAATATAACCATCTGTAGAGCCAAGCTTAACATAGTTGCACTGTTTTAAGACAAGGAATGATTTGAGATTCAAGGCATCAGTATGAAAACTTTCTATCACCTGTTCCCATTCGTTACTTCCTGGACCACAGGGCCTCTCCACACACTTTTTATTTTCATTTCTCTTGTCCGTATTTATTGATCTGTCAATGTTACCACAGGTATTACTTGTACTCATTTTAGTGAAGTGTTCACTTGTACTGGTTAAATCACTATTTCTACAGATATCACTTTCATTTTCTAACGTCGACCCAGATTTCACAATAACAGGCTCTGGCAAATGGACAGAAGATTGGCAGTTATTTTGTTCTATACATGAAGTTGATTTCTGTTTGTTGGCAAGTAAATTATGGGTTAGTGAGTAACATTTATTCAACTCTTGCAATTGCGCTGGCATTTCAAAATTCTGAGAACCAACCTTGGAATCTCTTGGTTTCTTTTTAGGCAATAAAACATTTTCTGACCAGGCTATATTAGCAAGCAGGAAGTTTTTTATTTCAGTGGATGTGAGTAGAACCATCAGCCCTCCTGGTTTTAATACCCTGTAACAAATTATCAAATGCATTTGAATTGTAAGTGGAAAAAGAGATGTGGTGTTGGTATGATTAGATTTTTCCAAAACAAGACTTAAATCTATTCAAATGATGTCACTTTATCAAACTTTTAAAAAAGCAAGTCAAAATTTTATTGCATTGATTGGATTTGTGTAGTTTAAATTATGTATGATATCTATAGATAAAAGTTTAAAACTGTACCTGATAACTTCAGCCAGTAATGTGGGGTAGAAATTGAGAAGATCAGTCTTTATGATATGAGTCTGTCCAAATGGAGCATCTGTTATGATTTTGTCCATGGAATTATCAGGGAATGGCAAATCTGCAGAAAGGAATTCGATTTAATCCTTTACCCAACAATCCTGAGTTTTAACTTCGCTGGCAACCATCACTTTCACCTTTTCTCACAATGTTTCCTGCCCTTTCAAACACTTACTATCATAGCAACATTTGTCATCTGCTAATACTTTCAATACAGAAAAAATCCTAATTTTTGTCATGCAGTACAGTCAAGACATTACTCCAGCAGATGACTTTCCATCTTGCAGCAAACTGTGATCAATACGAGTTTTTGTATAATACATGAAAATGAGCCATGCTCTGTCAAAAGCGGGCTTAATGTATCTGCAAAAAGTATTAACCCAGGTCAGCCTGTGCAGTCCATGGGTTGAAACTTTTTGCTATTGGTCAATTTTCTATATGTCCAAAGACAAGTGTACCTCATAATTCTGTCGGTTGCTGCACAAAATGGAATTTATGGATCCAGAATACTGTGATGACTTGCTATATATCATGGAGTGGTGCTAAGCCTCTATTTGCCAGAGCATGGCTCAAATATATTAGCAAATGAAAAAATAACTGAAAATTAGCAATTTCTCGTCTTTCAACAATGTTTTCATGTATATTTTTTTATTCAACCCGAATTTACACTGATTATACATATTTTACAAAAACAGCTTTCTACTGCAAACATATTGTACAAGATAATGAGGTACCGGTAATTCAAAGAATTTACTTGAATGGGCATTATTTTTAAGAAGAAAAAATTGTAGCAGTTCTAATTTCTGATGCAGGCATTTAGACCTGCTGCATGTCTTGATTTCAACAAAAACTCATTCAAATTAGTAAGGAGACACAATGACTGAATTATCCTGTAGGTACTCAGTCCTCCAAAGTTCACTAGTCGAGGTGATGGGACTTTTATCAGGAAGTCCTACTCTTATCCCCAATGGTGCCCCTACTCATGCTGGGGTGTCTCTGGGCAAGGGAATGCAACCTAACACTTACGAAAACCAACACAGGCATAAAGTTAAGAGAGCTGTGACTGAGAGATGACTTAAATACTGTTGTGGTAGCATAAAACCTTATTCAAACAAACCTTTATACATCTACAGGGGCTGAATTTTCTACGATTGACTCAATAATTTGTATATAACGATACATGTAATTTCAACTAATTTATAGTCCCTCTTATATATGAAAAACTGTTTGAATAGTAGAGGTATTAGCATATTTTTTACAGTATCATACTTAAAGCATTCCCATTTATAAGCTGTACAAATGGCTGGAATTGTCCATACTCCAGGTTTTCCTGGGCTGCTTGTATCTGCTTCTCATCTTTGTCCATGCCAAAATAATGTGCAGTCTGAAAGTGAAAATATACCATCAAGAATCTGACTGTTTTTATTCTAATAATAATACACCATACATAACCTGGTCTTCCATATTTCATAAAAAGTGAAAATAACTAAAACTATTGCAGACATACAAATATCCTCTTCAGTTGCCTTCTTACTCCATCAGGAAAAAAAATCAAAGGGCCATAACTCCAGCATAGTCTATCATTCACAATGAAAACAGCAGATGCACAAGTTCCCATGGTAGGTGGGCTCCCATTCAGCTCAATTGGTAGAGAATTGTATGGGTAGTAAAGGACACAACATTGCTTCTTCTGAGATACAGAACAACACCCTGATTCCAGTAACTTTCCCCAACTTTGTTTTTGGAGATCTAATAATAGCAAGATTTAAACTCATTTGAAAAAAAAGGACATATTTTCATTGCAACTGACACCTGATGACAGCCAAAGTACTGATGACATAGTGAATAAGGCTATACCAAAGGCTCCACCTTTGATTTGTAAACTGAATTTTGTCAAACAACAGGTGGCTGACATAACAAGAGGGCCATGATGGCCCTTTATCATTCCACTGGCTGATAAGTACAAACTACACACACCAAACATTACAATTCTAGGCCAAATGGTTTCCAACAAGAAGACTTATACAGTTTTCTCTATAAAAGCCCATGTGAAAGTTGTGACCCCAGGGCATGTCCATTTTTGGCCTATAACTATGATCTCAACCTATAATCATGAGCTATAGTTACTTGAATCCTAGTAGAGGTCAACAAGATACAGCCACATACCAAATAATACAGGTCTAGGCAGTATGGTTGTAAACAAGAAGTTTCCTCAATAAAACATGACAGACGAGGCTTATTTCGATTCAAGGGCCAAATTTTGAACAAATTCAGGAAAGATCCACTAGATAAAGCTTTGTGCCAAATTCGGTAGCCCTAGGCCTTACGGTTAGGAACAAGGAGATTTTTAAAGTTTTCACTATAAAAACCCATGTCAAAATCATGACACCCTCCCACCCCAATCCTAGGACAGGGCCAATTTTGGCCACAGGGCTGCAATTTGAAGAAACTTAGTAGAGATCTGTAAGATGAAGCTACATGCTAAATTTGGTAGCAAAAGGCCCTACGGTTTAGAACCAGAAGATTTTTAAAGTTTTCACTACATAAGCCAATGTGAAACTTGTGACCCACAGGGCAGGGCCAATTTTTGCCCCTGGGCTATAATTTGAAGAATCTTTCATGTAGTAGAGATGAAGCTACTTACCACTTTTGGTAGCCCTAGGCCATATAGTTTAGAACAAGAGGGTTTTTAAAGTTTTCACTTTATAAGCCCATGTAAAACTTGTGACCCCTGTTCCTATTTTGGCCCCAAGGGCTATACTTTGAAGACATTAAGTAGAGGTCCTTAAGATGAAGCTACATGCTACATGCCAAATTTGGTAGCCCTAGGCCTTCTGGTTTCAGATAAGATTTTCAAATATTTCCAATATTTTTTTTAGTTTTGTTGCCATAGCAACCACAGTTTTAATAGGAATCAAATTCTATCAGGACAACGCACAGACTCACAACCGACACAGGGCCATGACATAGGCTTGCTGGCCTTCGGCCACTAGAGCCAAAAATGAAGGGGGGAAAATTGTGATCCAAAGCATGATCGTCTTGTATCCATATTAATTTTGTGCAAAAACAACTTGTACTTAACCATGGCTGAGATGTCTATTTGTGCCCTGGTCAACTCTTTGGTTTTGAAAATATAATTTCGGTCTGTCCATATTGAGAATATTTGTAAAAAAGAAATGGAGTCCTACTCAAATAATTCGATTACAGGACTTTCTAGTATTCCCATGTTTTCAAAATCAATTTCCTCCAGGGTCATAAAAACACTGGATGTTCTTGTAATGGGTGATCCCACACAAAATCAGACATTTACCTTACAGGTTTGTGCAGCTTCTAGTAAAATGGTAGCCTTCCCGCACATGGGGTCCATAACTATATCCCCTGCCTGCAATTTATAATATTTGTTTCAGTGAACTGACCTATTCTTAAAATTTTTTGTATATTACTCCGCATTAGTGGAATAAACAATACTTGGAAACATATTGGGTAAGAAGGTACTGTAAATAGGTCTTGGTGACTTCCAATATGAAATAACTACTTTTTCCTACAATGTATCCAATACATCAAAAAACAGGTTCTTTACAAACATTTATTCACTTATATTTGCAATTAGATTTTTTTTTTATCAAATATAAAGCTTGAATTACAAAAGGTTGATAATTATTTCAGAGAAAAAAAAGTATAACTTTCTTTCTGCAAAGAAAAAGATGGAAGAAAACAATGTCAGCTTTGAAAATGAACATTTTCTAGATAGTCTGCTCAAGTTATTTCAGAAGTATTCTTGTCACAAGCAATATCTACTCTAGCTACAATAGTTCAAAAGTGGACAAGGGCATGACAAAGGAAGTTGTTATTTGCAGGTAATAAGTTAATAAATGGTACAGCATGATGAAACAAAAATATGTGAGCCGCGCTCTGGCAAAAGGGGGCTTAATGCATCTCCATGATGCATAATATCAAGCAAGCCATCACATAGTTATGGATCCATAATAGCCACTTTTTTTAACAGCTGACTTGATCGTGAGCTAGGTACTTGGACATACAGAATATTGACAAATAGAGAAAAGTTTTGGCCCAGGTCAGCCTGCGCAGGCTGACCTGGGTCAATACTTTTCGTAGAGGCATTAAGCTCCCTTTTCACACAGCATGACTCATATATCTAAATCAAGTCTGTTAGCAAATGTCTGACATCATTCTGACCTTTATGTGAGCTAAGTCTACCATTATTCTGCAGATGGTTGATCTCAGACCATGATGTTTTATGTATGGTCTTTTAGACAAGGGCTCCCTGTAAAAGATAGATGTTGATTTCTTTGAATTTGATGTTATAGAAACAAAATCAAATCAATAATCAATAGATACAAGTATAACTGCCAAAGATAGCTTTTGATAACATGTATAGGAAAAAGTGCAACTGCTTGTAGAAAGGAATCTCTCTTTCTCCTAAATTGTGTTCAAAATTGTTGCAATATGAAGGTTGCTCTTGTACAGAATGTTTCAGCAAAGTGGACAGTGCAGAACAAAGATCAGACAGCATGTTTTGCAAATAATCATTTGTAAGTTACCGGTAACATAAATTTAATTCACTTTTTTTCTCAGAGGCCCACAACACAGGTTTATGTTTGAGTGTGAAGCAACAACTACAGTTTTCCAATCAGGCATAGGCATGCATATAATGGACTCAAGCAAAAGAAATTATGTGTTAATTTGTGAATTTATGCCCTTTTAATAAAAAGCGTTTTATTTCAATTATCCTCAGTCAACAAGAATTGACTATGTGCCATATAAACTTATTTTGGCTGTTATTGCATTAAGATAAAAAAGTGTATAAACCTCAATCGTCTGCCACACAATCCTGACTTTTAACAACCTAAGGAGAACGACTTTAGAAAACACTGTGGAAAAAGGAGAAAATACTGGTGACCAGCATTTTCTCCTTTCCCTACAAAGCTTTCTTTCGCAAAAGCAAGTGTTAATATTTGAGTCACATTTTGTGACTACAAATGCTTTGTTGTCTGGTAAAGTGTTAAAAGAGTCAAGTCTTACCTTGATATAGGTATTCCCACCACCATAGCTTCATCATTTATATGTATACATCTGCAATAGAAATAGTCATTTTATCTCAGACTGAGAAAAGTGCTTTACCTTTTGAGTATACATGTACATTCAAAACAAGTTTATTCTAAGAAACTGTTAACTATTTACCAGACAACAAAATTTTAGATTTCTCCAAACTGAAAGCATTTACACACAAAACATTCAATGAGGCTCAAATGATGGAATTTGTTTTTGTTAGGATGGGATAATATAGTAGGAAGACAAAAAAATGCTCCTTTTCCCACAATCTTTCCAAAAGCCTTCAAAACAAAGAATTGGCTGGTAAAGATGTTAAGTAAAAATTAATTCTTTACCAAACAACAAAACTTTGGACAGGACCAAATTGAAAACATTTGCAGACAACAAATTAAATGTACATGTAGTTCAAATGATCATTACATTGTTTCTAAAACTTTCTCTTGCAGGGTTGTTAAAAGTCTCGGTTGTTTGGTAAAGGCTTAAGTAACTTATTCGATTTATTTACATTCAAGAGGAATGTTACATCTAATCTTGATCTACTATGTCAACAACACCCAACATAATTGTGATTGGCACTCTAATTTTCCTATCAATACTTACAGTTCAAGTTTTGGATTTCTCAGATCTGTTCTCCATCCCATGAGCTTACTTATAAGCACACCCATTTGTTTTACTGTTAACTGAAATATTATCAAAGAATAAAAAAAATACTACAGAATAATTTATACAATCTGAGCAACATATAAACACATCTATTTTAGTAAGAGTACTGGCTAAACTGACTTGACATTTTCATATTCTTTTCATGACAAAATTAGGATTTACAAGGCACTGAAAATCAATGAAAAAACTTTTCTCATAAAAAAATGTGATAAAGACAGGAGAAGGATTAAACAGTGTTCCAATCATCAAATTGTAGACAAAGTTTTGCATGTATGTGAACCATGCTCTGACATGGAGGGTTTAATACATCTCCATGATGTTCATATTATATCAAGCAAGTCTTCATAGTATAATGGATCCATAAAATCTAATTTGTCTAACAACAGACTATACCATGAGGTAGACTGGTCCTTTGACATGCAGAAAATTGACCAGTAGCAAAAAATTTCGACCAAGGTCAGTCTATTGCACTGAGCAGGCTGACATGGGTCCAGGTTTCATTTACTTCTAGAGCCTTAAATAAATTAAATGGACCATTTTCAATCTGAAAACAGAACCCGATGTTGCATCAAAAGGATGTTTGGACCTGTATATACCATGAAATATCAGACATTTTAGATCCAAAATCAGTCTGCAGGTTTTCAGTTGTCTGATCTTGACCTACACTATACTAATGAAATAGTAATTAAGTTGGGCTAAGTGCCTTACAAACTCTTGTTCAAAAATAAGCACTTAAACAAAGCAAAATGATGTGCAATCCTAGAATTTAGGTTTAGAAAAGAATTAAGAATTGTTCATAAATACAGCCTAGGTTCATGAATACCAGGAGAGAATTACCTGAGGGCTAAGTTTGTGCTTGACAGATCCAGAAAATTTACAGGAAACTCTGAATGTTGTGCTTCTTGATGGTATTTCTTTCCAACTTGCTTCTCCCTCTGAATCAGTTGCCTTTCTTCTAGTAATGTTGTCCGAGTCTTTAAAATCTGCATGGCCAGTCTCGCCGTGTTTGTTCAAGGAAATTATCTGCTCATTCTGTGAACCAGATTGTTCTTCTAGATCTATACTAGTATTGAGTGTGCCATCAATTTTAGCTCTCTTGTTCGAAATTAAATGTACTTTTTTGCTTTTTTGTAAAGTCCTTTCAGATTGTTCTAAGTTTTCATATTTATTGATATTAGTCACTTTGTAAAGGACTTTCAGGGCCTTTTCCCACAAGCATTGTTTGTTCAGTTCAGTATGGATGTATGTTAAAAGTTCCCTCCTACCTGAAATAAATACACACAAATGGAATCACAGAATCTTTAGAATCTTTATTAACCTTTTACTACACAAATCCAGAGTTTTAATGACCTAAAGGGAGATGGCATTTGAGAACATTGTGGGAAAAGGAGAAAATGCTGGTTACAAGCATTAACCCTTTACCACACAATCCCTTGTTTTTGTTACCTCAAGGAAGAAGGCTTTTGAAAACATTGTGGGATAAAAGAAAATGCTGGTAACCAGCATTATCTGCCTTTCCCACAATATTTTCTACTCTTTAACCCTTTACCACACAATGACGCCTTTTAACGCCCCTGAAGAAGAGGCCTTTTGAAAACATTGTGGGAAAAGGAGAAAATGCTGGTAACCAGCATTTTCTCCTTTTCCCACAAAGTTTTCTACCCCATCAAAGAAAAGTTGCGTCATTTGAGCCACTATGAAATTGTTGTCTGCAAATGCTTTCAATTTGGATAGGTCTTAAATTTTGCCGTGTGGTAGAGGGTTAAAAGACAAATACAACCATTTAAGCCACATTAATTTGACATCTGGAATTGTTTTGCATTTTAAAAAGGTCCAAAATAATCATCACTAGGAAAAGGGTTAACTGACTACCTCCTGGATATAAAGATTTGTCAAAATGAACAATTTCTCCAATTGTCACACTGTTTTCCTAGCTATCTTGACACACAAGTTCAATTTGACAGTTCTTTTCTTGTTAAGCTTGAGATCGAAACGTGGATGCACATAGAGTAAATTACTTTGATGAACTATTCTCACTATCTTGTTGAGAAATGCAGTGTCAATCACTGGAAAGAGTGATGTCAATACACCATTACCCCCCAGGAAATATCACATAGCCAAATCTGAAGCTTAGTATTTATTAAAAATATCATCTTTCTTTCAGAAAAATGTATTCTAGTATTTATTGGGTTGCCTTTACCCTTCACCAAATGCCAAATTTTTAGACTTTTTCAAATTGGAAATTGAATGTGGCTCAAATGATGGACTTTCACTTTGAAAGGGTAGTAAACATTTTCAAAAAAGGAGAAAAAGCTGGTTACCAGCATTTTCTACTTTTCCCGCAATGTTTTCAATAGGCTACTTCCTTGGTTCATTGGGGATTATATAGTAATGGTGTAAACAGACTAAAGGAGTTGAAATGGACCCTATTTAACTCGAGCTAGATAATAATTCAAGACATGCAGATGGCAGGTTCTGAAACACAGAAAAGAAATAAACTTCTTAATGTCTATATCTTGGTTGCATCAAGCAACAACACATTTCTCTCCCTTCTTGTCCACATGTTTTCTATTCTATTTAAGTTTTCTTTCTGTCATATTCCTACTTTGTGTTAAACTGTACACAGTTTTCAGTATGTTAACTCTTTTACCAAAGGACAATTTTAGACTAGTCCAAATTGAAAGCATTTGCAAATGACAAAATAAGTGTGACTGAAAAATTTAGATTTGTTTTGGGAAGAGTAGAAAACATTGTGGGAAAAGGAGAAAATGCTGGTAACCAGCATTTTCTCCTTTTCCCACACTGTTTTCAAAAGGCTTCTTTCTCAGAGTCGTTAAAAGTTGGGATTGTGTGCTAAAAGGTTAAAATGGAATGTTAGTGGAAGGGGTTACATGTGTTTGATACCTTTCAATGGAGAGTTTTCCTGTGACAGGACATGGACGAAAACCCTTTCAACCGTTGTTAGAGAGTAAATCCTATTGCTAACATCAACACAAGGTTCCTGGATTTTGAAGAATACTTTACCTTCTCTTTCATTAATCTGAAAAAAAGAAATAGTTCATATTTTCTTCATCCAAAGTGCAAAGAAGACATTTATCCTTATGTGACAGAATCTTGAAGAATCATTAATAATTTATAAAAATTTGCAAAGTGCACTTTTCCTATTGTCACACTGTTTTCATATGCATGTATCGTCAAATCATGTGTTTTGACGCTCATAAGTTTTGACACCCTTTTTAAATTTTTGCCACTTTTTTTTTTTTTATTTTGCTCTAAAAGTTGGTGTAGGTTACCTCTTTGAAGTCATACCCTCCTCAACTGCACTCAATACACTCTAGGTGTATTCCCAATCATCAGCTAAACCATGAGGGAAATAAGATAAATTTACATGCCAATAAGATTTTTCCATATTTTATCTCCTTTTTTCATTTTTGCATTATTTCACTGATGTATAAACTGTCATCATTTGCACAAGTCAACAACTAAGGGAAAAAAACTGCTGTTACAAAGAGTTACCTGTATCTATTTCCTAAAGTCTTGTTACAGTGTTATAACCTAAAGTCTGTTGACTGCAATAAAGTTTCATTACACAGTCATGTGTACACCTTATAATGTTTGCAGATGTTTATTTCGATTTAAATCGAGACTACTGACGTATTAATTAGTTTTCCAGGCAACAAAGCATAATAGTGTTTTAGTTTCTCTATTTCTTTTAGAAACCTAATGTTGTGGACTGTACTCATTAGAATCACCATCAGACAGTTCTACAGAGTACCCACGACATAGAGTTTTGAAGAAAAACGATGGACTAAACGTGTGGCTACCCCCAATAATCTGTAGCCTGAGAACAACTTCAGCAGCATTTCTACTGCAGCCAGTGATAAATGAAAGCAATGACTGCCTTTAAAAAAAAAAGTCATTTCATGAACGGTTTGATATTTAGCATAGCTACGAAAACAATATGAACCCTTTGAACGTTTTCTCTAAAGCGTTCACTAATTTCATTGCAGACAAAAGTTTCGGTACCACGACCGGCTGTGCAGAAAAAATCCATGCTGCTGTCAAATTTCAGAGGTTATTATCTATAACGGAAGTTGTGCGCTCGTAACCAAATTTGTTCGACTCTGTGCGATAAAATGAACTTTTGCGTGAAAGACGTAAAGATATCGTTAGCTCTTGTTAAAGTCCATTAAAAAAAATGCTAGATTTTCCAAATAAAAAATACTCCAGGAAAGAAAAATGCCAGAATCAGCTTTATACGTTTGCAGTACTGGCGAGGGGGCGTGGAATGTCAAGGGAACTAGGGAGGTGCATAATTATACCTTTACCACAGGGGCGTAGCAGCCTGTGGGCAAAATCGCAGTTGCGTACACTTTGCAGAAAGAAGAGACAAATTTACCCAAAAGAAAGTCACCAGGGGCCACCAAATAGCTTCTACAATTCCCCCCTTTTTTTTGTGGGGGGGGGGGAAGACCACCAGGCCCTCCTTGGAAATCCCCAGTCCCCTCTCTCGGGACTTCGCTCCTCGGATATACCTTCGGTATTACTTTTGCGTTCACTTTATTTTGGGCTAATTACGCCCCTACCTGGACCCCTCATTTTTCTTAGCTCGATTCATTGCATCTTTGTGGAGAGTGTAGATCAAAATCAGGATGCACACAAGCTATGCCGCCCGCTACGGTAAACCTTTTTAGGCGAAACGAACTTTGAATTGCCATGTTAGGGTTTTCAGTGATGGCTGTAAATAGATCTCTACATCCTATTTATTTAGGAGCGTACAGGTTAAGGCTTGTTGGGGTTTGCCTGAAATAACATCCCCAAAGTCCCATCAAACCCTTTATCAAACAATCCCATTTCATAATGGCCTAGAGGAGGAAGGCTTCTGAAAACATTTTGCCGCGAGATTTTCTACCCTTTCAAAGCTAACCCTATGTCATCCACGCGTATTTTGTCCTCTTTAAGGGGTAGGCCAAAAATACGCAATTTTTTTCTTACGAAATGGACGAAATTGATACCTACTTGATATCATTTCAATATGTTTTTAATGAAAATTGCATGATTTATGCACCTTTTCCTCATAATTTAGCCTATCAATGTTCTTTTTATCCTTTAGTTAGAAATTTTGGTGATGAAAATGGCGGGCGAAATGGAAGTGTTTGATGAAATTGAAAATAAATTGAATTCTCCTTTTCCCACAATGTTCACAAAAGCCCTTTACAGGGTCATGAAAACTCGGGATTGTGTTATGAAGGGGTTAAGGTTCTTCTTGACAATTATTAGAAAGTTTTTTTGTATCATAACCTATTACCTGCGTTATATTTTAAACCTACGATTTGCATCACTACGTCCATTTCGTAACAAAATTTACAAAAAAAGTATGACTAGTTCTATATAACAAATATTTATTTGTGTAATATTCTTTCCAAATTTATTATTATAAATTACAAGTCTTTTTTATTTCAATTCAGTAGAGATGGCCGATTTTCATTTCGCCCACCGATTCCATTTTCTAAAAATTCACATAGTAAGAGAAATAGACTGATAAAACTATGACGAAAAAGTGCTTTAAAAATCAGTCTAAAACGATTCAAGATTATTGCAGTATTTCTCTTACATAACTATTTTCTACCCCACTTTTAATCTGAAATTAATGTCCTGATAAATTCCATTTCGTCAAGCGATTTCCACTTTACGATTTCGTAGCATACATGTAATTCCATAAGGGGTGTGAACACAAATATGACAAGTTCGTATATTATTCTTTGAAGGATTTACAGAGAATATAATATATCTGCTCATTATTATTATTATTATTATTACTATTTGTTGTTGTGTGCTTTATCAATTTGATCCACCAGTTCCATTTTGCCAAGAAAACGGCATAGGAAATAAAACGAACAGGATTCTTCCTAAAACTAAGGCAGCCTGTGGTGGGGTAAAACATCCCCTTCATTCATTCATTTATTTAATAATTTGTGCTACTTTTAGAAGTTCGTGTATTTCATTAACACTTTTACTTTCTTTCCACTCAGTTTACACTGATTTTTGTCAATGGGAAGTTTTGTGTGGCACGAACCGGAAACCGGCTTAAATTATGAATAATTTTATGGTCAAAGGGAAAAAACTCGTACATACTGACATCACTTTTTAATGACAGAGTTACGTCCCTTATATTTGTGGCCGGCAATGAACCAAAGACGAATAAACATTATTGCAGTTTGTGAAGACGATCTGTATCTAAAAAAATGTTCGTAGAGCTGTCATTATTTCTGGTCAAGTTTAAGACAGGATTGTAGATGCTGCTACTTCTGAAAATATCATGACAGTAGACAAAAGAAAGAAAAACCAATTGCAGAAGTGGTTACTATTTTGTAAACAGGTGGTTGTCTCCCTTGTATTTCGTCACATTTGTAAACAAAGGCGACCGCCAAAATTTGAACTTGGAAGTAACAATTCGGTTATCAAAGTAAGAGCTCACACAAAATATAAATATAATTTTTATATTAAAATTTATCAACTGATGAATGTATACGATAAATAAGCTTTCTTATCTTACAATTTAAACTTATAAACAACGACATGTTTTCGTTCAGCTAGGTTTTCGAGGTTATTAACAAATATCGTTAATATGGGCTGAATTGTCAAAATCAAATCATTTCTTCGATCATTGACCGTAAGAAACAGGGGACAGAAAGCGAAAGCATACATGAATCTTCCAGGCTAATAAATGGAGATGAAAGCTATGTTTTTTTCCCCGATGTTATTGATGTTGATTCCATTTCAGATCCCCCCATTTTTTTTTTTTTTTTAGTGGAAAGGGGTTAAAAGAGTGGAGGTCACTCTCTATTAATTTGAGCACTTAATCCCTTTGACAATAAATTGTTTTAAAATAACGCAACAGCATCCTGCCTTTGACAAAAATACCAGCGGGTAAAACATAACTTTATGAATCAGCACAGACTAAACTTGGATGTACTTATGAGCAGTCTGATCTTGAATCTACACGGTCCAATCAGAACATTTTTCCAAATGAAAACTCCTTTGAAATAGCAAAGATTGGGTTTTTAAAATCGGCTTGAAAGTTTCATTTTACTTATTTAGCAGGATGAGGGTTAACAGAGTGTCCGGGTTTTTCGATAGACCATATGGGTATAAATTAACCTTGCACCGGTTCTTAAAGTTTTGGTGTGACTGTTTGTAATAGTTGGAAAAAAGACTATTCCGAGGGGGGGGGGGTCAATAATAAGGGAGAGTACTCTTCATAGCTAATGGATAAATAGATTGTACGAGTTTTTTCCCTTTGACCATAAAATCACAATGGAATCTGATTATGACCGTTTCCAGACCCGAGACCGATCCACATTGATATTTAGGAGCTTTAATTTCTCTCGTTTCCTTTATTCTAGTCCAGTTTTGATCTATTAAAACGTCTATTTCTTCCCCTAGATCTATTGCCTACTATCATTATTTGCAATTTTGCTGTAGACCTGGGTCAACTAAAATTTGATTTTCTTATTACATGTAGTTGGCTGGTTAAGACAGGAGGCCTACCTTCGATTTGGAGGGTAGCTCTGTTTTTATTTTGTTTTGTCTGGAGTGCTCTACGCTCTAGCCCTTAGCGGAGAAACAATCACAAGTATCCTTTGTTTTGGAGGTGGAGAAGGGTTTGTTAATCCTGTCTCAAGTGGGATTCGGGGGACCTACCTCCGAAAAAAAAAATAATTTCCAGCGATTCTGACGCATTTTCAGACCAGTTGTGCTAGTGGAACTCAAATAAATAGACTAGATCTTTTTTTCAATAAATACTTGCTGAGTTACATAGATCTAGATGTACTGTAAGCGGTCGAAACAGTGGTCCGGCCATGGCCGGACTGCCGATGACAGCCTTGATCAGAAAATCATTTCAGGGTGGTTGAAAACACGGGCTTGTTTGGTTAAGGGTTAATACGTATATAACAAAATGCAGGTACCGCTCTCTCTCTGTCTCTATTTTCTCTCTCTGTCTCTCTGTCTCTCTCTCTCTCCCTCTCTCTGTCTCTCTTCAATGTCGAATATATTTAATTAATACATATAACAAGATACAAGTACCCTCTTTCTCTCTCAACCTCTCTCTCTCTCTCTTTTTCGCTCTCCAGGTTACCTCTTTTCTTTCCTATATATCTCTACTTGTAGTGAAAGGGTAGATCTCATTATGATTCGACTTTAAAAGTTTTTATTTTAGGAGAAGGCTTTATTATTTTTGTCTCCAAACGATGTTTATGGAATCTTAATGTCTGAATTAGTTTTTAAATTTGTTTTAATTATTGGGGGGAGGATAACACTACGACAAAAGTTTCTTTCTTTCTTCGAATGCCTGTAACAAAAATTTACCTAGATTTATAGTTTCTTTCCTATTATTTGTTTTCAAGAGAGATACGAATTTGAACATACTGTGTTTTTTATAATGATATTTCTTAATAAATTGTTGCCTTAAATTTTGAAATTTGATGCACTTTAAAACAAAATGAAATTCATCCTCAATGTTGCCATTGTTGCATAAATGACATAATCTTTCAGAACGCGGCTTACGATCTCTTCCGTATCTTAAGCACTCAATATTCAAATTATGCGCGCTTACTCTTAATTTGGTAAGACATACTCTTGCTTTATACGAGTCGACTAAATTTAAATATGGTTCGTACGAAAAGTTTTGTTTCAGATACACATAAACTGGTTTTAAAACTTCATTTTTAGATAAATAAGCATTCCACTTCTGCTGAAAGCAGTCAATTAACCTCTGTTTAAAATGATTGAGAAACATTTTGACGTTTAAATTTTGCGGATTATCGAATGCATATGCAAAACCGTACATGTATAATAAATGTTGAACATTGTGTAACCATCCTTTAAAACCACGATGTAATCTTTGTTTAGCGTCTTCATAAACTCTTTGTAAAATAATATTGTCAGTATCCAATAATTGTATGTATATGTAATTTATGATCCCTGTCTACACTAACGATATAATTTTACCCAAACACATAGAACCTGCACACAACTTCTTTCATCTGGTAACAACCCACTTTAGAATAAAAAAAGGTATGTGTAAAAAGGACGGATGAGCCTCTTCTTTGCTTGACACAATGTCTTAACCCTAAGGCTGCTGAGCGTGACTCACTGACCTTAGGCGAAAAGTGTAGATCAAGATCAGACTGCACAGAATGTACAGTCTGATCTTGATCTACATTGTCCGTTAATGAGATTTTTTTCCCCCAAAAATAAGTTCGAAATAGCATTATTCGGGCTTTTACTATCGACTTGAAAGTTTCATTTCACTTATTTAGCAGGATAAGGGTTAACATATGGTCAACTTAAACCTTCACTTCATCCTGATTGCCCACACTGTAAAATCCTTCCCCAGGGTTCTTATCTCTTTACCAAACGACAAAATTTTAGACTTGTCCAAATTGAAAGCATTTGCAGACGACAAAATAAACGCAACTCAAAAATTTAAACTTGATTTTAGAAGAGTAGAAAACATTGTGGGAAAAGGAGAAAATGCTGTTTACCAGCATTTTCTCCTTTTCCCACAATGTTTTCAATAGGCTTCTTTCTCAGGATCGTTAAAAGTCGGGATTATGTGGTAAAGGGTTAATAGGACAACAAAGAAACACATGCTGAGAAAACTTACGTTAGGGCTTACTGATCTCAACTTATTATCACCTGCAGATCACTTTAATTTATACTCTAACAGGCTATTTTTTGTTTTCAATACAATGTGCAAAATGGAGCAATTGCTAGAGTACCTTAATTCATGTTGTTAATATTTTCTTGTACCTGACACGAATGTTCTTAAAGTTGCCGACTCAGATTATTTCAGGCAGTGATGGTAAACCCTTTACCAAACAATCCCTGGTTTTCACGACCCTGAGAAGGAAGCCTTCTAGAAAACATTGTGGGAAAAGGAGAAAATGCTGGTAACCAACATTTTCTCCTTTTCCCACAATGTTTTCTACCCTTCCCAAAACAAATTTCAATTTTTTAGCCACATTTATTTTGTCGTCTGCAAATGCTTTCAATTTGGACAAGTCTACAATTTTGTCGTTTGGTAAAGAGTTAAGCAGCACCCTTTTCCTTATGGTCGAACTCTTTTGGATTCTTTCAGTACAAGATGCACTTTTCCTTACACAGAGGGGTTTATAGCATTTCTGGATGTGAAACAGTACTGTATTCATCAACTTTTCAAAATACACACTATGTTCTAATTCTAAATTCTAAGACTAGCCATCTGATTGGTGAATGTCTCAGCCAGTGGGGGCCATTCCTGTGAATTAAATTGTCTTCCTTGCCAGATAAAGACTAAAGGTAACCAAATAACAGATTGGTCCTTTCACCTGTATTCCTTTATGCTTGTTTCCCTTGGGGATGTTGCAATACATATAATAATGATTTATGATATATGCGTAAGGTCCCCATGTAATTCAAATCAAATTCTGTTCTTAATCATCACAAACTACATATTGATTTGTAAAACAGTCTAAATAGATTTACTTGAAATATCATCTGAAGAACACAGCTGTTCAGTGCAATAAAATCAAGGATAACAAGCATTCTGATAGTATTGCATAGTAATACCGAGTCCCCTACCGGCCGTATATATCACTGGCAAGTATAGTTTGTGAAACTCTGTGGAGGAGAAAGAACATATCTGACCCCCTTTCAGAATTATAAGCATTGTGTCTGTCTTTGTATGCAATGCTTTAATGAAAGCCAGATATATAAACATTTTTCCTTGTTAATGTAAGTTAACTGAAGAAGTTTTACTAAGACAAGATGTGTTTGTGAAACACAAATGCCCCCGTAAAAGCAAATTTTCAAGGCCCATAATTTCGTCAAAAATCAGTGGACTGGAACGAAACTCGAACTTGATCATATATGGGTGTGCATGCAATGGTGGTAAATTCACATACCAAAACATAGCTCAATATCTGCCAGCGTTTAGAAAAAAAGTCGGGGTAACTGTTTTTTCAGTGAAATTTTCTAAGTCCAAGGCCCATAATTTCATCAAAAATCAGTGGACCGGAACGAAACTCAAACTTGATCTGTAACTCATTGTGGTTGACTTACACTCCACAAATCAGCTCAATATCTGCCAGTGTTTAGAAAAAAGGTCCAGAAAACTGATTTGCAAGACTGACAGACAAACGGTCAGACAGAGTGCAAACCTAAAGTCCCCTTCGGCTTTGCCGGCAGGGGACCAAAAACCAAGTAATCCCCATTTTAGTATTGGAGAAGAATCAAGGGAAATAACTGAAGAATGGCCCTCGTTAGATGGCTTTTCTTGGAATTTATAATTAATATTGATGTTATATAAAGTCTCTGTGATCCTTTCTCTCTGTAAATACCAGGGTTTGTATGAACAGAAACTTGAATACCAAGCAATGCAATCATTTTATTACAAAGTTTAACAATGAACACATCAAACAGCTTGTTGCCATTTATAAGCATGCAAAAATCTTAAACTTTTCAACAGCCATGGGAAACATGAGTAAATTTAACAGATGGTATAGATTAAGATCAACCCATATTCTGCACAGGTACAATAAATAAATCCACAACTTGTTTCCAAACGATGACCTAAGAAATCTGTTTATTTGCAGTAGAACAGTATTCTAACATAATTATTGCCACCTGCAAACCACTTTTTTTCCTCTAGTAGCTGAAAACATCGTGGCAAAAAGAGATATTGCTAATAACAAGCAATTTTTTCTTTTAACGCACTGTTTTAAAACATGTCAACTATCGAAGGATATCTGAAAATTATCTGCTGTAAATTTGTTTTGAATGCTGAAGAAAAATGTTATAGAGCAGCATGGTCAACATGCAACAAACACAATCGCATTTAAGCAATTGATACACTAGTTTTTGGACCTACTAAAAATTACATGAACTATTGCAAAGAAGAGACAAATATATACAATCAAAGCACTCATCCAAAACTATATAGGAATCATTGCGGGTAAAAGAGTATCGATTGTATTGAGACTTGAAAATTAGTGATTGCTACTTTTCTTTCAATATTTTCAAAAACTGTCAGCTATAAGCATTAATTCATATGGTAAAAATTATATCTTTACCAGACAAGATGAATTTATACTCGTCCAAATTTGAAAGAATTTCAAATAACAAAGCAAATGTAGTTAAAATGGTAAACATGGCAGGAAAAGGAGGAAAAGCTGGTTACCAGCACTTTTTTCTTTTTCGGCCATGTTTTCAAAGGCCTTCTTCTTAGGGGTAATAAAAACATGGAATGAGTTAAACCCTTTACCATTTGATAACTCTTGACTTAGAATGACACTAAAATCCAGAAAAAGAATATTGGACAATGTTACTATAAGAAGAATAAAAGAAATTCATTAACAGATGCACATGTGTTCCTCAATGAGATGTTTTTTTTTAACAAGGTACATGTATATTTATGATGCAGTCTGTAGCAGATGTCTCACTCTATGACAAAGATGAAACTTTACTCTATACCAGAAACAAAATTTTAGAGTTGTCTACATTGAAAGCATTTGCCAGCTACAAAGTCAGAAGCACTCAAACTATTTGTCTTTGAAAGCTTAGAAAACATTGTGAGAAAATGAGTACATGCTGATTACCTTAATTTCTCCTTTTTCCTGTAATGTTTTCAAAAGCTTTTTCACGGGACTGTGTGGAAAAGGATTCATCCTTACAGTACTAAGCATTACTTGGGATGCTTTTGTAGGCAGTGTTGATCAAGACCCCTCTGTAGATAATGATTTGACATTGGCCGGCATTTTGTGAGACTGCCTATACAAACTAACATAAAATTGAAACCTTTAGGTCTATTTCCCAGACAGAAACCATCCACCTTCTTAATCTCGGACCTGAATTGTTAACTCTTTACCACACAACCTCATATCTTTGAAGCCTGGGGAAGAGGACTTATGAAAACATTATGGGTAAATAAAAAGTACTGGTTAACAAGCATTTTCTTCTTATCCTTCATTTTTTTCTACACTTTCAAGGACAAATCTCATCATTTTAGCATTATTTACTTCGTCTCCTGCAAATACTTTTAATTTGGAGAAGTATACAAACTTAGTCATCTTGGACAGACTTAGAGTCTAGTCAAACATTTTCATCAATGAAAAAGAAAAATAACATGTAACAAGCATTTTATATTGTGTAAAGTGATTAAAAATGTCAACAAATTCAATAAATCAATTACCAGTAAATGTTTTAAGTTATAAAGATAAAATCTGAGTTGAAAAAATACACACACACATTTGACAGAAAATCAAAATCTAAACTTTTCTTTTACACAGAAGATAGATATAAATACAAGAATATTTTGTGGCAGACAAAAACAGGTTTACATTATTTCTTCAATGAATCCTTATTGTGGTAGGTACAGCTTTAGTTGCTTTTTCAGACAATAGAGAATCAAATCAGACTGCACACAGTTTTTATTAAAATCTTGGATCTACACTGTACATAAACTGTCCAGTATTTTGATGGATAATCTGGTAAAACCAAACTTAAAATTGCTATACACAAATATCTGTTTGATTTATTTAGCAGTACAAGGCAATATCCACCAACCTTTCTAAGTCTAGTTCAAGAATAAAATGGTTTAGCCGATCAGAAGTTGTGTTACTTTTGAACTTAGAAAAGTTTTGAGAATAAACAAAGAATGTTCTTAAGAATGGTTGGTGAATGAGGACCCAAGTTTCTATATTCACAAAATAATTCAGTTGTTTCACATGATCATTTATGCAGATGGTGTACAATTGCTAATCACAAAGTCACTCGATTCACCCTAACCATGCCTCGAGCACAGAGGAACTGTATTAAACTACAACTCCATCATAGTCTCTGCCCACTGTTGCTTAAATCAGTAATATATCTCTTTGCATTATTATGCTGGCAAAAAATGCATTATGCATAAAAAAAATCTTACCAAAATATTCAGACATTCCATATTGTCAGGTCTAGGAATAGTCCTGCGTCTATATGATTATGGAGCAAAACATTAAGATGCCCCCCAAAAATACAAATTATTGGGTTGTGTGTGATTATCCTAATTAATAAATAAAATATAAATCTAAACTCTGCGTTCAAAGGCTGTGCAGTACATCATCTATTTAAGCTGTTCCAAAATGCACTGAAAATTGCTCCTAGCATGCTACAAGTTTACAAATTTTCCATTCCCAATATTATACATGTAGTTTTAAATATTAACCTCTTGCAAAACTCTGTTAAAAACACTATGGCAAAAAATAGAGATAGCTCATAGTAATTTCTCATATAGCTACAATGTTTTCACATGCATTGAAACTGCATTCATATTGATTATCTCTTTTTCAAAAGGAAGTTCTCGAAGCAAGTTGCCTCATGTAGATTTGTTTCAGATGGTAATGGGTTAACAATCATGATGATCCCTCACACCAAAGAGGCACTTTACAAATACTAGCTTATTATATCATATACAGCATCTCTAACAACTTTACATTTTTTCAAAATGAACCTTGCTCTGGCAAAAGGAGGGCTTAACCCTTTACCACACAATCCCGACTTTTAACGACCCTGAGAAAGAAGCCTTTTGAAAACATTGTGGGAAAAGAAGAAAATGCTGGTAACCAGCATTTTCTCCTTTTCCCACAATGTTTTCTACCCTTCCCAATACAAATTTCAAATTTTCAGTTACTTTTATTTTATTTTCTGCAAATGCTTTCAATTTGGACCAGTCTAAAATTTTGTCGTTTGGTAAAGAGTTAATACATCTCCCTGATGCATTATACCAGGCAAGAAGTCACATAACTATGGACCACTAAAGTCCAATTTGTTTAACAACCAACTGAATCATACGGAAGACCAGTCTTTTCATGTGCAGAAATTTTAAAGATAGCAAAAAAGTTTCGGCTCATTTCAGCCTGCACCGACTTCACAGGCTGACATGGGTTTGATAATTTTTGTGGATGCATTAAACCCCCTTCTCACAGCACATGGCTCATTAAATTTTTACAAATCTGAAAAATTATTTTCCATATTCCAAGCACATTACAAGCATCACAACTTATACAGTCTAACTCTTAACCAGACAAAATTTTAGATGGCCCAATATGAAAGCAACTGAAGAACAGCAAATTAAAAGTGGTTTGCCTTTGAATAGATAGGAAACATTCTTGGTATAGGAGAAACTGCTGATAACCACAATTTAAGCTCTACTGGCTGAAAGCCAGCAGACCTTATGTCATGGAGTGGTTTCTGCTGTCCCTTCATCTGTCCATTTGTTTGTCTGTCTGCTAGTCTTTTTCTCGTTTACACAATTATGTCTGCATTTGTGGTTTGATTTTCTTGAAACTTGCACAGTTTATTTATACCATCAACAGCTCAAACACTATTGACTTTGAAAAAAATCTGACATTCAGTAAGGGTAAAGTAGCCATTTAAAGTTGAAAATTTGCATTTCTTGTTTACACAATTATGTCTGAATTTCTGCTTCGATTTTCATAAAAATTGCACAGTTGCGATCATTAATACCTTGAACCCTATTGATTTTGAAAAACTCTGACAATTTATACAGGAAATGTACCCGTTTAATTTGAAAATTTTCATTTCTTGTATACACAATTTAGTCCACATTGTTAATCCAATTCTTTTGAAACTGGCACAGATCATTTGTACTATCAAGGGAATGAGCTCTACTAAAAATAAAAAAAATCCAGCCATAAGTTTAGGAAAGCAGCCATTTGATGACTTAGTCTTGTTTACTCAACAAAGTCCACATCAGTGGTCACATTTCTTTGAAACTTTAATATAATGAGTACTTAAACCCTATCAAATTTGGCAGGATTCAAAATGTTTGGATAATAATGATATAATGATGTATTCAAGAAAATATGCAAAATCACTGCCAGTAGAACAATTCAGGCCCTCAAGGGCCTCTATTTTCCTTTTCACACAATATTTTAAAATGCTTTCTTCCTCAGGGTTGTTAACACATGGGACTGTATGTTTAACTGTTAACAGCATTATGCAGCTACAAGTATGGCCAAAAACAGCTGGTTCCAAATTGTTTTATATAACAGAAAATGTCCCGATGTCCAAATAAAAGGCATATTTTTGCCCTCAAAGAGTAACTTCTCTTTATTTCTTAAACCTTTATTACACAATCCACACATTGAGGAAAAAGTATTTTCTTCTCAACCTGCAATGTTTTCTACCCTATCAAGGACAAATTTTGTCATTGTGGCCATCTTTATTTTGTTGTCTGCAAATGCTTTCAATTTGTACCAGTCTAAAATTATATCATTTGGTAAAAAGTTAACTAAAAGTCACTTTGTTCGCATTCATTAGAATAACCTTATTAGGATCATTCTAATGAGTGCTCTTACGAACGAAGTCCGTAACAAAGAAACAAATAAACAAATACATGGCTGAAATACAAACCGCATCAGGCAGGATTCGAACCCATGGTGGACAAGATCCTCGTTTTGCGAGGTTTAAAAGACCAATACCATAACCACTGAGCTAAAGAGATATCTCCCTAACGCAGCTGTCAGGTATTGTATTTAAATCGGGACGAAGCCATGCATGAAGGAGTGGTCTCCCGTAACACACCCCCTCTTAAAGTCATCATTTATTGATGACTCAAAGCCTTATTAGGCAGTAAGTCTATTATTTAGACAACAAATGTCCGTTTTTGGACAACAAATGGGATTAATGGCTCAATGGGCAATCCCGGACGAGCCCCCATCTTACGAACGAAGTCCATAACAAAGAAACAAATAAACAAATACATGGCTGAAATACAAACCGCATCAGGTGGGATTCGAACCCATGGCGGACAAGATCCTCATTTTGCGAGGTTTAAAAGACCAATACCATTTATAAGCATGCAAAAATCTTAAACTTTAAGCTAAAGAGGTATCTCCCTAACGCAGCTGTCAGGTATTGTATTTAAATCGGGACGAAGCCATGCATGAAGGAGTGGTCTCCCGTAACAGTGCCCATAGCATAGGTTTTAGTCACAAAATGATGATTGAACTCTTTAAATAAACAACAAAATTTTAGACTGGACCAAATTGAAAGCATTTGCAGATGACAAAATAAATGTTGAATAAATTAGGAAATATTCATTTGAAAGGGTAGAAAACATTGTGTGAAAAGGAGAAAATGCTGGTTATCAGCATTTTCTCCTTTTCCCACGATGTTTTCAAAAGCCTCCTTCATCAGGGTTGTCAAAATCTGGGATTGTGTGGTAAAGGGTTAAAAGTTTGATAACCCCTTTTTCCTGGACTTTTCAATTGTAACCAAAATCACGATCAGCTTTTTTCTAATGAACTTTCATCATCTTCATACATTGCATCCAGTGGTTCACCAGTAACTAGCAATCCTTTGTCATACAGTAAAGAAGCTATTTCCACTCTTTCTTCAACACTTGATAGCGGTAAACTGTCCACTGACACATAATCAGGGTAGTTATGAACAAGGTGTTCAACTGCTGGAGCCATCTGTAAAGGAAATGATCGATTTCAAGCAATAGTACAACACCAGTAAATCAAATACAAGTAAGACCAAGAAATCGGCTGAATTATCAGTATATTTGGTCTATTAAAATTTTTAAAAAATTCCAAACTTTTCAAACAGAACAATCCATATTTTTTGACTATGATGAAAAAGGCTTCTGAAAAGTTTTAGACTTGTCCATTTTCAAGGCATTTGCTGATAACAAATTAAATGTAGCTTATATGGCACAGTTTCGCTTTGAAAGGTTTGAGAATATTGTAGGAAATCTCCTTTTTTGCACAATGTTTTCAAAAGCTTTACATCTGAGGGTCGTTAAAATGGGGTCATTTGGTAAAGAATCAATTGGTTATACTGATATTCTATCTACTTCATCATGGTATTGATCGGTAAAAACAAGCCAATAAAGTGTCAATCACCACTTGTTGCTTTTGTGGAAGGAATATACCAAGATCAGACAGCACAGAATCTGCAGACTTATCTAAAATGTCTACTTGCCAAAATGAAACTACTGTGAGGCACTATTAACCCTTAACAAAACCCTTTACCATTCCAAAGTTTTTAAAGACGCTAAGAAAGAAAGGTTTTCCAAAATATTGTGGGTTTTGGAAATACATGTAAGGGGAAAATACTGGTAACCAACATTTCCTCCATTTTGCACAATACTTTCTACCCTTTGAAAGACAGATCCAATCATTTTGACCTCATTTAATCTACAGCCAGCACCAGCTTTTAATTTGGAAAACCTGAATTTTTGTCGTTTGGTAAAAAGTATAGCACTTATACTGTTCAGTGGTTTGACCCATTAGAGCAAGAGGCACAGTTCAACTTGCTTAATTCATCAATTGCAAACTGCTTTTAGAGAGTATAGATCAAGATCTGACAGAGTGAGCAGCCTGATCTATGATCTATATTGCACAGGAACAGATAAAGGTAGTAATTTTAGCTTAAAAGAGCAGCATCACCTTATTCACTAAAATCTATGTTGCTGATGCTCATGTTAATTGTCTAAATGAGAAAATTCTCATGGGTACCTGAAAAGAAGTTTTAGTGAATTAAACATTCACTAAACAGTCCCAATCCCCTGAGGCAGAAGACTGTTCAAAACATTAGAACAGAATAAAATGCTGGGTGACCACCATTTTCTCCTTTTCCCACAATGTTTTCTTTCCTTTTAAAGATAAATCCCACAATCTTAGCCTAATTTTATTTGTTTTGTGCAAATGTTTTCCATTTGGACAAGGCGAAATTTTGCCATTTGGTAAGGAGTAAAATTTGATAACCCCCTGTTACCTAGACCACTATATACTACCCACTTTTATGATATACTCTGACAAATATGGCATTGACAATATAATGCTTGGATCTTATTTACTGGCCATGGAGGTTGATTTCATTTACTTTATAAACTCACCTCAGGTGTAATATCTATACACTGTGGGTCTTTTTCATGATATACTCTACTGTTTTCCAAATTGTGGTAAATTCTCACTACCTCATTTTCTGTCACTAATCTGAAGTAAAGAATTCTGGGATTAAATCTGAATCCTTTCAGTAAGTTTACCATATGATCCTCTGCTAATACAACCTTGAATAATAATGTTTGTGTATACATTCTAGAGCAAAGAAATGCTGGTAACCAGCATTTTCATCTTTACCCATGTTCTCCACAGTTTCAAAGACAATCTTGTCATTTGTATCATATTTCGTTTCTATCATGCAAAAGCTTTCAATATGGTTATGCCTAAAATTTTTTTTAGCTTGCACAGTTAAAATGCTGAGCATAAAGCAGTGTTGACTGAGTAGATCAAGCTCAGACAATATTGAAAACACAGTCTGATCTTGCATCTAAACCCTTTGCTACTTAGTGATATAAAACAGAGGAAAGAGCATAGTAATTCTATCTTTTTGGACTCTTTTTCTTTATATGTTTCTAATATGAGAAAATTTGAGTTTCAGTTAAATAAATACTTTCTGCAAGCTTGCCTTGTGAGCCTATAAACTAAGATCACTTTCACTTCAAGGAAGGCAGGAGCACAAGCACACGTATATAACAAAAAGCAAAAATAAGCAGCTTCACCATAGCGTAAGTCCGACTTATACAAAGTCTGACCTACAAAAACTGATTGGCAAATTTTGAAAAATTGCAAGTGAAAGTCCATACTTGGAAATTGCAAATAAAGAGAAAAAAATCTTAAAATTTAAAGATAAGATTAACAAACCCCTGACATATTTCATTGTAAGCCCTTTTTTACATTACAAAATTTATCATTTTACAACTGACAAATTTATGAGAAATGAAAATAATGTAATAAATTTATTCAATACCTCCATGTTTTAAACATAT
The DNA here is from genome assembly GCA_946811185.2 of Hippopus hippopus. Lineage (NCBI taxonomy): Eukaryota > Metazoa > Mollusca > Bivalvia > Cardiida > Cardiidae > Hippopus > Hippopus hippopus. Next base: position 43,277,335 of record OX328097.1, read on the forward strand.
TTTATTGATTAATAATTTACAATTTGTCATAAAATACAATACAAGTAATTAGGATAGGAACGAAAGCATAGCTTATTAGGTTCATTTCCTAGTGGATAATACCTCTATGGTAAGAAAAATGCAAAAGGAAAAGTTGCTTGATAAAAGCACCTGCTCCTTTTCCCAAATCTTATCAAAACCTTTCAACTGCAAGGACATACAAAAAGCCATACTTGTACAGTAAAGAGTTAACAGAATGGTTTGAGAAACTCCTATTCTGTAATCGTTTACTTTTTCCAAACTTGGAATCCTCATACCTAATTGCACCTTTTCTGATGAGTTTTATCATTGCGTCAGGTTCTATCTCAGTTGTTCCTCTTATTGACCTAGACACTGGGTCCCAGTGTTCACCATGCCCATGGACACTACAGCTTTTTTCACCTGAAAAAAATTTCAACTAAAACTTTCAACAAAAAGTGACTTAACTCTTTATAAAAATTAAAATTTTTAGACTTGCCTACATCAAAAGCATTTGACAGAAAAAAAAATGTGTTTAAAGGGGTAAAACACTGATTACCAGCATTTCCTCTTTCACTCTCAATGTTTTTAAAAGCTGTAAACTTCAGGGTTGTTAAACTCTGGATTATTTGGTAGGAGGTTAATACGCCACAAAGCCCTTTGATTGAGATGGTACGTTCATTAGTAAAATCCATGACACATTAAGTTATTTAAGTTTGAGAGGAAATAATTCTCTATCCCTTTACCACACATTCCCACATTTTAACTATCCTGATGGAAGAGACTTTTGAAATCATTATTTGGTAAAAGATTAACAATTACTCCTTGCAGATGCCTTTTTTGTCTTGCAGAGGACCACTTTTCAAAATCACTATGGAAAAAGAAGGAATCATTCATAACAACTTTCACAACAATACTTTCTTGACTTTCAAGCCAGTACATTCAGTATCAGTCATGTCTGATACTCTTCGGTTAATTTACCAATGACATGTATTATTTTGTAATGCTCACCAAAATCTGGCCAAGTTACCACTCAGCAAATCTGTTCTAAAAAGTATACAAACATACAAGGAAACAATGAATCTCTTGCCCTAACAGTAGTTTTGAATTATAAATCTTTTAGTTTCACTGAAAGAGGCAACCTGTTACTATAACTTGACGTTTATGTAGAACATTTCAACTACAGCTTATGAATTTAAATGGTGAAGATTCTTGCCTTCTGTAAGAACAGGTGGTAAACTGTCATGAATGAACTTTTTTCCCATCTGATCACAGGCAGCATCGATTGGCAAATAATCTTGAACTAGTTTGGTCATCAAGTTTGAAATCTTCTGTATAAATGTGTCCCTGTTTGGGCTTTCCTGCATGAAAAAAAAAAAAGCGACACACCACTCAGCGAATATGAAGTACCGTATTGCTTCGGTCATAAGTCGACCTCAGTCATAAGTCGAGGTGGTCTTTTGGAGGAATTTATGAAGGATTTTGCTTGGGCTCGTTCATAAGTCGACCTGTACTTTAAGTATTGACCTGAGTCCTGCCTAGACATAAAAATAATTTGAGGAAAACCTATGACTATTAGATTTACCGGCGGTCGAAATTTTCTCCTTTTTTCCTACGGATAATAATCGGTAAATTTTCTGCCAAGTCAGATTAGGTCTAATAGATTGAATTTAATGAGCTTATAATCCTAAAGTGAAAGAATGCTGCTCAATTTAGATCTATTTATCTTACAATCCTAAATCAAACAATTTAATTTTTAAACAACGTTACATGAATAACGCTGTACGCATCCTTCCTTCTGCTGCAAAAAAGACGGAATTTATTTTATTTTGTCGCAGGTGTTTTTGTAACCATCTGTTTTGTACCATCTTTCTTTAGTACTCAAACGACGCCTGAATGCTTACTGGTTGCAAAAATTAACTCTTTACCAAACAAAAAATAGTAGACTTTTCCAAACTCAAAGCTTTTGCAGACGACAATATAAACGTGACTCAAAATTGCCATTTGTTGTCTGTAGGTTAGAACACATTTTGGGAAAAGGAGAAAAATACTGGCTACAAGTATTTTCTACTTCTCTCACAATGTTTTCAAAAGTCTTCACCAACAGGGCCATTAGAAATTAGGATTCTGTTGTAAAAGGTTAAATTGTCCAGATTGGAAATCTCAAATATATTTCTACTCATCGCTGGCCTTTACAAACATGGTGGAAGTCAACACAGGTCAACAGAACAAAACAACAATAAAAACTGGAGCTGTCACTGAATGTGACTTAATACCCCCGCCAGCGCTTTGACAGAAAAGAGTGTCAAGTTCAAGGGGAGATAATTCCTCAACCAGGAAGAGTTGACACTTGAAAATTGCATCTTGCAAATCTTCAATATATGATCAGTACATGTGCAAAGTTTCAATACAATTGAAGGAAAACTGTAGGAGGAGTTCGCGGCACAAAGTTACTAGTATTTTGTACACAGACGGACACACGGACAGACACACGGACGGACGGGCTGATTCCAGTATACCCCCGAAAACATTCGTTTTGCGGGGGTATAAAAAGTTTCTTTTGTCAATCATTTTCATGACCAGTAGACTCCGCCCCTTGCAAACGCTTCTCTTACAATCTATTGGTTGAGAACAGGTCTACTACATTTATCAGAATGTGTCAGTCAGATCCTGAGAATATCTGAATAAAACATGTGTTGGGTATGACATAATAGGCCAATATCTCATAGCATAGAGTTGTAATGCCCCTGTTTATTATGGACTTTTACAACTGTTCTGCATGAAGAACTCTGTACCCAGTTACACACTGACTTCCACTCAACACATTCATGATCGCACAGCAAGCTAATGTCATGCCTTCGTAACATGAGGTGATACTGCCTTTTTGCGTATACTTATGATTATTTGTAGAACACCTGGGCAGTCATGTCACATGTTTTGTCTGGACAGTTAAGAAATAACTCCCCTGGCAATTTTCTATATCAAGTTGTGGCCGTTGTAGATCTATAAAGAATGCACTCGAAAATGCACCAGTGAAATGGATTACCAGTGAATAAACATAAAAGCAAGGTTTAGTGTTTAAACTACGCTTTATTGTTCTTTGGGGACAACACAGTTATGGTTTTAACCATTTCCGTTATGACTTTTCAGGCCTTTGCACAAATTGCCTTTTGAAAATATATTGGGGGGAAAAAGAAGAAATTGCGTGTTAAACCACTGATACATCGGGAAAGTGTTAACCCTTAAAATGCTTTATACAACTAGACAGCGTTCAGTATAGATTGAGGTCAGTCGATACAATGTTTAGTCTGATCTTTTACCTAGACCCTTCACTTGGATGAGACATTTTGAATTAAAAAACTCTTAATATTGCAATTATTTTTGGTCTAATTTTAAGAGTGAAAATGACCACTACATTGTATGCATTTCTTATCAAATGGCGGCCGATTTTACATCGATTGTATATATGATTTTTCCGTGGGCTCTTCCATAGGTTGAGGTAGGTTTTCACGCTGATTTCTTGCTCTTTTTTTTGTCGACTTATGGCCGAAGCAATACGGTAATTCAACACACACAAAAATTGCTGCAGCAAATACAAGATTTGTGAAAGACAGATTTGTGGAAAATCAAAAACTCCTACAAACATACCAATTCTTGTACACAGAATAAAAAACTGGCTTTTTTGTGGTAAAAAATTTTGAACTAATTACTATGCCTATCAGAAAACTTTCATCCATGTCACTACTGTGTTTTTAATATGCTGCAAGCATTTTCACATTTATTTCTGTGATTTTGCAGCCTAATTGACTTATGATTGTATTCTGGGAAACTTTTACTAATGGTATTTCTACCACTTTCAACCATTTTTCGGTAAGTAAAAACATTTACTATTTTTCTGTTATATCACTGCAACAGCTAATTCATATATTTCCAGGTTTTCACCAATGCCAGACTAGAACTCTACAATGTCTTGCTCAAAGAAACTCGCCTATCACCAACACCACCAGTTGGGATTGAACCCAGATCCTCTACAGAACCAAAGCACTAACCACTGAGGATCACAGCAGCAAACCACATTGAAATTACAAATTATTTCAAAACAAGACACTATCCATGCATCTTTGGCAGTGTCAAATCCAAAAACTGGTATTGTCTTTGTCTTTTCTAAAAATATTTTCCTCTTTTGTTTTTCCATAAATGACACTGCAAGGGTAAATAATGTTTTACTGTAATCACAACAAAACACAATATAAAAACTGGTACTTACAATATCTGAATTCACTAAGCCCATGTAGTTAAGAAAGTTCACTGGAAGACCCTGTCTAAATTCTGTATCCTCTTCAGAGGCTATCTGTAATGCTCTTGGAATCAGCTGAAGCAAACGAATAGCTTATTTAAATAAACAAGAGCTTAAAATCGTTTGGGAAAGATGGCTGTGTCTGAAATAAGGAATAAAATGGTTGCTCTGTTTTCAGCATAGTCTTGTTTGTTAGTACTAGTTTTAAATTTCTATCCCAATCCAGATGAATGGACTTGGATTGATATATTAATTTATAAGTATTATTTTAAATAAATTTTGAAACAAGTTTAACTTGTTTCAAACAAATCACTATGATTGCTCCCTTGAAACCATAACCAGCATCCACACTGTGATGTGGGTACTTCCAAAGGTCACCCTGCAGTACCCCTACACCAAGGTTTTCAATGTTATAGTTTTTCTAAACATTTTCCTGGTTCTAAATTGCAAGCTATACCACTGATTGATGAAGGTCTATATATACCCACTATCTTGGTTCCCTGGTATCCTAAGTTATCTAAGCTGTAAAAAGCTCCCTATAAGGATTTTGATACAGTATTATTCAAATTGATATTCAAAAAGAAGTACACTCACAGTTTCTAATAAATCACTCCAGGAATTTTTCTGGTAACAAGAGAAGGTAATGTGGAGAGAATGAGCATCCTCCAAAGCATTTGCCTGAAAGATCAAACACGATGTCAAAATTTTCTTACGCTGAGAGAAGTATCAATGAGCATCAAGAAAGTTACTACAACATTACATTTAATATATACGTACACTTCTTAAAGGCCCAGTAAAGGCCAAAATATCAAAGCAGGTGTCATAATACATTTAAATTTAAATCATACCATTTAAAAGTATGGAAAATACTGTGGAGAAGACAGTCTGTTATCGTGTAGTTTGGGCCATATGTTAGTTGCTGGCAGAAAAGAGAACTTTGAAATCAGGCAAAAAGTAAACAAAAGCCACGGCTACTTGGCAGGTTTTAACCTAATTTTGAAATTAATTTCTCTGTCAGCAACTAACACGTGGACTGACCGTACAATGGCAGATTGTCATCTTCACAATAATTTCCATACTTTGAAATGATATGATATAAACTCAAATGCATTTAAACACCCGCTTTGTTTACATTTGGCCTTTATTGCTACTTTAATAACAAAGCATTGCAATTATGGATAATTTTATTTGAAAATGGTAGGCAATTAAAAACAAATACTGATTTGGAAGGTAAAGACCCATTTTTATGAATAGCAGAGGAACATTTTAGCACAATATTTTGACTAAGAAAAGCTAAATTATTTGGAAACAGATTTGAAACTGTGTAGATATGGATTTTTTTTTTCCTGTGTCTGATTTTATCCAAATGCAACCTATATATCTAAGTAAAAATATTCATAGGTATATAATAAGAACATGAATTGGTTAAGAATTGGGCTGAAATTATTACTACCTGATGAATTGTCCCCCTTGGAAAGTACAGTAGATCTCCAGCTTCTAGAGTTACATCTAGTATAGGTGAACCAATGTCAGCATCTGTAAAGTTGTCTGTGAAAATAAAACAGAATAAAAAGATCTTTACTGTCATGTCTTTGTCCACTTTTTTCTTCATTTTTCCTTCTCTATCTTTCGATCCTGATATTTTCAGGCAATAGACAATGCCTTAGTAGTAGGCCTGTGATTATTTTCTCTGCCCAGTTTATGCGAGAAAATCTTATTAAACTGGACACTGTAGCTCAAATATCTGATTGCACATTCTGATCTTGACCACTACACCCTAAGGCTAAGTTGTTCATGTTTAATCAATCTGTGCAGTTGATAGTTCATTTTAATTATTACCCTTTCAAAAGGTTTTTATTTACTTCTTCTGCTGCAAGTTCATTCCAGGAGGTCAAAAGAAAAGAGACAATTGGACTAGGATGTCCTGATAGTAAAAAGATAAAGTAAACCTACAGACAGATTCCAATCCTACTTCAGGTTGTATGCCAAGAGATCCTACTACTCTTAAAATACTGAAGGTTAAGTGTTGAAAAGAAACAAAGACTTACCACTCGAATATCTGGGGAGAGCTTCACCTTCATTTCTATAAAAGGAGAATTCATGTAGAAATTTTGTTAACTGAGGAAAATTCTCATTTCCCTTTTCATTCTTTATCGAGAGACATAATGATTTAAAACCTGTCAAAAGCATTTGCAGGAGATATATTAGATGTGGCTCAAAAAATGGGATTTATCTTAAACCTTGGTATGGTATGGTAAAGGGTTAAAACTATCATGTAACAGTATTAACCCTTTACCACATGGCAAAATTTAAGACCTATCCAAATTGAAAGCATTTGCAGACAACAATTTCATAGTGGCTCAAATGACGCAACTTTTCTTTGATAGGGTAGAAAACTTTGTGGGAAAAGGAGAAAATGCTGGTTACCAGCATTTTCTCCTTTTCCCACAATGTTTTCAAAAGGCCTCTTCTTCAGGGGCGTTAAAAGGCGTCATTGTGTGGTAAAGGGTTAATTGAACGAGGTTGTCCCTTTCAACATAATTTCAGTCATATCAGGCAACAGCTCACATTTTCATGTTTGTCCTGGTTTTCATCAGTACAAGGCTAGGGCCTTGAGGTGTCTCGCCCAAGGACATTCCCACGAAAAACCCAATGCTTCCAGTCAGGCTCAAACTATGGGCCTCCAGGTTACATGTCCTACCTTTTACCACTAAGCCACACAGGAGCCCCATGTGACAGAAAATGTATAGCACCAGGATGCCAAAATGGAAGTTCATTTATACTTGGACATGTTAACAATATTCAACCTCGTGTTACACAATAGCTTTTTTATCTTGGTTTTACTCTTAACTGTTTCTTACTACACATAAATATCCCATGAAAAGAATTTACTAATTTTTAAAACCAAATTATGGAATTAAAAACTAACACTCTTCAATTTTAAAAGGAATTAACTTCATCAATCTCCTGTCAGAGGACATAACTCAATACTGGTTTGTCTGTCTGAATTCACATCAAGCTTTAAATAGGTTGCGCATCATTTTTTTTCCCATTCTGTGATACTTTACAAGTGAACCTAACTCAGTAAGACAAACTTGACATCTTCAATCTGGGTAAAAAGGTTTAAATTAATTACATGTTCAAGATTACTTTTCACCTGAATGTCTAAGCACAGCAGACAATGTGGACCTTCTATCAGTATGCACATTTTCTAAAGCCTGATCTTGATCTACATTGGCAGCAAAAGCAAGTATAGTTGAGAAAGACTCCCTAACAGTTAAAGCCTGAAATCTTGTGACTGCATCTTTTCAGAAGGAGAAGATGTCTGTATATTAATGTTTCATATTTCTCCATAATTAAGACCTCACCTTGGGTTATACAGTTTCCAATGTTTCTTTCCCTCCAATTGTAAAATGAAAGCTTCTATGTCATCATAGTGCGGAGCAAATCCCTGAGTTCCTGGTGGCGTCAAATACCTGCAAAAATGCATCAAAACCTATACCTGCAAAAATGCATCAAAACCTATACCTGCAAAAATGCATCAAAACCTATACCTGCAAAAATGCATTAAAACCTATACCTGCAAAAATGCATCAAAACCTATACCTGCAAAAATGCATCAAAACAAATACCTGCAAAAATGCATCAAAACAAATACCTGCAAAAATGCATCAAAACCCATCTTAAAAAACACCTCTTTTAAATCTTTGCCAGACTACAAAATTTAAGAATGATCCAAACTGAATGTATGATTTATGTAGACGACAACTTAACTCTTTACAAAATGTCAAAACTTTACACTTGACTGAATTCAAAGCATTTGCAGGAGGCAACTTGATTGTAGCTCAAATGGTGATTTCTGTCTTTGATAGGGTTGAAAACATTGTGGGAAAAGGAGAAAATGCTGGTTACCAGCATTTTCTCCATTTTACACAGCATTTTTTTAAAAGCGTTCTTAAAACCCAATATTGTTTAGTAAAGGTTCAAGAGTCTTTTCTTCCTCAGGCTCAATAGATATAGGAACTGTTAAATAAATGGTTAGGGAATTAAGATAACAATATGGGCCATGCTCTGGCAAAAGCTGGTTTAATGCATTTCCGTGGTGCATTATACCGAACAGTCATCACATAATATGGATCAATGAAATACATTTTGTCTAACAACCCACTGAATAATGAGGTAGAATGGTCCTTGGGTGTGCAACAAATTTACCAAAAGCAAGAAGTTTTGAAACAGAACAGCCTGCAAGTATTGTGCAGGCTAACCTCGGTCGATAATTTTTACAGGTGCATTAAGCCCTCTTTTCACAGAGCACAGCTCATATGTTTACTGACATAAACCTTACTAATAAAGACGCAAATTCCATTGAACTATAGCTGTGAGATACTTTATTTGTCTGTTAAGTATTTTACCCTATTTTCAACAGTATATAAGTTTCATAACAGCTGCCAGTACATCTATCCCTACATTCTTGTTCTTTCATTAACCATTATTATGCATTGGACTCTTTCCAAGCCACTGAAAATATCTAACTCAAACACCACTAAAAACCTAAAGAATTTTCATGTGGCATTTTTCTAGCTTGAATCACGGTACAGCAAAAATTATAAAACTATTTCTAATTCTGACATGAACACAGGAGTAGTGAGTACCTATACTTACACATTAGCACCAACACAACATCCAAAATATTCTTGAATTCCTGACAGCATCTTCCATGATCCCTTTGAGAAACTTTGGGGATTTAGTAATCTGAGAGAGCAACCAGTCTATAAAGATGCAAAAATACACATAAGTGTTTATTTCTTCTAGCACCAAAACAACCATGAAATCATTGGTAGATAAATTAACTCTTAACCTGCTAAATTAGGTTAAATAAAAGTTTCAAGCCAATAGTAAAAACCTAAATATTGCCATTTTAAAGCTATTTTAGGGGGAAAAAAATCTCCTTATCGGACAGTGTAAATCTACACTGTCACGGTAAGTTCCTTGAATTGTGCTTTGCAGCCTGAGGGTTAAATCATCCATAGCCTCCCAGGATCCACCCCTCCACCATTTACCTTGCCATACCTGGGAAATTGAGACTACAGGGGCCATTTTCAACATGTATTCTAGATATTTCTTCGATTCTAAATTGAAAGACAAGTCATCTGACAAGCATAGACAGGAAATTTGTGCAAATCAGATGTTTATTGGTAAATACAACCCTAGAATTTCTGATGAACTAGAACTGTCACAAAGAGGACAAATACCCCCACCAGTACCTTGTTACTGAAGCAGCACAATCAGAGAACGGAAACAATTTTCAAAACAAAGATCACCAGTGACCTTGACCTTGACCCATGTGACCAAAAAAAACAGTAGGGTACCTTCTTGAGACATGAGCGAAACTTGTATAAAGTTTCAGGGTCCTTGGTCAAACAGCTATTGAGTAAGTGCACGTAAAAGTTTCAAACAAAGTTCACCTGTGACCTTGACCTTTGACCCATGTGACCCAAAAACAAAACGAGTGTATAAAGTTTCAGGGTCCTAGGTCAAACAGCTATTGAGTTAGAGCAAAGAAACAATTTTCAAATACAGTTAACCTGTGACCTTGACCTTTGACCCATGTAACCTAAAAACAATAGGGCACTCCTTGGGTCATGAGCAACACTTGTATAAAGTTTCAAGGTCCTAGGTCAAATGGCTTTGAGTTAAAGCACGGACGCAAAAACAACACAGACAGATTGACGGACAGACAGAAGGCCAGATGGATTTAAGGACAGACAGACAGATATGGTGAAACCAGTATACCTCCCTCTACTTTGTAGGTAGGGGATATAATAAACCCATTATCAGGAGGCTAAATGTTTAATGATATCCTGAATTCAAAAAGTCCTAAAATTGCAATGCTGGTATGGTGTTCAACGTCCCTTTCAACATTATTTCAGTTATATCACTGCAGCCAGTACACCTATCATTGCTTACCTGAACTTGCTTTAACCTGTACTTTGCACAATATTCTTCCTAAACTAAAGGCTGTTTTTCAACATAAAGTTGTTGAAACAAGGCAAAGCATTGAGAGAGGAATGATCCTAACAAGATGGCTATCACTAATCCTTAGAAAGAAATAGCCAAGCTGCATATCAAAAAAGGAGCTTTTTAAAACTATTGATGGAGTCTAACACCAGAGTCTGGTCAAAGAACATAACTTTGAAATAAAAAATAATAATGTTCTAAGGCTCAATATGTACCTGATAAAAGTCCCACACAACAGGTCGATACGCTCTTCCTGTGGGATTATGTGTTTCACGTTTGCCATCTCTGTATGATGTAATATCTAGATTGACACCAAACTCAACATGTTCCTGTAAAACGATATCAGAGTCACTCAGAATTCAAACAATTAAATATATTACTAAATGTCTCAGTTGTTAGGTTGTTGGATTGAAATTGAGAAACAATTGTTTCCTCCCATAATAGTGAAACTTATCACTAGGAAGTGTCCTTGGGCAATACACGGCAGAGCCAAGCCTAGTACATTTGAAACTCAGGAAACACATTAATGTATATGTCGTAGTTGAGATCAGTGTCAGATCAAGAGCCCGGGATTGTGAGATTTGCCCAAGTTTTTCATCATTCATGCTTATTTTCAAAACCAGTGCGCGAAAATCGTGTGCAAAAAATAATTAGGAAATAAGTGTTTGATCACTTGTTAACGCTCAAATGTCGATGTAAAAATCACTTTCACTGGCAGAACAACATTGCTATGAATCAAGAGTGACCAATCTTTCTTATCTCACAGATTTTTATGTTATGGAAAAAAAAAAAAAGTCTACATTTTTTTCTTCTCAATTTAGTTATGTTGATTACAAGTCTCCAACACTTATTTATCAAAATAAATAAGAGCGAAGTACTGTCTTTCCATCTGAATACATACCAAAGTAGTCAAGGTTAATTAATTTCGATATTACTCTATTAGTTTCGATTAATACTAATTTCCGAAAGTTGATAATTTTTTTGCAGGTAAACCAAAACAAATAGATTGAGCAGACGATTTTGACAGTTCTGTTTTCTAAGATGGACAAAAACATCGAATTACTGATTTCTTTACGCACAGAGTGCATAACAATGAAGATGAACAATCAGTTGTTCTGATTGTTAAATCTGTTATTCGAATATGGTACAAGTCACATCCAGTGTAACGTAGAGGTGAGCGTAACTGATGAAAATTAGCCCTGACTAGTGTTTTAACTTCTATTCACAATTATAACTTTCAAGTTTAAAAATAATATTTTATGTTAAGTATGAATAAGACTGAGGCACAGCACTATAGAACTGAAAGGCTTTGATATATCCACAAGAGATTAGTTCTGTTTCTTGCGTTTTGTGGTTAATTTTGATCCCCCATACTTTCTAGAAATCCCCCATGCTTTTCAGAGTGATGGGGGACAATATCCCACTTTTTTCAAATCCTGGATCAGACACTGTGAGATGTCACTGTAATATTGACATTTTTGACATTTTGTATGCTGAAATATTGTTGAAGTGCAGTTTAAATTCTATTCAAACAAGAAATATGAGCGAATGTAAATCAGCAAAATATGCAGTCAGATAAAATACATTTTACCAAATAATTCTGTAACTTAACAACCCTGAGAAAGAAGGCTTTCCTACTGTGTTTTCAAGACAACTATCTTTTGAACCACATTTAATTTGCATTTGCAAACATTCTTAAAAAATAGACAAGTCCTAATTCGTTTTTCCTAGTAAAAAGTTCATAAGTCTTAATTTCATCATTCATAAAAGAGCTCTATCAGGGTACTGTCTTCGTCAATTTGATTGTTACAAAAATACAAATTTAAAACAATTACCATACAGAGGCAACTTTTATGCTCAAACGAAAGTCTGCTTTTAAAAAAAGAAAACAAAAAAAAAAAATTCAATTTAAAAAATTTCTCCTTTTAGTAGACTGTCTTAAAATTGATCTGCAGTAAGACGGAAGAACTTGTCTGCAAACTGTAATGTAGTAATACAGAGAAAACTTAAGTTTACCTCTTTCAGTATTCTGTCAAACTCTTCAGTGCTAAACCATCCATCATTATAGTTTTCATCATGCCGTCTGACAAGCAATGGCTTCTTTTCCCATAATTCTCTAGGAAAAAAAAACTAAAACTGTCACAAAAGTGCCACATACCCTCACACAGCGCCTTGTCACAGAACAGGTGTCATTTTATAGAAAAAAATATCATCAAAGTGCCTTAACGGGGTGAAAAATCATTACATTGTAACAAAAGTTTGCAAGCCAATAACATTTATGAAGTCTGAAGTTACCAGCTTTTGTACTTTGCAAGTTATGCCCCAGATAAAAATCCAAAGTTAAAATTTACAAAGGGCAATAACTCTCGTTAATGTGACCTATCTGTATATGAAGTTTGAAGTCACTAGCTTTAATACTTTTGAAGTTATGCCCCAGACAAAAATCCAAAGTTAAAATTTACATAGGGCTATAACTCAAAAAAGAATGGGAATAGAGTTATGATTCTTGTACAGTGCACTTTGCTTTAATGTGATCTAATTGTAAATGAAGTTTGAAGTTACATGTACTAGCTTTTGTACTTTGCAAGTTATGCCCCAGATAAAAATCCAAGTTAAAATTTACAAAGGGCAATAACTCTAAATATAGTGGGAATAGAGTTATGGTTTTTGTACACTGCACTTCTCGTTAATGTGGTATATCTGTATATGAAGTCTGAAGTTCCTAGCTTTTATACTTGGGAAGTTATTCCCCATACAAAAATCTAAAGTTAAAACTTAAAAAGGGAAATAACTCTAAATATAGTGGGAATAGAGTTATGGTTCTTGCACAGTGCACACTTTGCTTTACAGTGATCTAATTGTAAATGAAGTTTGAAGTTACTGGCTTTTGTACTTTGCAAGTTATGCCCCAGATAAAAATCCAAAATTAAAATTTACAAAGGGCACTAACTCTAAAAATAGTGGGAATAGAGTTATGGTTCTTGTACAATGCACTTCTCGTTAATGTGGCCTATCTGTATATGAGGTTTGAAGTTACTAGCTTTTTTACTATGGAAGTTATGCCCCAGACAAAAATCCAAAGTTAAAATTTACAAAGGGCAATTACCCCAAAAATAGTTGGAATAGACTTATGGTTCTTGTACACTACACTTCTCCTTAATGTGATCTATCTGTGTGTGAAGTTTGAAGTTACTAGCTTCTATACTTTCAAAGTTATGCCCCGGACAAAAATCCAAAGTTAAACATTTACAAGGGGCAGTAACTCTGAATATACTGAAGACAGAGTTATGGTTCTTGTACATTGCACCTCACCTTAATGTGACCTATCTGTATATGAAGTTTGAAGTCACTAGCTTTTAAACTTTGGAAGTTATGCCCCAGACAAGCTTTTCGTGACGCACTGACGGATGGACAAGGTAACTCCAGTATACCCCCCAAACTTCGTTTGTGGGGGTATAATGAGCCGTGCTCTGTGAAAAGGATTTAATGCATCTGCTAAAGATATCAACATTGGTCAGCCTGCGCAGTCCATGCAGGCTGACCTGTGTCCTAACTTTTTGGTTTTGGTCAATTTTCTTCATGTCCAAAGAACCTTCTACCTCATTATTAAGCCAGTTGTCAGACAAAACAGAAATTATAGATCCATAATTGTGTGATGACCCACTTGGTATAATGTATCAGGGAGATGCATTAAGCTCTTTTTTCAAAGATATAAAGATTACAAAATTATTATTATTCAGCGCTACATTCAGTTGCTTCTTATCTCACAATACTTTTCAAAGCTATCAAGCACAGAGTTACAAAAAGACCTTTTTGTACTGTAACAGATCTGAAACTTAATTCGTACATCCCATATGTGTCAAAAAGATAGGTAAATACATTTACCTGGCCATGAGTCTTCAAACAAAAATTAACATGAGTTTGTTAACCCAATTATCCCGAGTTTTAACAACCCTGAGGAAGAAGACTTTTTAAAACATTGTAGGAAAAGGAGAAAATGCTGGTAACCAGCATTTTCTCCTTTTCCTACAATGTTTTCTATCCTATCAAAGACAGAATCTATCATTTGAGCCACATTTAAATGTTCATCTTGAAAAGCTTTCAATTTGGAAAATCTACATTTTAGTCATGTGATAAAGGGTTTAAGAAAACTGCATGGTGAAATTCAGACTGATTATAAGTTTAAAGCCATTCTTTTTTCCCCATTACATGATTGTACATTCAGTTATCCAGATATCATTGAACATGGGTAAACTTTCTAAGTTATTTAAGGAATATGTTACATGAAAATGTAAAATAATATTGCTTTTCAATTTAGTTACAGAACAAATGTGTGTGTTGAAGACCATGACTGGCAAAAATATTTAATTTTCTCTGAAAAATATCACTTGACAAAAAAAAAAACCCAATAGAATTATATACATATGGGCCATGCTCTGTGAAAAGGGGGCTTAATGCATCTGCAAAAAGTATCGATCGAGGGTGGCCTGTGCAGCCTGCACGGTCTATCCTGGGCCGAAACTTTTGGTTATTGGTCAATTTTCGGCATGACGAAGAATTGTTCTATCTCATTATTCAGTCGGTTGTAATACAAAGTGAATCTTATGGATCCCTAATCATGCGATGACTTGCTTTGTACAAGGCAGTACCAAGATGCATTTAGGCCCCTTTTGCCAGAGCATTACTCATATATTTACTTACTTGAAGAATTTATCTACAGTTACTGGATGTATCATACATTCAAACAATTTTGCAGCCTCTTCCTGGGAGTCGTACATATGTTGTAAAGTGACTCCTTGCCAGACTTTCTTTTTGAAGTTCTTCTCCTATATATTGTATATAATGTTTGGAAAAAATCTAAGTACTTGCCAGTAATTTTTACTTAACTCATTTATTCCTGCATGCAACTTACATTCATCTTACATAGGTGGCCACCTTTGAAAACATTGTGATGTAAGGAGAAACTGTTAGAAACCAATGTGCAGTCTGATCTTGGTCTACCGGTATTCTCTATGCAGAGGAAATCCAATACCAATATTAGAAGCATCTATATAGGGAATTTTTTATCTCTAGTTAAGTTTTTGTTTTCTGGATTTTGAAAGAATCCTTTCCCTCATGAATGTTGCATTTTAAATGCATAAACTGAAGATGATTTCTGAAAGACACTGTTACAGTTTAACCCTTTCCCAAATGACCAATATTAGACTCTTCCAAAACTGAGAGCATCCACAGAAGACGAATTCAGAATCGGTACAGATGAGCTTTAGGTCTCTGACAGAGTAGAAAACATTGTTGGAAATGTTTTCAAAAGCCTTCTTTCCCAGGGTCGTAAAAACCAGGGATTGTTTGGTAAAGGGTAAAGGGTTAATAGATAGATCATCATTAGTAACTTTTCCTGTAGCTAAACATTGTTACCAGTTTTAGTTGCTCTCTGTTCTTTATTCTTGGGATAACTCATATGTACAAAAAGTATGCTCTCCTGAGAATAGAGAGGCATCTGAGAACAAATAGTCATATAAGACAATCAAAATGATTTACAAACACATCTCAATCTCAAATATATGTCCTTTGTTTTATTAACTCTTAATAAATTAATAAGTCAGGAAAATGGTGCACTCCAAAAACATTAGAAACAAGTTTGATGCATTCCCTATAAATTGGTCTAGTGTAGACCCTCTTGCTGTTAAAACTTCTATGGTGCTCACTTTCATTCAGAATATGAAAAATAACTATAGTTCTCAGACATATACCAAAATATACTGACTAAGCTTCAGAATGGTAAATAACTCTATGTGTTTATGCATACAGTGAAGCTTCAGATCAGAGTGCACATGATATACGCTCCAATCTTTGATGTACATTGTGCAATACTTTGTGAGAAATTCAAGCAATGGCTGGGTCTTCTGCAGGGACTACATCCATTCTATTTATCTAACCCTTTACCACACACTGCTGACTTTTTGACAACCCATTTGGAAACAGCCTATGAAAAAATTGTGGGAAAAGGATAAAAGGCTGGTAATCAGCATTTTCTCCTTTTCCCACAATTTTGTTTACCCTGACAACTTTCAATCATTTGAGCAACGTTTGTCTTCTGCAAAATTAATGCTTTCAGTTTGGTGAATCTATAATTTTGTGATCAAGAAAAAGAGTTAAGAGTCTAGCCCGTTACCGTCAACCTTTCACGGATCAAATACAACTTTTTGCTTGCCTTCAGTAGATAGCTTTTGATATTGCTTGATAAAGGAGTCATTGCTTGTTACAAGCACAAGCTCAATAAGCAATGGCTCCTTTCCTTACAATGTTTTCCATACCATTAAAAAACCGTCAAATGCTGGTCCTTTTTGAACTGAAACATTTTTTTGATTTACCTTTTTCTGTGGACTGACTGGCTGAACAGGTAAAACTTTAGGAGGTTCCAATTTTTGTGGTAAAGTATTCTCTGGTGAACTTATCCTTTTTCTTTTTTGTGGTTTACTAGGTGAACCCTCTATTTGTCTCTTCAGACCATTTTTTGGAGTTTCTTGAATGTCAGATTTAGGCACTGCAGGTAAAGGTTTCTTCTGCTTTGCCTTGGCTTTTTTTGATTCAGGTGAAGATAGAGGGTCTTTGAAGTACAAGAAAATAACTATCATAAGTATACAAAGCTATGAAACTACGGCAAATGCAAAAACTTTCTACAAAAAGCAACAAAAGAGAAGTATCAAGCATACCAGATCTAAAGTCTGCCGGCAACTTATACAAATACAGCCTATCCAAGGTTAACTGTGATGTGTCTTGCCAAACTAAACTTCATGAAATAAGATGAATTTTTAACACAGCAGAATGTATTTGAGCCTTAATTTGAGAAAAGGGGGTTTAATGCATTTGTGAAAAAGTATTGACTCATGTCAGCCTGCCCATTTCACTCAAGCTGACATGGGTTGAAACTTGTTGCATTTTGTAATTTCTGCATGTCCAACAACCATACTACCTTATGATTCAGTCAGTTGTTAGACAAAATAGTTTTTAAGGATCCATGATAGTATGACAACTTACTCAGTAAAATGTGTCATGGAGATACACTAAATCCTCTTTTGCCAGAGCATGGCTCATGTATTTGTTTGTTCAGTAATTACTCTTGTTTTAACAAAACATGTATGTAAGTTATTTCAAGACAGACAGTGTACCTACTCATGTGTTTCTGAAGTTCTTTTCACCAGAACTACACACAACACCTTTTGTATGTTTCTGGCTGCTTTCCTACATAAACAAAGGTGACAGTTCATTCATCTGAAACTCTGAGATGAATCCTGTTGCAATGACTTTCATCTATCAGACAGATTTCTGAGCCTGGGATAGAACTCATAGCTCCTTGATTACTAGCCCTAGTACCACAAGACCACCAGGGCTAGGTAAAAAGAGTTGTACTTCGTACATTTTCTAGTCAAAAACTGACCATACACAAACACAGCAAACCTAAGATTTAAAAGTTACATATAATTGTCAGAAAAACCATGGGCCGTATTCAATAACCTTTCTTACTTGCACTCCAAGTCTTTTTCTGTGTTTTGAAGGTAACACAGCTTCTGCTTGGCTAAACCATTTGTTTTGGCCATATAAAAATTCAGTTACTTTGATTAGAAAATGCTTGAGAGTTGAAATTATAATGGTATCTAGAGTTGTAGGTGAACACAGCTCCTTATGTATATATACATAGATAGTATGTAAGATTTAACTTGAGCATGTCTAAAAGTACCCAATTTAAAACACAGCCAATTAAGATTCATCAACAGGTTTTGTTTAACAATTACCACACAATGCTCTTTCAATACTCACCAACAAGGAAAGAAAAAGACAAAAATGAAAGTAATTTTACAGAAAGGAAAGGAGCATGATGGCCTGGTTGTGGAAAGTCAGCAGAAATAGGCTTTATCTGGGCAAGTGCTCTCCAACTGAGCAAGTGCTCTCCAACTGATCAAGTGCTCTCCAACTGATCAAGTGCTCTCCAAATGATCAAGTGCTCTCCAAATGTGCAACTACTCCATTTCTAATGATGTTTTCAAAGGTTGTCTGCCACATGGGCATTAACACTGTGATGTTTCTAAGTTGCTATGGGTTGACAGTACAAATAAAAAATGCATTATAATAAATCTATAATAACAAATACATGTACCTGAGTCTGAGGTATTCTTCTCTTTCAAGCTTATTGTTTCTGTTGGCTTTTCCAACTTAGTTTTCTCAGTATCAGTACCATTAACTTTTCTAGGAGAAACTCTTTTCTCTGTTCAAGTAGAAAATTATAATTCTAAATATTTTTTGTCTACTTTCTCTTTATGCATAGCTTTGCAAAATGCAAATGAGATCAACTATTTAAATGTGATGCAGCATTTGGGTTTAGGTATCAGCTAGGGGTTTACAGCATTCCTTTACACATGCCCAATGCCCAGATCTGTTATCTGCACACAGTATTTTGGCTGGTCTATTTCACTGCTCTTGACAGGTGGTTTTAAGAAGGGGTTGTCAAGAATGTAACTAATTCAAATAGGCTACTGATGTCCAAAAATCGAGTTTGTAATGTATTTCCCTTTATCAGACGAAAAAAGAATAGGACTTTTCAAAATTAAAAGCATTCATAAACAACAAATTAAATGTGGCTCTCACATTTGGATTTGTTTCTGAAAGAGTAGAAAAAAATGCAGGAGAAGGAGAAAATGCTGGTTACCAGCATTTTCTCCTTTTCCTGCAATTTTTTCAAAAGCTTTCTTCCAAAGGGTCATACAAACTTGTGATTGTGTGGTAAAACATTAAATAGGCTTTCTTTGAGGATTAAAGTGCTACATGTAATCATCTAACCTTCTATGTGTCGTAAAAATTTTCAGATGTACTGTTTCAAAGTGTGTTGTATGGGAGTTTTGTAGACACAAGCTGGGGATGGGAAAGCTTTTGAAATGTCAAATGCTTAGTCCGGTGTCTACATTCAGTACTCTTGCTATGCCATATTACTTAACCCTGTACCACATGGCTAAATTTTAGACTCTTCCATATTGAAGGAATTTACAGTGGACAATTCAAAAGTTTTTCAAATGATAGTTCATTGTATTTGTCCCTGAATAGTTAGTAAACTTTGATATTTCTTTTAAGTATTACTTGCATATATTCACTTAACCTTTAGTATCTTTTGGGCCTGTTGGTGTTGTTTTGCTGTCTTTCAAACTGGTTAGCTGAACCTCCCCAGTATCTCCAGCCACATATGGACTGTTCCAGTTCCCATCTGCAACAACAGCCGGGCGATGTTTGTTACCCCTAATAGTCCGTCTAAAACTTCCTCCTTTCAAAGTTTTCTACAATTTAAAATTATCAAGTGATCTTAGACTATCCTTTTACAACACGATACCGACTTTTAACAACCCTGAGAGAAGACAAGAGGGCCATGATGGCCCTGAAGTTGCTCACCTAAGCCTTTTTACCATAACTGACCCACTTCTAATCTCTTCCAAGATATAATGACAAACATTCTGACAAACTTTGATTGGTATTGGACTTAAAATATAGTGTACATAAGGTCTATCTAAGACTTTGCCTAGTGACCTTGTTCTTGACCCCATGTGACCCATTTTTCAACTCATCCAAGATATCATCAAGACAAACATTCTGACCAAATTTCAAGATTATCGGACTGAAAATGCAGCCTCTAGTGCATACACAAGGTTTTTCAAAGTTTGACCTAATGACCTACTTTTTGACCGGATGTAATCCACTTTCAAACTCGTCAAAGCTATCATCAAGACAAATAATCTGACCAACTTTCAAGAGTATTGGACTGAAAATGTGGCCTCTAGAGGGTACACAATGTTTTTATAAGACTTGACCTAGTGACCTTGTTCTTGACCCAAAGTGACCCATTTTCATACTTGCCCAAGATATTATCAAGACATACATTCTAACCAAGTTTCATAAGTATCGGACTGAAAATGTGGCCTCTAGAGTGTACACAAGGTTTTTCAATGATTTGACCTAGTGACCTAGTTTTTGCCTTGACATGACCCATTTTCAAACTCTTCTAAGATATTATCAAGACAAACATCCTGACAAAATTTCAAGAGTATCAGACTGAAAATGTGGCCTCTAGAGTGTAAACAAGGTTTTTTTTAAGATTTGACCTAGTGACCTATTTTTTAACCCATGGCCCATGTGACCCATTTTCAAACTCATCTGAGATACCATCAAGACAAATACTCCTACCAACTTTCAAGTGTATTGGCCTCTAGAGTGTACACAAGGTTTTTCTATGATTTGACCCTTACCTAGTTTTTGAGCTGACATGACCCATTTTTTAACTCATCTGAGATATCATCAAGACATACATCCTAATCAAATTTCATGAGTATTGGACCGAAAATGTGGCCTCTAGGGTGTACACAAGGTTTTTCTAAGATTTGACCGAGTGACCTAGTTTTTGACTCAACATGCCCCATTTTCGAACTTGTCTGAGATATTATCAAGACAAACATCCTGACCAAGTTTCAAGAGTATTGGACTGAAAATGTGGCCTCTAGAGTGTACACAAGGTTTTTCGAAGATTTGACCTGGTGACCTAGTTTTTGACCCGACATGACCCATTTTCGAACTTGTCCAAGATATCACCATGACAAACATCCTGACCAACTTTCATGAGTATCAGACTGAAAATGTGGCCTTTAGAGTGTACACAAGGTTTTTCTAAGATTTGACCTAGTGACCTAGTTTTTGACCCAACATGACCCATTTTCAAACTCGTACGAGATATTATCAAGACAAACACCCTGACTAAGTTTCATGAGTATCGGACTGAAAATGTGACCTCTAGAGTGTACACAAGGTAAAAGTTGAAGTCGGACAATGAACGATGGACACCGGACACAGCACGATCGCGAAAGCTCACCTTGAGCTCTTTGTGCTTAGGTGAGCTAAAAACTTTTGAAAATATTGTAGGAAAAGGAATAGTAACTAGCATTTTCTCCTTCTCCCACAATGTTTCTAACCTTTCAAAGACAAATGTAATGATTTGAGTCACATTCGTCATCTGCAAATGCTTTCAATATGGCTAAGTCTCACATTTTGTTGTCTGTTAGAGGGTTTTATAAATCCATAACTGTCAATGGTAAGCTGTTACCAAACCATGCTGTGTTGATTGTATGGTGTTTAACACCGTTTTCAACATTATTTCAGTTATATCGCGGCGGCCAGTGCACCTATCCATGCTTTCCTGGAGTCTTTTACCAGTACTCCGCACAATTTTCTTTCCAAGCCACTGGATGCTTTCCCACACAATCATCATCGAAACAATGGTCAGCGGTGGGAGAGGAATGAATCCTGTCGCAATGACTATCATCAATCCTCGGAAAGAAATTGGCCAAGCCAGGGGTCGTAGCCAGGGATCGAACCCTGGACCCCGTGTTCTCAAGTCCTGCATGCTACCGACTGAGCTACCGGGGCTCGGCCCCATGCTGTGTTTTTATGACCTTGAAGATAAGGCCATTTGAAAACATTGTTGGAATAGGAGAAAATACTGGTAACCAGCATTTTCTCCTTTTCTCTAGATGTTTCTACCCTCCCACAGGCAAATCCCATCATTTGAGCCACATTACATGTAATTTGTAGCCTGAAAAATGTTGCAATATGTAGCAAGTCTAGCATCTTGTTACCTTGAGAGAGTTAACCCTTTACCAAATAATCCCAGGTTTTAACGACCATGTGTTGCAGAAGGCTTTTGAAAACATTTTGGGAAAAGGAGGAAATGCTGGTGACCAGCATTTTCTCCTTTTCCCAAAATGTTTTCTACCCTTTCAAAGACAAATTTCAATGTTTGAGCTACACTTAATTTTCGTCTGCAAATGCTGTCAATTCGAACAAGTCCAAAATGTTGTCGTTTGATAAAGAGTTAATCTTTGAGCTTGAAGTTCTTGAACTGCACTTTAAAATGACCTTGTATGAACTCATATTGTGGTCAAACAAATGCCTTGAAAGAGTATTAATTTTTCCAACTTTAGTTCTGAATATGCTGGCTGTGTCCTTAGAGGATGTACAACTTATGACATGTCCTGCAATAATCAATCATATGCTACAAGTTTGTGACAACAGATTTCAATACATAAAGCAAAGTTGAGGATTATATGTTTGTTTCTCTCTGAAATTTTTTGAAAAATTGTCTAACTTGACAGATATGAAATTCTTACAGAATAATCATTTCAATGGTTTAGTTCAGTTTAAACCAATTCAACTAACGACAGTTGTGAAACATAGTCTCACAACTAACATCAGGGTTTTCCCTTGGCCACAAAAATAGGGGGTCATTGTGACCCCCTAGTCAAAACTAATGGGGGTCATTTTGGAATTTGTGGGGGTCACAACAAAATGTAATTCGCTTAAACAAAAGCTACTATTTGTGAAAGTATGTGTTTTTTTCGTGTTTTCTATTCACTGTAAATCTTCGTTTACCCTATATATGAATTATTTCATGGTGATAGATACATAATAACACCAGAGATTCTCTATATAGAGGGAGCTTACAGCCTAGGTGGCACCTTTTTCATAAAGACTATCTGGAGTATGCTTTATTAAGCCTGTTCTTAACGAGCAAATATGCTCTAGCTGCAGACAAGCTGTCATATCTCTAAGTAATTTTAATGTTTCAAGGGTATCGTCATGACCGCTAGTGTTTTGATGATGCACAAGGGTTGATTTTCGAGGTACGTGTAGCCTCTCTCTATGGTTAAGGGTTATTTTGTTTTTATTACAGGAATCGACCGTTTAGTTGGCGAAGAAAGCTTGTTGTCGGCCGGATGGGGAAGTCTCTGTTATTTTTCTTGATAGAGATTAACCATTTCGGCCAAAAATAAACTATTTTCACTAATTAAATGGCCGATTCCTGTGTTTCGACACGCGGATCGCGTTCATGCGGCTGTTTTCAACGAATAACAAAGTGTATCTCTTTAGCTAATTTACAGTAAACCCTCGAGACCTTGAAATGTGATTCTGGGTGCTCTTACCAGGCGTTGTATCGTCCGATCTTTGTTTAAGGGCTGTTCTTCCTTGCAGACAGCAAGAATGACGTCGATTTTGACAGAGCCATATTGTTTTCATTAGAGATCGACTGGATTAGTTTAGACCCGTTTAAATACCGACGGTATTTTAGTAAAATCGATACACAGTCCAGTGTTTCGTCCCATTTTCTCTTCGTACTCCAGATTTTTCATCTACTCGCAATGTAACAGTGTCAGAAGTACATACGATCGTTATTACCCCTTATTGTATTTGTGCGTCAACCATGACGCATTACTGAAAAAATTGCGGGTCATTTTCCTTAAAAATGCGTCAAAACGCACAAAATCGTGCGTCAAGGAAAACCCTGTAACATGAATCACTTTCAATGATTGCTCATTGGAAACCTCACCTGTACTGTGCCATGATGCTAGAAGTTTCAAAGGCTGATCAGAATCGTCACAGTATTCAAGCCTAAAACCTGACATGAGAGACTGACGCCCTATTTCTATACTTCTGTCTCTAACAAAAGTATAAAATTATAATGAACTGCAATTATTTTATATCACACATTAAATTTTAAAACATTTACATATCCATTGTCTGCAAATTTCTGAATATCAGCACAACCTACATATCAGCAGAGAGAGTTTGGTTTCATATTTTCATTTCCAACTGTGAAAACTAAAGAAAGATCAGGGCAAACTGTATGATGGAGTACAAACATACCAGAAGTTTGCTTGTTTTCTTCTCTTCTCCATTTATAGCTGGTGTGCTTGCAGCCTTTCTTATTGATCCTCTTAATGATGCCCCTCTCTCCAGTTTTGGGGTGTCAGCCTGTTTTAAGGATTACAAATTCACTAGTATTCTTCAACTGGTAGTAACGAACTGATAGGTCTACACCAACCATAAAGTATGAGAAAATACACAAACAGCAATCACTTGAAAGACAGATAAATGTAAATATCATTCTGAACAGCTTAGAAAACATTTTGGGAAAAGAAACAATTGCTTATTACAAGCAATTGCTCCTTTTCTCACTATGTTTTCCAAACCCTTTTAGGAGCATTAAAATGAATTCGTATAGTAAGGTTGCATTAATGTGGCGTTCCAAAATTTCAAATCAATTTTACTTTTCAGCTGTTTCATTACTTTGTTTATTGAGACTTGGAAGAGAAGTGGTGCTGACATGAATCAAACCTTGTGCCAAAAATACACCAGTTTTAACAATCCTGAGGAAAGAGGCTTTGGAAAACATTATTGTATGAAAGACAAAGATGTTTATAAAGTTGTCTACAAATGCTTTCAATTTGGACAAGTCTACAGTTTTGCCACTTGGTAAATAAATAAAACAGTAAAATTCTCCACCATTTGACAATCCTGGATTCCATGACACTTATTCTTTTGTAGTTTGGTCTTTTTGAAAGTATTTCACCTATATGACCCAGTCAGAGTAACTAACTACAAATACACGGTGTTTCTTAAACCATTTACTATGTGACTTTTTATGTTCCTGCTGTAGAAACTTTGGAAACACTGAGAAAAACAAAATGTAATTGCTTGTTACAAGCAATTGCTATGGTTTTCACATCATAAAGACCTGACTTTCCTTCCTTCAAATATTTCTCCTGTGTGTCACATGTAAGTGATCTTGACTCTTCCTGGGTGAAATAAACTTGGCCTCTTCTGACAGATGAAAATAAAATCTACTTAAGCCCAAAAAGATTCCTATCACAGGCTTATCTAACCAAGCACACAGGATAGATCCAAGATCATATTCAGTGCAGTCTGATCTTTATCTTTACTGTCAGCAAAAGCCTTTCCTTTCTACTGACACCTATCTCAAACAAATGAAGCCCAATCATTGTTCTGAAAATGCATCTTTTGATATCTTTTTATTCTTACTTATCCTTCAGAGGAAATTTGGCTGATACAACTCTAGTTTACTAGTCATGTGCATTACCACTGGGCTGCTCATGTTACTTCATCAAGGGTTATATATATTGGGAAAAAAAGATAATATCATGTTAAAGATACCCAACAAACCTTTTTTGATTTGAAATAGGAAAATGCTGATACTTTTTTCATTTCTATACGAGTATGATCTTTCTTCTCATAAAGTCAAGTCAATGTTGGTATGTAATAGTCTGAAAACAAACAAATTAAGCTTTGTGATGTTGAGTTCATAAAGTGTGGTGTCACTGGTTGTGAGGTAGACAGTCGGCCTCACAAACTTTAGGTTCCAAATTCGGTACCCAGGAGCAGATGTCATTTCTGGGACTGCTCATTGGCACATATGTTCAGTGCAAGTGCTAGTTTAGTTGCTAGAGGGCAGAATAGAGAGAGATTAGAGTATGTTGCAAAAACTTGTTTCTCAAACAAGTTTACAAAATAAATATGTTTGAACTAAAGTTTATAAACAATGTTCAATCGATCGTGGTTTTGAATTCATGAAAACAATGAATGTTGCATATGGTGATATTCATCCAACAATGTTCAATAAGAGCCTTTTCTCCAGCGGAACTTTTTTTCTGAGGGTCGATTTCTCCAGGGGACGATTTCTCCGACTTCCCATGCTGTACACGAAAACCTATGACAAACTATCTGAAAACTTTTCATCATCAATTTATATACATATTCAGATTACATGCTGTCAGCCTTGAATACTTCAAATGTGAAAAAATATTCAACTTTGAAAAATATGACGATTAAAGACGAAAAGACTGTCAAACTGTGTTTATCCATACTTGAACCTGATTTTTGACGGGGAAAACAGTTGATGCTAGGTTGATCTGAGGTGGTGAGGGAAACAGAGGTTCGTTTCAAGTTGAACCCAGTGAGTGTGAATTAAGGTGTTTTTTTGTAGCTTCGAAATGTATCAATTTCATATTCTTACCGTTACTATGGAAACATAGCTTCGCAAAGCTGTTTTAATTGCAAATCACCCAATACAGTATAGAAACCATTATGTCTTTTAAGCTATCGAGGTGCACAGAACAAAATCTCATCTGTCAAAAAAGTGAAGTGGTGTTGAATCAGATCGTCTGATGCATGTTTGCAATCGAATGTGAAAATTTAGAGATATGAACATATAAGTTACATTCAATCTAGACGGCATTTACTGCCAGTGGCGCCAATGTGAGCAGACGCTTATGAATTTTTTTTCAAGGATTTTATAAATGATGGGCTTGCCACTGGCTCTGGCACAGTAAAGACCATATAGGACCTCAGTCTGAAGTGTACTGGATTGACCAGCCCACATAGCTCAATAGGTAGAGCGTAGGACTCATGAATGTGATGTTTCAAGTCACTTGAGCGTGTGGGTTCGATCCCCACGGCTGGCCATCTAAAATTACTAATAGTCTTTCGGATGAGACTTTAAACCGAGGTCCCGTGTGACGGTGCTATACACCGAGCACGTAAAAGAACCAGGCGTAACTTAAGATGGGTTTCGTCCTGTATCTGCACTATCCTCGGTAACAATTCTAACAGCCTTCAGGGGGCGTCGCCCATATGGGAAACCGGTGGCGACGATAAATAAACGCAAATTCAGTCAATCAGTGTACTGGATCAATCAATCAATCAGTGTACTGGATGTGGTGAAAGTTTTTAGGGTTATCTTGATTTCAGAACTTTCAGGCCATCAAAAAGCCAATTTTTCTTCTATTTAAAACTGTTTAATGTGTAGGATTTCAGGATTTTTGAAAAATCCTGCTTTCACCAGGGATCGTATATAACATATGATCCCAGCTTTCACCCATGACAGAAATTATCATACCAAATAGCTTTCAGATCTGCACTAGATAACTAGTACATATTCATGCCAAGGCATTTCAAGTGGGACCAATCTACTTTTGAAAACTTACCTGCAGACCCCTTGCATGCCAATGTCCTATATAGATTTAAATTTGTTCAAGTCGAATTGCTCATTGCAAGAAGTTCATTAGCAATTCATTACCTATTGTAGGCAAACAGCAAAGATGGAGCAAAGAACCTGGAAGTGGACAGACGGACATTTCTACAGACTGCCATCCCAAACAAATATTTATGGATGCACAAAAATTTTGGATCCAATCAACGGAACAAACAAGCTACTAGTGGCATCCCTAGTTGGAGACTTCTTCCTGATTGATTACCAAAGAATATTTGACAAACTCACACCATCAACAAAAGAAGTACAGTTCACATATATTCCAGGTAATTTTCTTTATCAAGATCTTTCCATAATTCTAAGTTCAACAGAGCTCCTGATTCTTTCAGTAATAAAGTACAAATGCAAGATTTTATGTCACTGCAGAAGATGAATCATTTATAATTTGGACAGGGTAATTAGAGAGCTTGAGCATTGTTTTTCCACAGAGGGTGCAGACTGAGATCAGCCTGCACTTAAATGCAGTCTAGTCCTGGTCTGCACTCACTGCCTCTCTTTTGATTTTACAGACATCTATTAAATGAAAAGTGCCACTTAACACAGTCTACTTTTTGATAGTCAATGATGAAGGCTTTGCAGGTTATGACTGAAGATTTAGCAATTTCAAGGCCTTCTTTTGCTAGAGTGATGTTACCTAATCAGACAGTGCAGACTCAAAATCAGAATGCATGTTTTGTACAGTCTCATATTGATCTACATACACTGCAGGAGCTTGTAATGTTGCTTGTAGTTTTTTGGTACTGCAATAAATTTCTGGTATCTAGGTGAAGCAGAAATTGTGTCAGTGGACGCTTCACACAAGTGTTGTCATGGTAGAGGCCTGACTATTGGAATAACATTCTTTAAGGTGAGTTTATACATTATATCTTTATTGTAACTTTTTATTGTAGATAAGGGTTTTTGCAAATGAAATGAAAGGTATAATTCAATGTGTAATTGCATAAATAAAGCTACACGTACACTGCCCTGACATCTTCTTGAATGCAAGATATTAAGTATGCAGAGCAGTGGCATTGATATTTGGACTACTAAACAATTTTAGTTATCCACTAACTTTAATGTACTTGTTCAATAGATGGAAATATTTAATATGTACATGTTTTAGATATCTAAGTTTAAATAAGTACTATGATATTTAAATATTGGAAAGTTATCGATAAGGAATCATCAGCATGGTCAAAGAATGTCTGTGGAAACTAAAGACCCAAGAAATCTGAGCTTAATGTTATCATCAATATTAGCATTGGATAACTTACCGTATTCCTATACCAAACAATCATGTGATTTAAGGAGACAGTTGAAAACATTGTGGGAAAGAAAGAAAATGCTGGCAACCAGAATTTTCTCCTTTTTCTACAATCTTTTTCACTCACGCAAATACAAATCCCATCATTTGAGCCACATTTTATTTGTCATCAGCGTAAACTCTCAATTTTGAAAAGTCTAAAATGTTATTATCTGGTAAAAAGTTAAAATGAAGGTGTTTGATTAAAGTTGCAAGATCAGTTAAACAGTTACATCAATGGTTTGCCTATTTGTTATTGCTCTTTGTAGAATCATTAACCTGCAGAACGTTATTGTTGTTTTTCAGATGGAAGAAAATGAAAGTAAACAGTTTTTACATATCTATTCTGCTTCCCAGAAAGGTGAAGAGTTCAATTTGGAAAATGTTGCCCGTAAGTATTTTATATTATAAGGTCATGTATTTGATCACCATGTTTTATAATATCAGTATAAAACTTGATATGATTACGTGCCTTGTATTTCATGCAGAAATATAACGTTTTAGGGCCCAACAATGGGTACATTTTGGGGAGAATGAGCAATCACTTGTTAAAAGAAACAGCTTCTTTCAACACAAGTGTAGGCCAAACTCGGAAGCACAGGACTTGACAGCTTGGCCAATTTCTTTCCGAGGATTGATGATGGCCATTGTGACACAATTCATTCCGTTCTCACCACTGATCATTGTTTTAATGATGGTTATATGGGAAAGCAGCCAGTGGCTAGGGAAGAATATTGTGCAAAGTACTGGTAAAAGAAATTTAGGAAAGCATGGATAGGTGCACTTGCCACTGCAATTTAGCGTAAATAATGTTGAAAACAGCATTAAACACCATTCAAACAAAGTTTCAATGAACGTTTTCTGGATATAAAAGTTGAATTCCCTGACTATACATGTTTCACTTTAACACATGTGAGATGAGTCACTTTGATAAAAATGTAAATGAGCCTCACTCTTGCACAAGGGGGTTTAATGCATCTCCGTGATGCTTGATACCTAGCAAGTCATCACATGATTATGGATCCATAAAATACATTTTGTCTGACAACCAACTGAATCATGAGGTAGACTAGTCCTTTGACATGCAGAAAATTTACTAAGAGCAAAAATTTTTGACCCAGGTCAGCATGCATTGACTGCTGAGACTGACCTGGATCTATACTTTTGCAAATGCATTAAACACCCCTGTCACAGAGAGTGGCTCAAATAAAACTGTATGATAAAGGTTTAGATACTGTACAGATTAGTATACTTTGCAATATCATAAATCATAGGCAACAATGAAATGTTATTATTACCATCAGAGCAAATTTTCAAATAGAGATCTTCTGTTCATTAGTATTATTTTTTTTTCATTAACGCTAAGCATTTATTTAAATTTTTGTCTCTCTTTAGGCATTTAAGGAAGTGAAGTAGATCTGACAAGCTCTGATTTCCAGTAATTTAACCCTATACCCATGCAAGCCCAAATTTTAACAACCCTGAGAAAAATCTTGAATATTGTAGCAAAATGAGAAAATACTGGTAACCAGAATTTTCTCCTATTGCCACAATGTTTTCTGCTCTTTCTAAAATGAATTCCACTGTCTGAGTCATATTTGTCACCTTCAAATGTTTTCAACTTGGACAAGTCCAAAATTGTGTTGTCTTTTAAAGGGTTAAAGGGAAACAAGCAGTTACATTTACATTGTGCAGGACAACTGCACTTTCTTTTTCAGAGGGCTGTCAAAGCATGGAATTGCAGTTCATTCCATATTATCTTACCCATACAGAGTAATTCCGTTTTATTTTTTTTTAAACCCTTAGACTTCATAGTTAGCTCTATTGTTAAATCATGAAAAAAAAAATGTAGCCAAAGATTTCCATATATATGATATGTATATTTAACCCTTTACCACTTAATCCTGTGTTTAAACAACCATGAGGAAGAAATATTTTGAAAACATTGTGGGAAAAGGAAAAAACACTGGGTAAGACCATTTTCTTCTTTTTCTACAGTGCTTTATAACCCTCTAAAGGCAAATTTCACAATCAGAGCCACATTTGATTTATCATCTGCAAAAACTTTCAATTTGAACCAGCCTTTAGTTTAACCTTTTTTTTTTGTTTAATCTTATGGCTGTTTTACCTAAAGTATCCCACAAAATAATGAACAGTGCAGATAAGATTATACTGCACTGTATGTGCAGCCTGTTTGTCATTTATGCAGTCTGTATGTCGGTTACAGGGCCTGCAAAACTTTAGGTGGCTATAGCAATCTGAGTGGTAACCCTTTACCAAAATATCCTAAGTATTGGTAAGCATGAAGATGAAGGCTTTTGAGTACATCAAGAGAATATAGAAGAAAATTGTCTTAAGCAGTGTTTTCTCTTTTTCCTACAATGTTTGCTAGGGGTCCTGCGTGGCTCAGTGATAAAGTGTGGGACTCGTAACATGGAGGCCCTGGGTTCGAGCCCCACCTGATCTGCTGGGTTTTTCATGGGACCGTGGTCAAGACACTTCAGAGTCCTAGCCTAGTACTGATGAAACCCAGGAAGTACATGAATATGTGAGCTGTTGCAGTGATGACTGAAATAATGTTGAAAGCGGCGTAAAACACCATACAATCAATTAACGTTTGCTGCTCAGCCAAAGACAAGTCCCATTGAACCACTTTCCCTTTGTTTCTTGCAATGCTTTAAAAAATATGAGAGTCTTAGATTTAGTTATATGGTCAATGACATTTTTCAATACTTCACTTGTTATAATAATTAGAAGAGATAGTATTTGATTAAAATGAATAGAAAATTGTCCTTCAAATGTATGATGACTATGGCATGATAAACGCAACAATAATACACATAACCTCCCCTGTTTGAATTTTCATATCTTACACACTTTTGAGATAGTGACATCATTTGTAGCTCGTCTATTTTTGAAGAAAACGTCAAGGTATTGTAATAGCCCTGTCGTCATCGGCAATGTAATTCGTGACATGCAAAAACTCTTACAATTTTTAATATTTGTTATTACTAAAGATACGTGCATTTACCTCAGACTAGTTGTTAACTAGCAAAAAGGAATCCATAAAGCAGGGGCAAGTTACCACCAACATATTTTTGACACAGTTATGCCCCCTTTTCTAATTGTCACTGGAAATTAAGGAATTGCAGCCAAGCGTCGGCACCTGCACACGATGCTCTTGCTATACTTCTGTCAGAGAAGTGAATTGGTTATTATTTAAGGAAATTACTGAGTATGCAAATATAGCTTTGCATAATCTGACCTATAATTTGTGAAATATGGTTTTGTGATAAAAAGAAGTTGGCTTTTGAGATAGAAATTTATTAAATTTGTCTATAAAAATGTTATTAAGCTTGCCAGAGGCTGGCATAGTAACATTTTTCTGGAGTCCTTTAATAAAATTTTATCTCATATCCCAACTTACTATGTCAGATCCTCCATATCTTTTTTACCCAACATTTTGCAGTTTCAGGTTATCATTTTCTATTACAGATTGGTCAGCACTGGAATTGCAGAGACAGTATTTTTGTTAACAGGAAGTGACAATAAAGTCCATTTATATAGAGAGGTACGTAATTGTTAACTCTTTACCAATTGACAAAATTTTATATTCGTTCATATGGAAAGCATTTGCTTACGACACATTAAATTTGGCTCAAATGAAGTGAGATTTATATGTGAAAGGATAATGCATAATGGGAAAATGTTGGGAAGGTTTTTAGCTCCACTGGCCGAAGGCCAGAGAGCTATTGTCATGGCGTTGTGTCCGTCGTGCATCCGTCCGTCCGTCCGTCCGTCCGTTCGTGCGTGCGTCCGTAAACTTTTTCTTTAAAAAACTTCTCCTCAGAAACTATTGACTGGATTTTTACCAAATTTCACAGGAATGTTCCTTTGGTGGTCCTCTTTCAAATTCCTTCAAATAATTGTGTTCCATGAAGAATTCTGGTTGCCATGGCAACCAAAGTAAAAAACCTTTAAAAATCTTCTCCTCCCAAACCGCTATTTGGATAGCATTATTATTTTGCAGGAATGTTCCTTAGATACAGGTTTACAGAATTCCTTAAAAAAAAAAGATCTGTAAAAAAACATGGCTTTTATGGGAGACTCATTTTCCTTTTATGGTATAAAGTAAAATCTTTGAAAAATTTCTTCTCTAAAACTATTCATTGGATTTCATTGTTGTTAGCTCCACTGGCCGAAGGCCAGCGAGCTATTGTCATGGCGTTGTGTCCGTCGTGCGTGCGTGCGTCCGTCCGTTCGTTTGTCCGTTCGTCCGTGCGTGTGTCCGTAAACTTTTTCTTTAAAAAACTTCTTCTCAGAAACTATTGACTGGATTTTTACCAAATTTCACAGGAATGTTCCTTTGGTGGTCCTCTTTCAAATTCCTTCAAATAATTGTGTTCCATGAAGAATTCTGGTTGCCATGGCAACCAAAGTAAAAAACCTTTAAAAATCTTCTCCTCTCAAACCGCTATTTGGATAGCATTATTATTTTGCAGGAATGTTCCTTAGATACAGGTTTACAGAATTCCTTAAAAAAAAAAAGATCTGTAAAAAAACATGGCTTTTATGGGAGACTCATTTTCCTTTTATGGTATAAAGTAAAATCTTTGAAAAAATTCTTCTCTAAAACTATTCATTGGATTTCATTGTTGTTTCGCAGGTAAGTTCCTATGGTGGTTGTCTACCAAATTGTTTCTTCAGTGAGCTAAAATGCAGGATTGATTGATAATTGTTAAAAACTTCCTTTCGCCATTATAGAAATATCAGGCCTGTGGAGCAATACAGGCGCTCAAGCGCCTCTAGTTTGGTGAGCATTGTAGGTCAAGATAGGATTGCACAAAACTTGTAGTCCTATCTTAGATCTTCACAGTCCATTTTTTCTATGCTTTATGTTAAAATAACTCCAGAAACAGTCTTCCTATTGCATCTTTTTTGTTTTTGTAAAAGTCATCTATCTATTTATTTGTGTATAAGCTGTGCTCTGGTAAAAGGGGGCTTAATGCATCTGTTAAAAGTATCCACTAGGGTCAGCCTGCACAGTCCGCGCAGGCTGACCTGGGCCAAAACTTTTCAATATTGATCAATTTTCTGTATGCGGAAGGACTAGTCTACCTCACAGTTTAGTCAGTTATTAAAAAAAGTGGCCATTATGGATCCCCATAATCATGTGATGACTTGCTTGGTATAATGCATCACGGAGATGCATTAAGCTCCCTTTTGCCTGAACATGGCTCGTATGTATATTGTATTAGCATTACAACTTTACCAAACTGTCTTGTGTTTAACATGCGTCAGGAAGCAAGAATTTGAAAACATGTATAAAAGCAGAAAGTGCTGGGTGCGAGCATTTTCTCCTTTTCCCACAATATTTTCTTGCCTGAATGATCTTCGGCTAATTTGCACCAATTTTGAATAGCTCATCAAAACAGAAGGTCTCTAT
Source organism: Hippopus hippopus (assembly GCA_946811185.2). Lineage (NCBI taxonomy): Eukaryota > Metazoa > Mollusca > Bivalvia > Cardiida > Cardiidae > Hippopus > Hippopus hippopus. The sequence continues at coordinate 43,311,311 of OX328097.1, forward strand.
ATAGAATTTGTGAATTGGGAAAGGCTTGACTCTTTTCATTTTCATCTTCAGATTAACTATCAACACAGTTTTAAAGAATATGAATGTGATGATTATTTTCCAGAGCTCAAGGATTTTTCAAGTGTGTAAGTGATTTTTGTGTTGTGCACATGCCGTACTAGATTCAAAACCCTCACCTCATAGGCTACTATGTTCAGGCCAACCTAAAACTACACATTATACGAAGTAAACATGTTCTTAAGCCTTTACCACACGGCAAAATTTAAGACCTATCCAAATTGAAAGCATCTCCAGAAGACAATTTCATAGTGGCTCAAATGACGCAACGTTTCTTTGATAGGGTAGAAAACTTTGTGGAAAAAGGAGAAAATGCTGGTAACCAGCATTTTCTCCTTTTCCCACAATGTTTTCAAAAGGCCTCTTCTTCAGGGGTGTTAAAAGGTGTCATTGTGTGGTAAAGGGTTAAAGAAATGAAAATGTATTTTCCTGAATGATATGCAAAACACTGAACAAAAAGAGGCAATTGCTTCTAATAAGTAATTGCTCCTTTTCCAAAATGTTTTTAGAAGTTGATTACTACAGGAGTGTTGAAACTAAAACTATGTACTTTATGGTAATAGGTCAAGCACTAGATTTGGTAATGGTGTTTTTGCACATTTCTACACTTTAATTTTAATAACTTGCATTGGAATAACTTTATGAAAGTTAGTATAAAAGGAAAAATCTAAAGGGGAAAAGTAAAAGTTTCATGTTTCGTATAAGGGCTTTATGTCTAAAGCTATATTTCCTGTGTTTTCTGTCATAGAACAATGATCAGAATTTGAAATACTGGTACACAAGATTTTTACAGTTTGAATGTTAGATGTTGCTTACAATTTTCTCAAATCCACTTTAACTAAGAATATTATGAGTTACGGTACTTACTGATTTTTTAACCCTTAGAATAAAGAAAACAAATTCTTGTAGATAGAAGATTAGACTACATGTTTTATGTAGTCTGATCTTCACCTACAGTGTCTGCAGAAGAATGTCATGCCTAAAGGGTAAAGCCATGTACTTGAAATGTATAATGGTTTCCCATGGTTTCATTGCTATTATACTGTATCATAAAAGACACCATAAGCATTCTACACTTCTACTGTTTTAGCCCATTACCGTACAAGTAGTTTCAGGCTTTTCTGTTACCAGTACAAGTCACACAAAGGAGAAATTATTTGTAGGAAAGAATTTTTTTTTTTTTTTTGTAATTAAAAACAAAATTGCAATTGCTCCATTTTTCCACAAAGCTTGAAAAATTGTGTTTCTATATTTAAAGATTAATCCCATGTTTACAATTTAAGGGTGCTATGGTTGGATGTTTATTACTACAACAAAAACACAAGAAGAATCACTGCCTGTGGACACCAGAATGGTTCTCTTACAGTTTCCATTGTTGATGTCACAACACTTGGTAAGTGGAATTGGCTCTTTCAACCATTAGGCTAGCTTAAATCATTTTCTTTTGCAAACTGTATATAAAGGTCAGACTGCACAAATTTTGCAGTCTGGGTCCATATTCACCAACCATTCTTAAGAACATTCATTGTCTTATTTTCAATAATTTTCTAATATTAAAAGTAACATACCTTCTGATTGGCTAAACCATTTGGTTTAGCCAATCAGAAGTTGTGTTACTTTCAAAATCCATAGGTAGACCAAGAATGTTCTTAAGAATGGTTGGACCCAGATCTTTGGTCTGATATTTTGCAAGATTTTTAAATAGTGTTAGGTCTTTTTTCATCTTACTGTTATGTCTGTGTATTATTTATATAGTGCTATAAGAATTAATTCATTGCCACCTGAAACAAATCTGCAGCAGATGACTTGAAAATATGGACAATCAAAATACATTCAGTTAATGTTGTTTTCATAGCGCATCAACAGCTTAGGTCATTTAGGGGGTGTGACCTTATTAAAGTATGATAAAGTGTAATTGATTGATAATAAAAAGTGCCTAAACGAAGGAGGATTATTCATAGTTTTGATATCTTTAAAAAATGTTATTGAGTGGCAGGGCAATCACTGTTAACTCATAAGTTTACCATGCAATCTTAAGTTTTAATGACCCTGAGGAAAAGCCTTGTGAAATTACTGTGGGAAAAGGTGGCAGAAAATGCTGGTTACCAGCATTTCCTCCTTTTCCCACAATGTTTTCTACCATTTCTAAGACAAATTTCCTCCTTTGAGTCACATTTAAATTGTCGTCTACAAATGCTTTTAATATGGACAAGTCTACATTTTCCCATCCTCGGTGACCCAGTTTCGATTCATTCTGTGATGCATGGAGAGTAACGTAATGCTTCAAACCTGGGTTCCGAGGATGACATTTTCCTGGTATGGTAAAGAGTTACATGAACAATTAAGATTGTGAATAGTAGGTATCAAAAGAATGATTTTTTTTTCATGTAAAATCTAAAAAGAAGTCTCTTAAAATGAACCACAGATTTACACAAAAGGATCATTTAGTAGCAAAAAGATAATGAATTAAAATTGTAAATAAAACTTGAATTTGAGAAAATGTGAATCATTTTTTGGGATCAAAGGACTTCCATTTAAGAGGTCAACATGCACAAAGTATTTCATGAATATATGTGAAAACAGTGTAGCAAAAAGAGGAAATGCTCACTACCCACAATTTTTGCTTTTGCAACAATGTTTTCAAAAGCAGTCTTGTACAAGACAGAAAAGTGTCAGAATGTGTTAAATATACTAATTTGAATGCCAGACCAGTGATTAAAAATTACATACATGTACCTGTTACATGTATTATGTAAATTGATGATAAGAACTGTCACATTTAGTTGGACTACTTGTCAATTTTTTAAGAATTTGATTTAAGTATTCTCTTGTCAAATGAAAGAAAAAAAAAGGTAACACTAAGTTTTTGCATCTTGACTTATTTCAGAAATAATTATCCAGTATACAGTAGACCATGACAGCCCTATCACATATGTAAAGGTGTTCTCATTGCATAACAAAGTCAGCTGCCCTTCTTTTTTACCAAATTGTAAAGGTAAGTTTCATCAATGGGCTGTTAACATTTTCAGAACCAAGGCTTCTTAAGACTTTTAGAAGCAAATTACATGTATAATACTACAGGGGACACATTTTTTTATAGCTTCATGGAAAAGTAATCTTTTCTGTATATAGTAAGCTATTCCCATACCATCCCTTGTTTAACCCTTTACCAAACAATTACAGCTTTCCATTCCCCTGGGAAAGAAGGCTGTTAAAACACTGTGGGAAAAGGAGAAAATGCCGGTTACCAGCACTTTTTTCATAATGTTTTCTACCCCTTGTCCAAAGACAAATCCCATCATATGAGTAACACTTGACATGTTGTCTGCAAAGACTATTACTTTGGACAGGTCTGAAATTTTGTTGTCTGGTAGAGTTTTTGATAACTGTCATACTACCTTTACAATTGGAATCAATATGGATATGATGCGTCTCAATTCATAAAAATATGCCATAACATTGTGCTTAATCCTTTTTTGAATAAATACCTGTTTTTGATATATGACATGTAGCTATTGTAAACCTTGTAAGATTGCTTCTTTTTCTACAGTGTTTGCCATATCATTTAAAAAGAATATTCTTCTCATTTTCAAACACTCTCAACTGTATATAGATTGACATTTTTTCCCAGTTTGAAATTGTTTTTTCTGCTCTACAAATATCAAATGGGTCTAAAATTATTTACCAACCCTCGGAAAGAAGGCTTATGAAAGCATTATTGAAAAAAGGGGGAAAAAAAAAACTACAAACCAGCATTTTCTCCTGCCACAATTATTCTAACCATATCAGAAATATTCCAACATTTTTGGCAAATGCTTTCAATTTGACCTAGTCTGAAATTTTGTCATTTGGTAGAGTTAAGTTTCAACCAAATAGCTTCAGGGTTTTAAGGAGCCAAAAGAATTTGAAAACTATGTAGAAAAAGGAGACAATAGTGGTAAATAGCTTTTTCTCCTTTTCATACAATATTTTCAACTCCTTCATAAACAAATCCTGTCAATTTATAATACATTATTTGTCCTCTGCAAATACTTTCAGTTTTGATAAGTCTGGAATTTTGTCATCTAGTAAAAAGCTAAGATACATGAACATTTGTAAACACCTAAATCCCTTTGCACTGTTAAGTTTTACTTAAGATAAGACATGACTGAACAAAACATGCATGGGCCTTGAATCTACTTTTTATTACATCTGGGTAATATGCTATAAAAATACAGCTTTAGAATTACATTCATCTTGATTTTATGTCTTTCTGAAAAAATCCATAGGGATGAATAACAGAGACTTGTTTGCTTTCTACTTGCCATAACTAGTAGGCAAAGCCTGTCCCAGTAAGGAGAATATTTCCTTTTTTACTTAATTATGTTTTTTTTTCAGATTTAAAGAGTGATGAAGTTGATGATATTCCAGAATTAAATCTGCTGGTCGTCAGTGCCTTGATACCAGCAACAGTATACAGGTGGGTCATGCTCTGTGAAAAGGGGGTTTAAGTCTTTACCATGTGACCGGTCCAAATTGAAAGCATTTGCAGACAACAAATTAAATGGTGCTCAAATGATTGGACTTGTTTCTGAAAGATTACTAAAGAGTTAAATCATTACCTCCTGAAGAAAATATACTGTAGATCACTCTGAAAAGCCATTTAACTCTTTACCAGACGACAAAATTCAACACTTGTCCAAATTGAAAGCATTTGCAGACGACAAAATAAATGGGACTCAAAATTTGAAATTTGTTATGGGAAGGGTAGAAAACATTGTGGGAAAAGGAGAAAATGCTGGTTACCAGCTTTTTTTTCCTTTTTCCACAATGTTTTCCCAAGCTTTCTTTCTCAGGGTCGTTAAAAGTCGGGACTGTGTGTTAAAAGGTTAACTCTTTACCAGACAACAAAAATGTGTACAAGTTCACAATGAAAGCATTTGTAGACAACAAATTTATTGTGGCTCAAATGATGGAATTTGTCTTTTATAGGGTAGAAAAAATTGTGGGAAAAAGAGAAAATGCTGGTTACAAGCATTTTCTCCTCTTCCCATAATGTTTTGAAAAGGTTTCTTTTTCGGGGTCATCAAAACTCAGGATTGCATGGTAAATAGTTGAAATAGAGATGATTAACAAGAATTGAGGTTTAAATACACAGATTTGATAAAAACATTGTTTACAAAGGGAGGAATTGCTCATTATGTACATTATCACCTTTTTACCACAATGTTTTCAGTCTGCTGCAGGGTGCAAAAAGTCATGTGTAGGTGATGATAAGTTAACTCTTTACAAAACAACAAATTTTTAACACGACCAAACTGAAAGCAATTGCAGACAACAAATTAAATGTAGCTTAAATGATTCCTGTCTTTGATAGGGTAGAAATATTGTGGGAAAAAGAGAAAATGCTGCATTACCAGCATTGTCTCCTTCCCACATTGTTTTCAAAAGCCTTCTCTTTCAGAGTTGTTAAATCCAGGGATTGAGTGGAAGAGAGTTAAAAGGAAACTGACATAAATTTTGCAGTCCGTAGGAAAAATATGGAATAATTGAAACTTTAAGGAGGTTCTTGTATAAGATATCTCTTGAAATATTGGACAGCTGAGAATCAAGATCAGTCTGCATGTAGTTTAGGCATTTGAATTAGGCATCTTTTTGTTAACTTTGGAAATTATGAAGCTTGAAGTCACACTCTTTACCTCCTGAAAGAAATTTACAGCAGATGACTTTGAACATATCATTGTAAAATGGTGAAAGCCAACATAAATTAAGGTTCAATACATGAATACCTATGAGAACATAATGGCTGAATACAAAGCTGCTTCTTACATGTCATTTTTGTTTTTTCTGTTAGAAAATATTGTTGGAAAAGAAGAAAATACTATTGGTTACCAGCATTTTCTCCTTTTCCACCATGTTTTCAAATGGCTTTTTTCTCAGGGTAATTAAAACACTGGATCGCTCCGTCAAGGATTAATATGTCTTGAGATTTTTCTTCTTTTTTTTTTTTGTCTAGAAATGTGTTACAGACAGGCCTGAAGGAAACACTGTTTTTACCAGACAGCAACAAGTTTGATGCTTTATTGACTGGAACCATTCTAGATATTGACTTCGATGGAGAGAATGAAATTTTAGTTGGAACTTATGGTCAGGTATTCATTTTTAAAAAAAAAGTTCACATCCAGGATTTTTTGTTTATTAAACTGCAGCTCAATGAGAGAATGAGCAAAACAAATATTATTCCATCATTTTCCATTCATTAGCTCTACTGGCTAAAAGCTAGCAGAGCTTATGTCATGGTGTGGTTTCCATCGTCTGTCTTTCTGTCTGTCTGTCCGTCCATCTATCAGTTAGTCTTTTTCTTGTTTACGCAATTAAGTCCACATTTGTGGTCGAAATTTTTTTAAACTTGCACTTCCTTTATATCATTAATAGCTTGAGCCCTACTGAATGTGCAAAAAAATCTGACAATGAGTAAGGCAAAAGTAGGCATTTAAATTTGAAAATTTTCACTTCTTTACACAATAAAGTCCATATTTGTGGTCGGATTTTTGTGATACTTGCACAGTTCATTTATAGTATCAATAGCTTGAACTCTACTGATTTTAATAAAAAAAATCTGGTGATTAGTAAGGGAAAAGTAGCTATTTAAAATTAAACATTTACATTTTTTGTTTATGCAATAAAGTCTGCATTTGTGATCCAATTTTCGTGAAACTTGCACTGTTTCTTTATATGATCAATAGCTTGAACACAGATGATAATGAAAAACATCCGACAATTAATAAGGAAAAAGTAGCCATTTTGCAAAATCACTTCCAGGAGAGCCATTTAGGCCCTCATGGGCCTCTAGTTTTGTTACTTTTACAAAGCATGTGTGCTTAGAAATGAACTTTGTTTTTTTGTAATTTTTCTGCAAAGAACATTTTTCACTGTCATTTGACATTTTTGCTATTTCTATCTAAACCAGTGTAATATTATCCTGTAAGTGTGAATTATGGGGCAAGTCATGTAACCATTTACCAGATGACAAGTTTTAGACTTGTTGAAGACATTCATATATAACAAATTATGTTTTGCATAGGTAAATGTGTTTGTCTCTGAAAAGGGTGAAAAAGTTCGTGGAAAAGACAAAAATACTGATTACCAGCATTGTAACTGTTACCTGTAAAGTTTCCCAAAGCTTTTTTCCTCTGGGTCATTAAAGTAGAGGATTGTCTGGTAAAGGGTAAACATTTGTAGAAACATCCTGATACTTCTTCCATGGTTCAGTTGATGAATTTGATAAGTGAACAAAAGATTATTTGATAGATTATTACCATATTGCAGTATCAATATGTTGTCCATTGCAGGAGGTTTTAGCATACAAACTTAACACAGAAACCAGAGCCCCAGTGCTTACAAAAGCTTCAACAGTCCCTGAGTTAGAAAGCCATATTGATACTGCTGATGGAAGAGAGAGACACAAATCAGAAGAAAGTGATTCATCAGCTATACTTCATTATGACAGCAAAAATGGCGCATCTAGAAGAGTTAAATCTGAGGAAAACTTGTCATCTTCTTTAAATTCAGATCTAGACTATACTCCCCTATCTTCATCTAAAGATACCATAGTGCCAAAACAAACCGTATCAAACACATCACTCATACAAAGTTATCCATTAAAGGAATCTATGTGTGAGGAAAGTTTTGGGTTGTTGTGGCAAAGAGGATTTCCACTGCCTGTTGTTGGAATCAACCATTTAGATATCATGGGAGATGGAATGGAGGATTTAGTTATTGTTACTTTGAAAGGCATACATATACTGCAGGTAAATTTTAGCTTCTTCTAACCACAAAGTTTGGTGTGGTAACAACCCTGGCAAATAAAGCTTTTGAAAACATCATGAGAACAGGAGAAAATGTTGGTAATCAGTATTTTTTGTTATTTCTCACAACGTTTTCTTTCCTTTCAAAGACCAGTCCCTTCATTTGAGCTATGTTTGATTTGTTGTCTGTAAGTCTTTCGATATGAACAAGTCTAAAAGTTTACTTAAGAGTCAAAGCCTTCCATTGCTCTAACTAAAAACCCATATGATCTCTCTCTAAATGTAAAGCAATTTTGTAACATATCTTGTGGTAGGAAGTGAATTATATTGCTTTGCCACCAAATACTGTTGCCTCCCTTAGAGTTGAAAATATTATGCCACTGTAAATGAACATTTACTGTGGTTATTACTTGGAATCAAGTAGTGGGTGTCATGGATCCAAGATTAGACTGCATTTTCCTTTTTCGGTTTAATCTTGATATGTGCTCTCTTTAAAAGCTTCTAATTACACTTATGATACAGAAAAGTCAAATACAATGTCACATAAGTTATCTTTGAACAGCCATCAGGCCAGTACTCTGTATTTATTTCCCTTCTTTCTTTCTTTACCGTGCAGCCTGACCTCAATGAAGTAGCAAATGTTGTGATAGAAAGATTGAAGATCCTATCAAAAGACCAGGATGTTACAGACACAGAAGAGCAAGTTTCAGAGACACTAGAACATATCATGATATTATGAAGTGATTCTTTATCATAGGCAGCCATTTCATTTCATTGATCTTTTTTATTGATTACTGTGAGAAAACTTTGAGTGCTAAAGCGGTAAAGAGATTTATGTGTTCATTAACATTTGTTTTATGTTAATACCCTTGTTTTACAAGAACTTCCATGAAGCATTTTTGATGGGAATGCTTATTGATTCACCAAAACTAAATAAGTGTACTGGCTTCCTTCATAAAATGACAATACTGTTGAAAAAAGCAAACAGGAGAAAGAAAAACAAGTATTACCTTAACCCTCTTCTGCCAATGCAGTTGAAAGACATTACCTCGAACTCTTTACTGGACGACAAAATTTTAGTCCAGTTTGAAAGGATTTGCAAACAACAACTTGAATGTGGCTACTTCACTATGAATTGTCTTTGAAAGGAAAATGTGGGAAGAAGCCTCTCCTCCTTTTCTAACAATGTTTTCAGAAGCCGTCTTGTTCAGGGTTATTTAAACTGGATTCTCTGATAAAAAATTAAATAAGCACCATGTAAGTCAACACACAAAACAAGACCACCACAGGTGGAATTTAATGCATGACTGCTCTACCAGTAGATGTTCTGAGATGAGAAAGGTGCATAAATGTGTCAGAAACATTAAGGGTTATCTGCCCTTCTAGTATGGGTCACCATGTTGATAGTTTATAACTTGCCGAAGATATTGGAAAATGTTCAGTTTTTCGCATGACAACCCAGGCAATGACAGGGCTATGATTTTTGTTTTGATGTTCTCTTGGAATACAGCCAAGCTAACCAGAAAACAAGAGGGCCATGTATCATCATGGCCCTGTATCGCTCCACTGGCTAAGAAGTAAAAACCCTACAAGCCAAACATTACAATACTAGGCCAATTGGTTTCTAACTAGAAGACATACAAAATTTATAATTACTTGAATCCTGATAGAGGTCCACAAGATAAAGTCCCACACCAAATGATACAGGTCTAGAATGTGTGGCTATAAACAAAAATATTTTCAAAGTTTCGTCGATAGAAGGCCCTGTAAAATATGAGACCCCTGAGACAGGGCTACATTTGGTAGCCCTAGGTCTTATGATTAGTGACAAGATTTCTGAAGTTTTAACTATATAAGCCCATGTAAAACTTCTCACCCCTGGGGTGGGACCAAACTTGACTCCAGGGCTATACCTTGGACCTCTTGGTAGAGGCTCATTAGATAAAGCTACATGCAGAATTTGGTAGCCCTGGACCTAATGGCTAGGTACGACAAGATTTTTAAAGTTTTCCCTATATATAAACCCATGTAAACCTTGTGGCCCCCCCCCCACCCCCAGGGGCGGAGCCAAATTTGACCCAAAGGCTATAATTTGGGCACTCTTGGTAGAGGCCCACTAGATAAAGCTACATGCAAAGTGAAGTTTCATCAAAATTTAAAAAATTAAACGAGACTTACCATGGTTAAAGTCGATGTTTGATTTCAATTCTTTGAGTAAAGAATTGAGTGACGGCTGAAATGAGATGCACTGCGCATGCGCGGATCAGTATTTAACTGGTATTTTTTCCACATTATGTGGCATAGAGGAGTGATATGTTGTTCTGGTCTTTAATGTATCATCTATCATTACTGGAACATGTAAGGTGGGAGGGCGGCATTTAAGCCCTCACTCAATTCTTTACTCAAAGAATTGAAATCAAACATCGACTTTAATCAAGGCAAGTCTCGTTTAATTTTTAAAATTCTTTTTCGTAAAAAATTTCTGTTCGGTCTTAAATGAGATTTCAATGCAATAATGTGTAAAAAAATACCTTCTAATAAAGGACACCAGCTTGAAAGTTATCTGTAGTCTCAATTGGTTTATCATAGATCTTGGCAAAGGTGTTCACAATGGACCATCCTGCTCTTTGTAGAATGTCCTTAACAGGTACGTCATTACTTTTAGCCTTTGAGACTGCTGCTGATCTGACACTATGTGAACTGTATCTCGTTACATCTATATTGGCTCTATGCATTACAGTTTTAATCCATCGCGAAATAGTATTGCGAGTGACATGTTTATGTGCTTTTACGTAACTTAATAACAAAATATTTTCTGTTACACCTCCCTTCTTTCGCACTGCCTTTGTGCGTGTCAAATACTCCTTCAAAACAGTGTAAATACATAGTCTCCTATCTGGAGGGTAAGCTACTGCAAACAATTTCCCGTATGACAGTGAATAATACTTGATCTACGATCAAAATTATTATCAGCCTACAATGAAGTCTTGTTAAACCTTCCACCATTACGCTAGCACTGATCCGCACATGCGCAGTGCATCTCATTTAAGACCGAACAGAAATTTTTTACGAAAAAGAATTGGATTGGTAGTTTCACAGGAGAAGATGTTTGAAATAAAAGTTAATGCACACACAGACAGACAAACGCACGACCGACACCAGGCCATGAAATAAGCCCACTGGCCTTTGGCCAGTGGAGCTAAAAATGATATGCATATGAGCACAGATAAATAATGCAACAGGAAAGCTATCTATCTAATGTTTATTGCATATAAGTCTCATGGACTAAATTTAAACAATTTTGTGACAAATGATATCAACAACAAATACATTTGTAACATAAAAGAGACCACATCTTTCCATTAAGTATGCAGTCTAGACATAAAGAAATTTAGATGCAGAATGTTTAACTCTGACCCATTTTTAACCCTTTACCAAACGATTCTGTGTTTTCATGACCCTTAGGATGAAGGCTTTTGAAAATATTTTGGGAAAAGGAGAAAATGTGTTAAGCAGCATTTGCTCTTATTCCCAAATTGTTTTCTAATTCTTCAGAAACAAACACATGTACTATTATTTGAGCAACAATTAACTTGTCACCTGCAATTGCTTTCAATTTGGCTGACTCTAACTTTTGTTGTCTGATAAAGAGTTAATACTCCACCCCATGCATGCATATTTCAACACCCCTGGAGTTCGAGGCTTTTAAAAACATTGTGCTAAATCCAGTAAGTGCTGAAAATGAGTGACTTCTTCATCTGGTATGCTTTTAACTTGTATCTGAGGTTATGAGTTGACTCTGCCAGGCAACAAAATTTATACTGGTCCATAATGAAACCATATGAATTAAATCGGACTCAAATAGCAGGATTTGTTTCTGAAAAAATGGAAAACATTGTTGGGAAAAGGAGAAAAAGCTTGTTGACGGCATGTTCTCCTTTTCTCACAATGTCTGCTTAAGCCTTCTAATTCAGGGTTGTAAAAACATGGAGTTGTCTGGTTAACGTAAAGTCTTTATCAAAATACAGTATTTAAAACTTATCCAAGTTGAAAGCATTTACATAGGACAAATGAATCTGAAATGATGGTTGATTGATTGATTGATTGTATGGTGTTTAACACCGTTTTCAACATTATTTCAGTTATATCGCGGCGGCCAGTGCACCTATCCGTGCGTTCCTGGAGTCTCTTTTACCAGTACTTCGCACAATTTTCTTTCCAAGCCACTGGCTGCTTTCCCACATAATCATTGTCGAAACAATGGTCAGCGGTGGGAGAGGAATGAATCCTGTCGCAGTGACTATCATCGATCCTCGGAAAGAAATTGGCCGAGCCAGGGATGGAACCCTGGACCCCGTGTTCTCAAGTCCTGCACGCTACCAACTGAGCTACCAGGGCTCGGCCTGAAATGATGGAATTCGTTTCTGATGGAATTCTGGTTACCAGTAACTTCTGCTTTTCCCACAATGTTTCCAAAGTCTTCTCTCTCAGGGTCGTCAAAAGTCTGGATTGTTTGGTAAAGGGTTGGAACGTACTGTTTTACAGTTCTGATGTCTTAAATTACTGTATATCAAGTCAAGTCGCAGAGAGTAACTATCATAAAATACATGGTTGATCAACATAGTAGTATTAACCAAGTTTGGAGTTTATTATCCAATTATTCAATTAACTACAGGCTATTTGATTTACTCAATGCAACATTCAGTGAAATCACTTGGCTTACTGACTAGATTTCTTCTCCGAGATGAAAATTCCCTTAACATCTGAATACTGTTGAGCCTCAATCCAAAGAACTATCACTGAGTGTTGCAGATAGCATCTCTGACCATCAAGTTATCTTGCCATTATCATAATGCGAGTGGTAGAAAGTAAATATTTGTCATATAACTAGGAATATTTGTCAAATACTTATAACTTAACTTTTGATGAGTGTCTTTTGAATTTGAAAGAACAGGAAGATGAAATGTAGTACATGTACTGAAGAAAGGAAGACAGGATGAAAGTGAGATTCATAACAGACAACAAACACAGGTCAATTAACAGTAACCACTCCATACATATTGAACGTAGATTGTTAGCTAAGTATATCAATTTGATTTGCTCCTACATAACCTTTAAGTCACTGCAAATCTTCCTCTTAAAAGTAAAAAAAGGGGTGTTGGTTTCAAACAATTCTAAGGATTGATCTAATTCTTATTTCCAAGGCAAGCCATCTGACTGGCTGAAACATTCTACATTGGCAAATCAGATGGCTATCTTAGAATTGGGAACTGGAATAATGCTTAGTATTGTTTGTTGTACTTTTTTTCAAAAGCCCTCAAATTACATAATTATGAGATAATATGTAAAAGTATTGGTAAGAAGATAAGCAGTTAAGAGAACCTAAGTCTAAAGTTAGTCATTAACTTACGTGGAATTTCCTCTGTATACGTTACTTTACAGCCTATTTTAGACCTACCTAAAGTTGTAACAAACACATAAAACACATCCTCCTCAGTAAGAGGAAAGTCAAATGTCATTTTTCAGTTCTGTAGCAAAAATTTTGGAAAAAGCAATTTGTGACAAAACATCAAACATTGCTACCCAACATTGCAATAATGGGTAAAAACAAACTTCTTACATATAGTTTTTGAAATAAGCGTGATAGTACACAAATTCACAAAGATGAAACAGTCCATGATCCTGCAAAAAGAAAAGGACATTTACAATAAAATTCTCTGACAAAAATGTCATTTAAAACAATTGATTTTCTATAAATATACAACATGGGTAAGAAAATATACGCTTATTTTATTCATAATAATTTATAATGGGCACTGTAGTCCAAACAATGAGTTTGAAAATATAGTGAAAAATTAACCAAAAATTCTATATTTTCACTAACTTTCAAAAGAAGGCTATTGAAAACATTTGGTGAAAAGGAAAAAATGCTAGTAACCAGCATTTCTAGACATACCACCATCTGGTGCAAGAGACACCAAGTAGAAATAGTTGAAGGATAGGAAAATGTCTCTATTGAATGTTAACCCTTTACCACACAATCTGGACTTTTAACGACCCAGTGATAAAGAGCTCTTGAAAACATTGTTGGTAAAGGAGAAAATGCTGGTAACCAGCATTTTCTCCTTTTCCAACAATGTTTTCTATCCTTTCCAACACAAATTTTAAGTTTTGAGTCACATTTATTTGTCGTCTGCAAATGTTTTCAATTTTAGACAAGTCTAAAAGTTTGTCATTTGGTGAAGGGTTAAAGAGAATGCTGTCAGAAGAGAAGCAACTCCTGTAGTATTTCTTAACTCTTTACCAAACGAGAAAAAATTCAGACTTATTCAAATTGAAAGAATTTCAGACAACAAAACAAAATGGAAAGTGACTAAACAAGAGAGCCATGATAGCCCAGTATCGCTCCACTGGCTAATACGTAAAATCCCTACATGCCAAACATTACAATACTTGGCCAATTAGTTTTGAATATAAGACCCCTGAGACAGGACTAAAATTGGTAGCCCAAGTTCTTATGGTAAGTAACAAGAAGATTTCTAAAGATTTCACTACATAAGCCCATGTAAAACTTCTGACCCCTTGGGTGGGTCAAATTCGACCCTAGGGCTATAATATCGGTACTCTTGGTAGAGGCCCACTAGATAAAGCCACATGCAAAATTTGGTAACCCTAGGCCTTATGAATGAGTACAGGGAGATTTCTAAAGTTTTGTCTATATAAGCCCATATAAAAATTGTGACCCCTGGGGCGGGGCCAATTTTGACCCCAGGGCTATAAGTTAGGCACTCTTGGTAGAGGCCCACTAGATAAAGCTACATGCAAAATTTGGTAGCACTAGGCCTTATGGCTAGGTGCAGGGAGATTTCTAAAGTTTTCTCTATATAAGCCTTTGTAAAACCTGTGAGGCCCCCCCCCCCCCAGGCTGGGGTCAAATTTGACCCCGGGGCTGTAAGTTGGGCACTCTTGGTAGAGGCCCACTAGATAAAGCCACATGCAAAATTTGATAACCCTAGGCCTTATGGCTAGGTACAGGAAGATTTCTAAAGTTTTCTCTATATAAGCCTATGTAAAACTTGTGACCCCCGGGGTGGGGTCAAATTTGACCCCAGTGCTATACTTTGAAGAAACTTGATAGAGGTCTACTAGATAAAGCTACATGCCAAATTTGGTAGCCCTAGGCCTTATGGTTTCAGACAAGAAGATTTTCAAAGATTTCCAATATTTTTAAGTTTTGTTGCCATGGCAACCAGAGTTTTTGAAGGAATTAAATTCTTTCAAGAAATTCTGAAAAGGACCATGGCAGGATCATTTCTGTGAAGTTTCATCAAAATTGGCTGGGTAGTTTCAGAGAAAATGTTTAAAGTAAAAGTTAACAGACAGACGGACGGACGCACGACGGACAACAGGCCATGACGTAAGCCCACTGGCCTTCGGCCAGTGGAGCTAAAAATTGAAATTTGTCTTGGGAAGGGTAGAAAACATTGTGGGAAAAGGAGAAAATGCTGTTTTCCTGCATTTTTTCCTTTTCCTACAATGTTTTCAAAGGCTTTATTTCTCAGAGTCGTTAAAAATTGGGATTGTGTGGTAAAGAGTTAAGCCATTTCTTCTTTTCCGTAGTATTTTAAAAGCTGTCTGCTGTAGGAGTTTGCAATTGCAGGGTCATGGGTTAACATTGTTAGTTATAAGTTTTATAAAAATCAACCATCTTGGCACAGAAAAGCAAAACGCTTTTTCTTGGTGTTTGACTCTAGAACAGTTTCTGAAAGGGGTACGAGCATCTATCCATACAATTATGTAGTTTTTTCATCGTTTCTACACCCAACATTCTATCAAAGCCATCTACACAAAAAAGCAGGGTGTGGCTGAGACCCATCATGGAATGAAGGCTTGTTCTCAATTTACCAATTACCACACAACAAAATTTTAGGTTTGTCCAAATTAAAACATAAGCAGACAGCAAATTAAAGGTGGGTCACATGATGAAACTTGCTGTGAGCAGAAAACATTGTGGTACCCAACATTTTCTCCTTTTCCCACAATGTTTTCAAAGGCTTTCTTTCTCAAGGTTGTTAAAACTTGGGATTGTGTGGTAAAGAGGTAAGTGGATTGTCTTTTGAAAAGTTGTAGCACAAGACCATTATTTGACTATTTGTCTATTTGTAAGTATTATTTTTCTCTTGTATTCAACAAATTTTAATGAATAATTGGGTTCACTTCCATGAGCATAATCGTGTAAAGCAATTTCAAATGAAGAAATTCTAAGAGGAATTGTTGTTTTGCCACAATGTTTCAGATTGAAGAAAAAAAAACAAAGATCATTGCAAAAGGCATAGATCAAGATCAGACAGCAGAGAACCTGCTCTCTGATCTTGGATCTATTCTGTCTGCTTCTTTAGACAAGCGTATAAAGTAAAAATCTTTCTAGGTTTTATTAGATTGAATTTGCAGTCACCGAAGGGGTCGAGTTTATATTTTGGCACTGAAAGATAAGGAATACCAAACTTTTTCGGGGGCTAAAAACCTAGATGGTTTTATCATGAGTGGTTCTCAATCACAATTTACGTTTGGGGACACAGGGTTGGTCAACCCAAAGGATGAAATGACCAGGGAGACTGAATGTAATTAGGGACTTAATTGACTATATACATGATAAAGAAATAATTTTGTATGATACAACATTGTGCTGTGTTTGAGGTTGTTTCTAATGGTATGCAATGTAGATGGAGAGACAGTCTGTGCCATGTTAGTCACTTCATCCTACATGTATTAGTCTGCTGCACACAACTGCAGGTACGTTTGCCACTTGTGTAAATTAAGATCAGATTCCACAGAATATCTTGTCTGATTTGGGATCCACAGTGATAGACATCACATGAGATATTCTGGCCAAAACAGCCTTGCTATTGCAAAGATATTTTTAACCTTTCACCAAACAATGCCTAGTTTTAACAACCCTCTGGGAAAAGGCTTTTACAAAAGATTTTGAAAAGAGAAAGCATTCCTTTACATTTCTACAATGTTTTCCATCTTATTCAAGACAAATCCCATATATCTAACCATATCTTATTTGTCATCTGCCATTTTTCCCAAATTACACAATTTTAAAATTTTACCTTTTTGTAAAGAGTTAAAAGTCATCGTCAGCCTAAGATGCTCACTATTTAACGCTGCCATGGTAAAGAAAAGGAAAAGCACTTAAAACCCAATTTTGGGACAAACTCCTTTTCAAACAAAGAAAGAGTTTTTCACCACCAAAGTTTGATCCTTAATTAAAAGATTAATTCGAAGAAAGTGTAGCCTTGAATTTATTCTAAATAAATGCTAATACAGATATGGACATTTTTGGGAAGTAAAGAAATATGATTGGTTGCAACAAAACGCTGGTTTGGCCAAAATATTTAAATTCTATGCTGGTAAATGTAAATCAGTTGGCTTTTGTGGACAATTTAGACCAAAATCAGAATGCTCAGATCACGCAGTCTGATCTTGGACTTTTGGCAAAAAGAACATAGAAATCATCGGTCTTAATTTTAGCGTTAAATTTTCACATAATCTCTTTAGTGGTTAAAGAAATAAGAAACATATCAGACAGGTTAGGCTAAAGAAGATGTTCACATGTTCAGTATAAAGCGCTGGAAGTGTTTTTTCCAATTGGAAGGTTAATGATAGAGTGGCCTAGAAAAGTATTTTGATGTACAAAGGAACAGAAACCACACGGTTTTATGTAAAGCTTGCATGGTTTTAATGCTAATTTAATGAAACATTACCCTATGAATAACTTTGGTATTTTCGTATACTGGCCTTACAGATAAACTCCTCTCTCTGGTTTAGCACAATTGTAATTATTATTTAGGTGTATTAATTTTAAATGGTGAGATTTTGGTCACATAATTCTGTGCAATTTGGCAAGTATGATTTTATACAATAGATGACGTTAAATGATGTAGTGTTCTAATACTTCCCTTTTAGAAATTTGATAAAAGCATACAAAATATTTTGAGCGACAAGACAAACTTGCCATTAGATGGATTTCCCTAAAACTTTCCATTTTTGGAATGATGAAGCTATTTTCATTAGTGCAGAATGGATTTCATTCCAATTTTCTGTTTTTGAAATAAATTATTTTCATCAGTGTTCAGAATGTTAGTTCTTGTATAAATCTTCCTTGTTAACTCTTTACTAAACGACAAAAGTTTAGACATCAAAATTGAAAGCATTAATTTTGCAAATGACAAAGGAGGCTCAAAGGATGAAATAAGCCCTTGACAGGATATAAGAAATTGCGGGAAAAGGAGAAAAATGCTGGTTACCTGCATTTTCTTCTTTTCCCACAATGATTTTAAAAGGCTCCTTTTTCCAGAATCGTTAAAACTCAGGGCTATGTGGTAAAGCTTTAACACATTACTACTTGATTTGAAGCAGAAAATATTGACTTATCATCCCTGTAAAGAATTATCATGAATTAAGGTTCAGTACTAGTGAAAGCATTGTGGCTAAAGGTAAAATTGTTTGCATACAACATTCTTTCCTTTTGCCAAACTGTTTCCGGACGTGGTCTGCTGCAGGACAAAGAAAAAATAGCAGCATGTGGCAAATGGTGTAATATCATCCTACTGTTGTATCAATTTTTGATCTTTTTCTTTTTAAAATTGTTGCCATATTGACAGTCCTTGATCCACAAAGACTTATTTTCTTTTCAAATCCAGTGCTTTGCACACATAAAATAAAAAACCACACCATGTTCTAAGCTATAAATAAATAATTTTTAATTCCACCTAAAGATGAAGACAAAATGAGTTGATGTAGTATCTAAGAGTCAGCAGCAAAAATGCAGCTTCATACAAGACAAAACCATCACGAGCAGTCTGCTCTGTATTTTCATTGTAAGGTATTGATATAAATTAATGCCGAGGGCACTTGAAGCATGAACGAGTACTAGAACTTGTATGTTGTGGCAATGTGGAAAAAATTCTACAGTATATTTGACTCTTTACCAGACAACAAAATTTTAGACTTGTCCAAATTAAAAGCATTTGCAAATGACAAAATAAATGTGGCTAAAATGCCAAGATTTTCCGGAAAAGGGTTGAACACATTGTGGGGAAAGGAAAAAATGCTGGGTAACCAGCATTTTCTCCTTTTCCAATGATGTTTTCAAAAATCTTCCGTCCTAGGGTTGTTGAAACTTGGGATTGTGTGGTAAAGGGATAACTACATGGCTGAAGTTTCTCCTCTATAACTGATGTCCTTGGGTTTTCTTCTAACTTACTACCTCTTGCCTTTTTTCTCTTGTTGCAGACTTGCAAAATAAACACTGCAGCAGAAGGAAAACCTGCTTGTTGCATGCAATTTCTCCCTAGACACCAACTTTTAACAGGTATTAATGCATCCGGATACATGTTAATTGCATGTCAAACACAAAATGGTAAAAGATGATCAAGGCAAGAAAGACAGCATGGATGGTAAGCCATTTCATGTACATACAGATGTTTTCATTTCAGCAAAGAATACAGAAAGAAAGTATCAGTCTGTTAGAGAAAGCACTAGAACAAGATCAATTTTGAAGTCCTCATTAAGAATATAACTTGTTAAAAGTGCAGGCAATTCAGACTATGGTACCATGTAAAATCTTTCCTTACAAAAATCATATCATTCCTAATTTTGTGACATGTGTGAGTCAGTGTGTTTCTTGTTAACCCTTTACCACACAGTCCCAAGTTTTAACGACCCTGAAGAAAGAAGGCTTTTGAAAACATTGTGGGAAAAGGAGAAAATGCTGGTAACCAGCATTTTCTCCTTTTCCCACAATGTTTTCTAGCTTATCAAAGACAGAAATCATCATTTGACTTACATTTATCTGGTTGTCTGCACACACTTTGAATTTGATCAAGTCCAAATGTTTGTTGTGTGGTAAAGAGTTAAGACTCAAGGATGAAGTAAAAGTCTATCAATTTGACACCGACAAATTCATGTGTAGAAGAAAAATCCAAGTTCCAATGAAAACACATCTTTGTTATCTTCAGCCATGCAGTTTTATATACAAATTACAAAACAATTCTCTATCTTACGTAATAATAATACAAATATATACATAACTGAGCAATTCAATACATCAATCTTTCTCAAAAAGTACCAAATACTTCAGTCACAGTCGATGATCCTCAAACATGTTATATCCAAAGTCCAAATTTTCCAAGAGTTATCATCTTGCACTATAACACAATGGTTTAACCTGTTCCCAAATGACAAATTTTAGACTCTCTCAAATTCAAAATATCTACATACCATTACATCAAAATTGGTACCTCAAGTCCTCTAACCTGATAGAAAACATTATGGAAATGGGAGAAAATGCTGGATACCAGCATAATGTTTTCAAAAGCTTTCTTCCACAGGATCATTAAAACTTGGGACAGTTTGGTAAAGGCTTGATAGTTGATGTCATCATCTGACAGATCGACTTTCCTAAGTCGATCACAGTTCATATTCACAAGCAAATCTAAATATTGTTCTTATTCTAAATTCTACGATTGTTCTTATTCTAAATTCTACAACTGGCTATCTGATTTGATGAGATATTCTGTATAAGCCAATCAGATGGCTAGTCTTGGAACTTAGAATTGGAATTTATTCAGAACGGTTGGTGAATAAGGCCACACCATTCTTCATGTTTGTTGTACTACTTGAAAACTGTGTGAAAGAGCCAGTAAATATTAACCTTTACCTTTTACCACATTGTGAAATTTGGGACTTTACCAAGTTCAAAGCGTTTGTAGTCAACAATTTGAATATTTAACAATTTATAAAAGATGGCTTTGAAAAAGTAGAAAAAATTGTGGAAAAAGGAGAAAATGCTAGTTATCAGCATTTTCTCCTTTTCCTACAATGTTTTCAAAAGTCCCTTTTCTCTTGGTCATTTACAACTCATATTTGTGTGGTAAAGACTTCAAAGAAAATGGACCTTTGTAACAAGAAAAGTCTGTCCCTGCTCAAAGTACATAGAAATCACAGTACATATTCATGCTCCACTCTATCTACAGGTCTAACCTGTAACTCTTAAGCCATCTTATTTTGCTCAGACAGAATGTCTAAGCCAATAAGATGGATAGTCTTTGAATTCAGAATAAGAGTTTGATATATAATTGCTGGCAAATAAGCTTCTAGAGTGACTGCATAAGAACTTACAAAGTACCTTCTTTTAGGTATTAAAGTTATCTTGGTACACTGTCATTCACATATCACCATATCATGCTCAGCACATTTGGTATAAAAAAATAGCTGCCTCAATGTCCACTGATCAAATCACAACAATGCTACTAGCACATGGATCTGAGCTTGCACAAAGTAATCAATACATAATTTCTTTATTTTCTATCTCTACAACTGTAAAGTCTTCTCAACGACTAATCCTCTCATAAACAGAAATCAGGAATGTGTTCCAGTATTGCAGATTTTAACAAACAAGAGGCTGTTATGAGATCACGAACATTCCACCTCCACAGCTGAAGAACTGGCACCTACCAATGATAAAATTGAAAAAATAAGTGAACAATTACAGAGCCTCTCTCTGACTTCTCTGTTTGAATGGTGTGTACATTACTTTCAGCAGTATTACAGACATATCATCACAACAATTCTTTTGTTTCCTGGGTTGTCATTCCTTGCTTGGGGCTCTGTGCCTTGTCCAAAGCCACTCTCTGGAAAACATGTTCCACAAGTGAGGATCAAAGCCAAACCTCTGGATTATGACTCCACTATCTTAAAAAATGAGCCATATAGAACTCCTCTCTGTGTAAACCTTTTTCATCCTTGGAAATATCCAAGAGGAAATATACTTATTGTTTTCCTAAGTCTTAAAGCGCCTTTCACAACTCTAATTGCCTTTGCAGCCAGTACAGATCAAGATCAGACTGCACAAAATGTGCAGTCTGATCTTTGATCTACACTGGCTGCTTTGCTAAATCTTTACAGACAAAAGCATCCATGAAAGTAGAATAATCCATGTCTTATTTTACTACTGAAAATGTTGGGTTTATTCCATGCTGTAAGGGTTAAAATCCAACAAAATTGAGTGAAACAATCCTTTTATACAAACTAAAAGCATTAAAAAATTAACCCTTCTGGTATTCAGAGCAACTAAATGTGCTTTTGTTTACAATGTAGATCATGATTTGATAGGACAGAATGTGCTGTATGATCTTGCTTCTACACTGCCCAATACCATGAGATTTTTCCAGTCAAAAGATCTTTGAACTAGCTACATTTTGGGTGTTATACTGTAAATAGGAAAAATAATGCATGCACAAATTTTGAACTTGTAATGTAAAAAAAGCTATAGGGTCCTGTTCTCTTGATGCAAAGATAAATGTTTATTAGAAAACCAGATTTTTACACTTGTCCAAGTTGAAAGCATTTGAGGGTGATAAATTGACCGTTTCTCAAATGGTACTTTATGTCTTTGAAAGGGAAGACAATAATATGAGAAAGGGGGAAAAAATCCAGGTTTCCAGTATTCTTACCATTTTACCACTTTTTCAAAGGCTGTTTTCCTGGGAGTCATTGAAACAGTGGATTGTTTGGTAAAGAGTTAATATTTTAATTATGATCAGAAGTGAAGATCATATGAGGAAACTGATTGGATCCCTCTAAGTGTAGACAAAGATCATACTGTGTGGCAATGCAGACTGATCTTAGTGAGACATCTGCATAGTCCTGCCTCATATGAGGCTGAAATATGCAGAGAATCAGCCAAACACATTAAATGAAAATTTACAGCCAATATTTGTTTCCAGCCAATATCTGTACAATAGTATCAACTCCATGAAAATTTTCTAGATCATCCAGATGTTTTTGAAAAAGATACAAGACTGTACAAATGCCAGTGATTCATACACCAGAATACATGTACTTGTAAATAATTTAGTAAGAGGATGCCAAAGGAAAAACCCTCAGTGTGCTAACAAATAGAAAAATTAATTTCTTTTTAACATATGAACATGTGGAGATGACTTTTCTTTACCTTGCAGTAGATCTTGATCTACACTATCATCATAATCACTTCACCATCCTTAAACTTTTTTCCATGGAAAAAATTATTATTTAACTTTTTACCAAATGACAGAATTTTGCAGACAACATATTAAAATTGCTCAATATATTGAATTTGTGTCTCATGGGGTGGAACATATAATTGGAAAAGAGAAATGCTGATAACCAGCATTTCTCCCTTTTCCACAATGTTTTCAAAAGACAATTTTCTGTAAAGGGGTTACACACATGCACCAGTAACAACTGACAGTTTGCGCCTTTTATACAAAGTTGTGGTTAAAAGTTAAAATGATTATTCAACTTACTTTCTTTTTCCCTTCGCCTGAGTTTTTTCCGCCGCCTGTCAATACTAGCAACTTCAGACTTCAAATTCATGTAGATTTTGCGTATTTCCTGAATTTTGTCTATCAGAAAAGATATTCTGGCATTTCCTTCCAAATACTTTCCTTCTTCTGTAAGAAGAGAAATACATGTGTGTCAGATGACACATTTCAGAAACATGCAAAAAATTACAAAAGTTTTTGGTAACTTCACAGCCAGTGAGCTCTAGTCGCTCACTGTAGGTGCATAAAAAACCAAAAATGTTTTTGCACAGAAACTGGATATGGAACGAAATTCTGTTTCCACAGTGTTAACATTCAGAGAGTTTCTCCTTTGTTACATGTTTGTTGTATTTAATGAACAAAATTTTTAGTTTTAATTGTTGTACATGTAGTTGATAAAGACATGGGCATGAAAAAGACAATACCGCATGTGAACCTCAATTTCTACCCTACGATCAAAATTTCAGGCCTTGTTTGGTCAAGAATTTTTGTTTCAGCCAGTCAAAGTAACACTAGGTGAAAACTGCTAATACAAATATGCCATCTTTCAGATTCAATTTAAAGTACCTGTATTGGCTACAGCAGGCACATGCATTTGGAACGATATGAGAAATAAAAAGTACGAGGGTTGTTCGATATGTAATGTGTATTGTACGATATCTCAAAAGCATTCGACTCAAATAGTGAAATAAACATTACATCCCTTCAAAGTATTCTCCGCGGTTTGAAATACCTAATTTCAATCTCTGAATCCATTTCTGAAATGCGTCACGGTACGCTGATTTAGGTAGACCTCTGAGCTCAGATGTATGTGATGGAGCATTATTATGAAGTAGACGAACATGCCTAAATCCTGACACAGGACGTCGTTTAAGATAATATTTCTTGACCTTTTTTAGTATAACATCTCGGTAATACCGACCTGTAACACTTTTGCCCTTCGGCACCGGAATTTGTATGGCTATACCATCACATGAGAAGAATATGCAATAAAGAACCTTCTTTGTGCTTGTGCTTCTTTTGGCAACTACAGGCCTTCTACCG
The DNA here is from genome assembly GCA_946811185.2 of Hippopus hippopus. Lineage (NCBI taxonomy): Eukaryota > Metazoa > Mollusca > Bivalvia > Cardiida > Cardiidae > Hippopus > Hippopus hippopus. Next base: position 43,335,573 of record OX328097.1, read on the forward strand.
TGTTTAGTTAGCCATATTTTGTTTCCAATTTTTCTTACTGGTTCGAAATAGTGAACCATGTTTTGTCACCAGTAACAATGTTTGCAAATTGTCTTTGATTGAATTTGGGAAACATTTTGAGCAATTGCTTAGCGGTTTGTACTCGTACCCGTTTTTGGTCATCTGTCAATATATGCGGTATCCATCTGGCAGAAATCTTTCGTACTTTCAAAATACGCTTCAAAATGAAATGTACCCGCGACAGCGATATGCCAACAGTGTTGGCAATATCACGAATCGTGTATCTGCCATCTCTTTCAATTATTTCCCTGACTTTTCAGACATTTGCCTTGCCTGTTAAAGTCACAGATTGGCCAGATTTTGCTGCATCTTTGACGGACTCTGTGCCAGTCAGAACTTTCTTTCTCCAACTACGAACTGTCTCATAAGATACCTTATCAGACCCATAAACTTCCCCCAATGCAGTAAAAATCTGCATTACCGAATGACCGAGTTTTGTGCGAACTTTTATATAAGCTCTAATTTCTTCAATATTCTTAATCCGTTTCCCAACCATTTTTACAACAGTGGTCAACGACTAGCTCTATTGAAATGACTATAAGTTTAAAACTATGTGGAGCTGAAGGCTCGTGTTTATACCATTGGAAAGGTATTGAATAGAGCTATTCAAGCGTATCATCATCCGGAAATCGTGCAAAGCGTTATCGCGCTGTGGTACAATATACATTACATATCTAACAGCCCTCGTAAGCTTTTCATATAATACACGTTATCAAAATTACTTAATGGAATAAGCAGGTGCAGGAATATCAGAGTTTGTCAGCCCAGTATGCAGCGATTTTACTGCTTATGTTTTATCATTTGTTTTATTATCTATTGCCCTTGTAAGCAGGTAATTGATCCAGTGGACTGATAAGCCAGTGCATCATTCTGACATGTAGCATTAATCGTAGATGTAGGCGTGTATACATGTGTGTACATGTAGAAGGAACTATGATCGTAACAATGAAGACAAAGTTTAAAAGCTACAACTGAAAATAAGATGTGTTTAGCCAATAGGTACATAACAGTATTTGGTTCCTAGTTTGAACGAACCCATTAAGGGCATTTGCAACACACACCTGCTATAAAACAATTCTGATTGCATTTATATGCAATCAAATCAGTTATTTCATCACTTTCTCCGGTAAATAATTAATTGGCCTTTGTATAAATCTAGTCAGGTCAAGTAAAAGTTGCAAATACTGCCTTGCTTTTGAAATGACACGGTAGAGTATTTGCTTACTGACAGGACATACTGGTCTGATCCTCACACTGGGCAGGCTATTTATTGGCAAATAACATTAATTCTGCATAATTTGAATCATATTTTTACAACATGTACTACTTTAATGTAATGAATTCTAGAAACTTTTGGACAATCTACTTATCTGCATACCTAAATTGAAGTTGTATTTGAGTGGTCTAGGTGATCTACTACTGTTCTGTGGTGTTTTTGATGGATAGCTGTCAGATGTATAATGTGGACTACGACATTTGGCAGACATATTTGAAGCTTCATCTGTATCACTTTCAGCTGCTAAAACAAAAAAGATTTAGATACATTAAATGAGCCATGCTCTGTGAAAAGGGCACTTAATGCATCTGTAAAAAGTATTGACCAATGTCAGCCTGCACAGTTCGGGCAGGCTGACATGGGTCAAAACTTTATTTTTGTCAATTTTCTATATGTCCAAGGATCATTCTACCTGCATATCCAGTCAATTGTCATACACAGATTTTATGGATCCCCAATTATGTGAGGTTTTGCTTAGTATAATGCATAACATAGATACATTAAGCCCCATTTGCCAGAGCATGGCTCATTTATAAGTTTCAGAATTATTCTTCCACATCTAATGAACAGCAGCTAAATCTTCCATGAAATTCTCAGTGAACAATGATCATAAATGGAAACAAGTTATTTTGTTGCAATGATATCCCCCATCGAAAAAGACTTTTTTTGATAGAAACATGTAAGAGGTATTGTGTTTTACATGTACACATGGTCTTTTTTTAATTGGACCACAATGAAATTATATATTAAGCCCCCTTCTTCCATGACATGGCATTTTATTGAATAAAACCAAATAATGATTTTCTGTGGCTTATGATATGCAAATTATAAAGATGAAGTTTCATAAAATTTTGTTCAGTAGTTAAGGAGATATTGGTCCATAATCGAAATATACATCAATCCCCTTTTTCCACAACACAGCATTAAATGAAACAAAACAAAAACATTTATCAGCCGACTATCATAAGGAACAATCTATGAAATATCATCAGTTTTAGACAAGGATCTTAGAAGATATCTGTACCAACAAACAGACAGATAGGTGGACAGATGAAAAACCTTTGGAGGGGGATAAAAATCATAATTATTGCACTGAAACTGAAAAATAAAATAAACTCTGTCTTAACTTCTGTGGACTACTTTTGGTGTCTTGAAACTACTACGAAATTGCAAGTAACAGGCAATCAATCTCCTTTTGCCATATTTTTCGTCTTTATTTATCATGAAACAAATTCATAATCTGTCTTTTTTTTTTTAATCAATATTGTTCATGTATTATTGCAAAAGTTGTATACTGCATATTTGTTTCAGGAGGTAATTACTTAAAATGCACAGGTAACAAAGTCTCCTTATTATACAGAAAAAAATGTTCCTACCAATTTGCCTTGCCCTGTTTGCAGCTGCCTTTCCACGACTTGCCCGTTTTCTCCGTTTTGATGGCGTGTTCTCTTCTGATTCTCTTCGTCTCTTGTTGTTGTGAACCGGCACATCAACACTCCCTTCTGAACCCCCTATCACACCACTACTACCACCACTTCCATTTGAAGCTGGACTTGCATTACCCCTTGGAGATTCATTCCCTTCCTGGTGACTAGAGTCTGGCTTTGAGCCAAGTTCCCTATTGCTACCTTTCTCATTTGCTTTGATTTGATCATTTTGGCTGTTTAACTGGCTTGCTTCATCAGAGTCATGTTCAGGTGTAGTAGGAGGAGTATTTTCAAAGACATTATTCTTAACAGATTTTGATTTTTCATCTCTTAAACTGAGACCACTTGTACTCTGTTGGCTGGCATGAAGATGAGAAGTAACTGTCTCAACAAAAAATTCAAAACCCTGGGATTCATGAATGGTAACAGAAGAGTTATTAATGACAGGCTCCGGACTAGCGGAGCGAGACCGAATAGATTCTTCACACCTTAGATCTATATCAATGGCAGAGTCTTTAATAGCACTTTCTGTGTCAGAAAACCTATGTTGGGTATCTCTGATTTTTCTAACAGGTTCTTTACCTTTATTACTTAATGCTCTGGTTTTAACAGTCTTTTTTGTAACAGTTTCATCCATTTCACCTTTCTTTTTTGTTTTCTTTCTGACTTTTTTCCTGACAACTTGAGGATCATTTATGCTTTCCTCCCCTTCATCTTTAACCTGCTCATCCTCATGTTTAGTATAGTGTTCATCTTCCATGGAAGTAATTTCTGTTCTCCTGCCAACAACAATGTCACTTTTTATAGGAGATTCCTTATGTATGACAACCATATCTGTACCTTTCTTTGTTTCATCCTTGTCCATGTTTAATAGCTCCTCACTTAATGCATTGTCTGGTGCACTTACAGAATCTAACACTTTCTCTGATGCAATGACAGGGACCTTTCTGACTATTGGAGAAAATCCTTGTTTTTTCTCTGCTAAAGTAATAAATGGTTTTCGTTCATATGGAGAGTTAAAGTTTCTTTTCTCAATAAGATTAGGAGCATCAAGAATCTTTTTCTCGAGAGTTCCAATCTTTGGTTTCTTGACATCCTTCTGGCTTTCATCTTTGTTTGTTATTTTCTTTTTTCTTCCTCTTCTTTCAACCTCAGAATCAGACTTAGCAGTTTCCTTGTCACTGACGATAACACTAGGTTTTATGTTTTTACCTGTTTCTTCCATAGGTTTTTTGCTCAAAACTGTAGAATCTTCTTGAGTGCTTTCTGAGAGTTCCTGAGCAGTTTTCTGCATAACCTGAGGCAGGACAACTACCTGTTTTGTTCTTTCTTGTGTTTCATTGCTGTCTTTATCTATTGCTTTATCATTTATTTCATCATTTAGATCTTTTTCTAGTAACTCAGTAGAGTTGTCTTTCTCCATATTCTCTATTCTTTTGGGGGAATTTTCAACTTCTGACTTAACGGTATCTTTAGCAATCTTTTTTACTCTTCGATCAATTTCCTTTTTCTTAAGATCTTTTTCTTTCTCTTCACATTTCTTCAAATCTTGTTCTTTCTCTTCAATAACAGATGCATTAAATTTCACAGTTGTTGATGAAGAATTTAACTGTGCTTCTATCTTTTGCAGAATGGGTTCACTGTTTTTATCATTTTCTACTTTCAGTACAGGTGCAATAGGTTCTTCTTTAGCTTCTACTTTTTCAGGCATTTCTTCCACTTTTTCCTCAACTTCACATTTCTCTTTATTCAAATCTGTCACTTTACTTAATTTTGGGGGACTTCTGTCAAGATTTGAATCTAAATCCATCCCTTCCTCCTCCTCAACTTTCTTAGAAATAATGGATGGCATACTTGAAGATGTTATAGGTGTTTCTTCCTTCTCTTCAACCTCCGTTTTCTTTTCCAATTCAGGCTCCTCAGATTTGTCACTGGTTTCTGAATCAGATCCTAAATATATATATATAGAAAGATGGACAATAATGGCTATGAAGTGTGTAAAATCATAATTTTCATCTGTCCTTTACAGTGCCATATGGAAGGAATGGTCACTTTGTATTTCATCTGTGTATTTCATTTCATGTCTTTGTCATGAATATATATCTTATTAACTCTTTACCAAACGACAGACTTGCCTTAACTGAAAGCATTTGCAGATGACGTAATAAATTCTACTCAAAATTTGAAATTTGTTTCTGGAAGGGAAGAAAACATTATGGGAAAAGGAGAAACTGCTCGTAACCAGCAATTTCTCCCTTTTCCAAGTTTTCAAAAGCATTTTTTCTTAGGGTCGTTACACTCAGAATTGTGTGGTAAAGGGTAATCAGTGTTACTCAAACACCAGTCTTCACATTGTATGAAGTAAATCTTAATAAACACTGTCCACAAAAGCAACATATAAGTCCATTACATTGCAAGGGCAAACAATTAATCTTTGACCATATTATCCCATGTTTTAATAAAAATCTGTCACCAGACAACACAGCTTGCCCAGAAAAGTTATTTGTTTGGGCTGTTTAACCCTTTACTAGACAACAAAATTTTAGCCTTGTCCAAATTGAAAGCCTTTGCAGACGACAATTTCAGTATGGCTCAAATGGTGCATTTTTTCTCTGATAGGGTAGAAAACTGTGTGGGAAAAGGAGAAAATGCTGGTTACCAGCATTTTCTCCTTTTCCCACAATATTTTCAAAAGGCTTCTTTCTCGGGGTCAATAAAGTCAACATTGTGCGGTAAAGGATTACAACAGCAACAGGATCCAAGCCTATGACGGGAGACCCAAAATCAACTTCAACACCAGGGTTAGTGAAATAGCTAGATCTTGACCTTTTGGCCACATGGAGGGGTAAAGCTGAATGAAACTGGACCTATATCCATCATTATGCTACAAAAGAACCAAATCTATCACTCAGTCTGGAAAACAGGAGCTCTAGAAAAACTTTAAAATGAGATTTCAGAATCTGTGACTTTGACTTTAATATCATTAACATGGGAATGGCTAGGGTATTGCTCAATTACACTGGACCTGTGTCTGACATCAAGCCAAATATGAATGAAACCCATCATTTACTTTAGAAGTTATGAGCTCTTCAAAAACTTAAATGTAAAAGTTGGAGGTAAATATTTAAGTCTACAACTTTGATCATGAAGGTGGACAAGGGTATTGCTGGAAAAAAATTTGGACCTGTATCGATCATCATACCAAATCTGAACCAAATCCATCATATGTTTTGGAAAATATGGGTTGTTAAGAAACTTTATTACAAAACTTGAATGTAAAATATGTAAGTCTTCGACCTTGACCTTAAGATCATGGAAGTGGTGGGAGTATTGCTGACAGAAACTTTGGACATATACTAGTGTCTGTCATCATACCAAATACAGACCAAATCCATAATATGGTTGGGAAAATGTAAGCTCTTAAAAAACTTTTATGCAAATATTGATGCCGACTCCAACACCAACACACAGGGTTACAGTGAGAAGTTCCCATCAAGAAGGACTAACAACTGTATAAATATATATGAGCCATGCTCTGTGAAATGGGGATTTAGTACATCTAAAAAAAGAAATGACCCATGTAAGCTTGAGCAATCCACAGTCAGCAAAAAATGGCTCAATACCTTTTGCTTTTTGTAAATTTATTGCATGTCAAAGGACCATTCTAACTCATGATTCAGTCAGTTGTAAGATAAAATGGATTTTATGGATACAAAATCATGTGACAATTTGCTCCATGATGTATTATATCCTCTTTTGCCAGAGCACTACTCATACATAATTTAACCAATTGCTGTACAGGCTAGTTATAAAAGAAACAAGAGGACCATGATGGCCTTGTATCGCTCCACTGGCTAACAAGTAAAAACCCTACATGCCAAACATTACAATACTTGACCAATTGGTTTTGAACTAGCAGACATACAAAATTTTCTCTCTAAAATCCTACGAGAAAGTTATGACCCCAGGGCAAAGCCATTTTTGACCACAGACCTGTAATTACTTGAATCCTGGTAGAGGTCCACAAGATAAAGCCCCATACCAAATAATACAGGTCTAGAATGTGTGGTTATAAACAAGAAAATTTTCAAAGTTTCCTCAATAAGAGGCCCTGTAAAACATGAGACCCCTGAGACAGGGCTAAATTTGGTAGCCCTAGTTCTTATGGTTAGTAACAGGAAGATTTCTAAAGTTTTCACTATTAAAGCCCATGTAAAACTTGAGACCACAGGAGTGGGGGCAAACTTGACCCCAGGGATATAATTTGGGCCCTCTTGGTAGAGGCTAACTAGATAAAGCTACATGCAAAATTTGGTAGCCCTAGGCTTTATGGCTAAGTACAGGGAGATTTCTAAAGTTTCCTCTATATAAGCCCATGTAAAACTTGTGACCCCCAGAGCGGGGTCAAATTTGACCCCAGGGCTATAATTTGGGCACTCTTGGTAGAAGTCTACTAGACAAAGCTGCATGCAAAATTTGGTAGCCCTAGGCCACATGGCTAGGTACAGGAAAATTTCTAAAGTTTTCTCTATAAAAGCCCATGTAAAACTTGTGACCCTCGGGGCGGGGCCAATTTTTACCCCAGGGCTATAATTTGAAGAAACTTGATAGAGGTCTACTAGACAAAGCTACATGCCAAATTTGGTAGCTCTAGGCCTTATGGTTTCAGACAAGATTTTCAAAGATTTCCAATATTTTTCAGCTCTGTGGCCATGGCAACCATAGTTTTTGAAAGAATCAAATTCTTTCAAGAAATTCTGAAGAGGTGCATGGGAGGATCATTTCTGTGAAGTTTCATCAAAATTGGATGAGTAGTTTCAGAGAAGATGATGTTTGAAATAAAAGTTAATGCACGCACGGACGCACACACGGACGCACGCACACATGGACGCACAACGGACACCCGGCCATGATGTAAGTCCGCTGGCCTTCGGCCAGTGGAGCTAAAAATCATTAAAGATGATTAAAAGACAAACATTTGAAGGAAACAGAAACATTGCTCTTTAGAAGTATATAAATCACCACAAAAAGAAGAATTTGCTTCTTTTAAGCAATAGCTCCTTTCAAAATGATATTTTTGAAAACTGATCCCTGCCAAGGAATTAGTTGTATTTAAATGCAAGATTGGGTGTACAGGAAAAACTGTTTTATTTCATAAAATGTTTTCTTACTTGCCAAATACCATTTCTATACTTTCCCTTTCTTTCTATATTATTGATTTAAAGCATGATTTTAGTGTAAAAGGTAGTCTAGGATAAGCAAAGGAGCAAGAAAGTTTAATTTTTTTTTTCAGTCCATGCAATTTCAAAACAACACAGCTGATAATATAAAATAATAGAAACAGACAGATTAGTGAACTCTGTGCGCTGTGTGTGTTTTTATTTACCCTAAAAATAGTTTATTTCATATGTTTTTTTTCACTTGGAATGAAAAGAAATGAAACCTTGTAAATATCCAATTTGAGGATAATGAAATATTTTTCACTATGGGCCAATAAATGATGGAAAACAAATAACATGTGACCTATTGATGAAATTCCTAGAAAAGTGGATACGTATGTAAGAAAATTTTCTTACCATGCCCTGATTCATTTATGCTTGGAGCCTTTGGGATTCTTCTTTTAGCTGAGAGAAAGAGAAAAACACTCAGTAATGACATACACACAAAATAGTGCATCAAGGAACTACTTCATCTAAGCAATTAAAAAAAGACTGGTGGATATAAGTAGGTGGAGCTGTTGATATTTATCAATAATCAACCACTATGTGAATTGCTTGATCCTTTGGAAAAAAGGACATCAGAAATTTTGTTATAAGATTTCACATAATGCATTACGCCTTAGCATTTGAATTAAGCAAGAGTGAAACTTTCAGGTGCTGAACTATATACTGCAAAAGTTTTTTTCTTGCCTGAAAAAACCAATGAGATGCCAAAATTATCATGACAACAGAAAAAGCTGTTGTCAACCTAGTCACATGGTGTCTTAATACAGACCAGAGAATACGTATAAATCACATGTGCAGCATGTCACAGATCAATTTGTTAAGAATCTGAATTTCTATTGTAGCTCTTATCAGATGACCAAATTTTAGACTTGTCCAAACAGAAAGCATCTGTAGACACCAAATTACATGTGACTAATGACAGAATTTGTCTTTGAAAAGTAGAAAACATTGTTGAAAAAAAAAAAAAGAAAAATACTCTGGTAACTAACATTTTCTCCTTTTTCCCACAGCCTCTTTGAAACCTTTCCTCATGGGGGTTGCAAAAATCAGGATTGTTAGACAAATTATTAAGTATTTTTCAGCAACCAGCTTAAAAAATTGTTAGACAAATTAAGTATTTTTCAGCAACCAGCTTAAAAACAGTGTCAAATACAATTCCAAATACATGATGATGTAACCTGTAAACATGTTAAAATTGGTTTGTGATTTGATTGGTCAAAGAGTTACACAATAATATTCATTTGTCATTCATGAAAAGGAAGTGACTACCTACTAAACAAGTATTTATTTAACTTTTTCTATGTTTGAAAATAAAATGGTCAATTTTTGCAAAATTTTGTTGTTGAAAATTGTAGATATATCTTATAAAAGAATTACAGAAAAACCTCAATGCTTCGTGTCTCAAAAATTCCAGAACCCCGTATTTTTGAGGAATTTCCATAGTTCCAGCAAATTTCCACTATATTGCAACAAAAGCAGATTCGTTGTTTCGTGTACCGATAATATGACAATTCCAACACACGTGTCGGTCCCTGTCATCATTTTCCTTCTTTATATTGATAGTTAATTTGAACACAGTATTTTCCTTTCTCTCGATCGATTGTTTTCACACCTTTCCAAGCAAAGGATATTTTTACACCAGGCCATCTACAGTGTGGTCTAAGTCTTACAAACCATGACAGTTACCACAGGGGATTTGTACTACAATATGATTTTGAGAAGATATTGACATTGATCAATCTGATAAGACGCTAATGATGAAAAATTTGAGATGTTTGTTTCGACCATCCCTCTACGTCTCATATCTTATTTTATTAAATTCACACAAGTGTTTTATTCCTGATTAAATAAATGATTTTATCTCCTGCCTTAAATTTTAAAATTGCAGTATGTGCATACACCAACTGTTCAGAGTCATTGTTGATGCTAAAAGGACAGTTCTGAGTGTTTGTGAATGGAGGATGTCTAACTTCTTATCAGTTTTGTCTGTTTATTTACAGTATCAGGTTTTTCCAAGTGGCTTTGCCATAAATTTACCTGACTTTGACACAGATTAATGTCATTTTTCACGGGTGTGCATATATTATGGTTTGTTTTCATGCCAGACATTGGTAATGAAAAGTCATAGTATAGTGTTGCTGTCTGCTGCTGTTTCTTGTTTATTTCTCATGCCCAGTTCTATACTGCAGGCAATTCACTCTCCTACAATCCTTTCAACATTACCATAGTTACACAACCATTTGTGAACATCTATGTTGTATTGACACCAAAACAACTTTTCTGTTCATTCCAGAACTTTCTGGAGAAGTAAAATGCATGTTGTGCTGTTTTTTTTGGGGGTTTTTTTTTTTGGTTTTTCCTAAATTTTGGTATCTTTCCCTCTTTAATTTTTCGATTATTTTCAAGACTTTTCTGGTTGCATGGCACCTTTTTCAACTATATTTCAGTAAAACACTAGTGTCCAAAGAACTTAAATCAATTTACAAGTACATTTTCTATTTTTTCTGGAATAGTGCAAGCACCGTATTATGTAATAGCCACTGCTGTTTTCTCATGTTAGCAAATTATAGTGAACATACTTTCCCATGGGGCAAGGGTTATTAAAGGTGAATTCAAACAAGCAGATTTTATGATTTGTAAAAATTACGATACCAACCTTTAGAAAGAAACAAAGCATGAAAGGGATATTAAAGTGAATTATTCCATACAAAAGCCAAGAACTCACATAATCAAACCACATATATTTGCAGGAAATAACTCTCCTGATATCATGTTCTTTCAATATTATGTTAAAGGAACAAAAACTTGGTTCTACTGCTAAGGGAAGTATACTTCTATCGCAGATCTTAAATGGAATGCTTTTTTTTTCCATGGACATTTTGGATAATTCGATCACCGGGGTAATTCAACACATTTTGCTCATTCCCTTGGGACTTTGAATTATCGAGGTTTTACTGTATAATGTTGCAGTGACTTTCCTGGTACTTGTTTTTGCTTCTGGCTGTGTAAGAAACTTTTGACATCTGGATCAACCTTCGGTCTTGCATGATACCAAATTTCTCACCAAGCTCAAAGCATGTACAAGCATCAGAAAAGTTACAACAAAATAATTTACAGTGCTCGTGCTGCCAATCGACATTATCGACAATTGTCGATTAATTAATCCAGTTGTCGATTAATTCTCCCAGTTGTCGATAAAAATTGTCGATTACTTTATTCCCAAAAAAGTCGGGTAAAATTTCCTGTACTTGCTTGGATCACACTTCAACTTGCACCGGAAATGTGTGGTAATAGCTTATTTCACACCTCGGCGGACATAACCTTAGGTAATCGGCAGGTCACAATGGTGAAAATGAAAATTATGACCTGGTGTATTTCATAACGCGTGTCACGTTACCGGTTGTTATTCTAAGCCGCTAATTGGAGAACAAAGAGCAATTATAACTGTTTATTTCACTTTATATTTTGATTGACCATTTTAATCGACGCAGTGATAGAATGCTTTGCAGTGTTCCCACTCGCACAAATTATTGCGTAAATCACGTTACAGAAATGAAATTCACGTAACAAATATTGGTCACATGCGAGACCTCATGTAAGAGAATACATGGACAAAAAAGACTATTATCCGGTTATCTTGAGTAAAATGACAGGTTTTGAAGTTACTTGTAGTCCTTATTGACAAATTTATGTCAAATCATGCGGAAATACCTATCCAGAAATTAACAGACATGAAAAAGTGATTGATGCAAAAAACACGGAAACCCATGACACAACAAAATGACTCCTTGACATTGTCCGATCAGAATCACTTCAGACTGCTTTTTGAGCTTTTTAATGACTTTAAGCAGTATATTTACATAGATACCCGAATAAAGCAGACTTCTTTGCTGCAAATCATCAATATGGATTGCTTTACCTCTGGTTGGGAACCACCAATGTCATACCCTCAAATATGAAATCTTACCCCCAGATTTTCAGCCCAGGGGGTGAGTGTACCCTTGAAATAAAAAGCTAGTGGGAACACTGCCTTGGATTTCAATACCGCTAAAAACGGCAATGGCGAGTTAATGTAACCAATTAGATATCATAAATAATTTGTGTACATTACTCACTTAAACCGCCGTTCTCTTTAAAAAATCGGCGAAAAAAAGGTGTTCGCTTAAAGGCTAATGTAGATAATCGCAGTCTTCTTCAATGTTTAGATTCTATCGAGTGAATCACTTTTTAAGTAGTTTCCAATACATTGTGTGACTTACCGACCTTATTGACCCAATTTGAAAATAATTAAGGTTAACAGATCATAAAGGGAGGTAATTCATTGTGAGAGAAAATTTTCCCCATTTATCTGTGCACATTATTTATTACAATAAGAAAAATAATTATTGTTTGGCAAAGAAGAAACCAGGACTTAACAGTTTTTATGCTTTTATGCAAATATTGTGGGAAAAGGAGCACTATCCCAGGAAATGGTGTAGAACAAATTTCCTTTTTCCCCAAAAGATTTTCTACAATGTAAGATTAAAATAGAATTTTGTTGTTTGGTAAAGGAATAACCATTCATCAAAAGAAACTAGGACTTAAAAGTCTCTATGCTTTTATGCAAATACTGTTGGAAAAGGAGCACTATCCCAAGAAATGGTATACTGCCAATTCTCCTTTTCCCACAATATTTTCTACAAAGTAAGAAAAGTAATATATATGATCATTTTTTTTTTTTTAAGTATTGTAATGGACATAATTATGTGAATGAAAGTTTAAAACTTTGTGTAAAAAAATCAAGTTACATGTGCATGTTTTTTTTTTTTACCAACATTGCGCGCTAAATTTGTCTATTATTTTTTTTTTGAAAAATTGTTGGCCATTATTTTACTTGGGCCAGAGCTAGCACTGATTTTATATTTATCCCTACTGTTTTCATAAGGTCTGCTCAACATTAAGAATATTAAAAAAACTGTATGGTTTTCTACAGAATCTTACCAGGTAGTCCCTCTGATATTTTAGACTCAATGCTGTTTGATCTTGTAGGTCTACCCTTACTCACAGGTGCAGCACTTGCAGTTCCATTGCTGGCTGGCTGCAAGGTTGTCTGCTGTTTCGTGGATTTGCCTGTGCGGCCAGTGCTGGCATCTGACTTTACACTAGATGGGGAAGCAGGTTGTTTTTCATTTATAATCTTTTTCTTTGGTCCCTGAAACACAGAGAATAAAGTAAAAAATTATCTCTTTACTGAAGTTTTTTTTTTGCCCCTTCCTTATCTTTTCCTTTGCTAAATCACCATTGGAAGGAATCCTTTCTTCTCAACCTATCCTTTATAAAGTTTACAGCAGATAGCTTTAAAAACATCTTTGTGAAGTTAAATAATCCATAACCTGAATAACATGTACATATGAGCCATGCTCTGCTAAAAGGGGCTTCATGCATCTCTGTGATACATGATACCAGCCCAAGTCATCACATAATTAGGGATCTACAAGATCCCCTTTTTTAAACAACCGACTTAATCATGAGGTAGACTGGTCCTTTGACATACAGAAAATTGACCAATAGCGAAAAGTTTTGGCCCAGGTCAGCCTGCACAGGCTGACCTGGGTCAATACTTTTCGCAGATGCATTAAGCCCCCTTCTCACAGAGCATGGCTCATATGTAAAACCATTATCGCTTGTATTGAGCAATTTCTCTTTTTAAAAGTGATCTGCTGATAGACTTGAAAATTCTCTGCAACAGGTTATGAGTTCACAAAAATAAAGATACAATCATAGTTTCAGTGAAGAAATAAACATACTGGTAATATGGCATAATACTAAAATTTGCTATGACTATGTTTTGCTTATAAGGATAGTAAGGATAAGTCTTGTAGAGCGGCTGGTCATCTCATCAATGACCAAGTTTGGTGATTTTAAGGAAGAAGACATATGACAGTGAGTAAAAAATTGACATATTGCATGGACAAGAATGGTCTGTGACATTACTGCAGACAATATGAAAATTATATTGCATTAAATCTAACCCTTACATTGTCAAGCAATGAAAGATAACAGTGCATCTTTTAACAGTCTGACCTTGATTTCAACCCTTTATCAAACCTGTGGTTTAACTGACAGAGCTGCTCTTTGAAATCGATGTAGCACAAGGAGAAAATGCTGGCTTCAGGCGTTTTCTCTATCTTCTAACAATGTTTTCTACCCTTATCTAAGAAATATTTCGTCATTTGAATCACATCTGTCACCTGCAAGTGCCTCCAACTTGGACAAATCTAAAATTTTGTCATTTGTTAAAGTATTGTCTTCAAAAGCAAAACATGTTGTGCTTGACACTACAAGGACTGTTCTGTTTGGTGTATAATACTATTATCACCAGTATTTCATTTGTCTATTCCATGATCTCAGAGTAATCCCATGTTCTATCAAGCCCGAGAAGGAAGAAAACAGTGGGAATAAGCAAAAAAAGGTAGTTATCAAGATTTTTTTTTCCTTTTCCCACAATGTTCTTTACACTTTCAAAGACAAATGCCATCATATGAACCCCATGTAGTGTCACCTACTCATGCTTTAAAAGTGGAAAAGTCTTAAATATTGTCATCTAGTAAAGAGTTAACAGCTGCCAAGTCTTCGTCCACACATTGAAGGTGTTTCTCTACTTGAGCCATGTGATATATTCCAATTCTTTGGCTAGTGTCCTACACAAAAAGAATTGAGTGTTCGGTAGCAAAAGGAATGAATCCCGTTGCAGCAATTTCATCAACTTCATGATAAAAGCATTGCCAAAACGAGAAATCAAACCTACAACCTCAAAGCCCTGTGCTTACCGACTTATGTCCCATGGCTCAGCATAAGCAGTTATAAAAGCTTTCAATACGGATATTTTACCTTTGGTCCAGGTTTCGGTGAAGGCTTCTGATGTGCTTTCTTGCTCCCTTCCGGTCTTTCCAAAACTTTGACAATTCTATCAGTTTTGATCCACTCATCATGTCTATTATTCCAGCCTTGATAGTGAACCAAATACTGCCTTGGCCCAGACTCTGTTCCAACCTCCAGAATCTACATAGTGTAATGTTTTATAGCAACTTCACCCATTCAAAGCATTTGTGCAATACTCTTTGAAAAGGGGATTTAATGCATTTGCAAGAAGTATCATCCAAGGTCAGCTTGTGCAGACCTGGGTTAAAACTTTTTGCTATAGGTCAATTTTCTGCATGTCCAAGGATATTCTAAAAAATGAGTTTAATGGACCCATAATTATGCATGGTATAATGCATCACAGAGATGCATTAAACCCCTTTTTTCCAGATCATGGCTTATTTATCTTACATTTTACAAGCATAATTTTCATAAATAACGCCAGAAGGGCATAGTTAACTTTCTCAAGTATACTAAAAAAATAAATCACCTTAGTTTTTAAACACAAACAGAAACCAAGGAGGGTTTTAACTGCTAAAAAGCATATACTGCAAGAAAACTTTCGGGCACATACCACCTAGGGGGTTGAAATAATTTTGACACTCTTTGTATCTTGGACAAAAGGCTATTTTGACCAACTGTTAACAAGCCGAAACACTCTAATGCACTTTTATTTTCTAGAAGAATTATTTCTTACCTTAGCCTCATACTCTCTTGCATTTCGGCCTCTACCATACTTTACTTTCATCTTTGTACCAACTGGAAGATCATTAATATGGACAGGTGTTGAAGGCTGTTGAGTCTCTGAATCACTTTCATCACTAAGATAAGTAAATGAAAAATCAGACAATAAGTAGTAAAGCCATTATAAAACTGCTTCTGTGGAGAAAAACAACTGATTTAATGCTTTGATTGATAGATTGTATGGTGTTTAACACTTTTCAACATTATTTCAGTTATATTGCACTGCCAGTGCACCTATCCATGCTTTCTTGGCGTTTCTTTCACCAGTACTCCACACAATATTCTTTCCAAGCCACGAGCTGCTTTCCCACATATCCATCATCAAAACGATGGTCAGCAGTGAGACAGGAATGAATCCTGTCCCAATGACTTTAATACTTTGAATTTCTCATTTGGTAATGATGTAGATTAGAGAAAACACAAAAACTGTCAAAGGAAAAAAAAACTCACTTTTTCCACACAGTTCTTTGAAATCCAACTGAAGTTATAACAATTCAGATGACTCAATTATGTCTACTTACTGTCCTACTATTATATATTGTTTACTTACGAATCATCCTGTGTGTTCTTCTTTTTGACCTCTCTTCTTCTTGGTTTCTTTTCCACTTTTTCTTCAGTATCTTTCTTCTTTTCCTCTTTTTCTTCTTTCTTTTTGTCTTTAACATCCTCTTTCTTCTCCTCCTTTCTCTCTCTTTTGTTTTCTCTTGTTTCCTTTGTTTCTTCTTTTTTTGTTTCCTCTTTCTTTGAATCCTCATCCTCTTCCTCATTTTTATCATCAACTCTTGCTGAACGTCTTCTACTAATCTGTAAGTAATCATATCAATATCAACAGATTACATTTAAAACCACCAAGTAATTGAAACATATTTTCAGACAGTAGAAAAAACCCACTTCAAGCACACAAAAACCTACTACCTATTTTCATTGCATATTTGCATTCCAAAATTCTTTTAAAAAGCACACTGCACTGTCTATTGTAGAAACTGAAAGTGAGAGGGGATTTCCCCCATCTAAAAAAAAGGGGGACTTTCAAAAAGTAAGGGGAAAATTTTCTAACAGTACCATGAAAAGTGGCCTGTTCTAGTAAAGTGAGCTGTTTTCCACCAGGCTGTTTTGGAAGTGAGCCGTTTTTACCCACTCCCTGTCACGGGGGCGGGGATGTTAATTTAATAGACATACATATGTTGCGAAAACTGCTTCAGCAATGATGCCATTTAAATCAAAATAGGGATATTTTCTGCAAGGCAAGAATAAATTCTTTATTTGGAGATTTTTTCATTGTCTATTTCTTATGTTGGGCCACAATTTATGCAGGATCAGAAAAAAAATTGCATAAATCCAGCAATTGCACATCCTAGAATAGACAGTGAAACAGCGTATATCTGATGTCACACTACACATTCTTTGTAGTCTAATCTTGATCAAAACTGTCTTCAAAAGCCCCTTATACTGCCCTTAACATGGTAAGTGTTAAACAAATGTTATAATTACTTTGAATACATTATCATAAGAGTCACAACAAAAATCTGTAAAAATCATTATCAATTTCATCTTTCTGCTTTTGTCCAAAGATACGATAGAAAGTTCTTCTATTCCAGTCAGTTTTCTTTTCTATCTGTGAAAGGCTAACTGTTCAAGATTGAAAATATGGAAGATTATCTTTTTTAGTCCCAGAAATGCAATTTACATCTACGCAGCATTTATGTTCAATTAGTAAAATTATATTAAAAGACTGTTAAATTACATAATGGTTAAAAAAATATCAACTGTCTTGACTATAATGTCAATTTCCCGAAATCTTGTTCAAACATTACACATGCCTTTTTCTGAAGATCTTTAAGTTCATCCTCTGTGTCCTTCTTTCTTGGTGTGACTGGAGATGTACCATCATCTTTCTTCTTGCCTCCTTTCTTCTCAGATTCCTCTTTTGTTTCAGTCTTTTTATCTTTTTTATCTTCTATAATCTTCTTACTTTTCCTGGTCATTTCTTCACTTCTTTTGGTTTCTTTTTCTTCCTTTTTTGGTTCAGATTTTTCTTCTTTCTTTTCCTCTTTTGATGAATCTTTTGCATCCTTTAAATCTAGTTTGATTCTTGCAGACTTCGGTCTTTTTGGTGTACTGCCTCCACCTAAAACGTTACAAAGCCACTTACATTGTCTCACACAGAAAGCATTTCGTGAAAATTGAAAATACTTTAAAAGACAATCATCCTGAAATAAAATTTTCATCAAACTATACAATAGTTCTTTCAAAAGAGAATTGACCATGGCATACACACATACACATGGAAATACAGTCAAATCTCATTTTATTGAAGCTCTTGAGATGTCAAAAAAATATCAAGATATAAGGAGGTGGACTTAGAATTACCCTTGTAAGTCCAAAAGTGGAATGGGAAGTGGAACATAATTGGACCTGTTTAAATTATTTAAATGTCAATAGGCATTTAATATTCTCCCTTTGACTTCTAAAACGACTTCCTACTTCTTGCTTCAAGTTTTCTTTTTGTGTCTCTTCCACTGTTGACCAATCATGCTATAACCCATTTTAATACAAAGTCCTTGGCCTGAGTAGTTGCAGCTGATGTAGCCATATTTCAAACCATATTTGTGAAATCTTATTAGAGACAAAAGTTGGTAGACAATGTCAAATAACCATAGCAGTTTCCGTATTCTCACTCAAAAACAGCTAAAATATATGTCAAAGTCAGCACCATCCATGGAAATAACCAGGTGTATTCTTTATAATATGAGCTAATCAAGAGGCAAACCATGAAGATAATATCAAGAGCTGTTAAACGCTAAATCAATTTTCACATCTCCTCTGAAGTTGAGATAAACACACAGTTTTTAGATGTAGATGCTTCGGGCCTTAGTAATTTCATCTAAATAGTCGAATTATCAACATACCAAAATTTGACATAGAAACCATTATTAATGAAAAGAAGGCAAACATCTGGGACATTCTAGTTTTTCCAAGCTAAGCAGAAGTTTGAACTAAAGGCTCTTGAGGGCCTGAATAGCTCTAATGGCAATGATTTGGCTTACTTTCTGGCATACATTGATGCATTCTTTTCAAAACCAATAGGGCCCAAGCTATTAATGATATAATGAAACAGTACAAGTTTCATGAAATTACAACCATAAATGCAGACTTTATTGTGTAAACAAGGAAAGTAAATTTTCAACTTTAAATGGCTACTTTTCCCTTACTAACTGTCTGATTCTTTTTCAAAATGAACGGGGTTCAAGCTATTGATAATATAAAAAAGAAACAAATTTCAAGATTCACGAAAATCCACACTAAATCCAATTTAAACACATAAACAAGAAATTGCCTAACGACAGAGGGACTGTCAGATGGATGGACAGGCGATGGAAACCACCCAATGACATTAGTAGAGCTAAAAACCCAATCACAACATGATAAGAGCAAACTGTACAATAACGATTTCCATTTTACTGTATTAAGAACTGCAGACAACAAAACAATACACATATATAAAACAAATTATTTTCATTTCATTTATATGAATATTATTCTTTGGCCAAAGTTCTAAAGCACTAGTATAACAATAGAATATCCTTTACATGATAGAAAATACAGGACTGTAACCTATGGATAAGAGAATGATCATAACAACAATAAACTTGAGACAAACACTTTAAGGTAACTTGTAAATGAAATAATTGGTTTAGTACACGAAACATTTCTGGGAGGCATGCTGGTTTCATCCCAATTAACCCTTTACCATGTGACAAAAATGTAGACTTGTCTAAATTGAAAGCATTTGCAGACTAAATTTAAATGTGGCTCACATGGTGGAGTTTGTTTGATAGTGTTACCAGCATTTTCTTCTCTTCCCACCATGTTTTCAAAAGCCGTCTGTTTGGATCGCTGAAACTCAGAATTATGTGGTAAAGGGTCATTATAAGTATGTAATCTGAATGGGAGCAGTACTCACTCTGTTTGGAAACAGTTTCTGCATCACTATCAAACTCGGATTTATTATCATCCCCTCCTTTCTCTTTGTCAGAGTCAGTCTGAATGAGAAAGAAAATGGACACTGAATAAATATACATTTTATCATTTATTTTCACCACAAAGAAGTACAGAAAAAATTCTTTCTTTTGGCAAGACATTGGTTTCACACAGAAAAATGTCTGGCCAATGCAATTGGAAAACCAGTGAGTTGCATAAAAATTTGCTTTTTTCATATTTACAGCTAGAATACTAAGTCATTACACATATGTATTATCACTGTGTATAGAGTAAAGATTAAGTTAGCCATAATTCAAGAATTAAATTATAGGCAGTTTTGGTCTGAATTCACCAGCCTATACGCCTTCAATTCTAAGTTTAAAAAAGCCATTTGACTGATTATGACATTCTGTTTTCACCATGTCAAAAAGCTTGTTTTTGAATTCAGAATCAAACCAGCACAGAGCATTATGCTTCCCAAATTAAAGGTTCTTTGTTTGAATGCAGTGATGTGGGATGGAGGGTGGTGGAACTACCTATGTCATGGAAGGAGAAAGCAATCACCCAGAGCAATTGTGTAAGGTGTAGAACTTGTTTTATGATCACTGTAGGATAAATAACTTCAGAAAAAAAAAATGCTGTTTACTGCCCCCTAATATATTACCTTTTCTGATGCTTTTTCTTTGTCTCTGAAGTTCATTATACTACGACCAGATCCATGTCTACTCCTGCTTGGTCTACTTATTGTCCCCATGGAACTACCCAACTTTCTATAGAAGTCTTCAAATGCATGCAGATACCTAAAATGTTGAGAATATTAATAACAATTATGTATGAACAATGGTCCAACATCACAATGCGATTGAACAACTAAAGGTTTCTGTCAGTCTTTCACTATTATGAAATTATCCATGGCAATTATTCTTCATTGGGTAGAATATAGTTTTTGAAATTTATATCTAACAGAACACGCAAGCCTTCAACACAACAGATGTTTATAAGCAAAATATCAGATTAAAAGTTGCAAATCTTTATTTCTTTTCCATTTTGTTTTTAACAGGAAGAGTATACGTTATTGGGTTTTTACCCCCTGGAAAAAATTGGAAACAGAATAAAAAAAAAGAAAGAAAAAAATGCTTTGGAAGGAGTTGGGTGTGAAAATCAGTATAATGTGTGCAACTCCTTTCTCTAGGTTGGTGTTACCGACTGCCAAATTGCCATTAGCGATTTAATTTTGCAGGTGATGACTAAGATCACAAAAAAAGCTGATATTGGTGATCATAAAAAATGTGATAAGATGATTTTGCCCACCATGAAATTTTCATTTTTGTTTATTGGACACAATTAAAACTGTGAAACCAGTCTATGCAAACCTGCCAATTGGGTGTTTACCATATACTGGTTAGCCTACATTGTGACCTGTTGCATCTCAAGTGATAATCCAACAGATTTATCAGTAGAGATTTATAACAGTCTGCCAGTTTACCTCGAAGCCATGTTCTATAAATAGAATCCATGACCTATCACAATGTTTTGTTTGGACTCAGTAGTGCAGAACTAATGCATGTACATATGGCATTTTTGTTATTGGTCCATAATGAAATTATACACTAAGCCCCCCCTTTTTCCATGACATGGCATTTCATTAAATAAAAATAAGTATGATTATGGCTTTTGATAAATGATGTAAATATGAAGTTTCATAAAATTTATTCAAAAGTTAAAGAGAAATTGGTCCATAATGGAAATATACATCAAACCCCCTTTTTCCATGACATGGCTTTAAATAAAACCAAAAACCAAAAACAGTTTACTGGCAGACTATCATAAAGAACACATGTATTAAGTTTCATCAAATTTCATCTTGGATTTAAGAAGCTATCTGTCCAGACAGACAAGCGGACCAAGAACACAAAAACTATATCCCTCCACTTTCAGCGGGGAATAAAAATATGATCAAATTTGTTGATCGCCTTGGCAACCTGAACCTTAAATTCAATGAAGGGTAGGTGTGGAACAATATTTGTTTAATCATTTGAAACACAAAACAGAAATTTTGTGATCAATTTAAAGCCAAAGTGGATCAAACAACAACTCTTGCATTGCATGCATAAATTTTGTTATCGATTTGAAGAAAATCTGATTAAAACATTGTTATCTCTATTAATAGATATGTCATTCATCAGATTCCAGAGCACAGGTCTAAAATTTGTTGATCTGACAAAATCTTGTTTGATAAGAAAGGCTGACTTTTAACTCTTACAGTTAAATACTTACCTCTCCAGGTACATGAAACGGGACTATCACAAATGTTTAAAATAACCAGTGCTAAAAGCAGTAGATCTAGTCAAAATATATTGATCACACAACATGGCTCAATCTCACTAAATACAAGAGTTAAAGGCCACAATCAAAGGCACTGTCCCTGTAGTCAGGTTCATCAATTGAACCTGGTTTTTGACCAACAAAAATTTTGGCTAATAAAAATTTTTAGCTGTCGCCAACCTTGCTTTCTCCCATGAATTTATACAATAAAAATTATTAACACATTTGCAGCTTTACACTCTGACATCATTGACTTTGGGCTTATGGACAAACCATTTCCCAGAAACATTTTCTACTTATGCCATTATTTCTTATCTAAAGCCCTCTAACTCAAATATAATTGTCTATATTCAAAATTCTATTTAGTAACTTAAATAAGTTATAGAAACTTCATAGGTTATAAGTTGTAAAGGCAAGTGTACTATATTCAGCTTTGACAAGAAAAATGGTTTCTCACTTTTTGTATGCATTCTTTATCTGAGTAGAGGCTGTGTTAGATGGAGGAAGAAGCATCTTGGAATATACTAATCTCCATTTCATCTGATTAGTTACCTGAAAACATAAGGAAACAGCACTAAATTCTTTATCTAAAACACTCTCCAAAACCTGCTGTGAAAACCCTCATATCTCTTATTGTAGTTCAGCATATTTAATGTCAAAATATCACATAAAGTAGTTCGTGAATATTTGTCAAAGACAATTTTACCTGCATTTCCACAAGCAAAAATGTTTGAAATACACGTCTTATGGTGTGTATATGCTAAATGAAATAGTTGAAATCATATGAAATACTACATATATCAAATAATATATCTTAAATTTCTTTGTCACATTAGAGAGGATCAGCTACGAAAATGAAATTCCATACTATAACAAATGTGTATTGCAGACCACATGATGCATTTTGGTTTAACATAAGTCAGTATTCTGACAGCTAAATGATGCTCCTTAATTCTTTCCATTTGTTTCCATGGCTTTACAAACACAAAAAAATGCTTTTAAAAATATGGTGAGAAAAGGGAATATACCAATATACATATCCTTCTCACATTGTTTCTACTGTTTCAAACACAAATCCTATTATCAAAGTTACAAATGACTTGACATCTGCAAATTCTTTCAATGTGGATAAGTCTAAAACTTTTTTGTATAGTAAAGAGTTTAAAGAACACAGGCAAAAGCTTTACTTACCCGGTTGTATCCACCAAGATTTTGGACCACCTTGAAAAGTCTGAACAGATCCAAATCCTTGGAGCCTATGCAAGGTCCCTTGTTAATAGGTGTACCTAAAGAAAAAAAAAATCATCTTGTTCAGCTTTTACATACAATTCTCACTGCCGGCAACTTAACCGTTTACCAAACAATTCTGCATTAAAACGACCCTGAGGAAGAAGACTTTAGACAACAATTGGGAAAGGGAGAAAATGCCTTTAATCATCATCTCAATTTAGCGTTTTGCAAAATGGACTGTTCCTGATAAATGATTCTACCAAGTTGCAAAATAACAACAGTAAAACTGAGGGAGACATTGGCTTCATATATTTATCTATGAGCATGTCAACAGATGGACTTTACAGGCAGACAGGTTAATTCAAGTGGCGCCCATTGTTGTGAGGTAACTGATGTAAAATAAATATGTTTAAAGTAATTCAAGTATACTTCCAAAACATTGATTTTGCTCAGATACAAACACTTTCGGCAAAGTCCAGTACAGTTGTTTTCGATAATTCCCTGTGGCGCACCCCCTCCATATAAGAACACATCACAATATTACATAAAGCGTGAAAAATTTAGGGTAAATGCACGTAAAATATGTCACATCTCCCTCTGGTTGAATGGTATTCACTGATTACCTTGGTAACTAGTGTGTAGGAACTACTGATTCTGCCTTCAATTGAAGAGTTAGAAAATACGAAATTGGCATTTTTCACTGGTTGAAACCATGAAATATCAAACCATACTCCACCATTATTTCTCGATAAATTACCAAAAAGCATGAAATGAAACCTCTTAATTATTTCTAAATACAAATTAGCTAGTCAGGTGTGTAACTTTTAGACAGTTGTAAAGCTACTGGGTGAATATTTATATTTGAATGTCCTTTCCTTCATGCTCTGTTTTCAATAAGAATATTTAAAGTTCATGTCATTCTATATATCTTTTAAGTAAAAGTCAGAGCCTGGTTGTTTGTTAACTGCTTATTGCCATTTTCAATTACATTTCAGTTATATTTCTGCAACCAGTGCATTTTCCCATGCTTTTCTGAAGGTTCTTTGAGAAGTATTTTGCACAACAATCTTCCCAAGCCACTAGCTGCTTTCTCACATTAACAAAGTTGAACAACACTCAGCATTGACAAAGAAACCACCTGTTACTGTAATAAATCCTCAAAAAGGATTTTGCTCAGCTCAAAACTGAACTGGAAAGGCCTGTTTGTTAGTGACTGAGCTACTAGGCCCAGCTGTAAGGGTCTGCTATGTACTATACCTCTATCATCACTGAACTTGTATAACTGGGCAACAAAATGATCTTTCTCTTCACTTTGTTCCTCATCTTCAGAGGACTGAAAAAAAAGTTAAAAAGAGTACAACTAAGCTATGATTTTTCAAGCAGACTAGTACGTTCACTCTTTCAACGCCATTTAACTCTTTACCCCTACAATCCCAAGTTTTAACAACCATGAGGAAGTCACCAGAAAACCTTGAAAGTGTAGAAAGCCATGTGAAAAAAGGAAAAAATGCTGATTACTAGCTTTTTCTCCTTTCCCACATGACTTTCTACACTTTCACAGACACTTACCATCATTTCAGCTACATTCAGTTTGTCACATGCAAATGCTTTTGATTTTGGCAAGTCTAAAATTTAATTGTTTGAAAAAAAGTTAAAGCAGTCTGACAGTTTGATTGCTAAATACTTTACCTTATGACAGAAAGTTAGACTTTATCATTATAATGTTCAAATTCAAAGCATTTTTTGGGCAACAGAAAAACTGGGGCTCAAGTGGTGCTATCTGACTATGAAAGAAAAGAAAACATTGTTGGAAAAGGACAAAATGCTGGTTACCAGTATTTTCTCTATTTCCAACAATGTTTCAAATGCTCTTTACCTCAGAGGTAATTGAAACTTGTGATTGTTTGGTAAAAAGTCTAAATTACATTGCAAATAAAAAGACTTTTAAGAATATTTTAGAATGAGCTTAAGAATGAGGAATAGGGTCTGTGCAGATCAAAGACTGGCCTGCATGAAATCGCTGTCTGATTTTGGGACCAGAGGCCCTTGAGGGCCTGAAATCGCTCTACTGGCTGTGATTTTGTTTTTTTGCTAGCATACATTATGAATTCATGATGCAAAAAGAAAAAAAACACAAAAATATGTTCTTGCAACTGGGCTGGAACCCACTAAGACAGCATTAGTAGGCATGGTGAATTGAACAAACAGTGGAAAAAAAAAGTGAAGTGCAATTTCTCAAAAATAATTGTTTGGAATCCAGCCAAATTTGATAGGGTTTCAGTACGCTTTGTATTAAACAATCCCAGCAAATTTCAAAGAAATGTGACTAATAATGTGGACTTTGCGGAGTAAACCATACTAAGTCATCAAATGGCTGCTTTTCCTGAACGGTTTACTAGATTTTCTTCACTTTAAATAAAGTTCAATCCCTTAATGAATCAAATAATATTTGCAAGTTTCAAAAGAATTTGATCAACACTGTGGACTTGACTGCCTAAACAAGAAATGGAGATTTTCAACTTTGAATGCCTACTTTTCCCATACTGATTGTCAGATTTTTTTCAAAATCAATAGGGTTCAAGCTGTTTACGATACAAAGCAACTGTGCAAAGTTCATGGAAATCTGACCACAAATGCTCACTTTATCGCGAAAACAAGAAATGGAAATTTTCAACTTTAAATGGCAACTTTTCCCATATTGTTTGTTGGATTTTTTTCAAAATCAATAGGGTTGAAGGTATTGATAAGATAAACTAACTGTGCAAGTTTCATGGAAATCTAACCACAAATGCAGACTTTATTGCGTAAACAAGAAATGGAAATTTTGACCTTTAAATGGCTACTTTTCCCATACTGATTGTCAGATTTTTTTCAAAATCAATAGCGTTCAAGCTGTTTATGATACAAAGCAAATGTGCAAGTTTCATGAAAATCCGACCACAAATGCTGACTTCATCGCGTAAACAAGAAATGGAAATTTTCAACTTTAAATGGCAACTTTTTCCCATAGTCTTTGTTGGATTTTTTTCAAAATCAAAAGGGTTGAAGGTATTGATAAGATAAACTAACTGTGCAAGTTTCATGGAAATCTAACCACAAATGCAGACTTTATTGCGTAAACAAGAAATGGAAATTTTGACCTTTAAATGGCTACTTTTCCCATACTGATTGTCAGATTTTTTTCAAAATCAATAGCGTTCAAGCTGTTTATGATACAAAGCAAATGTGCAAGTTTCATGAAAATCCGACCACAAATGCTGACTTCATCGCGTAAACAAGAAATGGAAATTTTCAACTTTAAATGGCAACTTTTTCCCATAGTCTTTGTTGGATTTTTTTCAAAATCAAAAGGGTTGAAGGTATTGATAAGATAAACTAACTGTGCAAGTTTCATGGAAATCTAACCACAAATGCAGACTTTATTGCGTAAACAAGAAATGGAAATTTTGACCTTTAAATGGCTACTTTTCCCATACTGATTGTCAGATTTTTTTCAAAATCAATAGCATTCAAGCTGTTTATGATACAAAGCAACTGTGCAAGTTTCATGAAAATCCGACCACAAATGCTGACTTCATCGCGTAAACAAGAAATGGAAATTTTCAACTTTAAATGGCTACTTTTTCCCCATAGTGTTTGTTGGATTTTTTTCAAAATCAATAGGTTGAAGCTATTGATGAAAAAAACAAACCGTGAAAGTTTCGCAAAAATCTGATTACAAATGCAGACTTTATCACGTAAACAAGAAATGGAAATTTTCAACATGAAATGGCAACTTTTCCCATATTGTTAGTTGGTTTTTTTTCAAAATCACTAGGGTTCAAGCTGTTTATGATAAAAAGCAACTGTGCAAGTTTCATGGAAATCTGACCACAAATGCAGACTTTATCGCGTAAACAAGAAATGGAAATTTTCAACTTTAAAAATGGCTACTTTTCCCATACTGTTTGTTGGATTTTTTTTTCAAAATCAATAGGGTTGAAGCTATTGATAAGATAAACAAACTATGCAAGTTTCATGGAAATCTGACCACAAATGCAGACCCAATAAAGAAACATTTAAGCCTTAAAGTACCAACTCAACCATTGATATATTGCAGACAATTTAGACTAAGATCAGACAGCAAAATGAGCAGTCCAATCTTGATGTACCATATGCACTCGGTTGATGTTCCCTGGCCTAAAGTCTTGAATTGTGACCTTAGCTTTTTCGGCCATGAAAGGCAATGTTACACATCTCCCATTAGGGTGCCCTATCCTTAAGGGGAACATTTGCAAAAACATCTATTCCATCTACACACCTCATCATTGTCGTCATCATCTTCAGACCCAATCAACTCCTCTCTATTCCACTGTAAGGGCAACTCACTGTTATCTATGTACAACAAAGCCTTCTCCATTGCTGTAATATACATGGAATTTTAATGTCACATTTATATCACTTTTTACAGATAAAATGCCTTTATATGTTACCAGAAGGAGAAACATTTTATAAAAGTCCATACTGTTTTCAATATAGAGATAGTCTGTTTGTAGTTCATCACTGCCATCATTCAATAGTATTTATGTTACAGCAGCTTGTTGCCAGCTACTTCACATTTCTAAGCTCTAAAAAAAATCTTTTTTAAACAAAAGCTTAACCCACTACCCCATGGCAAAATTTGAGACTTGTCCGTATATTTTTGTCTCAGGATCATACAACTTGGGATTATGTGATAAAGGGTTAAGATATTCATTCTGTCCAAGTCACAGGCTTCTTTGAAGAAGGAATTAACAATTTTAATCCATCACTTTTACTAACAATCTCTAGATAAAAACTAGAGGCCCTTGAGGGCCTGATATCGCTCTACTGGCAGTGATTTTGCTTTTATGCTAGCATACATTATGAATTCATGATGCAAAAAGAAAGAAAGACAAAAAACACAAAAATGTACTCTTGCAACTGGGCTTGAACCCACTAAGACAGCATAAGTAGGCATGGTAAATTGAACAAACAGTGAAAAAAAATGAAGTGCAATTTCTCAAAACTGAATGTTTGGAATCAAGCCAAATTTGATAGGGTTTCAGTATGCCTTGTATTAAATAATCCTAGCAAATTTCAAATGTGGATTTTGTTGAGTATACGATACTAAGTCATCAAATGGCTGCTTTTCCTGAATGGTTTACTAGACTTTCTTCACTTTTAATAGAGTTCAATCCCTTGATAAACCAAACAATCTTTGCAAGTTTCAAAAGAATTGGATCAACACTGTAAACTTTATTGCCTAAACAAAAAGTGGAAATTCTCAACTTTGAATGGCTACTTTTCCCATACTGATTGTCAGTTTTTTTTCAAAATCAAAAGGGTTCAAGCTGTTTATGATACAAAGCAACTGTGCAAGTTTCATGAAAATCTGACCACAAATGCTGACTTCATCGTGTAAATAAGAAATGGAAATTTTCAACTTTAAAAATGGCTACTTTTCCCATACTGTTTGTTGGATTTTTTTCAAAATCAATAGGGTTGAAGTTATTGATGAGATAAACAAACTGCAAGTATCACAAAAATCTGATTACAAATGCAGACTTTATCATGTAAGCAAGAAATGGAAATTTTTTTCTTGAAATGGCTACTTTTCCCATAATGTTTGTTGGATTTTTTTCAAAATCAATAGGGTTGAAGCTATTGATAAGATTAACAAACTGAGCAAGTTTCATGGAAATCTGACCACAAATGCAGACTTAAATCACGTAAACAAGAAATGGAAATTTTCAACTTCAAATGGCTACTTTTCCCATTCTGTTTGTTGGATTTTTTTTCAAAATCAATAGGGTTCAAGCTATTGATAAGATAAATAAACTGTGCAAGTTTCACAAAAATCTGATAATAAATGCAGACTTTATCGTGTAAACAAGAAATGGAAATTTTCAACTTAAAATGGCTACTTTTCCCATACTGTTTGTTGGATTTTTTCAAAATCAATAGGGTTCAAGCTATTGATGAGATAAACAAACTGTGCAAGTTTCACGAAAATCTGACAACAAATGCAGACTTTATTGCGTAAACAAGAAATGGAAATTTTCAACTTAAAATGGCTACTTTTCCCATAATGTTTGTTGGATTTTTTTCAAAATCAATAGGGTTCAAGCTATTGATGAGATAAACAAACTGTGCAAGTTTCATGAAAATCTGACAACAAATGCAGACTTTATCGCGTAAACAAGAAAAAGACTAACAGACGGACAGACAACGGAAACCATACCATGACATAAGCTCTGCTGGCTTTCAGCCAGTAGAGCTAAAAAATCATTACCTCCAAGCTATAAAAGCTTGAATCAGTGTACAGTATTTTGGCTGATCACTTTACTCCTTTTCAAAGATCAACTCTAAAACTCGAAAATCGAAACAATCTGCAGATGACAAATAAAAATTAGTACAAACAAGCTGAACCTTTCTTACTGGGTAGAAAATATTGTGGGAAAGGCAGATGATTGTAGCTGCACTGTCCTCTAATTCCAGCATTTTTTTTCAAAAACCACCTTTTTTCTAGTCACAAAAACATGGTCTTGCCTGACAAAGGATTCAGAAGACAAAACATCTAACTTTCAACTGTTACTAGATCTCTTTGCTTTACTGAACATGTAATATAAGGTCAGATTATTCATCATTGGCTGATTACTCTTTGTAATTTTTTTTCTGAAGCAAGAGTGACTTTTCTATAAAAAAGAAGGTTCTCCTACCAACTCATCAAGGCTAGGGCTAAAACAAATTACTGTATAAGTGGTAATTTTTGCGATTTCGCGAATTTGAAAAATTCGCAAACTTTTCTGTTCGTGTATATTTCCACAAGTATACTAACAAATAATGAGTGTCTTGAATTCGCAAATATTTCCGTTTGCAAAATGTCTGTAATCTGTAATTCGCAAATTTTTGGACACACATATATATCCATGTATACAGTACCCTTTTAAAAAGATGTAAAGCCAAATCCAAAACTTAAAAATTATTACCTGGCTTCAGAATCTTCTCCTCATTCTTCAACACAGCATCTCTTGTAAATGATACCAGCTCTTTCCTTGGCATGGCAAAACTGCAAAAACATGATCAGTCATTTAATTAGACCACAGTTACAAAAATTTGCCAATCAGCACAATCAGCCCACAGTATATGGTCTGTATACATAACGTATACAGTGCTCCGTCATTCCACATGGTCTAAGTGGGACAGACAAAAGCTCATGGGTTTGTCTATCTGATATAGATACTCGCCAACGCCTGTATCTATATCAGGTAGACAACCTCACTCTCTGTCTACACACATTTAGTCTTAGAAGTCATATTTTGCATCAAAAGATAAATGCCACTCAAACCAATTTCAAGGCTGTTTTGACCAGAATAAATCTCAAAAAATCTGACAAGGTATATCAATTATGAGATAGCACACACTGGGGTCAGGACTTGATGTAAACTGTCTACTAAAGCATATTATACTGAACGATCAGTCTCCAAAACGAAAAATATTTAGCTTAGGTAATGAGGCTTAAAAATGAATAGTGTGTTCAAGATATGTTACAACTGCATTTTTTTTTTCTGTGAAATTTTCAAACTACAAAGACCTCAAATCAAAAGTGATAAATTTGGAGATTTTTAAAAGTGATAAAACAAACTGGCCTTTCCTTGAATTTTATAAGATCATAAAAAGCAGTCCCTGCATTAGTTTTCATGGCAAAGCAGTATCTGAAAGGTTGATGGATAGATACATCAATAATTGTTTAACTTCAATCTGGCAAGTTTACTTACAATTTTCCATCTTTGAAAGACTTCACCAACAAATGGTCCTTATTTTTAAGTTCAGTGTTATGAGCATCTGGCAGGCAGACAAGGACTGGAACCAATGTGCCTGTCTTTTTACGTTCGCCACTGTCAAAGAACAGAATCTTGCCAACTAGATCCTGGTTGCCTCCCCTGTAAATCCTCCGTCTTGGACTACCTTCCTCATCAGTTGATTCCTCACTTTCCTCAAGCTCACTACATATTGTAGACATAATCAATGCATTAGCACTTGGGTTTTGTAACATGTTTCATAGCTGATTGTCTCAATCATCCCATAATGGATTCACAGTATTACTACAAAATAGAGCCAGTTATGTAAAGATTCACAGACTTTTTCTAAACATTATAACTGAAGAATAAGACTGGGGGGTTTCCATCCAACCCAGTGTCTAAAGAAATGAAATTTACTTATAAATACATAATCCCCAAACATAAATACATTTGACCTTCAGGAAAAAGAGTAGGACACATACCTCACACCAGCGCTTGTTCTTATTCGCTTTCCTTTTGCAACCACAGGGGTGCCAAAATGCTCAGGATTAGATAACGGTAAATTGTCAAGAGTCTGAAATAAGAGAATGTGCCTGAATAAAATAGAAGTTATGCATGACAAGCACTGTTTAACAGTCCACCCTCTTACATAGAAAATATCTGGAATTGTTTATTTTCCTGATCTTCATACCTGCCTAGCACATATGATTATGACATTCTACCCCTGTCTGAAACACTGTAGGAAAACTTTATTAATTAAATTTCACCCAACCACAACATTTTTTCAATAGCAAGACTGTCATAGCAAGTTTTAGCATGGTATACTTCTAGATATAACAAGAGCTTCGCAGAGCGGCGCATATACGCCCGAAGGGGCTTGTCACTGCAATGGGTTAAAATGAAGATGTACCGTAAAAGAACAAGACACTGGACAGTTAGGGATCACATATGAGACCATGGAGTTATTTATTCTTGTGCACTGCACTTCTCCTCAATGTGATCTATGCACCTGTGAAGTATCATTTTTACACCTCCAATAGTTTTTGAGTTATGCTCCAGACAAAATTTAAGTAAGAAAAAAAAAAAAAGGGCAACAACTCCTAAACTATGGGGCCAAAAGTTATGGTTCTTGTGCACTGAACTTTTCCTCAATGTCATCTATCAACCTGTGAAGTTTCATGCTTATATCTCATGTAGTTTTCAAGTTATGCACTAGACAAAATTTAAGTAAGAAAAATAACAAAGAGCAATAACTCCTAAATTATGCAATCAAGAGTTATGTTTCCTGTGCACTGCACTTCTCCTTGATGAGATCTATCCACCTATGAAGTATCATGTTTACACCTATAATAGTTTTTGAGTTATGCTCCTGACAAAATTTAAGTATAAAAAATAGCAAAGGGCAATAACTCCTAAACTATGGGGTTGAAAGTTATGGTTCTTGTACACTGCACTTTTCCTTCATGCCATCTATCAACCTGTGAAGTTTCATGTTTATACCTCATGAAGTTTTCAAGTTATACTCTGGACAAAATTTAAGTAAGAAAAAAAAATAATAAAGGGCAATAACTTCTAAATTATGCAATCATGAGTGATGGTTCTTGTGCAATGCACATTTCCTTGATGAGATCTATCCACCTGTGAAGTATCATGTTTACACCTCTAATAGTTTTTGAGTTATGCTCCTGACAAAATTTAAGTATAAAAAATAACAAAGGGCAATAACTCTAGAACGCCTGAAGAGATCCAAATTTAAAAAGTCACATGCACAACTACACATCATAGAGATTCATTGTGGTAAGTTTGAACTTATTCCAATGGAAATTGTAGGAGGAGTTGCGCACACAAGAAATTGCTAACGGATGGACGGACGACCAGGGCCATAACATAATACGACCCTTCGGGCATATAAAAACAAGCAAGATGGTTCTTTTTGCAAACGTTTTAGTATGATCATCTTTATCAAGAGGGTTTTGATGGATTACCTCTGTCACAATTCTTGAAAGATGGGATAGTTTTGAAATAGGGTTGAACTAACTTTTGCTGTCCCTCTCATACTCCAATACCATCAGACTCCCAGTTGAAGTGAAGATTCTTTCCAAGGATTTTGCTACATGTTGTCAAAGTGCTTATTTCTGTCACATTACCATGATCAGTTGACCAGTTTTTCTTACGCAAAGAGGACTGTTTAGGTAAAATTTGATTCTGGTCTTGCAGGTGCTTCATTTGATCTATTGTTGAGAGAAATATGGCAACATGCCTTCTACAGTGAGTGACTCACCATAACAGGTCACATAAGCATTTTGCACCAAGACAAGCTAAGCTAACTTTAGCGTCTTATTGCAAACTGTACCTTACCTCACTTTCTGTGAAATGCTTATCACCCTTCAAACATAACTGGGTCCGTCTGAGAGTTCTCTCATCAGCATCATCAAACACTAGAATGGAAATATTTTATCATGCTTTAAAACCCATTCACATAATTTGTTACAAACCATTTAGGTGTTTTTTTCTGCTGGTTCCAAATTCTGCATTTTAAAAAAAAAAAAAAAAGAGGGGTGTTTAAATTTCTGCTATGCGCAGTCTAAGCATTTTTATATCTAATACTGTTGACAACAATCTATTTTTGTTTCTGGAGACTTCTGGCTATGTATTGGATACATATCCCCCACCTGATCTAAAGATACTACCCTATCAAAGATATAGTTTTAAGATACACTATGTTGGTCAATGGTTATGTTCATTTTGTAAAAGAATATTTGAGAGAATTAATTGTACATATGCTTTCAAAAATGTCTGTAATCTATATATGTATAAAAATAACTTTGAGTTTCCCAAAGTTGTTAATCTATGGTAGACAACAATATTGTAATTTAGCATAAACTAGGGCTGTCACTGAATGCGCTTTGAGAGAAACTGGCAATTATTTGTACACAGACGGACACACGGACTGACAAACGGACAGACAGGCTGATTCCAGTATACCCCCGAAAACATTCATTTTGCAGGGGTATAATTGTCATGTTTGAAATGTGAGAATCTGACTAGAGGACTTTCTTAACAATTACAGGTAGAATACCAGGATTTTAAATGGCGATTTTATACAATGGGGCTTACTACATGTAATTAGATGTTAATTCTATATAAAAAGACTTCATCTGACATTTATCGGTAATAAGAAGTTATATTTGACTGACATTTCCTGAAGATCAATGAACTTCAGTGAATATCAACTATTTTATACCAGGACTGATTGATTGATTGAATATGCATTTATGTACAGCTGCCACCTGTTGCCAACATGGGAAACAATTCTTGAAGGCATTAATATTTGTAATTACCCTTAATGTCTTAATGTGAAGAAATAAAAGTTTAGAACACAGATTTCTCATGTTTTACTTATTATTTTAGCTTTAAATCTACAGACTAAGCCTTTTTTGCTTTTGTTGTTGGTGTTGCTGCATTCAGACTGGAAAATTATAATACATGTACAGTCCTCAAGTTGACTGTCCTCCATATCAAAGTATGGTGCGCTGATTGACCTTTTGGAAATTACCAATTAAAACACTTGCTTGAGAAAACACCCTCGATTCATCTTTGAATTATATTGCAAAATGGGTATTTGATCGCTCAGACTACATAAAGTTAGAACAGTGTTATGACTCAAGTATCCCTATAGACGAACATACTTGGACAGTGCATTTCAGATCTGAAGAGAAATTTTGTAGCATTTATCAGTTGATCATCGAGTGAGGAAAGTAGAGGGTTATGATTACAGTCTGTGTTTAACAACAAAGACAACACCTGTTTCCAATGAGATTATCAATTTGATGTCAAAATTGAAATGACCATGCACCCATTTATAAATTAGTGCTGATAACATCACAGATTAGCACAGTCTACTTTAACTAAGTCAAGGATAGCCAGTTAAAACTATTTTGTCTTAAATCTACTTGCACTAAATTCTCACTTGTGATAGATCATGAATCACTGGCCAAATATGTTCCTCCCCATATAGATATTTAACCCTTTACCAAACAATCCCTGGTTTTCACGACCCTGGGAAAGATGGCTTGTGAAAACATTGAGGGAAAAGGAGAAAATGCTGGAAACCAGCATTTTCTCCTTTTCCCACAATGTTTTCTACCCTGTCAGAGACCTAAAGCTCATTTGTACCCATTCTGAATTTGTTGTCTGTGGATGCTCTCAGTTTGGAAGAGTCTAAAATTTGTCGTTTGGGAAAGGGTTAAATCACACTGCTTTCTTTGTACCCGGAGTAAGATACTAAAAGTACTTTGATCTTTCATGTAACTCTTCCCACCTGTGAGGTAAATAATAAACTCCCATTGACAAATAACAATATTAGAGCAAACAATCAACAGCCTAACTTCCCAGCTAGGAATATTTAAACAAAAAGTGATTTAGACTATGCATCACACTTCTCACATTGCCTTTTCAAATTTTAAAAAGAAATTAACGACGTATATTACAGATTTTTCTAGCAGACAGATGTTTTTAAAACTGTGCACATACAAAGCTCATCATGTCTCTAGATTACAGTAAAAAAAGATGTGGGTCACCGTGCTCGTTTCTGAGAAATTTGCCTTTGAAAAAGGTATATACAGTTCCAAAATTCAGCTTTCATTGGATTTAAAGCACCTTTCTTTAACAGTCAGTTAAACAGGAAAATAACAGGAAAAATATACAAATATACATCATGAAATTCATATATTTTTGCACAAAAAATATATAAAAGCCTGGTTTTGAGCATGGTAAATGTACAAATATGCATGTTATTTTTGGATCATTGAGTTAAAAGGGAGTTAATTTGACCAAATTAAGGGTTAATCTTAAATAAATACATACTTTCTAACGGACAGATTTTTCTTAAAATTTTCACACTTACAGTATTAATAATTCTTAACAATAAGAAAAAATAAAAATGGCACCTATCCATGCTTATTTCGTCAGAAAACAAGGTTGAAGGTCACTATGGAAGTTATTTTTTCAAGGAAAAAATAGAATGAAAGCTCAGCAGACATAGTGGGAAAAGGAGAAACTGCTCAATGGGAGCGATTTCTCCTTTTCCAACAATAATTTTCAAAGTGGAAACAGCTATACTTGCCTGAAGGGCATAATTCAAGCTGAAATTTCAGAATTTTGACACTCTTGATATCAGTATTAAGTCTACCTGCATCTTATAGGTCATCTGTGAAAGCCTTGATTTGGAATTGCAGAGTGTGGGGAGCGCATTGTATACAAAGGCATCTTATAGTTGGGTATATATATTATAAATTACTATGCTTGGGTTCAAAAATCTAGTCCACATATTTTTCAAAGGTAAAATTGATTTAATTTTTTCTATTTTTAGTTACTGTAACCTTAACATTAACCCATAAAAGGATCATACCGGTACGTATCATTACTACCATAAATCAACACTAGGCTGTCTCATTTTAGACAGAGAAGATTTTTTTCTGCGAGCAAGATAACTCTAACTGTAACACAATAATATGATAACATTCATAATTCTAAATGGTATAAGTTTGAACTCCCAAATCATTTACTTTTGGCTACTAGTGGGCAGTTTCATGTAAAGTTTTTGGCATGAAAGTGTAAAACATTTTTTGTTCAATATTTCTCTGTGAACTGAAAGTAAGTTGTAAACTACTGTTACAGATAGCCAGTTCCATGAACTTACCAACAGTATACATGCTTGAATCCATCATGTGTTTGATAACCGCCTCCACTACATTACCAGAGTCTGGGTGTTTTACTTCAACAGTGGCCCCAACCTATAAAAAGAAAGATGAAAACGTCACAAATTAGAAACCTCAAAAAAGAAGATAGCTATTACATCAATTTAAAAACAAGTAACATTTAGAACTCCTTATTTTGAGATCCCCTTATTTGTTAACCTTTTACCAAACAATCCTGGGTTTGAACAACCCTTGAAAGGAGCATTTTTAAAACGTTGTGGGATAGGGAGAAAATGCTGGTAACCATATGAACCAGTTCAGACACAAATCTCGTTAACCGAGTCATATAAATTTTGATTTGTCTTCTGCAACAGCTTTGGAATTGGACAAGTCCTAAATTTTGTCATATACAGTAAAGAATTAAATTAACACATCATACAGTGGTTTTTTTTACCAGAGAGTTTTGAGTCCTTTACTCACAATTTATTACTCAGACCTTCAAATCTTTATTCAACCCTTTATCAAACAATCCTGTCTTTTAATTACCCTGAAGAAAACGATTTTTGAAAACACCAAAACCAACACATAAGCACACAATGTCATATTACAATGATAACTTATAAATTTCAATCATGTTTCCTTTTATCCATTTTACATTTCTAAATATTCACCTTTAGAGGTCCTGTAATATCTTCATCTGTAACTACAACATTAGACTGTGTATCTTTAACAAATACCTGTAGGATAAAAACAAGACAACAGGTAGAGAGTAGGAAATCTCAACTGGTCTATGAAAATTTGTATGTTATATAGCTAAAAGCAAGAGTGTGATTGCTGAAATAAGGGAAGAAAATGTCATGACTCCCCTCACACACTTCAGTAAATACATGTACATAATGTCTTAGCAGATCTACCTAAGCTTGAGCAGTTTGGCATTTCAGCTCTAGCTTCAAAAGGAGGAAATCCTCTGAAAGATGCAAAAATCACATCCCTATTAAGATCAGCTGAAGCATTTTAGAGAAATACCTACATCTTTTATCCAACAGGCTTAATTGTAGACCAATCAAAAATGAGTATGCAACGGGACTATGTATACCAGATTTCATTATTCTGATTCTTTTTTTCCAAGAATTACATTTTTCGCGGGTTCATGTCATGTGACTTTCTCTGTCTTTCTTGTCTTTTGTTTGTGCAAAAGTCCACATCATATGATTTGCGAAGTTATTTATTCAATGGTAGAATCAATTTCTTTGAAGAAATTCTGTGAAGTTTCATTAAAATTGGATTGGTAGTTTCAGAGATGATGTTTGAAATAAAAGTTAACACGCACACACATGCCTGACAGACACAAGACCAGTGTTCCCACTGAAATTTTTATTTGGGGTTTTTTTGTACCCCCTACAATTGAACAATGGGGGTATAAAAAAAAAATGGGGGTACAAATTCAGAAAAACTAGTACAACTCTAAACTGCCTCTTTCTCTTTAGGGTGGAGGACAGTCGTACAGATCTACCAAGAGAATGTGCATTTTTACATGTAACTAACAGTAAAAGTATTGTTTGGCAAAGTGTTAACTAGTTGTCTTTATGCTCATCTTTTCACATGCCTTTTTGTACAACAGAGTCAATGTCGAAGTTTGGCTGGTGACTACTGTACTCAACATGAGTTCTGTTTTCTACAGTTTGAATGTTTCTACAACTAGTATACCTTGCTTTCTGAAATCTGAAAGCTTCCAAAGTACAGCGTTTCTGAGCCATTCCCAATGTTAGTTTACAGACAAAAGACGTTGACGTCGACAAAACGCTTTTTCAGAGACTGTGTTAAAGAAAGGACAGCTGAATTACGGATAATTTTTGGAAATAAACCAGTCCCAGTCTGCAATTATTGATCACAACAATAAAGACTGTGTACGCCGACCATTTAAATGTTCTAAAAATAGAAAGCTGGAAATCCCAAATTTCTCCAATGATTTACATTTTCCAAAAATCGCTTTTAAGTGAGCCATTCTATTCCCCTTTTTTTTTATCTTCATCCGTATTTTTTGTGCGTGATTTCACGTATAGGTTTGTTATTTTGTACGTTTTTTATTTCATTTATACATGTTTCACATACCATTTTGCGTGATCGGGAACTCTGAAGACCATGACATAAGCTTTGTAGTCTTTGGCCAGTGCAGCTAACAAGAATCAGGCCAATAACAATAAGCCAATAAACAGTAGTAATTTCACAGCTCAATAAGAGAAAAGTTAACTCACCCTAATTTTAACAGACTTCACTATTTTCTTCACTTTTGCTTCGCAGAAAGCTCCCCTGTATTTTGCACTGACATCTGTCCCAATTGATAGATATGGGGGCTCAGAACTGGATGCCTGGATAAAATAAAGACATA
Organism: Hippopus hippopus; assembly: GCA_946811185.2. Lineage (NCBI taxonomy): Eukaryota > Metazoa > Mollusca > Bivalvia > Cardiida > Cardiidae > Hippopus > Hippopus hippopus. The sequence goes on from OX328097.1 coordinate 43,374,631, forward strand.
AATCCCTTTCACAAATTTTAATTTTAAACTACTTCTTTGGTCTTTCAATTTCTTTCATTTCAAACTCTTTCATAGCCCCTAACTTTGTCCTTTACCATATGATCCCATATATCCAGTGCCCTGACATGAGTTAAAACATGAAAACATCATGGGAATAGGAATAAATACTGGAAACAATCATTTTTTCCCTTAATTCTGCTGTTTTTCTCAGGTTTCAAAGAAAAGACACATAAGCTGAACAACATGAAATATGTTGCAGACAAGTTCAAAATTATGTCTGTTTGTAAAGAGCTGATACCGGTACATTTGAAAATGGGCTCTTTTCCAGATACTATGCCGTACTGGAGAAATTTTAAAAACACAGATCTCAAGTTAAGTACCTCATTTATCCATGGTGTATTGAATAGCTGTGTAAGCTTAACTGGTGAATTCACAGTATTTCACATGCATCTTTGGACATGTGAAAGCGTCAGAAACAAGCTAGTTGGTAACAATTATTGGCATAATACTGTACTGGGAACTCCCCACCACTATACAGTTCTATGCATACATGTGCCATTGTTTAATGAGTGAAAAGATAAGAATTTAATGGAATTTTAGCTTCATTCCATAATAATGTACTTAATGCACACAGAATGAATCCAAGATAAAATTGCAATTTCTATTGCACATAATTATGATTTTCATGGGTTTTTGCGATATAGCGGTTGGGAGTTGCCAGTATTATGCCCAATTACGTGTTCTTTAATCCTTTTTTGTGCAGTGCAGGTAGATATTTATTGGTAATTATCAATTAAACTGATTTCAGACACTCGGCGCTGTAACAAACTCTCAATGTAAATAATCATGGCAGAATACAAACCTTATTTTGCCCCCTAGTTTTTCGGCTCAAAAAATGAGGTTTGCATGATGAACTTTTGTTTAGATTAAACTGATATTTTGGTTGCATCAGAAAAAAAGCACACAGCAAATTTTGGTGCGTCAGCAGTGAAATCATTGAGTCAAAAACGCAAGAAACACGCTCTGGCGGAAACACTGTTAGTTCATACATAATATCTACTTTTTTACCTTATTAATGAAACCTCCAATCAGTTCATTACTAAAGTTCAATTTTCAGGATTTTTCCCCTTACTCTTGACCTTGTGGTTGAGATTTCAATACCCGGTTGCGGCAAACTTTCTTTCAGGCAATTTTTGCCTCTTACCTCTGATACATGTGAAAAAAGAGGTTAAAAAGTCGTCAGAGACTTGGAAAGAAAGTTGTGTCAGTACTAGTGTGAGACAGCCAGAACGTGAGTAGGTGCACTGACCGCTGTGACATGACCAAAGCTGTTAAAATGGTGTTAAACTCCAATGTAAACAAATTACCTTTATTGTCAAAAGTCCAATGTAAAAGTATTTAACTCTTTTCCACACAACAAAATTTTAGACTGGTAGCAATTGAACGCATTTGCAGACAACAGATTAAGTGTAGCTCTATTGATGGAATAAAGGTCTGAGAGAGTTAATACTATCGTGGGAAACGGAGAAAATGCTGGTTACCAGCATTTTCTCCTTTTTCCATGCTGTTTTCAAAACTTTTCTTTCTAAGGATTGTTAACATTTGGGATTGTGTGGAAAGGCTTAGTAACATCATGATGGCTATCTCATCAAGAAGAAAAGCTGGCTATTGCATATTCTTTCTTTTTATCATAAGATTTCCTATGACGACTTTATTTTTTTCTCAGAATTAACTGGGAGTTTTTTTGAAAATTGAAGTTTTTTTTTAATGAACTTACCCCACCCACTTTCATTTCCACACTTAGGAACATTAATCACCTTTGAAGACAGTACCTATACATAGAGAGAAGTGTGATTTACACTTTTAGAAAACCTGAAACATCGAATAAGCATTCTGCCATGACTTTATATTTCTTGTTTTCCTTTATGCTAGATGCGGACATGGACATCAAAATAAACACTCGTCTAAAAACAACTTGCTGTCATGCGCTTAGCTTTACATTAACTTCACGAATACATACAATATCTTACCATTTCGAAATTTTGACATCGAAAGCCCTTGGAAAAACCTGTAAATGTAATAGGTGTAAAAGGAAATCTGTCAAGTTGTCGCTTAAAACTCCTGAAAAAAGTCGGTGTGTTTATCCCAGCTTGCGGGAGAATCCATGAAATCGTCTACATCTGAACAACAACTTGTCACTGGGATTCCGTTGTTTGATTGGCTGAAAGTCACGTGAACCGGAAAATGCACGTTTTGAGTCTGCGCACTGATGGGGAAATGGCGGAAAACACATGCGAACCATGTACGGTAACGCACTGAGTTTTAAACGTTTCTTATGAATAAGATGTATTTGGCAACCCGTCTGTCCATGTGAATCTGATACTGAAATATGTAGGGAATATTGTAAGTTGAATGTTGCCATTAGTTAGCCGTACTTCACTAGTTTTTTTCCCTTGAATTCGTGGGAGAATATTAATGTTGTGTTGTCATTTTTAAGGCAATATCCGGGCAACTTTGTACACATCATAGGTGGCGCTATTCTTCCTGGTAATAAACGCGCGAAATCTAAACTGTTGACAAACATTGCACGTGTGTCATCGCAGTCGTCCAATAAAAAATTAACCACGCTTCAGTTCCTAAATTTTTGCATCACCTCAATTAGATCTAATTAATTGTAGAGTTACACGGTTAAACCTGTCTTGACAAGTCGATACCTCCATTAAGCAACAAGCTTTTCTCGCTCTTTGGGCCCAATATTTTTTTTTTATGATCTCACCAAACTAAAAAATAGATCTACATGATCACTGAATTACGTAAGCCGATAGCTGGCAAATGACCAATAGAGTTTTAAAACTAGATCTACAGTTAGAAAAAAACTGTTGTTTTTTTTTAATTTTATATCAGTGATGGGCCGATGATCGATTATAGTCTAGTCGAAAATCAGTTGGTTTAGGCTTACGATTGCGATAATCAATTTAGAAATCCTGCAGTTGATTGTAGTTGGTATTGGAACTTGCTTGGTCCTGGAATGACGCGAATACTGGTTTTCAGGGCTTAGTTTTGGGGCTAAAAAATCACATTCTTGGATTCAGCATGGCAGCCACCAAACACGAATATCGGTCGGAAAATGGACAAAAAGTTTTTTGTCAATGGTTGTCTTGACAACACTTGTCTTGAAAACTCAGCAGGGTTCTCATTTAAACTGGGACACCAGGTTTTGTCACTTAGAAATTTAAAATGACCCGTTTTTGACGTTTCTGCCTAAACATCAATCTGACGCATGTGATTATTGGCTGAAGTTCATATAAATTAGATCTAGCTCATGTGCAGCTGTCAGAAATACAGGCTTTAATGAACACAATCAGTATCAAATGTTATGGACACACATGGCTCTGTTTATGGGGAGTCATTTATAAAAATGTGATATTAAAAGGTGTTATTCCTCTTATCTGTGTAAAATGACAGGTTTTAACCCTTATCCTGCTAAATAACTCTTTCAAGCTGAAAATAAAAACCCAGATATTGCTATTTCAAAAGTATATTTGGGAGATAGATATCTTCTTATCGGACAGTATAGATCCAAGATCAGACTGCATATTCTGTGCAGTCTGATCTTGATTTACACTGTCCGCAAAAGGTCAGTGAGTCGCGCTTAGCAGCCAAAGGGTTAAAGTTATCTGGTACCCAAATTGACAAATTCATGCCAAAATCATGCTGTAATTCTTCTCTAAAAATTAACTGACATGAAAAATAGATCATTGAAAAAAAAAAAGCAAAAACCCATGACACAAGAAAGGTCAGTTTGGCATCATCCGATCAGAAGCACTTCATACTGCCTTTTCATCTTTAATAATGATTTGAAACTGAATTTACACAAATCTCTGTGTAAAACAGTAAGTCAGAGCTAAAATCTCTGTTAATAGGTAAAGAAAATGGTTGTTTTATGAAATGATAATACAGAATAATAACAATCGACAAATTAACGGGGAGGGTATTAGACACTTTTAAAAAGAAAGAAGACTAGCATAAAGAAATCTTTAATGGATGTGACCTTTATTTTCTCCATTTTCCACAATGTTCTATGCTTTAAAATACAAATTCAGCCATTCCAGCCACATTTGAAGTGTCGTCTGCAAATGATTTAAATATGAACAAGTCTAGAGTTTTGTGAAACTGGTTTGGAATTAAAATTGAAGGACCAAAATAAAAGGTATTTAATAAAGCAAAGAAATTTAATGTTAATGCATTTGCTTTAATTTTCAAAGTACAAAACACAGAATTGAACAGATTGTACTGGCACTCTATTTTCTACCATTCAAAGGGACCCGTCATTATGTCTCCCCCCTATAAGGGTCGGGAGACATATTGTTTTTCCCCGTGCATCCGTCTGTCTGTCCATCTGTCTGTCTGTCCATCACAAATCATGTCTGCATTATAACTCGAAAACCTTTTAAGATATTTTGATAAAACTTAAGACATTTGTAAAGCACCATGAGACAAAGTGTCATGCACAAGAATCATAACTCTGGCTTGTATATTTTTCGAGTTATTTCCCTTTGATTATTTTCCTTCACAAATCGTGTCTGCTCTATAACTCAAAAACTCAAAAACCTTTTAAGATATTTTGATAAAACTTCACACATTTGTAAAGCACCATGAGACGAAGTGTCATGCACAAGAATCATAACTCTAGCTTGTATGTTATTTCCCTTTGATTATTTTCCTTACTCATTTTACGTACAATTTCGTGTCCGCTTTATAACTCGAAAACCGTTAGAGAAAAATGACCATTATTTTAGTTAGAAATTGCCTTGGTGACATATCAATCCTTCTGACACCAAAAAGGGGGGAGACATCTGTCTTTTTGTAGAAAAACAAGTTCTAGTTATAACAGGTTTTTCTTTATTCTAATAATAAATATTATGATAACAAGCTTGAGTAAGAAGAATAATGACTCAACCAATTTATCTTCTCTACTAATCTAAATGTCTTTTCCATAATAAACCTTGATTAACAATACAAAATAACAAGTAATCATAAAATGTTGATTAAGAATGTAATAAATTCATCTTTTATTATTAGTTTGTTTTTATTATCTGTACCCCTTGAATTTGTAGTGTACCCCACATTTTCAAACCCAAGGGGTGCATGTACCCTATATTTAAAATGTCGGTGGGCATGCTGATAGAATTTTCTCAGGTGCCCGACTTACATTCCTTTGAAGCATCAGTAAAGTATTTTTCAAATTGATGAAATCTGTACTCATATCAAAAACGCTAAAAAATGCATAAAAAGCTGGTAAAATTTGGTTTTAAAGCCTGAGCTTGTATCCTTTTTTCCTTTTTTAACCCTTTACCAGACGACAAAATTTTAGCCTTCTCCAAATTGAAAGCATTTGCAGATGACAAATGTAGCTCAAACTATGCAATTTTTCTTTGATAGGGTAGAAAACATTGTGGGAAAAGGAGAAAATGGTTACCAGCATTTTCTCCTTTTCCCACAATGTTTTCAAAAGGCTTCTTTCCCAGGGTCGTTCAAAGTCGGCATTCTGTGGTAAAGGGTTAATGAAAAAAACGCACATAACAACGAAACATGACATAGCCATTTCAGGTGCTTTCATCATAGATGCACTGGCCACTGTGATTATGACCTTAGTTGTTAAAACGATGTTTAACTCCAATACAAACCAAGAAAACATTGCAGGAAAAGGATTAAATACTACCAAAGCTCAACATCAAAGCCACATTTAATTTTGTGGTCTGCATATTCTTTCAGTATGGACAGAAAATTCTAAAATTTTGTCCTCGTGTAAAGAGTTGAGAAAATAGAAAATTCTGAAATTTTGTCCTCGTGTAAAGAGTTGAGAAAATAGAAACTTTGGAGACAGCATAATTCATCTTCACGAACATTGTGTAAATTGATTCTCTATCTCTGAATTAAAGACATGCAATCTTGTCTGAGATATAGAGTCTGTTGCGTCCAATACATGTATTTGAAAAGAGACATCTAGCTGGCCTAGGAGGACAGAAATGCAAGTCATATAGGTATTTGGAAAAAAAACTGGTTTCTCTTTCAGGGAAAAATTATTGCAGGATGGTTCCTAAAGTACAATGGTAATGGCCTTCTCCAAAGATGTTCTTCTGGATTTTGTGGCCGGAGCTTTCTCTGGTAAATCAAGCTTGTGTAACTCTGTGCCTTGAGGTAAACAAGGAAATTAGCATATAGAATAGTAAAATGTGTTTTTAACAGATTACCTTTTTCTTTAAGCTTCCTATGAATATAATAATTGCATAATCATTTTTTTTTTTTTTGTAATTTTAGAATTTAATGCACCTATTTCTGAAATAATTATGCTTTTTTTTTTTGCATGAAACTGATATATCAAGACCATAGACTGTACTTTTTTACCTGCTATAGAGAGACTGTATTTCAAGTGAGAGAAGAAAAAGGGTTCAAAGTAGTTCTAAGTATGCTATATCTTATCTTCATTTATAGGAATTGAATTTTTCTGCAAACAACCTTGTGTTTTAACAACACTGAGGTAAAAAGCTTTCGAAAACATTGATGGAAAAGAAGTGAATGCTGGTAACCACATTTTTTCCTTTATCCGCAGATTTTTAGACTTTGGTCAAGCCTGAAGTTTTGTTCTTTTGTAGATGTTAAAATTAATTCCTTCATATCTCAGTAAGTTATGACCAAAGAACACTACTTTATATTGAGTGAGAAAAACAAAATTCTGTATAATGAAAGACAAAACACATTATATATTTGTAACTGCCAGTCTGCCACTGTATTTTATATGATGCATTGACTTTCGAATTGGAGATTCAAGAAAGTAGGAGACCAATAGACATTCTTTAAAAAAAAAATAGCCCCAATTGTTTCACATGACACTTTTGTGATCATGCTGTGTCCATCGTCCAGGCATCAAAAATTACCTTTTGTGCTCTCTGGAAGCCACATTTTTAGTTAAATACTCATGATACTTGATCAAAATGTTTGTTTGATAATACCTCATACAAGTTCAATTAAAAAATTTGGTCACAGGGACAAAATTTAGACAATCCATATGTGCATTCTAGAGGCCACATTTTCACTCTGATACTCATGAAAGATGGTTAGAAGTCCTGAATCTCTGTCTTGATGATATCTCGGTCAAGTTCGAAATTGGGTCACATTGGGTCAAAAGTAGGTCACTGGGACAAATCTTAGAAAAACATTGTGTGCTGTGCACTCTAGAGGCCTCACTTTCAGTCTGGTAATGGTGTAAGTTGGTCAGAAAGTTTTTCTTGATGATATCTCAGACAAAGTTGGTTTTGGGTCACAAGGTCAAAAAAGGGTCAGTATGTTTGTCTGGAGAATATCTCTGACAAGTTCAAAAGTAGGTCAAGTTGGTAAAAAAGTAGGTCACTTACAGGGTGTTTCATAATATATGTCCATATTCTAAACATGAATTTCATTTCGATGCCAAAAGAAAAAAAGTCTTAACATTGAAGACACGGGTACCTGTACATGCATTTGATTGTAGCAAGTAGGAGCCACACAACACGTGACCAGAAGCATAATTGAATGACTTTCAAAGCATTCTGGCAAAAGTTGATTTCTTTCAGGAATGGTTACATATTCTGACCGCCCAGACTTCTTCTTGTAAGGTGCATTATAAAAGGTGTACAGCCAAATGCCTGGAAATACACAGGACTTTAAAGCTGCAATCAAGAAAGTAATTTATGAAAATAGCGGAGGGGACTGGATTGAAGACATGTAATGAAAAACTCTCACAATAAATTTGACGTCAGAATTGCTCAGAGTAGACATCATTGTTGTAAAATGGACTTGTCAGAAAAAGTGTAGTATATTAACTATTATAAGAGTAATGTCTATGTAATACATATCAAATGAAATTTTATTATGTCTGCAAAAAGTTGGCAGCTTTCAATTCAGTTTAAATTGAAATTAGTAGAAAATATTGAGTCTTAGAATAAGGACAGATAATACGAAACACCCTGTACCTGAACACATTTTACATTATTAAAAGCCGGATCTTTTCTGCTTTATCAACCATAGATGACTTTACTCGGGTTAGCACTTTAGGGCCAATGGCCCTCTTGTTATAAATTTGACTGGCAAAATCTAATATACATGTACTCTGTTTTATTGTTCTATTTTAAGGCAAGCTTTTTTTTTAATCCCCTACCGGTGAAGCCGAAGGGGACTTTAGGTTTGCACTCCGTCCATCCATCTGTCTGTCCATCAGTCCGCACGCAAATCAGTTTTCTGGACTTTTTTTCTAAACGCTGGCAGATACTGAGCTGATTTTTGGTGTGTAAGTCAACCACCATGAGTTACAGATCAAGTTCGAGTATCGTTCTGGTCCACTGATTTTTGACGAAATTACGGGCCTTGGACTTAGAAAATTTCACTGAAAAAACAGTTTTCCCGACTGTCTTGCTTACAATGCTCATGTTTGGTATGTAGGTACCTGTCATTGATACCCATCTTCTGTGGGTTATATGTCCAAGCTCAAGGTCAAAAATTTTAATCCTTATCATGAAAACTTATCCTCAAAAACTTTTCATAGTCATTTCTCTGTATATTCAAAGTACTTAAGTTACAACACTTATACTTGGTAAGCTGGTACCTCTCATTGGTACACACCTGCTGATGATAAGGTCAAGGTCATCTCACAAGGTAAAGGTCATATTTCTGAAAATTTGCTTTTACGGGGGCATTTGTGTTTCACAAACACATCTTGTCTTAGTAAAACTTCTTCAATGAACTTACATTAACAAGGAAAATGTTTATATAACTGGCTTTCATTAAAGCATTGCATACAAAGACAGACACGATGCTTATAATTCTGAAAGGGGTTCAAATACGTTCTTTCTCCTCCACAGAGTTTCACAAACTATACATGCCAGCAATATATACAGCCGGTAGGGGACTCGGTATTGCTATGCAATACTGTCAGAATACTTGTTTATTTAGATATTTGAATCTATGACTTAACAGAACAAATGTCCTAAAGGGGAAGCATTTGAAAGACACTGTTATTATAAATTTGTCCATCCCAGGAAGTGCGAAAATACTTATAAATATGTGGTATTATTAGTTTAAACACTAGTAATTTAGAACAGCAGATGATTATATCGATATAGCTTACATAAATATAACCTATATATTTCAGGTTCAGCAGGAGTACTGTTTGGCCACCCATTAGACACTGTAAAATGCCAGCTGCAAGTTCAACAAGCTGAGAACCAGTACAAGAGCATAGTGGATTGTTGTATAAATATACACAAACAAGGGCTGGTAAAGTACTTAGCTCCAAAGCTCCAGATAAGAGAAAGTGATGGTATTCTAAATCCATTATTTTTCTTCCAAACCCTATGTTTTGGGTACTCATGAGAATTGTCTCGATGAGACGATCCTAATGAGTACCCATAACATAGGGTTTACTGGAATATAATTTAAAACATTTTCAATTTTGAAATGAAAATCACTCCCTCTATCTGGAGCTCTGTACCTCTATACCAGATGACAAAATTTGTGATCTTTCGAAACTAAAATTGTTGGTAGACTAAGACAACAAATTTAAAATGGGATTTGTGTTTGAAAGATGAAAAAAGATCTTTGTGGATAAAGGAGAAAATGCTCGTAAGCAGCCTTTTCTCCTTTTCCAACTATGTTTTCAATATCTTTCTTCCTCATTGACATGAAATTAGGGGGTTATTTAGTTAAGAATTGGACACCTTTTCAGTTTCTCCTCTTTATCCACCTTTGAATTAGAAAAACCTTTTGTTCACTCTAGAGGCCACATTTTCATTCCAATGCTCTTGAAAGTTTGTCAGAATCTTTGTCTTCTTGATATCTTGCAGGTTTTTGTAAATGGGTCCCCTCAGTTCAAAAACTAGGTCACTAGGTCAAATCATAGAAAAACCTTGTGTTCACTCTACAGGCCACATTTTAAGCCCAATACTCCTAAAAGTTTGTCAGAATGTTTATCTTGATGATATCTTACAATGAAATGGGTCACCTTTTTAGGAAAAATCTAGGTCACTAGGTCAAATCTTAGAAAAACCTTGGGTACCCTTTAGAGGCCACATTTTCAGTCCAATTCTCATGAAAGTTGGTCAAAATGTTTGCCTTGATGGCATCTAATATGAAATTGAAGCTAGGTCACATTGAGTCAAAAAATAAATCAACAGGTCAAATCTTTAAAATAGCTTGTGAAAAAAGAAAACTTGTATACACTCTAGAGGCCACATTTTCTGTCCAATACTCATGAAAGGTGGTCAGGGTCTTTGTTTAGATAATACATGTATCTACAATGGGAAAATGGACTTTGTTGGGTTAAAAAGTAGGTCACTGAGAAAAATTCTAAAAAAGGATTGCATACACACTCGAGGCCAAATTTTCAGTCCAATACTTATGAAATCTTGTTAGAATGTTTGTCATAATATCTGGGAAGAGATTGAAACTGGGTCATGTTCAGTCAAAAGCTTCATGTCAGCGACTTTAGGACCATCATGGCCCTCTTGTCTCCTTTTTCCATAATGTTTTCTACTCTATGAGAGACCAGTTTTATGTTTCGAATAACATTTGTTATCTGTGAATACTTTCAATTTGGAGCAGTCTAGAATTTTGTTGTGTGGAAAAGGGTTAAAGAAAGAAATCAGTTCTAATTATTCTTATACAGGGCTAAAATTTTGTCGTGTGGTAAAGAGTTAACAGTAAAATCAATACATTAAGAAAATAAATGGGGCAGCTTTAACCCTTTACCCTACACTTCCAAGTTATAACCACACTGACAGAGAAGGCTTTTGAAAATGTTGTGGAAAAGGAGAAAATGCTGGCAACCAGTAGCTTGTAAAGACTTAAGAGTTTACTCCTTACCCATTTAAACAATTTAGCAGCCAACAGCTTTGAAAATCATCTCAGTAGAATTAAAATCAAAATCAACAAAGAAAATCATTTATTTGTTGTTATTAACAGTTTTCTTCTTTTGCCTCAATGTTTTCAAAAGCAGTGTGCTACATGTACAAGATCAATAAAGTTGCCTGGCGGTGGTATACAGAATACATGTACTAGCAGATGGTTGGTGTGTTGGATTGGGAAGTTTATTGGACAAGGTGTAGGAATTTTATATGATGAGCTAAAGGTGAATGAGACAAAATTTGGGAGCCAAGCCAGATAAACTTTCCCAATCCAAAACACTAACCATCTGTTCTATTTATCCTGTTTATCCTCGGAAATATTTTACATAACAAACATATTTTTTTCATGATAAGGAAAAATTAAAAGCACTCTTGTCCTTTATATGAAGGTGCAATAATGACGTCATGAATGATATTGATTACGTCATAAACCTGAGGAAAAGTGTTGCGGCAAAGAAGAAAAATATTTCTCTATTTTAGTGCTTTAACATGACAGGAAACGGAAAAAGCACATTCACGTGTTGAAAGAAAATGTATGGCATGTGACAGCATAAAATGTGATAATCTTCACCAAACAATCTCCTGCTTTCACAAACCCGAGTTAGAAGGCTTTTTAAAACATTGTATGAAAAGGAGAAAATGCTGGCCACCAGCATTTTCTCCTTTTCCAACAATGTTTTTTACTGTTTTGAAGAATATTTCCATTATGTGAGTCACATTTTATCAGTTGTCTGCAGCTGGTTCAAAATGGACATTTTATTGTCTAGGAAAGACTGAAACTATAAAGCATTATTTAGTGAAATGGATCTGTTCATCTTTTTAGACCCAGGGTTTCTTTAGAGGGCTATCATGGCCATTGTTTTCTTACGGTTTGGTGAACTCGGTGTTCTTTGGTACCTATGCCAACACCCTCAAACTTCTGGGTAGCAGCAATGTTCCAGGATCTGTGCCCAACTTCATGCATATCTGTGTGGCAGGGAGTGTTGGTGGCGTGTTCCAGTTATCGGTTGCGGTCCCAGTAGAAGTTATCAAAGTAGTCCTCCAGGCACAAATACCGCACAAAACTGAAGGCAGAGTAGGTGAGCCAGTCTCCCATATGTCTTTTACTGATGATTATTTCATAATTATTACTCATGCCTGCGCCTTTCTATTCAAGCCCTTTTCTTCACACTCGGGACATGTTTACATACCTTTACAGGACTTGAGAAGTGGGGGGGCGCTGGTTTGAAACCCCAGCGTGACCAGTTTCTTTCCGAGTTTTGTTGTTAATCATTGCGACAGGATTCATTCCTCTCTCACTGCTAATCCTTGTTTTGACAATGTTTATGTGGAAATGCAGCCAGTGGCTTGGGAAGAATATTGTGTGAAGTTCTGATAACAGAAACTGGAAGGTGCACAGGCTGTCACTACATAACTAATCATGCGAAATGGCCATATAACCCCATACCGTCAATCAATCAATCATTTTACACACCTACAAGTTTGAAAGTCTGGGTACACTGGAGTGTCTATGTGAAAGGCACAGCAGGCCCAATTTTTTCAACTGGCAAATTCTGGAACTGACCAATTTCTTTAACAAGCCATTGCCTTATTTTCTTAACTTCTTATTTATGAAATGTTTACAGAGATGGTCTATGTTCATGACTTATATTAGCCTAAATGATATTTTTTTGTTATCATTGTTACTTGGATAGCTGAGCCCAGTAGTACCGTTGATAGTGTACAGGACCTGAGACCAGGAAGTCACTTGTTCCTTTGTTTGTTTGTAATGAAGTTTAATGCGGTTTTAACAGCTAAGGTTATATAACGGTTACCAGTGTACATACACTTGTGTTTCCTGGCTTTCTCTCACCAGTACTGACCTAACTTTCTTTCCAAGGCATAAACTACTTTCTCGCATGCATCAGAGGTGAGAGGCGAAAAATCTACATAGCGAAAGTTTGCCGCAACCAGGTATCAAACCATTAGGTCATGAGTCGGATATGCTAACCGCTGAGCTAACTGGCTGCGCATCACTGGTTCCAATGCCCAGCTTGCCTAATTTCTTTCTGTGGATTGAAGATAGTCACTGCGACAGGATTCATCCTCTCTCACTGATGATCATTGTTTCCATGGTGGGATTGGCCTTGGACAATGGCACTGCAGAGCCCAAGCCTAGTATAGGCAAAACCTAGACAAAACATGCCTTAGTGAACTACTGCTGACCTGTGATATGGCATTTACTCATACTCTGCAGTGTGGCTTAAAACCCCATTCAACAAACAGTATGTGATGATTGTAGTTAGTTTTAGACAAAGCATGTAATATTGAATATCATTCCATTTCAGCCATCAATTCCGATTACTACAAAGGACCAAGTCAGGGTGTTACAGACATTGTGAAAGCTAAAGGTTTCAGTGGAATGTATCGTGGACTAGGTGCCCAGTTTTACCGTGATATACCAGCATCAGCGTCTTATTTTGCTATCTTTGAATTTTCTTCATTTTATGGCCACAAGTATTTACCTTCAATGAACAGTCAGCTGCTTAATTTTATATCAGGAGGATTAGCTGGTGTACTAAGCTGGACTCTTATTATGCCATTTGATGTTGTGAAAAGTCGTGTTCAAGCTGATGTGAAAGGCAAGATGTACAGAGGATTCTTGGATTGTGGCATGAAGAGTATTCAAGAGGAAGGAGTGACAGTATTGTTCAGGGGATACAGTGCCATAGCTACAAGAGCTTTCTTAGTTAATTCTGTGACATTATTGGTTTATGTTGAGCTTATTAAATTATTCCATAGTCATTATGCAAATTAATTGCTATGACAGGCAAATCTTGGCATTTCGTGTTGAAACCATTGTTTTTCCTTTTTATCCCACATAATTTTGAAGTGAACATTTAAAGGCAGTTATCAAACAAGAAAAAGTTTTACGTTTTCATAAGACGACCCTTTTTTTAACTGATCTGGTATTGATTCTTTGATAAACTCATTGGAAAAGATAAAATGTGAAGCAGCAGTTTTAGTTCGGCTGTTATGGAAGAAAACGATGAGTTACTGTCATAGTCCTGGCGTCGTCAGCATTGTGTGAAATTTTGGCATTTTGTAATATCTTTGATATTACAGAAGATGAATTATTTACCTTAAACTTGGACAAGTTGTTAAATATCAAATGGGGGAACACATACAATAAGAGAGGTAACCATTAAAATATTTTTGACACAGTTATGCCCTTTTTTCGACTCAGGATTTTCACTGAAAATCAAGCACTTGCAGCCAAGCATTGGCACCTGAATGCAGTGCTCGTTTCCTTTTCCCACTGTGATTTCAACCCCTACGTAGACAAATGAAATTACTCTTAATGATGTTAAGTCTTCTTTACCTCTTTACTACATAAGTTTAGAATGGTCCAATTTCAAAGCATTTGCATATGACAAAATAAATTTGACTCAAGAACTGAAATTTGCCTTTGGAAGGATAGAAAACATTAAAAAGAGAAAATGCCGAATGCCAGCATTTTCTCCTTTTCCCACAATGTTTTCAAAAGCCTCCTTCAAGGTTGTTAAGATTTGGGATTATTTGGTAAAGGGTTAAATGCTTTTAGTATGGACAAGTTAACATTTTTTTTCTGGTAAACCATTTTCACACAAACACAACCATTAATAATTTGGGAGCTTTTGAAAAGATTGCTGGCGGTTAAATTTACATAAATTTATCTTCTCTCACGTGGCTAGTCAATCAAAAAACATTTCCTTTCGAGATCAAAATGGTGCTTTTTGTCTTTTTTTTTTTATTACTATAAATAGGTGTCAGATGTATGTCTGAAAATACTGTTTGGTAGTGGTTTAGATCTTAATTAGTAATTTGCAAGATGACGATGTGAATTTTTTACTCGCTAGGACATTATATTACATCTAAAAAATATGTCATTTTTGTTATTATGTAGTAAACTTCTAGAGGTCTAGCTTAGGTGAAGTATTGAAGTCCTTGAAAAAGCATTTTATCTGTATTGAAAGCTATGTTTTGGGTACTCTGTACAATTGTCTTGATAAGACAATTCCGAGTACCAACAACAAAGATTTTAGGTATGTTACAACCAGAAAATACTCCCTGCCCAACTGTACTTGTGACTTCCAAGGTAATTGAACACTGCTATTGAAGAAACATCAACTCTATAAATGATTATTTGTTTTAACCCTTTACCAAGCAATCCAGAATTTCACAACCCTGTGGTAAAAGGCTTTTCAAAAAATTGTGGAAAAAAGACAAAATGATAGTGACTAGCATCTTCTCCTTTTTCCATATTGTTTTCAACCGTATCAAAGACAAATTCCACATTTGTGACACTTTTTTCGTCTGCAAATGCTTTCAAGTTGGACAGGCCTAAAATTTCATCATCTGGTAAAGGTTTAAGAGTGCAATAGGTTTGTTTATGCAATAAAGACACTGTTTGATATTATATAAAAGTGATATATGGTAAAAACTGCCTTGACATAGAATATCACTTAATGCATTTCATATACATGTGTTTAGCACAGATTCATTTAGACAGTTACTTATTTCTTAGCTATGGTATTTTTTCTTGAGTTGAACTGTGATATACCTGTATATAGTACTAATACTATTTTTTAGGCAGCTGTATTGGCTGTTTGCAGATTTTTCCAATACCAATAATGTCTGTATGCAGCAATATTAGTGGTTACAATCTGTTGTGTTTACTTTCAATGTTCAGTTTTACTGCTTTGGAACCAAAGAATCACATATACACGTATGTCTATAGCAGTATATACTTTTGATAGAGGATCTTACATGAGTGTTCATGTTACACTGAATTTATCAAAGAGTTGTTTATATCTTGTTTTAGATGATGAGTTCAATAGAACTTGAGTACTAATGTAAGATCTTATTTATAACATGACTTTGGGCATTGCTTCTAGAACTGTTTTTGTGTTCAGCTTGGCAGAGCATGAAATGTTTAAGTTTTATCAATTTGATTTGATAAACTTTATGGGATAACCTCTGAGCTTTAGAGCTTTTCCTTCTTTCTGCCTCTTATATCAGTCATTTTAAATTATCTTACCATCTAATAGTATAAATGGGACTTAAAATTTTGTGCACTTACTTAGTTGAGCATGGACTCAAATTTTCTAAGCATGGGCACAGAAATTGTTTGAGAAACCGCTAAAATATGAATGGTCTTACATGGAGTCCCACAATTGGGAGATTTTTTGATGCAGTTTCTAATGAACACACTGGCAAAAAAAGTAGTTGCTTCCTATATTTTTAATGTAATATTTCCAATTTAATTTTTACAAAACATCAATAAGGGGTTAAGTCCTAGCAATCAATGTGTGTTTGTTGGCAAAAACTTATAAGGGTAAAAAAACCTGTGTGGCTCTCTATTCATATTTAAAACTAACAGTTCAAGTTTATGTAAATTTGTAAAGTCACCATTGCTATGTATACATCATTTAGTTTGGTGGGTTGGAGAATGCATAGGAATTTACATTATGGAAGGTACTTTTTGCTATCTTATTCAGTGTATCTTTAAAATGTTTCCCCTAGTTGAAGATGTTTCTAAGAAAGAGTTGCTTGATAAATGTTTGTATTAAATGTTCCTCCATTAGTGGGAGTACCAAAGATGCTTTGAAATCCACCAGATATATACATGTAATTGCTGGAGTTTCTTGTTTGCAGACTGTGAAATATTTGTTTTATGCCTTAAAGCGCCTGTCACGATTATAGTTGCCTTTGTGGCCTGTGTAGATGAAGATCAGGCTACACAAAATAGGTAGCCTGATCTTTGATCTACACTTTCCACTTTGCTGAAACACTGTTGACAAAAACAAACATGAAATTGCAATTATTTTGGTCATATTTCTAGGATGAAAATGTGTAGGTTTACTCAGTGCTTTAAGGGTATGTATGAATAGTGACTCAGTTCATATGCAAGTCTTTACACTACATTTGTGTATCAAATGCACAAAATATTCAATGGGTTTTACAACACTGTGGCACCGCAGGTCATGTTATAAAGATGGATTATCATAATTATTGAGGATGGTCCGTAATCCTATACCAGAAAAAAAAAATTATGACTTGTCACAATTCAAAGCACTTGCAGATGATAAAAAGAGGCGACTCCATAATTAACTTTGTCTTTGTAAGAGGAGAAAACATTGTTACAAAGGGAAAAAATGCTGGTTCTCCTTTTTCCCACAATATTTTCAAAATTCATCTTATTCAGGGTTGTGAAAACTTTGGATGTTTGTTATACAGGTAACATAAATTAATTAAATTTTCTTTGGCAAGAAGTATATTTTTTATTTATATAATTAATCTTAGTACTTGTCTTTCTTTCTGGTTATATAATCTGAATGTGTATTGACAGTTTGGTCTGACTTAGAATTGAACCAACAATTTTGTTAACTACATTCAAACTTGTACAGAAGTAAACCATTTGTATTCCATCTGAATATAATTTAAAAAGTAAGCTCTGATAGCAAGAAGAGAAAATGGTTGCACAGAACTCTCGCAAGAAGGCAGGTTCAAAATATTCTGGATCTGTCAGGACCAAGAGAACCCTTTTTGTAGTTTTATTATCTTTGTAAATGCAAATGCAAAATCTTTTTATTAGGTGCTTTGATATTGAGTTATTTCAGGGTTTCAGTAATTTGTCAAACATTTATATTGCATTATTTGTTAGCTCCACTGGTCGAAGGCCAGCGGGCTTATGTCATGGCCCGGTGTCAGTCGTGCGTCCTTCCGTGTGTGCGTTAACTTTTATTTTAAACATCTTCTCTGAAACTACCCATCCAATTTTGATGAAACTTCACAGAAATGATCCTGCCATGGTCCTCTTCAGAATTTCTTGAACAAATTTGATTCCTTCAAAAACTCTGGTTGCCATGGCAACAAAACTTAAAAATATTGGAAATCTTTGAAAAATCTTCTTGTCTGAAACCATAAGGCCTAGGGCTACCAAATTTGGTATGTAGCTTTATCTAGTAGACCTCTATCAAGTTTCTTCAAATTATAGCCCTGGGGTCAAATTTGACCCCGCCCCGGGGGGTCACAACTTTTACATGGGCTTATATAGAGAAAACTTTAGAAATCCTCCTGTACCTAGCCATAAGGCCTAGGGCTACCAAATTTTGCATGTGGCTTTATCTAGTGAGCCTCTACCAATAGTGCCCAAATTATAGCCCTGAAGTCAAAATTGGCCTAGGGTTACCAAATTTTGCACGTGGCTTTATCTAGTGGGCCTATACCAAGAGTGCCCAAATTATAGCCCTGGGGTCAAATTTGACCCCACCCCAGGGGTCACAACTTTTACATGGGCTTATATAGAGAAAAACTTTAGAAATCTCCCTGTACCTAGCCATAAGCATGTGGCTTTATCTAGTGAGCCTCTACCAATAGTGCCCAAATTATAGCCCTAGGGTCAAAATTGGCCCCGCCCCGGAGGTAACAACTTTTACATGGGCTTATATAGAGAAAACTTTAAAAATTTCCCTGTACTTAGTCATAAAGCCTAGGGCTACCAAATTTTGCATGTGGTTTTATCTAGTGGGCCTCTATTAAGAGTGCCCAAATTATAGCCGTAGCGTCGAATTTGATCCCACCCCAGGGGTCAGAAGTTTTACATGGGCTTATATAGTGTAATCTTTAGAAATCTTCTTGTTACTAACCATAAGAATAAGGGCTACCAATTTTAGTCCTGCCTCAGGGGTCTTATGTTCAAAACTAATTGGCCAAGTACTGTTATGTTTGGCATGTAAGGATTTTACGTATTAGCAAGTGGAGCGATACAGGGCCATCATGGCCCTCTTGTTTTTGTTTACCTCTGTATACGTTTGTTAACAGCAAACCAAAGAACTGCACATAAGATATATATGCACAAATTTATACAAAAAAAAAAATCAAGTTTAACGCTTTACCAGAAGAGCAAATTCACAGATGAATGTGAGCTAATGACAAGATTTGTCTTAAAAAGGGTAGAAAATGTAGCGGGTGAGGAGAAATGCTGGTAACCAGCATTTTCTTTTTCCACAATGCTTTCTAAAGACTTCTTCGTTAGGGTCATCTAAACGTGATAGTTTGGTAAAGGGTTATGGTTGTGTTAACTGTCATTTTTGTCAAGTTTGTGAAGGATCTTAGTTTCCTTTTTTACAAAAGATTTTGGGAGAGGAGAAAGTGCTTATTTTTTTCTTTTCCAATTTGTTTCTTAGACTTTTGAAGCAGGGTTAAACCTATTTATTAGGCTTATTATTAATATCATATAAGAAAGGTTGAAGAACGAAGTTTCATAGGATGGGTCAGTTTAAATGTACATGTGTATGTCTTTGAAATCAAAGAAATAAAAAATGTCATCAAAGCTTCAAAGCTAAGGCCAAGAAACCTGTTAATGTTCATAATTTTATTCAGTACATGCTGTCTAAATGAAGACATATCTATAGTACACATATTTATTCAGAATATATTTGTAATCAGGGTATATTTAGACCAGATTATATTTTTCAGCAAATTAAAAATGTGAAACACTGTATCGAGTTGTTATAGTATTACAAAATTTACAATGTATGGTTTCCCACGTTTTCTATCGCATATCTATATAGATTCCATGGGGATTTGAGCTATGCTCTGACAAAAGGGGGTTTAATGCATCTCCAAGATGCATTATACCAAGCAAGTCGTCACATAATTATGTATCCATGCAATAATTTTTTTAACAATCAACAGACTCATGAGGTAGAATGGTTTGCCGACATGCAGAAATTAACCAACAGCAAAAAGTTTTAACTCCAGTTAGCCTGTGCTGACTTTGCAGGCCGACATGGGTTGATACCCTTTACAGAGGCATTAAGGCCCCTTTTCACAGAGCATAGCTCATATAGATTAAAAACAGATGTGATTCACATTGTTGGTACAGATCAATGAAGGGACTATCATGAATAACATCAAAAGGGTCTTACTTTAAAGACTAAAATGACAGCTCTGTTTCATTAGGAAAACTAAAAGTGTTAACTGATGCCTGTTTCACTGGAAAGTCTGAAAATGTTAAATGACACCTCTGATTTATTAGGAAAAATAAAAATGATAAATGACACCCGTTTTATTAGAACAAAAGGGCCATTGGCCCTAAAGCGCTCACTCAAGTGAAGTCATCTAAGTTGATAAAACTAAAGAGATCCTGGTTGTGATGATGTAAAACATGAATGTAAGTGACCTACTTTTTGACCAATTTTTAGCTCCACTGGCCAAAGGCCAGCAAGCTTATGTCATGGCCCCATGTCTGTTGTGCATCCGTGCATGCATGTGCATGTCCGAAACCATAATGCCTAAGGCTACCAAGTTTGGCATGTAGCTTCATCTAATGTATCTCTCCAAGTTTCTTCAAATTATAGCTCGGGGTCAAAATTGGCCCCGCCCCGGGGGTTACAAATTTTACATTGTCTTATATAGTGAAACCTTTAAAAACCTTTCTGATTCTAAATCATGAGGCCTAAGCCTACCAAATTTGGTATGTATCTTACCAATCTGCTAATATTTTCCAAAATGTAGCCCTTGGGTCAAAATTGGCCCGTGCCCAAAGAGTTACAAGTTTTACATAGGCTTATATGGTGAAAACGTCTAGTTCCTAACCGTAAATTAGGGCTACTAAATTTCGCATGTAGCCTTATCTAGTGGGACTCTACCAAGGTAGTCCAAATTATAGCCCTGGGGTCAAATTTGGGGTCACAACTTTCACATGGGCTGTTGTTGAGAAAATTTTAAGTCTTCTTGTTCGAAACCGTATGGCCTAGAATGTTTGGTATGTATGGTTTGTACTTATTAACTAGTGGAGCGATCCATGGCCATCATGGTCCTCTTCTTTAGCTTATCAGAGATATGGTCGATACAAACATGTTGACCGTATTTCATGAATGTCATACTGAAAATGTGGCCTCTAGATTGTACACAAGAATCTTAAACAATTTGGCCCACTTTTTGGTTTGTTGTGACCGAATTTTGGACTTGTGTGAGATATCACCAAGACAAACATTTTGACAATGTTTCATGAGTATTCTAAGATTTGGCCTGGGGACCTCCTTTTGACCTAACATGACCCAATTTCAAACTTGTCTGAGATATCATCAAGAAAAACATTTTTACAATGTTTCACATATATCAGACTGAAAATGTGGCCTCTACATTGCATACAATGTTTTTCTAAGATTTGACCGAGTGACCTACTTTTTTAAGTGACGTGACCAAATGCTGCAAGTAAAGTCAAGCTCGCAAGGTAATGAGCTGTGAATGGGTCTCATGGAAAAATCAGATTGCATATTTTAGCTTCTGGATCTGACCTATAGTGGATCAGTGAGTTCAATCCAGGGATGGCAAGTTTAAATCCTATCACTGGCAAAACTCTTCTTGACTTGAATTTTTAACAATTCCTTATTGCTTCTTTTAATAGTATTATTTGCAGTAGCTCACTTTTACTAACTTTCCTGGGTTTCACAAGTACAAGGCTGAAGTGTAAAGACACACTAACCTCTAGAAGGCCTGAAATGCTCTTCTTGCAACGTTCATGTACTAGTGATGAAGTCAAGGTACTGCCACTCTACACGTGAATCCGATGAAAAAACTAGACAGATAAACATGAAACGTTTCATAATAAAGTTTTCTTATATTTAGCCTTGAGAGCTTAAAAAGTAGCAGTACTTGTAAACAGACTAAGACTTCAAGAGTTCTCTCATTTGAAGATTTATTTCTTCAATTAACATATAACAACATTATCAACAATACAACAAGATAAACAGGTCCACATCCTGCAAGTAACAGCCTTTGATACTCACTGTAAAGGGAATTAAGTAAGATCAGACTACACTGCTCGCCTAGTCTGATCTTGCTCTGCCATCTTAAGTACCCAATCAAATAAATGCTAGCACAATAAGGGGAATTAGAATTAATAATCAGTCATAGATCATCACAACCCTTTGACGGAAAAAATGGTAAATGAACTCTTGCAATAAATGAATAAATATGGAGTTTTACGACTCCTCCACAGCAGATGTCATATTGGACTGGCTTACAAATCCAGTTTGATACTATGCACTTCTGAACAACAAGTTTCAAACATAGTACCTGTCTAACCCTTTACCAAATAAACCCATGCTTTAACAAACTGCAAGTTGACACTTTTGACAACACTATTACCAAATAATCCTACGTTTTAACAAACTGCAAGATGACACTTTTGACAACATTGTTACCAGATAATCCCATGCTTTAACAAACAGCAAGATGACAACATTGTTAGAAAAGGAGAAAATGCTGGTAACCAGCATTTTCTCTTTTTCCCACTTTATCAAAGCCAAATCCCATTTATGTAGCCACATTTGATATATCATCTGCATATGCTTTCATAATTGACAAATCAAACACCTTGTTTGGTGAATAGTATAACAAAAATGTATTTACTACAAAAGGGAAAAAAAAAAACCTTTCAAGTAATAACTAAAGCTCAATTGTTGCAACCTTAAGACAAGAATGTCTCACATCATACAGGACAGTGTTACTGTAAAGCAAAGATCAGACTGCAGATTCTGCAGAGAGTATCTTCATCTACAGTAGCAACTGGAGCTGTATGAGGCAATTGCAGGAGTAACTTGGAGAGATAAACATTCCAACTTTAAAACCCATGTCATGCTTAACCCTTTACCACACAATGACGAGTTTTGACGACCCTGGGGAAAAAGCCTTTTGAAAACATTGAAGGAAAAGGAGAAAATGCTGGTAACCAGCATTTTCTCCTTTTTCTACAATGTTTTCTGCCCTTTCAGAACTAAATTCCATAATTTGAAGTACACTTAATTTGTCATCTGCAACTTCTTTCAGTTTGGACCAGTCTAAAATTTTGTCGTCTGGTAAAGAGTTAAATAAATGAAATGGACACTATCAGCCAGTCTTAAAGATGCAGTTTTTTTTTTCAATTTAATAGCTATTTTTGTCAGAATACATGGCAAAAAAGCAAACAAGGGAGATCAACGATCAGACTGAAAAATCAGAATATATGGCAAAAAAGCAAACAAGAGAGATCAAGGATCAGACTGAAAATAATGATCTTGATCCACACATCGTCTGCATAAACAACTGAATACGGGATAAATACTGCACGGGTTATTACCAATCAACAGAATATTAGACATGACCATATAGAAAGCATTTGCAGACCACAGTTGTGGCAAAAATGATAATTTTTTGTTTTTTCCAACAGAAAACATTTTGGAAAAGATGCTGCTAGTGTCGTTTCTCCTTCTCCCACAGTGCATTTAAAACCTTTCTTTCTTTGGGGTTGTGGGAAACCACCTAATTTGGTAAAGGTATTAATTTAATTTTTCTCCCCCTGTCATAACTGGAGCCATTCTTTCATGTATACACAAGTTGTCGGTGAGACTGCGCCTCCCTCATAGCATTTATGAAATACCTGAAACAGAATTAGCATTTGCTATACTACTGATAATCTAAAAACCATTAACTTACAAACACAATATGGTAGATAACTTGAATTTGCCAACACAGAGCCATTGCATTTCAGAAACAATTGCAACCTTTCCCTCAATGTTTTCCATTCTTGCTTTCAAATTTTTGGTTTCTTTTTTCATTGCCACTGATGGTGAAGAGTTTCAAAGGAGCAGGAGCAAATTCAGCGCTTAACCTAATACCTCAAACACAAAACAATGCAATTTTATGACAGCTTTTATAGGAGAAACATACGGTAAAAAGATAGAAACCCAAAGATGTAGCGCTCATTTCGCACAAAACGTGTATATAAAAAATTACACAATCAAAGTTGTAACTCACAATATTATGTACATGTATTGATTTTTCACTAGATCTGTGCGCCTTTCCAAACTAAACAGATGAGTTAAATTAATGCACTGATGACTAGGGAATTCCACTATGCTTTACTCCCTCCCGCTCCCTCCCCCATCACCACTCTGTGCCTCACTGTGTGTACGTGTATAACTATTTTAATCCTGGCCACACTGATGGAAAACTTTGTTCAAACTTGATTGTGTGGTAAAGGGTCAAGAAGAAATCTTTTGAAAGGGAGAAAATGCTGGTAACCAGTATTTTCTCCTTTTCCCACAGTGTTTTAAATTCAAAAGCCTTCATCAAAGTAATTAATTTTTGGGATTGTGTGGTAAAGGGTTAAGTAAATGAAGACTTCTTTCTGACAATAAAAGTACTGCACAATGTCATTGCTGTTTCTCAAAAAGTTTTGGGGAAAGCAGATCAAGATGAACTTGCATCTTCTGCGAAGTCTGAACTGAATTTTCGCCTGTCAGCAATAGACCTCGATTGACTGAATGGTACTTTATGCTGCCTTTGAAATTATTTCAGTGATATCATTGCAACAGCTCACTTATTCATGTATGTCTTTGGTATCTGTCCTCATGTGTGTACCAAGTTTCACCAGTACTAGGCATGGGCTCTGAAGTGTCTTGTCAAAGGGTATATCCGCAAAATATCCTGCACTGTCAATGGAGTCCAACCCATGGTCTCCTACATCTTCATCAATGCTCCCCACAGGGACCCACAAGAGACCTTGAAGTTGAGTTTAGCACACCTAATGTATATAAAACAAGAGGACCATGATGGTCCTATATCACTCACCTGAGTACTAAGCAATAAAGGTCTACACTGAAGATAAATACCAAATATCGAGGTTCAAGGCCAAATGATAATGAAACAAGAGCGGCAAATTGTCTCAAGATATGCCCGTCCCACCGCCAGTTGTCAAGAAATGCTATAAAAATGAAGGTCAAAGGGGGGAATAACTCAAAATTCATGCTAGGAAGAGTTATGGTTCTTGTTCACTGCACTCTGTAATTTTTCAACAATCATGCATACCAAATTTGAAGATGTTCAGGCTAGAGATGTCAAAGTTATATTCCGGACAAGCAAAAAATGCTGTAAAAATGACAATCAAAGGGAACTAACTCATAGATAGTACGAGGTAGAGTTATGGTTCTTTCACAGTGTACTCTGTATTATTGCAACAAACACAAATGTCAAGTTTTAAGTCAATCCGACTTGAGATGACAAAGTTATGCTCCAGACAAAGAACTATTCTAAAGAACTTTCTAATTCAAGGGCTAATAACTCCAATCGTTCTGGTACAATTAGACCCATAATTGAACTCAACCGAGATCTTATGGTCATAAGTATTTTGACCAAGTTTGATGCTGATTGGTTAAAAACTGTAGATGCTAGAGTGTAAACAAAGTCAAATATAGCAATTTTTCTAATTCAAGGGCAAATAACTCCACTTGTTCTGGTCCGATTAGACCCATAATCGATCTCATCCGAGATCTTATGGTCATATATATTTTGATAAAGTTTGGTGCTGATTGGTTAATAATTGTAGATGCTAGAGTGTAAACGAAGTCAAATGTAGCAATTTTTCTAATTCAAGGGCAAATAACTCCACTTGTTCTGGTCCGATTAGACCCATAATCGAACTCATCCGAGATCTTATGGTCATATATATTTTGATAAAGTTTGGTGCTGATTGGTTAATAATTGTAGATGCTAGAGTGTAAACAAAGTCAAATATAGCAATTTTTCTAATTCAAGGGCAAATAACTCCAGTTGTTCTGGTCCGACTAGACCCATAATCAAACTCATCCGAGATCTTATGGTCATATATATTTTGACCAAGTTTGGTGCTGATTGGTTGATATTTGTAGATGCTAGAGTGTAAACAAAGTCAAATATAGCAATTTTTCTAATTCAAGGGCAAATAACTCCAGTTGTTCTGGTCCGATTAGACCCATAATCAAACTCATCCAAATCTTATGGTCATATATATTTTGACCAAGTTTGGTGCTGATTGGTTGATATTTGTAGATGCTAGTGTGTAAACAAAGTCAAATATAGCAATTTTTCTAATTCAAGGGCAAATAACACCAGTTGTTCTGGTCCAATTTGACCCATAATCGAACTCATCCGAGATCTTATGGTCATATATATTTTGACCAAGTTTGGTGCTGATTGGTTAATATTTGTAGATGCTAGAGTGTAAACAAAGAAATGTGAACGGACGGACGGACGCCGACGGACGGTGAGTGATCACAATAGCTCATCCTGAGCACTTCGTGCTCAGGTGAGCTAATAAAACAAGTGACTCACAGGACAAGATCCACAAGGCATCCTCATTAAACCTGTAGGTTCTATTAGGGAGTTGACAGCCCTGTAAAGTTTAACCTGACCTCCTTCACCACTTCCTGCAACAACAGACTGTTCCACTTTCCCATCATATATCAAAGTATTTAATATTGTTTCTATATCGTCTACTGATAACTCAACCTGAAAACCCAGAAAAAGTATTGATAGACCAGGACCAGGAAATCAAGACTGCCCATACAGATCAACAAAGCCATCCCTTTAAATTAAGCATGGTTGATAAAGAATATGGTTAAATACATGTGAAAAAGAAAGTGCTGCGGCAATCTTGATAGTCATTTGTGTGTATCAGAGATCAGGGTCTGTATTCACCAACCATTCTTAAGAACGTTCTTGGTCTCATTCTCCAAGCTTTTTTAAATTTGAAAGTAACACAACTTCTGATTGGCTAAACCAAATGGTTTAGCCAATCAGAGGTTGTGTTATTTTCAAACTTCTGGAGAAATGTTCTTAAGAATGGTTGGTGAATACAGGCCCAGAACTTGCTCCAGACAAATATAAAGCAGATGTCTCAAATATTATTGTTCAGTAAAAATAGTCAACAAAAAATAAATTGAAATATATGTAAAATCATTGTGACTAAAGGAAAAAAAGTGCTCATGAGCAATTTCTACTTTTGCCATAATTATTTTAATGAATTTATTTATTTTTTATCAAACTCTTAAAAAAACATCTGTTCTTCATCTATTCTTCATAGGGACCGTTAAACTAATGTACTTACACAACTGTTAGGTAACAAATTTCTTAAATTTTTATGTAACTGAGTTTTGCATTTTACTTAAATTTTCGTAACATGGGTTCAACCACAAGTTTTTGTGTAACTTTACATCTAAACATATCTGTTGTAAGTAAGAACATAGGCCGAAATCTGGAGACATTTTTTGTATTGCGTCATCACAGAGGAAGACATTTGAGAAAGCATTATCATTAACCACATAATTATCCACAGAAGTCATAATTTCCATTTTTTGACCATTTTTTTTCTTCACACATACAGTATCCATATTTGACGGAAGCAGCTGACATATGAGGGGATGTAACGTGCAAGGTATGTAGGGTAAATGCGTGTAAATTACATCATATTTCCCTCTGGCTGAATGGGACGCACTGTTTACCTAGGTAACAAGTGCGCTGTAACTACTGTTTCTGCCTTCAATTGAAGAGTTATGGAAATATTTACTTACGCAATCATAAAGTTACGAAAGTTTAGTAATAAGATTTTACGAATTTTGTAAACCTGAACACAGGCATAAAGTTAAGAAAACTCTTACGCAAAAACTTAAAAATTGTTAGTAAAACGGTGCACAGATGCTTACAGATTATAGCATGAGTAAAGTTGGTATGAGAAGTTTACCAACACAGTTCCAAGGTAACCTTATTTACACTATAGGTTCACAGAAAGTTGATTAATGAAAAAGTATGATTGCGATTTCACATTGAAACAAATATTAGCAGTGTCTGATCCAGGATTTGAAAAAAGTGGGGGGTTGTCCCCCATCACTCTGAAAAGCATGGGGGATTTCTAAAAAGTATGGCGGATCAAAATTAAGTACAAAACGCAAGATACAGAACTAATCTCTTTTGTATTTATTAAACCCTTTCAATTCTATAGTACTGTGCCTTAGTCTTGTCCATACCTAACACAAAATCTTAGTTTGAAATTTCAAAGTCATAACTGTAAATAGAAGTTAAAACGCTAGTCCTTGCAGGCTACAGTACGCTTTCATCAGTTACGCTCACCTCAGCGTTGCACTGGCCGGGACTTGCATGTTCGTTAACAGATTTTTCCAATACTGATTTTTCATCTTCATTGCCACCAGCTCCTATGCGTAAAGATATCAGTTATTCAATATTTTTGTCCATTTTAGAAAACAGAACTGTCAATGTCGTCTGCTGTTTGTTTGGGTTTACATGCTAAAAAACATCAACTTCCGGGAATCGGTATGAATCAAAACTAGTGAAGTAATATCGAAATAAATTCATCTTGACAGCTTTGGTATGTATTTGGATGGCAAGGCAGTACTTCACTCATGCTTATTTTGATAAATAAGTGTTAGAAACATGTAATTGATATATTTAAATCAGGAAGAAAAAAAATGGCAGATATTCTTTTTCATAAAATCAAAGTCTGTGAGGTAAGAAAGGGAAGTCACTCTTGATTCATAGGAATGGTCTGATGC
The DNA here is from genome assembly GCA_946811185.2 of Hippopus hippopus. NCBI lineage: Eukaryota > Metazoa > Mollusca > Bivalvia > Cardiida > Cardiidae > Hippopus > Hippopus hippopus. Next base: position 43,402,961 of record OX328097.1, read on the forward strand.
AGTTGTACTGGCTGTGAAAGTGATTTTTACATCAACGTTCAAGCGTTAAGTTCAACAACTGATGAAACACTAATTGCTTAAAAAAAAAATAGCGCACGATTGTCGTGCACTGGTTTTGAAAATGTGCGTGAATGATGAAAAACTCCGGTGATTCTCGCAATTGCGCCCTCTGGATCAGACACTGATATTAGATGTATCAAGTATCATGATAACCAAATACTTACTTTACTAATACCAAGCTCAGATATGTATTTCCACACATCTTGTGAGGAGGAGAAGGAAGAATTTCTCTGGACTATTGGATCAACCTGAGAATCACGAGCTTGCTCTGCCTTAAAGTACACAATAGAACTATATTCTAGAGGCTCTCTGGGAAAAGGGGTTTAATGTGACTCAATAACGCATTATACTATGCAAGTCATTGCATAACATGGATCTATCTTGTTTCAAAACTGGCTTCACTCTTTATCACACAATCCCGAGTTTTAACGACCCTGGGGAAATAGCCTTTTGAAAACATTGTGCGAAAATGTTGGTAAGCAGCATTTTCTCCTTTTCCCATAGTGTTTTCTACCCTATCAAAGAAAAATTGCGCTATTTGATCCACACTAAAATTGTCATTTGCAAATGCTTTCAATTTGGACAAGGCTAAATTTTTGTCATCTGGTAAAGGGTAAATCATAAGGCACAATAGTTGTTTGGCATTCAGAAAATTTACTCAAAGTAAAAAATTTCAATTTGTGTAAGCTCACTGAGACAGCACATGCCAACATGAGATGATACTTTTTGCAGATTCATTAAACCACCTTTTCACAGAGTATGACTCATTCTTTTTTTCCAAATAGGTCAACCTTCAACCGAGCATAACAGTCTGAAATAGTACAGCAAGTCTTTCAAATAGCAGGAGATTGTTTCCAAACAACAGTATTTTAGACAGGTCCAATTTGAAAGCACTTGCAGAGGACAAAATTCATATGGCACAAATAATGGGATTTGTATAAGATAGTCTAGAAAACATTGCGGGAAAAGGAGAAAATGCTGGTTACCAGCGTTTTCTCCTTTTCCCACAATGTTTTCAAAAGACCTACTTCTCAGGGTCGTTAAAGGTCAGGATTGTGTGGTAAAAGTTTAAAGACAGAATGACTTACCTTTTGAACAAGGTATTTATAACACTGTTGATTAAGTACTTCAACAAATTCAGATTCAAAATCCTGGTCACTATACCAGGCCCCTCCTGTAACTGTCCTGTCTGGCTCCAAGTTATATAACATGTACACTTTCTTTTTTGATGCCTGAAACAATAAAATTCTCCTTTTTCTCCATTTCCCTCATAAACAAAGAAATCTGATTAAGCACTAAGATTTAAACCCTGGTCACTTTACCAGATCCATTGAGTAACTGCCCTGTCTGATTCCATGCGCACTTTCTTTTTTGGATGCCAGAAGCTATAGAATCCTTTTTATTGAACCTTTCCCCTACTAAGAGTAGTCTTTTCTGCTTAACTCTTTACCAAACGACAAACTTTCGACTCGGCCAAATTGAAAGCATTTGCAGACGACTACTTAAATGTATCTCAAATGATGATTTCTGTCTTTGATAGGGTAGAAAAAATTGTGGGAAAAGGAGAAAATCCTGGTTACCAGCATTTTCTCCTTTTCCCATAATTTTTTTTTCAAAAGCTTTCTATTTCAGGGTCGTTGAAACTCGGGACCGTGTGGTAATGAGTTAAATATAAAATGATTCAGAGCTCTTTGTGAATTTGATGCATCTTTTATGCAAGACAAGACTTAGCCTTGAGAATACAGGGTAAGAGCTACTTTATTGTTTTCCTAACTCTTTACCATGCCACAAAATTTTATATAAACTGGGGCTCAAATACAGCTAGAAAGAGCAGAAAATGTGGGGAAAGAAGAAAATGATGGTTACCAGCATTTTCTCCTTTTTCAACAGTGTTTTCAAAAGCCTGCTTACTTGTGATTGTTTAAACTCTAGACTATTTTATAGAGGTTTAAGTGAACTGCTCAAGACTATTCTATAAAGGGTTAAGAAGTCATATTTGAGTACTGACTTTTAATCCTATCAGTCCATGCATTTGCACCTTTCACTTTTCATAAATACTTGTATTTTTCTCTGAATTCCATTTCTCTATATTCTGTATTCTTTTAAACGAAAATCTGCCAGTAGATAATCTGAACAGCACTGTTAATTTTTTAAGATGCTAGGGGCATAGTTTGGTGCCTGTGACAACAGTGCAGGACAAGATCAGAGTGCACAAAACATGCTGTCCTTTCATGGACCTATATTTTCAGGGGTAAAAGTTAAAAAACCTGAAAATACTGAAAATTGAGCTGGGGGCCTGGGGGCCGCTAGGGCCCCCAGTGGGTCCAGGGCAACGCTCCTGAGATTTAGCTATTTTATAAGCATCAAATTCCTCTGATGAGATCCAGTTTTAGCATTTTAAAGTTGAAAAAATCTTGAAAACAAATGAATGATATGATATGCTAAAACCTAAGAAAATCTCAAAGTTTTTAGCACCCATGTTATTTTTGTCCTCTTTTATCTCTATTTTGTACACAGGACCTAATCAGATTAGCCCTACATCAGTTTTGTATTTGAAAGTACAACAAGTATGAGAAAAGGACATATCTAGTATTTAATATTTGATTCATTAAAATGCAATCACATGTGCTAAATTTCTGTCAAAAGAATAAAATCAAATCTGTCAAATAGGAAAACAACACTCTCTTTAAGAATGGCTAATTTATCAGGGAGAATGTGACAGAGTGTGCTGTGCATTTTCTAGCTTGAGCTTTTTGTACCCTTTGGTAACTGGAGTTTGGGGTACACTAACAAGGATGAGGGTTCAGATCTAAACTACATAATTTCATTAAATATCAAGTTTTAATGACAGCCTATTAAAAGATATACTGTTTTCATGTGACATGCGCAAACAAGATTTTATAGATAGATCTACATGTTCACAGTTAAAAGCTCTTCAAACACTTTAAGAACCTTTCCTAAAATGTGCAAACATTTTTGGCAAAATCAATTCTAATGTTTGCTAAAACAAGCAGGTAAGTGATATACCATGGAACAGGTCCAATTCCTTTAAAAAATCTATCAAATCGGCAGTGTGGGGCAATCAGTTTAAATGCAAAATTTTATTATCACTTTGTAACCGGAAGAGCAAACCAACTAGCTATTGGTTGTACAATCGGTTTCTCCATTGAACTGAGAATGCCTTTTTGCTTTAAATACTTTGACAATTTGTCTACATGATATTAAGTTTAATATCATTTATTTTGATCTTTAAATTTTAATTTCCAAACCAGTTAAAAAAAATTCAGACATATTTCAAGCATTTGCAGACGACCCCCCCCCCCCACGCTTTAGATCTATATTTTCATTTCATAAAACAACAATTTTTTCACTCATGACAAAATTTTAGATTCCACTTATTGTTTTATTCAGAGATTTGTGTAAATTCACTGTTTAAATTCATTATTGAAGATGAGAAGATAGTTTGAAGTCCCTCTGATCGGACGATGCCACGCTGATCATGGTAGTGTCATGGGTTTTCACGTTTTTTTTTGGCGATCAATTTTTCGTGTCATTTAATTTCTGGAGAAGTATTACCACATGATTTGACATCAGTTAGTCATTTCGAATAGCAGGTAACTTTAAAATCTGTCACTTTACACTAGATCAGAGGATTAACACCGTTATTACGTTCTCGTAAATGACTCGCCAGCTTCATTAGATCACGCGTGTCCTTCACATTTTATACTGATCGTGTTTAGCCCATATTTCTGCCGGATGCGCACAAGCTAGGTTATATGAAGCTCTTGACGATAATTTCATGCGTCAGATTGACAATTAAGCAAATATTTTTCAGCGTCAAAGACATGTCATTTCAAATTTCCAAGCGTCAGAACCCGGTCTCAGGGATCAAATAAGAAACTTGCCGAGTTGTCGAGCTTGACAAGACATCCATGGACAAAAATTTCTTTCTCATTTTTCCAGCCAATTTTCGTGTTTGTTATCACTATATTGAATCCTAGAGTGTGATTAATATCAGTCACAAAACCAAGCGCTACAAATCAGTATTCACGTCTCACGACCGAGCGAGCTTCGTTACCGACTGCAATCGATTCCGGGATTTCTCAAGAGCTAATCGCAATCGGAAGCCAAAACCAACCGACTTTCGACTATAGTCAATCATTGGCCCACCACTACAAATCGGACTAGTGTATGAATAAAACTTTTCCCCCTTTTTCGGTCGCTTCGGCATTTGAGTAGCACGTACTGTCAACTTCGAAAGATAGTTGCCGATCCCCAGCTCTGACATCCATTTGTTATTGAAAAGAACAAAGATAATTTAAACTGAGCCATCTTTCGCTAGCAAATAATCAAATTGCAGCCAATATTTGTCCCCTAAAACGAAGGGCTTTGTTAATGCTTTATTTTGTTTTACAATCCTAGCGGCAAAAATGTTAAAGTCGGCAAACCGATCAAAACAATCAAAACACAGCCGCAACATTTTGGACACGAACAATATATCATCATACAATAACCTTAGAACGTTCCGGTTCAGCATCTATATTTAGAATCGGGAAACCCTAAGCAAGAGTGAGTGACTGTAAATATTTCGGTGCAAATTATCCCCGAAATTACAAAATTCTTTGAATTTCATTGTTTTTAGGGTGAGTGCGTTTGACGGGAGACATTACTGACCGAGATCAGCCCCGGACAAAGCAAATGCAGTGGGGCAATAAATTTTATTGATACGGCATCTGGAAATCTATTGACTTTGCAATAGATACGAGATAAAGGGGTAACCCCCCCCCCCCATAAAAAATTTTCTCCTCGGATTTAAACGATTTGGAAAAATGACATGGTCGGCCCCTGAAAATACGGAATTCCGTCATAATACGGAAAACTTTTACCCCTGTATTTTCCAGAATATAGTAAAACCTTGACTGAAATGAGCCTTTAAATCCGCATACATGTACAGCGTATTTGGTGTATGTGTGTTTTTTTTTTTTTTCCTACAGGGAAAACATACACAACATTTGAGTTTCGCCATTACTTTACAGGTATGAATTTCTACAACTCTACAACCAACACTTCTCAAAAACATTATAACAAGCAATTACTCCATTTCCTACAATGTTTTCCATACAATACAATTGTACTATTTTTAATTAACGTGAAAACTGCCTGTACTGTGATGAGTATAGTGTACAATTCAAGGTATACTTACAGCCACAGACTTCACAGCTTTTATAAGTTTCTTGCTCTCTAAATTTTTCAGGATTTTGTTGACTTGTGTGAGGAGGAGGTTACACTTAAATCTGATATCTCTGATCCATATGCCTGTAAACAATAAATTAATCCTGTAGAAAGTGTTATTCAAACTATTTCCTGCTCAAAAGAATCTGGTGCATATGACTTTGAAAACACTATTGTAAATTATTGTTGATTGTGTCGTGGCCAATATGGTATGGATCATTTTCCACTTGAAATAAATCAAACAGTCTGAATTTTACATTAGAAATATTGCATTTGAGATTTGAGGTCTGACAGGCCTGGCAATTTCTTAAGAGATCTTTAAAATGTTTCTTTAAAATCTGTGATATGCTAAATTGACTTATTCATACAATAAAACTGAACATTTCCAATAAGCAATTTTAAACTATGACTTACAAAGGGTCAGTTATTACAACCAAAGTATCACTAACAGTAACTTTAATTGAAGTTACCTCAGTGGTAAAGATGTTTAGCTCTTTACCACATGACAAAATTTAAGCCTCTTCCAAATTTAAATAGTCTGCAGATGACAACTGCTGCTCAAACAATGGTTTTTGTCTTTCAAAGAGCAGAAAATTTTGTGGGAAAAGGAGAAAATAATGGAGCCAGTGTTTTCTCCTTTTCTGGCAATGTTTTCACAGCCTTCTTCCTCAAGATCATAACAAACTTTAGACTTTCTGGTAAAGGTTAAATCTTGAAAACACAGGACAAAAGACAGACTACTGCCCCTTCTGAAAGCTAACTATACGTAGTTTGTGTTTAGTTGAGCAAAAATGAACAAGAGATTGACAAACATTAACCTTTATTTCCTGCTTCTTTAATAATTTGATAAACAACTTTTTCCTGCTGATCTGAACCTTTGACAGGGTCTGATGAGCCATCCTTCAATTTGTAAATCAATTTACCGGAACTGCTCTTGAGTAAATCTATCTTTCCCTGCAATGATAAAAAAACCAGAAATTGCAATTTCCTAACGATTCACCATTACCCATGTCTGAACCCATCTTCAACCCTATGCCATATTACAAACTTTGGGCTTGTCCCCATGGAAAATATTTGCAGACCACAAAATACAAGTGACTCAAAACTTGGGGCAGAAAACATGGTGGGAAAAAGAGAAAATGCTAATTACTGGCATTTTCTCCTTTTCTCACGTTTTCAAAAGCTCTCTTTCTCAGGGTCATTAAAAGTCAGGATTGTGTGGTAGAAAGGCAAGTAGATATTTCGAAATTGAGCAATAACTGAAAACTTGCAAATCATATATATAAATATCTGGGTCCAATACATGTATTGTCTTTGTTTTCAAACCAAAGCATATTAGGTAGCTGAATAACATCCATTCTAATACTGGTATGGTAGTTTGAAGTGCTTCTCACCCACACGGGTTTTCTTCATCCTCAAACAGTTTCCATATTATTATACATAATATCTTCAGTGTCCTGCCAAGGAGGAGATTCTGTGACATTGTTCCATTGATTTAGATAAGTATCCCATCATAATGTACACAGGTGGTACATTGTCCCATTTTCTATGACTTGATAGCTAGTCTTCAGTGCATTTGTTTCACCTACATGTATTTTGAAAGAGCTCCCTATTTCTGCAAGTTTACAGAAAAACTGTTCCCTCTCTAAATAAATTTGGTAGAACACTGTTTGAATCTAAGGCCTACAAAAAAAAGCTATCATTATGCAAACAACAAACATTTGAAGGAAAACAAAGAATGCAAAGTATTTTTCAACAGTTTTAAAGGCCTGTTACAAATAATTGTTCCTTTTTCCAGAATGTTATCAACAGCTGTCATGTATAAACTTGAACAGAAAAAGGTTAAACAATATCAACCATGAAAAATTATATTCAAAAGTCAAAAACAATGTTACAGTATGTTTACAGACATCAGATGATTCACCAAACATCTTTGCATACTCTTTGCCGAACAATCCTGACTTTTAACAACCCCAAGGAAGATCTTAGCTTTAGAAAAAGGAGCAAATAATGGTAACTAGATATCTAGCATTTCCTCCTTTTTCCTCAATATTTTCTACCCTTTGGCAGACAAATTCTAAGTTTTCACTAACATTTAATTTACCATTTATAAATGCCCTTAATTTGGACAAATCTAGAATTTTGTCCTTTTGTACAGATTTAAGCCAAGGACTTGAACTAGAACTGTCAAAAAAGTTGACTTAAAACTCCTTCTAGTGCTTTGATCTTTAAATACATGTACAGAACGTTCAAACCTTAAATTCATTACCCAAACAACTGGCTCAATTCAAAGGCAAATAACTCTTCAACCCTTCCAAGCAAGTGCTAAAAACTTGTCCACACACATCTACTGTTTGTGGTTAAAAGTTGTACAAAGGTTTAACCATTTACCAGCCATCCAAGAGCTACAAGGACGCTGAGAAAGACGGCTTTAGGAAACATTGGGTGGGGTAAACATCATTTTCTCCTTTTCCTATGTTTTCTACCATATCAAAGACAATTAAATCCTATGATTCAAGCAACATTTGATATGTTGTCTGCAAATGCTTTCCATCTGGCAAAGTCTAAAATTTTGTTGCCTGGCTGAGGGTCAAAATATGAATGCAAAATTGTGGGAGAAATTTACGGTGTATGTTTGCGCATGAACACAGACTGCCAGGCTACTTCCAGTTTTTTGTGGAGAGATGCATAAGAATAGACAACCCTGTACTTACAGTTGAAAGAAGCCTGTTGATGGCAGTGACCCGCTGTTGGACATCAAACTGTGGCATATCACTTTGAATGATTGCATCATTTATGCCTGTGTCAGGATTGTCTTGACACAGCTGTAAAATCCTGTCAGACAATAGCAGAATCTTGCAAATCTTCGATAATACAATATAATTGAGCCATGCTCTGGGAATAAGGCACTTAATGCATCTCCTGATGCATGATACTAAGCATGTCATCACGTAATTACTGATCCATAAAAATCATTTTGTCTAATAACTGACTGAAGCAGGGACTGCACTGGTCTTTTGATATATAGAAAATTGACAAACAGCAAAAAGTTTCAATCCAGGTCAGCCAGCGTGGATTGCGCAGGCTGACCTGGGTCATCACTCTTTGCACATGCATTAAGCCCCTTTTCACAGAGCATGCCTAAAATATTTCACCAACTCCTGCTCTGTAATTTTGACACATTCTACATTTTACAGTACGCCCTACCATCCAAAGTGTTACTATTACTTCCTGAGACAAATTTGCAGCAAACAATTTCACTTTACCCAAAAAACTAAATTTGGGATTTGTCCGAATTTAAAGCATTGGCTGACGATTTAAAAAAAAGCCTAAAGTTGAAATTTGTTCATGGATGAGAAGAAAACATTGTGGGAAAAGGAGAAAATGCTGGTTTCCAGCATTTTCTCTTTTGTCCACAATGTTATAAAGACCTTCTTTCTTAAGGCTTGGTCACACCAAGCTAACGGACAAGTAATGGTTAAAAAATCATTTTATCCATTCGTGTCTGTTCGTATCCGTTTTATGTCCGTTTCTTATCCGGTGAATACGCTACTTGTCCAGCGACGTCCGGTGATGTCCGTTCCATCCGGTGGGAAGTTTTGAGCATGTTCAAAATTTCCACCGGACAAAATGAACAGAGACGTGCAAATGACAGACTTTGGATGCATCTGACTATTTATACCCTTGGCATGTCACTTGACCGGTACGTTCCTCGTACGTTGGTGTTCGGTACATTTCCGTTCATCGTACGTTGGAAGAACGTTTTGTCCAGTTCTCATGCGTTGCACTTCCGTTTTATCCGGTACAAGTCCGCTACTCGTACGGTGATATCCGTTAATAGACCGTTTATTATCCGGTACATATCCGGTAAACGTGCGTTTTTTTACGTTACATGTGCGGTACTCGTGCGGTCATTGTGTGGCTTCTTTTCTCTGCACACCAATTGCGTGAGCCTTGAGCGGCAGAGGAGATGAATTTTGCCACCAGATAACCAAATTCTGCATGTTTTTGTCCGTGGTCCCTCCGTTACATATCCGTTAGCCGGTCTGACCAAGCCTCTAGGGTCATAAACACAAGATTATTGAATTTTGGTAAAGGGGCAAAACACATCAATATGAAATATGAATAATCAGCATGAATTTATATACATGAAAACATTGTGACCAAAGAAAAAAAGAATCTTGTTATGGGCAATTTCTCATTTTACCATAATAGCTTAACCCTTTACCACACAATCCTGAGTTTTAACGACCTGAGAAGTAGACCTTTTGAAAACATTGTGGGAAAAGGAGAAAATGCTGGAAGCCTGGAAACCAGCATTTTCTCCTTTTCAGACAATGTTTACTAGATTATCTGGTACAAATCCCATCATTTGTGCCATATAAATGTTGTTTTCAAATTGGACCCATCTAAAATATTGTTGTTTGGGAAAGAGTTAAAGTAACTATAAAGGCCAAATGTAAACAAAGCAGGTGTTTGAATGCATTTGAATTTATATCATACCATTTAAAAATATGGAAATTATTGTGAAGATGACAATCTGTCATTGTTTGGTCGGTCCAAGTGTTGGTCGCTGACAGAGAAATTAATTTCAAAACTAGGTTAAAACCTGCCATGTAGCTGTGTCTTTTGTTTACTCTTTGCCTGATTTTAGAATTCTTTTTTTCTGCCAGCGACTAACATATGGCCCAACCACACGATAACTGACTGTTATCTCCCCAATATTTTCCATACTTTTAAATGGTATGATTTAAATTTAAATGTATTATGACACCTGCTTTGATATTTTGGGCTTTACTGGAATATTGGTCTACTGCAAGACAATAATCAAAGCACAGCATAGGTGAGGTGCATTTAATCCAAACCAAGTTGAAATCCAATTGTTATACAGTATGAAAAGCATGTAGCACTGCATCATATGCCAGCAAGAATTGAACATATAAATAGACATTTGAATTAATGTTAGCTTTATTTGTAAATCTGAGGATTTACACATTAAATCTTAAATATTTGCTCGCCTGATTGCTGGCTTGCCTGTGTATTTTATAAAACCCATGAAACATCTAATTCAGCTTAATGTAGTTCAGAACATCATATTTTCATTTCACTTCTGATAATTTCATACATACCTGATGAAATACTACAGAATTTTCAACATAAACTTGTATTTCTCCAATAAATATGAGAGCTGTTGCCATTGGCCATTTTCAAACTAACTGTATTTGATTTAGGCATCATTATTCTATTTGAAAATAGAAGAGTAAAGAAAGTTATAAAATTCATTCTGACAAAATTGATGGAAATAACAAGTAAGTCATAGTTCAAAAGTGGGCCGTTTTGGTATCCATAACAGTGGGCCGTTTTGGACCGGGCCGTTTTGGAAGTGGGCCGTTTTGGCCCTCTCCCACACGGTATGCAGTCACTTCGTACCATAACCATTTTGTACCATTCTGTTTATGAACATTTCGTACCAAAGATTTACCACTTTGTACCATAAATTTACCATTTCGTGCCATAACGTTACCACTTCGTATCAGGATAATACCATCTCGTACCATGACCAAAAGTATCAATAAATGTGACAAAGAGTGGCATTTTAGTATAAACCAATGCTTTGGCAATCAAATTTATGGGATATTATCAAAACCAATTAAATTTATGTGACCTAGAAGATAGGTACATAATTGGTCTGTCTGTAATGTTTGTTGCAGGTCGGGTAATTATAACTGGGACCCAACAGATTACATTAAGCTGAATATTTAATCAAAGAGTTATAACTGTTTGATTAACCTTGATTGACAAGATTGACTATGGATCCATACGTTTTCAAATTAGACCTATGGGCCTTGTATGATGCCGAGACAAGGACAAGGTCAAACGCCAAGGTCAATGTGACAATTTTATTTCTTGTAAAAATATCATTTTTCACAATATTCATTTGCTAAAATTACAGATTTACGGATGTTTCGGTAACAGACGAGTTCGGTAACATAGACTTATAGAGTAAATCGATTGGATGTTTCGGTAACAAAGCAATTATATAGTGTTTATGTACCGTGACATTCTTTACACCCAGTGCATGGCTTTGTTTTGTTCAAACCTTCGTTATTTAAAACCTTAATTTGTAAATCCCACTTTGTTTCATAAAAAATGTTAAGTTCCTCATTCCATGCTGTATGTATAAAATATCTTTAATAGATAAATATTGATCACCGTATCTTATTTTCGATATTATACACCCATACTTGATGTATGGAATAATATCCAACATGTACCCGTTGTGCCATTAACCCTTAGAGTACCTTTCGCTTTTGCTGTTGCCTTTGCGGCCCATACCGTTCAAGATAAGACTGCACAAAGCACAGAGTCTGATCTTTGATCAATACTACCCGCATTTCCTAGAGATTATAAACAAGGACAACCACTCAACCGCTAACATTAGACTTAACATTTTTAAGATAAAAATGGCCATTTTGTTTGTTCGATGCTCTAAATGTTAAGATTATGGATTATCAACCTAACTTCAGAAATAGAAGTTATACAGGTGGAAATATTGTGGCAAATTGAAAAGTGGGAGTGAGAGAGATGGAGAGAGGCAATAACAATGCTTTCTTGCTTACTTCTTGTGATTTTGACAGTACATTTGTGTGTGTCATAAGTATAAGTTATTTTGTATTACTCTGCTTTTTACTCAAGTTTTCAAAGACACAAGTCGTCATCTGTAGGTTTTATGGCGTTCAACAACGCACAAAGATCATATGAACTCCCTTTCCGAACTTCACGTGAGCGAAGGAGGTATTGACCATTGTATAGGTGTGTGTCTTTAACAGCCTGTTTTCACACCTCCCATTACCCATAAGATAAAGAATTTCTCACATATCTACATAAAAACGATAGAATATGTGGTCGATCGCAATTAAACCTCATATATTAGCAGCTTTTTTTCACAGTTTTCATGGATGTTACACGACATTTTCTTTTTATACCTAAACCCAAATAATGCAGTCAGTTCGTAAAACCTTCATCACAGTCGAACGACATACAATCAGAATTTCTGAAACAAAAATGGATCACATCACGGGATCACGGGATAATGGATAGTATGCAGGTGACCGCATTTTCTCCATTTGCCATGATACTTTATTACCTATTCGGCTTTCTTCTAAAATTAAATGATTTATTGTTGTGAAATACAGCTTAATTTACTATGATTTTAACCGTAAGAGCGTCGTATAATCCGATGTCCATTTTATAAACCTAGATGTATGAAATACTGAAAATTCAACGGGTACAAGATTAAGCATGGGTACTATTCATCACTTGAAATATGGTTGAAAATGGAAAAATAAAAGGAAAAACGTGTGGATAGCCAAGTATTGAAAAAAAAGAAAACGTGTGGATAGCCTATCTATCAAGGGAAAAAGGGTGGAAAGTGCAAAAATAAAAGGTTTGGACCTATCTATTAAGGGACAAAAGGGCGGAAAGTACAAAAATAAAATGTTTGAACAAAACAAAGCCATGTATTGGGTGTAAAGAATGTAACGGTACATAAACACTATATAATTGCTTTGTTACCGAAACATCCAATCGATTTACTCTATAAGTCTATGTTACCGAACTCGTCTGTTACCGAAACATCTGTCACTCAAATTACATCCCTTACCAAACAATTCATTTTTTAAATGTCTCTGTGAAAAACTACTTTCAAAACATAATGGGAAAAGGAGCTAATCGGAAAGTGTTTTTGCATTATTTATTGAATATTTCTTCAATATAAATTTAACTTGAATAAATAGCCTTTTTGTTTTTGATTTTCTTCTTTTAATATCGTAGTAACGAAGGTTTTTCTTAGTCAAAACCTTACCATAAGTCCCAAAAACACGGTACAAAATGGTATGACTATGGTACGAAGTGGTAAAATTATGGTACGAAATGGTTTAAATTATGGTACGAAATGTCCAAATTATGGTATGACGTGACTGTACGAAATGGTCATGGTACGAATCGTCCGTAATTCTCCCACACGATTGCATCAGGCGCGAAATCCAATAACATTTTCATACAATATCAAGAAATCGTCAACGATACGCTAAAAAACACTACACCTTGATTCTAAATCTGTATCCTCAACAGGTTCTTGTTTAATGTTGGTAGCCATAGAGTAAACTCAAAAGAATCAACAACTAACAGCCCAAGCAGGTATGGAAGACTTAACCGGAAGTGGAATACCGTCCCACATCTTGCAGTAAATGAAAATAATGATAATTTCTGTTCTAAAATCTGTATTTTGGAGATATTAAATGCAATCCCTTATATTTTCATTGATTAAAATTCCTAATCATTTTAGCTGTTTTAATACTTTCTTTTTTTATTTTAAAAGAAATGATTAAGTGCGATCTAACCATGACGATAATGGCGGATAGTGAGGTAATTTTTGACGAAACAAGTCGATATGTTGCTATCGTATCCTACCAGCATGCTGTTAACGCCATTTTAGTTTTTCAAGTTGAGAAAATTTTTTATTTTCTTTTTTAGGCTGACCTTATAGAAGGCTGTAGACTTCCAGTTCTGCTTACAAATGGCGACGGTTGGCGTAAGTTATCTTTCTTTTTCTTCATGTATGGTAGCAGTAAACAGTTTCCACCATAAAGCATGTGAACAGTTTCAGAATTTACTTTTTTGGCAACCAATTATTTCTCACCTGTTACTTGGCTAGAAGTGTACATTTCTTATTTCAAAAAAGTTTAATATGTGTCTGAATTATTTTAAATGTTTACATTTGGGTAAATTTAAGTCAACCAGGTTAACTTGGATCAAACAATATCAGATCCTGAGTGTGGTTTTGCAAGGATTGCAAGGGTTTTTCATCATTTACCAATATTTATAAGACCAGTGCATGTAATCATGCTATCAGGGTTCGCATTCACCTACATATGAGTGTGAATCACGCACAAAACACGAAAGTTGTCCTAAATTTCAAACTAACCTTATCTTATAATTATATGTGCATGTCGCGCACAGCAGAAGTGAATAAAGTCACACATAAAACTTTACACTCATCCGATTACACGTGGATGTTGACAAGCACAAAAATCGTGAATCAAAAAATTGACTGAAAACAAACTTCTATCGGGAGTAAGATTATTTTTAGAAATGGAAATTCCAATGGACAGTGCTTATACTATTATTAGCAATCTGTATGGCTGCAATAATTGTTCGCGGTTTTCCTCACGCGCGGTCTCCCAAAGTAAACATTGCCATGTGGCATCACTTTGGTAATGTAGCGGGCCTTTCATTCACCCAACTGAAGCACGGGAACACCGTAAACATTTCCATAATTGGGAAATTTATTCCACTGAAGTTTTAATTCCATTGAATTTAATCTGTACGCAACGATCGAGTAAATATTGATAACTCGGAAATAAGATTCATAGTTCAAGCAAGAGAGTCGTGATTCTTATCTGACCCGGACCCCGGGATTTGATGCTTGGAAACTGGAAATGACCCATTTTTGACAGTCAAAAATATCTGTCTAAGCGTCAGTCTGATGCATGAGATTATGGACTAAAGCTTCAAATGAATTAGCTCGTGTGTGTCAGCAACCACAATCAGTACCAAATTTGAAGGGGGCACATGGCTCTGTTTCTCACGGCTTATCAAGCTGGCGAGTTATCTATATATGGAAAGGTGTTAAAGGTGTTAATTATCCACTTTTCTAATGTAAAATGACAGTTTTAAAGTTACCTGCTATCCTAATTGACAAATTCATATCAAACCATGCTGTAACACTTCTCAAAAAATCAAATGAATTGAATAAAAGATCGCGGAAAAAAAACGCGAGTGCCCATGACACAACAAAATTCAGTTTGACATAATCTGATCAGAGGCATTTCAAACTGTTTTTTCATCTTAAATAATGAATTGAAACAGTGAATTTACACAAATTTCAGTATAAAACAATAAGTAGACACTAAAATCTCTATTTATGATTAAAAAAATTTGGTTCTTTTATGAAACCAACATCAATTTGTATCAGTCTTGGCCTGTATTTATCAAACATTGTAAATTAAATTAAATTCTAACCTAAATGACTTGATTGGAAGAGACAGACTTCTCATTCAATCAGATTGCTTGTCATGTACTATGTAATATAGAATTTATAGCATAAATAACATAATGAAATGATATAGCAAGGTCTATGAGAATTAAATCGATGATGACTACAGTATACTATTTTATTTTTTTCTGCAGGTAATTAATCATTTATTGGTAAAAGTAGAGTGAAACCCCCAACTTTTCAGAAAACCCCCAATTTTTCAAATTTGTTAATCTAGGGAGTGACAAAAACCCCATGTCTGAAAAAGCTGTGGGAACCCTGTGCTATTAGTGTTTGATCACTTGTTACCTTTCAAGTGTCAATGTAAAAATCACTTTCACAGGCAGCACAAGTGTGTCAGATCATTCCTATGAATCAAGACTGACTTCCGTTTTATACAGGGTTGACTAAATCACGGGACCATGTGATACGATACGGAACAGAAATATACTGTTTTACTGAACTCGATACCATATGAAACAGCATACAGAGTAGTGCTGGCTCAATCAAGTAAAGACAATGAGACATTATAAATTAGTAGAGAAATGCTTTTTTTTTTTTTGTTAACAATGCAGTGTTTCTTGCACTGAGCATACGTTATAATTGTTACTGTGACATTATCACATAAAGTGGCCCAGGCCGAGATAAAGGCAAATTTTTTACATGTAAGAAAAAGGAAAATGTTAACCCTTATCCTGCTGAATAACTTAAATGATATCTTCAAGCCTAATGTAAAAATCCAAAACTTGAGCACTATGTCAAAGTAATTTTGGGGGAAAAATATCTCCTTATCGGATAGTGCAGATCCAAGATTAGACTGCATGTTCTGTGCAGTCTGATCTTGATCTACAATATTCATCTAAAGGTCTTTGAGTAGCCCTTAGCAGCTAAACGGTTAAGTTTTTATCAGAAAATAAGTCAGGATACTGTGTTAATGGCTAATTTTGGATGGCTAAACGGAACAATTACAGATGCAGCAATGTCCATTGTTCACCCACAGTTTCCAAACATCAAGGAATTTTAATTCTCAACACTGGCTATACATCTTGATTTTACAAAATATAGGGCACCATTTATTCAAACCAGTCTCCAGAGACGGGGCTTCACTGCAACAAATATTGAGTCAACCTGAGTCAACAAGTTGGTTTTGGTTTATTCTGTGTGGTTCTGTAGCTCATTTAGATTTATGGTAGTTTGGATAAACACAGCAGTTTTTACTTAAACCGCAATTGATTGTCTTTGAATCAGACATACAGTAATTATCTTTTAAACTGCTGTCAACCTTCATGAATTCTTATCAAATTTGTATTAATTCTTATCAAACTTTTATGATTTTTGATGAATGAGATCTATGTTTCTTTTAAGAATTTATTCTCTGTGAATGAAACATAATCAGATCTCATTGTAGGATAAGATTAATGTGTTCTGTGAAGGCTGTCTTTTTTTTAAGAAGGAATTGTGTCAAATCATACTATTCATGTTACTGTATGGGTGTCTGAAATACTGAAATAATGAAAAAGCAAATTGGCAGAGGTACCAGTTTGTTTCTTTACTTCTGTCAACCATATTTAAATCTAGTTACGTACATTTGCTTTTCGGGCAACAGATCTTTTGTGCCTTATTGTATGTATTTTTTCCAATGCATCTGGCATTTATAAAGCTGAGGCTTTGTGAAGTGTTGTGCATTACTTACTTTTAAGACAGCTTCAAATCTTTACTAAATGACAATATTTTAGACTTCTCTATTTTGGAAGCATATGCAGACTACAAATCAAATATGGTTCAAATGAAAGAACTCATATTTGAACAGGCAGAAAACATTGTGGGAAAAGAAGAAAGTGCTAGTTTTTTTCCTGAGGAACAATAAAACACACAACTGTTTCCTAGAAGGTTAACTGTTTACCAGGCAGCAAAATTTTAGACTGTTTCAAATTGAAAGCATTACCAGACGACAAAATTATAGTGACTCAGAAATTGAAATTTGTTTTGGGAAGGGTAGAAAACATTGTGGAAAAAGGAGAAAGTGCTGGTTACCAGCATTTTCACCTCTTCCCACAATGTTTTCAAACGGCTTCTTTGACAGAGTCGTGAAAACCAGAGATTTTTCAGTAAAGAGTTAAGAGAGTTATATTTATGTGAAAATATGAACTGTCTTGTTTTCAATGTTTAAGTAATATCTCCCAAAACAAAGTGAGAGAAGGGGTTTACTGGAATCAGGTTGTCCACTTGTCTATATGTACTGTTGTATCCTCCTGATTCAGTAGTCAACCTATTTGGCTGATTTCTTTGTAGAAGAAGCCTTCCTATTATGCACCTATGACAAAGGTAACAAATTCTGATGATACTTGTTCAATTATGTGACAGATGCAAGTGTTTGGGAGGCTTGCTGTAATTTATACCAGAAATGACTTTGACTCATAGATGAAAAGTGCTTTTTCACACAATAGAGATCTGTTTTTTTTTTTTTTTTTTTATTTTCTGATGTTAAATAGTATGACAAGAGCTTGTTGTTGATGAAAAAGGAAAAAGTCATGAAACAAGAAATTTGTTGTTTGAGAACATCAAGTATTTTTTTTTAGCGGAGTAAAATAACGAAGGGCACACTAGAATGCGCAGTCTGGGCCTTAACCATGGATTTAGTCTTCTAATGTGGTATTCTTCTGTAGTGTCTATTTTTTTGAGTGGTCCACAAATTCCATAAAGGACCCACCAAATTTGGTGGACAAATGCAGGAGAAAACACTGGAACATCTAATGCTTATAGCTGAACCAGTATATGTCAAAACTTTTTTTTCTTTGTGATATTGTTATTTTCTCTAACTCTTTCCCTTTGTTTTCAAACAAAAACAACAAAAAAACCAGGGACTGTCACTGATGAATCATTGAAATTCGGAAATACCACCAAAGCACCAAAATAAACTTTTTTTTTTGTCTTGAATTTAGAAAGCTGAAGTTGTGGCCTCTGTCACAAAATGTTACTAATGATTGAGGAAGGTTAGATTAGTTCTAAAACCCAATGACATAAGTATGACTTGCAGTTGAGACCCAATGTATAGAATGTGGAATTGAAAAGCATCAACACTTTTTGTAAATGTTCACTGAAATACCCGCTTGACATAGTAAATTTTGTTGATTATATTGACCTCACTCTGACTATTTTACAGTATCAGAGTTATTTTACAAGTTTGATGTGTCTGATCTAGATTCATTTGTATGCTAGAAAAATGTCTTTTCAATATTGGGAATATAACATTGCAATAGTATGTACCATATTAGAATGCAGGCAGCTATTTTGAATCTGTGGTTTACAATCGTTATCATGTGTCAAATTTCCAACTTTTCCAAGTGTATCAGATTTGCTCTTGACAAATCAAGCAGCGATTTAGAGTTATGTATGAATTTGATAGGACTTGACTTTAGAAGATTGAAAGCACAGTGGGAAAAAAGATGGAATTCAAGATTGAGTATTTTGATGTGTAAGACCAGATATGTGAGTACTTCGGTGATTTTTAGCTTTACTGTCATGGTATGGTTTCCGCCATCCGACAGTCTGTCTGTCTGTCTGTTAGTCTTTTTCGTGTTTACACGATAAAGTCTGCATTTGTTGTCAGATTTTTGTGAAACTTGCACAGTTTGTTTATCTCATCAATAGCTTGAATCCTATTGAATTTGAAAAAAATCCAACAAACATTATGGGAAAAGTAGCCATTTGAAGTTGAAAATGTCCATTTCTTGTTTACAAGATAAAGTCTGCATTTGTGTCAGATTTTCGTGAACTTGCACAGTCTGTTTATCTTATCAATAGCTTGAACCCTATTGATTTTGAAAAAAATCCTACAAACAGTATGGGAAAAGTAGCCATTTGAAGTTGAAAATTTCTGTTTCTTGTTTAGGCAGTGAAGTCCACAGTTTTGATCCAATTCTTTTGAAACTTTCATTAAGGGGTTGAACTCTGCTAAAAGTGAAGAAAATCTAGTAATCTGTTTAGGAAAAGCAGCCTTTTGATAACTTAGTATTGTTTACTCAACAAAATCTACATTATTTGTCACATTTCTTTGAAATTTGCTAGGATTTTTTAATATAAGGCGTACTGAAACCCTATCAAATTTGGCTGGATTCCAAACAATTATTTTTCAGAAATTGGGCTTCATTTTTTTTCACTGTTTGTTCAATTCACCATGCATACTTATGCTGTCTTAGTGGGTTCAAGCCCAGTTGTAAGAACAGCCCTCCCCATTTTTTGTGTTTTTTGTCATTTTTCTTTTTGCATCATGAATTCATAATGTATACCAGCAAAAAATCAAAATCACTGCCAGTAAAGCGATTTCAGGCCCTCAAGGGCCTCTAGTTCTCTACATAAAGCCATGATCAGTGTAGATATTATCTTTCACATTGGTTATTGATAGGTTAATTAGCCAATTTTCTATTTAAAAATCTTTCATACTTACATGAACGTCTATATCAATAATCTTTGTTCATTTAGATTAAAAAAAAAAGGGGGGGGGTATTTGAGTGTTTCAGTGGTATTTGAGTGTTTCAGTATTTTGGGGATTCATCGGACTGAAAAAAAAAACCAAAAATCGAGCAATGCTTTGACAAAGACTCATTATGTTACTTCTTTTTTATTTTACAGACTGGGCAGAAATTTTGGCAAAGAAGGAAGTCAATGGGAAACCACTGTTTTACATCCACTATGATGACTGTAAGTAAAATCCTTGTCACAATTTGGTATGTTATTAATTTGCATATGTAAATGTACATCTTATCAGGATATATGGCAAAAAGACAGAAACACCACAACAGGGCCAGCTTACATAACTGGTTCTCTGTTTCAGTCAATCAATTAATCAACCCAATTGCATAACATGCTCTCCTTGTATGCCAGGGTGCTGTGTGTATGGTTTTGTGCAACTTGGTAATAGTGGTGATAAGTTCATTGCAAGATGGCTCTTTAGACAAAATCAACATTTACACATACATATTATGTACATCTTTTGCTGTTATGCTACAAGAAAATATGTGTACACATATTTATTTATGAGCATAGTAACATATAGGTCATTGTCTCTATCCATTCAACATCTCAACATGCGGACCTTGTGTTGAAAAGTTTTGATTATTTATTTGAGTACATGAATAATGTTTAATGTTAACTTTGCATCCTAGTCAACAAACGTTTGGATGAGTGGGTACCTGAAGAACGGATGGATGTCAGTAAGATGGAATTTCCAAAAAAAGATCAGAAAACACCAAAGAAAGAGGTGGGCAAATCAGGCTCATCAAGCAGACCTTCAACACCAGATAGAGAAATTATTGTTGTAAGTGCAACATGTATTTTAACTCTTTACCAAATGACAAAATTTTAGACTAGTCCAAGTTGAAAGCATTTGCAGACAACAATAAAGATATGACTCAAATGATGAATTCTGTTTTTGATAGAGTAGAAAACATTGTGGGAAAAGGAGAAAATGATGGTTACCAGCATTTTCTCCTTTTCCCACAATGTTTTCAAAAGGCTTACTCCTTAGGGTCGTTAAAACTCGGGATTATGTGGTATTAGGTTAACCCATAACCATACAGGCTTCTAGAAGCACCAAAAATTGTTACAAGGGGTACTTAGGCAATTAGGAGAAGCATTGGAAAGAAAAGTTTAAAAACTCTGCTTCTGAATGGTATGGAAAATATCGCAGGAAATGAAGCAATTGTTTATTAGTTAACTAATTGCCCTTTTCCTTCAATGTTTTCAAAAAAACATATGTACTGTAAAGACCTTCTAATTTTCTTTCAGTTATACTCAAGAATAGTTTTTACAGTAAATGCAGTAAGCTAATTCATATTTTATTAAATTTGCAATTTTTAGTTCAATAATTTATATGATAAACTTTTTTCCAGAAAGATGTGTAAGAATAGTGATAGTTGTATTTTGTCCTTTTAGAATGGTTCAGGAGGCACAGGGCTACCCCTATCAAACAAAAAACAACAGAGTATACCTGGCAGTAGTGGTAGTCGTAAGCGCAAGCTGGAGGAAGAGGTGAGAGAGTGTGAATTCATTTTTATACGCCCAAAGGGTCGTATTATGTTATGGCCCTGGTCCTCCGTCTATCAGTCTGTCTGTCCAGCCGTTTGTTAGCAATTTCTTGTGTGCACTAATCCTCCTCCAGTTTCTATTGGAATAACTTGAAACTTGCCACAATGAATCTCTATGATGTGTAGTTGTGCATGTGACTCTTTACATTTGGATCTCTTTAGGCATTCTAGAGTAATCTGCCCTTGATTGCTGAAATAACCAATTTCTTGTGTGGCTACTCACTGACAAGCCCCTTCGGGCGTATCTGTGCCGCTCTGCAAAGCTCTTGTTTGTCGCCCTTTACCACATACTTATTAGAACAACATTTAAATCTTTACCAAACAATCTCGATTTTAACACCTTATGAAGGAAGTATTTGAAAAGAAAGTGAGAAAATGCTGGTAACCAGTTTTCCTTTTCCTTCAGTATTTTCTACCCTTTCTAAGACAGTTTCCATCACATGCATCAAATTTAATTTGTGGTCTGCAAACTTTTTCTAATTTTGTTGTGTTATGTCGAAGGAAAGCTTATTTAACATAGACAAGAATTTACTTTTTACATAACACAAACATATTAAAGGTCATCATATAAATGGGTTTTAATTCAAGTCATCTTATTCTCACAAAGGTATCATTAAAGATGAATGATTTTGATATATTTTGTTACTAGAAATTTCAATGTCTCATGGTAAAGAGATTGTTTCTGTGTCCACAAAATATTTTTCAGTAGTTTTTCATTACAGATAATAGATCCAGTGACCTGCCCTTCTACTCCAGGAAGTCACATGAACAGTTCCATGGTAAGATATCAATGCATATGTAGCCAAATGCATTGCTCATGCCAAGATATGGTTGCATATACATCTTTTTCGTAAAGAACCTTTCTGATATTTTGTAATTATGCATAACGCTTTCCTGCACAATTCTAAGTTTTAATGAACCCAAGAAAAGATATCTTTGTGGGAAAAGGTGTAAATGCTGACTACCAAGTAGTACCAACATTTTCTCCTCTTTCTTCAATATGTTCCGTAAGTTAAAACTTAGGATTTTGTGGTATAGAGTTAGATCCCATTTTTGAGACCTACTAACTACAAGTACAAATAACACACAGGAGAAACACTGGAAGGAAAGAAGAACACCTTGTATGTTGGAGGGGGAAATTAAATAACACTGATCAATGCAAACAAGATCAACCTTTTTTTTTAACTATTGCATGCTTCTTTTCTTTCAACTTTTTTCCAACAGTAATAGTTTGGCAACAAATGTCAGATTGTATGACCTCTGGATGACTTTGTTTTGTCTTTCATCAGACAACTTCTATAAATACTGTGGCAAAAGGAGAAAATCCTGTACATAGGAATTTCTCCCTTTGTTGCTTGCAGCTAGCTATCAGAACTGTTGCTAGCTGCTACACATGCTCTTCTTAGGCATGTCTTTTACAGCAAATACCTCATATTACCTGGTATTTTTGTGAATGAATTTTATAGTAATCTAGATTTTTCTATTTTTTAAAACATTCCTATATTCATGAAAGGAATTTAATGATAGGATTAGCCTACATGATGCTAAAGACAACTGTTGGTAACCAGATTAACTCTTTACCAAATGACAAAATGTTGGACTCGACCAATTTGAAAGCATGTGCAGACAAAAAAATAAATGTAACTCAAACCATGATTTCTATCTTTGATTAGGTAGAAAACATTGTGGGAAAAGGAGAAAATGCTGGTTGCCAGCATTTTCTACTTTTCCACTCTGTTTTCAAAAGCCTTCTTTCTTTAGGGTCGTTAAAACTGCATAGAATATTTACTGTTATCAATGGTGTTTTTCTACTGTATGAAATACATTGATGAGTACATATATTACATCCTTGCAGGGCACAGAAACCCCAACAGGCAGTAGAGCAGCTACTCCAAGTATTCCACATGTAAATTCCTCTGTAAGTTAGTTATGCTATAATTTTTTCTTTCATAGTTATCTTAACTCCTTACTATATGACATTATTTTTGACTTGTAAATTGAGAACATTTGCAGACAAAAAATTAATTGTGGTTCAAATGTTGAAAAGGGAGAAGATATTGCGACAAAGCAGAAATAATGGTTACCATTAATTTTTCCTTCTCCCACTGTCTTTTTAAAAGCATTAAAAAAATCATTAAAACATGGAATTGTTTTGTAATGGAAGTGTCTAGAATTTGGCGTTTGGTAAAGAGTTAAATAATTGCATACTCTCCCTCTACTCTTTTTGATTTTTTGACCAAATCATACAAAGTACAAAACATTTAAAGATACCTCAATACAGCCAGAGAGAAGAATGCTGTTAAAATTTGATAGACTGTAGAATGAATCAAAATTTAGACAGCTGTGTAAACATAGATAAAATAGTGATATATACGAGTAAGGGGTAAATACATTATTGAAAATCTTCCGTTTAAAACTGGAAATGTCAAAACAGTGATTTCTTTGATGACTCAAAAAAAATGAAATGCATTTTGACCTGAAGAATGATTATAGTTTGATAATAGAAAGATGAAATGGATAAAAAAGTAGCGGGAAATGAGTACAGATGTATCTTTAAAAGAAAGGAGAATAATTTTTTTATTTTCTGTGTTGGAAAAAAAATGATGGGAAAATGAGCAAAAGTGTGCAGTGATTGCTGAACAAGTAAGTATTTAATATCACTGTTATTTAGAAAGCAAGACAGAACATCTCAGCTAATCACATTACATGAAATAGATTTGAACTTCTTGATGAATAAGAATCTTATGTAGATATTTTTGAGTATTTTTCTTGTATCATGTGATTATGCATTTTAATTGAATTCAGGTACATGTATTTTGTTTTATGAGAAGAGAGGTTGATTCAGACTGCACATGATGGCAGTATGAAACAGTACATTTTCATCCTTGACTGTTGAGAGTGGTTTAACTCTTTACCAGACTACAAAATTTCAGGCTTGTCCAAATTGAAAGCTTTTGCAGATGACGTTCTCAGTGTGACCCACATGATGGGGGTTTCCCTCTGAAAGGGTAGAAAACATAGTTGAAAAGGAGAAATTACCAACAGTTTCTCCGCTCCCCACAATGTTTTCAAAAGCCCTGTCTCTCAGTGTGGGTAAAAGTTGGGATTTTTTGGTAAAGGGTTAACCAAGTGGTGAGTGAAAAGTTTGAAAATTTGGCTGAATTTTTGACAAAAGAGTGAAAAGTTTGCTGTGTCATTATCTTGACTGAACTCAAGAGCCTACATATATCTGCTGCTAGCAGATAAGCCAGGAAAACATAGAGATCTTTTCGGTATGTCTGATTTCCCATGTGAGTTTGTTGATAAAGATATACTCTTTAAATGAAAATATATTAAAAATGAGTGTTCAGTTTTGAAAATCTTCATAAACTCCTTATACCAGTACATGTACATGTATTGTTACACAATTACAAAAGGAGAATTTTCTTTTGAAATGAATGTTTGGGGTCTTGAGGTATCATAAATGGCAGAGTAAGATTTCTTTTCTACTTGTAGATGGATTTGAATGATGGAGTGCCCACTGCCCCTAGACAAACTGGAAGTATGGTGGCTCACCATGATGATGCCGTTACACGAATGAAGAATGTAGATTTGATAGAGATAGGCCAATATAGAATTAAACCTTGGTACTTCTCACCTTACCCTCAGGTAATGTAAACATACATGTATCATGTAAGAGTATTCTTAAATTATGGTGCTTTTCTAAAGATGTAAAATTTTGGGATAGGTTGCATAAACAGAAGATTGATATGTTACAGTGAAAAAATTGTTACGAACATGTTTTCTATTAGTGTGACTAACTCTTGCGCAGAGCATGGTCCTGGGATGGACAAATATGATTTTTTTGTCTGTCTTGTTTTTTTTTTTTTTTTTTTTTTTTTTTTTAATTAAGATTTAAAAGATAAAGATGTGACAGTGTATGACTCAAGAATGCAATTTTGCAGATGTGAGAGAAGAAATAAAATATTTTGAAAAGCAAATAGAGAGCTATGTGAGTAGTATGCTTAAACCTATTATTCTTTTCTTTCAGGATTTAACCAACAGCACCCTCTTGTATATATGTGAATTCTGCTTGAAATATGTTAAAAGTAACAAATGTTTAGAAAGACATTTAGTAAGTATATAAGCAATTATTTTATTCCTATCAGATGATAAGCTGTGCTTTTAAGTAAAAATTTATCTTCACATTAAATGAAACTACAGTACCAAGTTTTTTATCTTATATATTAACACAAGGTAATTTTTTTGTTAGAACATTTGTACCAAGTTTTTATCACACTGACAAATAATACCAAGATTTTATCTTATACATTTACAAGGTAATTTCTTTGCTAGAACATTAAATTTTGTAAAGTTTAAAAGGCGTCATTGCCCATTATCTTACTTTTTTACCAGATGACCCAATTCTTGACTTGTCCAAATTGCACATGTGGTTCTTATGACGAGATTTGTCTATTTGCAGGGCAAAAAATGTTGTGGAAAAAGGAGACAATGCTGGTTACCAGTATCTTCTCCTTTTTCTACAATATTTCCAAAGTCCCCTTTTATCAAGGTTGTTAAATGTGATTGTTTAAAGGGTGAAATGTTTGTTGCTTTGAAATTAATGAGGGATCCTTGACTTTCAGTGCTTAGTTATTAAATGTAAAATTTATGACCTTTTAAAAGCTGCATTTGTAAGTACATCCATTTCATAAGAAGAAGACACTGTTAACAATTTTGATGTGTTTTGAGAAAAAAGGATTAAAATGTCTTCATTCCAGTGACAATACATAGATTATTCCTCAAAGAATTAATATAAATACATAAAACATATTTCAGGCAAAATGTTTGGTACCACATCCACCAGGAAATGAAATATACAGAAAAGGAAATATCTCTATATTTGAAATAGATGGGAGAAAGAATAAGGTCTGTTTACATGGTATCATGCAAGTTTATTGAAGTACATTTCATCAAGATTTTTGTTAGGGTAACAGAACATTTTAGTGTTTCCGATCAGGATTGATTGATTGATTGATTCATTGATTGAATGGTGTTTTTACGCAGCTTTCAAAATTATTTCATTGATATCATGACGACAGCTCACATATTCATGTTTTTCCTGGGTTTCACCAGTACAAGGCTAGGGCTCTGAAGTGTTTTGCCCAAGAACACTCCCACGAAAAACCGAGGGTATCCAGTGAGGCTGGAACCCAGGGCTTCCAGGTCATGAGTCCCACAGAGCCAAACAGGATCCCTTTCCCATGAGGAACTTTTGTGCACCAGATTTCTAATTAATGTAAATTTGACTGGAGATTTCAAAGTCTTTAACTATTTACCAGACAACAAAAGTATAGACTGGTCCAAATTGAAAGCATTTGCAGACAACAATATGTGGGTCAGATGATTGTATTTGGCTCAGATGATTGTATTTGTTTCTAAAAGGTTAGAAAACATTGTGGGAAAAGAACATAATGTTGGTTACCAATATTTTCAAAAGTACATGACTGTAATGAGAATGGTCATTTGAAAAGTAAGGGCATAAAAGGCTGGTTATACATGCCTTGCTCACTTCCCAAGAATTACTTTTGAAGACCATCAACGTACTATCTGCTTGACTGGAAGATGTCTGCAGGCACATAATCCACCCAGAAAGCGCATTAAAAATTAGTAGCTGTTCAGTATGTATACTGTTAACAGTGGAAAAGAGAGCTTTCAGTAGCACAGCACAGCACAGTCAACCCCCCCCCCCCCCCCCCCCCCCATTTAATGTATGAGTTCAAAAATGCAGTACAGTACAGGGGCAGAGATTTTCATGTTGTGCTCTTGTTTCCATTTTCAGGCATATGCCCAGAATTTATGTCTACTAGCCAAGTTATTTCTAGACCACAAAACCCTATATTACGACACAGACCCTTTCCTATTTTATGTATGTTGTGAAATGGACACAAAAGGTTACCATATAGTAGGTTATTTCTCGAAGGTAGGATGATACAGATATTTTTTATTGTGTATATATTTCTTACTCTTATGATTTTCTTGCCTAACATGACTGTTACTATGTTTTGGGTAGATTATAAATCAGTATAAGCCTGCATATATGTGCTGTCTTATCTTGGTCTATGATCTGCTGTTAATAATAAAGAATAAAAATTTGGTCAGATAGGGGTGAAAATTAAGACAACTAGTTCGGGAAAGGGCCTTAACTGGATGTCATTCTCTTCACATTTACTGTCTATTGTGAAAAGCATCTTTGCATTGTTTATACAGTTATCTACATTCCACTTGATCTGTTTCTCTTAGAACAAATGATGCATGGGACATGATTATGTTGCAATATATATTTAACAAACCTTTTGTCTATTGCAGCAGACGAGGTTGGGAAATATTGTGGCAAGATTAGCAAGAATTTTTCATTTTGCTGCAATCTTTTAAGTCATGTATAAGAACTTAATTCATGTTCAGTTTCCACATTTTAGAAGGATATTTTCAAAGTTAAAATGACTTAGGGCATAATGAAACGCAAATTAGCCCATATAGTGCTGAATGTGGCACAAGTTGCTTTTATGGACATAATAGATCAAGATGCAGGGAACATGTAGTCTGATCTTGGACCTACACTTGTCGGCCACTTTGCCAGATACCCTGACAAAAAAGCCTTGATATTGCAGTACATGCATATTTTGTACTGGCAAAGAATGTCCATTTCATTTATGTAGCACTATAGAGGTTAGCAACAACAATTATTTGTAATAAACCTTTCAGGAAAAAGAATCCTCTGAAGATTACAATGTGGCTTGTATATTAACACTACCTCCATACCAGAAGAAAGGCTTTGGGAAACTTTTAATAGAATTCAGTGAGTATACTCTTGTCTTGTTTCAGATAGTCTTTTGTTAAACCCTTTCCCACACAATCCTGAGTTACACCAGTCCTGAGAAAGAAAAGTTTTGAAAACATTGTGGGAAAAGGAAAATACTGGTAACCAGCATTTTCTCCTTTTCCCACAATGTTTTCTACCTTTTCAACAAAAAATTTGTCATTTGCACCACATTTAATTTGTCGTCTGCAAATGCTCTCAATTAAGACAAGTCTAGAATTTTGTAATTGGTAAAGAGTTAAACCCTTTACCCAAAAATCGTTTTTTTTTTTTTTCTACAACCCCCATATAAAGAAGCACAGAGCACATTCTTTATTGATAGGTCAAAGCACCATTCAGCTGCAAGATAACCTGTTACGAAATGATTCTGGGTAATAGGCCTTTAGAAATTATTGTGGGAAAAGGAGAAAATGCTGTGATCACTATTTTCTCCTTTTCCCACAATATTTTCTTGCCCTTTCCAAGACATATCCAATCATTTTAGTTACATTCAAATTGCCATCTGCAATTGCTTTCATTTTGGACAAGTAAAAAATTTTGTCATTGGGTAAAGAGTTAAAAGACTTCATTGTTGCTGTATTGGTTGAAAGTGTAGACTGTTAATATCCATTCGCACTATCTGTAATAGTTATTTGTGCTCCCTCTGGAGTTGAGAGGGTTTACCAGAATTGTGTATGAATTTCAGAAAGGTCTAAAGGCTTGAATTACTTATGAGAGTGTATATCTTCACAGGTTATGAGTTGTCTAAAGTAGAGGGTAAAACAGGATCACCAGAAAAACCACTATCAGATCTTGGTCTGTTATCATACAGAAGTTACTGGTCACAGACTATCACAGAAATTCTTCTCGAATTGAAACCTACAGAAGGGAATGACAGACCAATTATTACCATAAAGTATGTCCTCACATATACTATTCAATAAATATTAAGTGGGAGTGTCCTTGGGCAAGACAAATGTAAGCACTAGCCTTTTTCTGGTGAGACAAATAAGATATGAATAAGTAAGCAGTCACCTTGATATGATTGAATTAATGTCTAAAAATTTCTTTTGGCTGATCTTCTGGCTAATTTCTTTCTTCTGAGGACTGATGATAATCATTGTGATAGGATTCATTCCTCTTTCACTGTTGATCTTTGTTTCAATGATGGTAATGTTGGAAAACAGCTAGTAGCTTTTTGAAGAATATTGTGCAAAACACTGATAAAAGAAACACTAGGAAAGCATGGATAGATGCACTGGCTGCTACACTAATTATAACTGGAATAATGTTGCAAACAGGGTTTAAAACATATCAACAAACAAATAGAGAGCAATTCACTTTCTCCTCCAGAGCCTTTGTTTTTGGTTCTTTTATGAAAGGTTTGGTCCATACAGTTTATTTTAGTACCAACCACAAGGGTTTTGGAACCCATGACTTATAAATAGAAATGTGTTATTTATCTGGCCCCATGGCTCAGCTGTATACACCTTTCTGGATTCAAATCTTATTTTAAATTTCAAGTTTAGTCGTATAATTAAGCTGAGAAATTAGGCCTCAGTCAATCAGATTGTTTGTCTTGGAATTTGGAAAAAGAACATAGAGAATAATTGTTGGTGTGTGCTAGCCCCTCAATCTGGAACTATCTTGACTGCTCTTCTGATCTTCTATTTTCAGTGAAATTTCAGAACTAACCAGCATAAAGAAAGAAGATGTAATCTCAACGCTGCAACATTTAAATTTAATTAACTACTACAAAGGACAGTATATTATTGTGTTATCTAAAGACTTACTAGCAGCTCATTTTAAGTCCATGTCTAAACGAAAAATACGAATAGATCCCAAATGTTTGCATTGGCAGCCAAAAGACTGGAGTAAGCGTGGAAAATGGTGAAAAAAGTACACTGAACATTGTTGCTTCACCAAGAAAATGAATTGCAAGATTTTCCCATCTGTGAAATCAGAAGGCTTCTGTATTATGCATTGCCTGTACCAAAATATTCAGGCTTCATAGTTTTACAGAACAGGATTCTTGACCGTACTCTATATTTGGCTATGAAATTCAAACACAGTAAATCAGAGTTAGAGTCATGAATTTTATGTGTGGAGATTTTTTGGTAGATATAGATGGAGTGTGCAGTTACTCAGCACAAATTCGTGTGCATGTGAAACATGATGGTGTGCACCAATAGCTTGTGAGGAAGAAACCATCGGTAAACTCTTAGAACGCTGAATAAACCTGACCAACATTTCCATTCTAGAAAAATGGTCAAACAAGAACAATGTCAAGGTTGCTGTTGTCTAGAATGTCTAAAGAAAGCAAACAGTGAAGATCAAAGATCAGACTGCACATCTTGTGCGGTCTAATTTAGAAGTAATTTTCTTTCTATCATGGTTTATCGTTCAATAAACCACAGTTGCGAGTTACGAGGCACAATAAATAATCAATGAGGGCGATAGCCCGAGTGGTTTATTCATTAAGCCTCATAACTCACAACCATGGTTTATTTTAAGATAAACCACGATAGAAAGAAGATTATTTTGATTCTAACATGACCAACCCTTGATCAGAGGAAAACAAGTTCATACTTAGTGTACAAGAGCAGATGCGGATAATATTCCCTTGAATAAACCATGGCTGTTCCAGTTACTAACCAAAACAAAACCCCAGTACCCAGTCAGTAAATGTAAAAGGAATCAAAACTTCAATAAAACCCTAGACATCAAACACAACATTAAAAAACACACAGTTTTACTATTATATTTTCTCCCTTCCAAATGACAAAGAAGAATGAATGTATCGTCAAGCATCAGAACGGTAGTTGCTTGGAATGCTCTGAATATTACTCCACCTACTTCCAATTCCATTTCCAATGCATCAGCAGCCTATTTTGAACTAACCTACAATATGAAAAGACTCTTGAATTGTATTTGTTTAGTGGTAACATTTCAAATAGTTCCATTGTTGTCAGTTCTTATCAAAAACAGTTAATATCAGTGAATCTTTGAGTTTTCCTTCCTCCTTGGTCAAGTAGAGGAAAATGACGATTTGTTTACCTGAAGTGATTTTCATTGATAAAATATCGGAGGGCAGAGACACGAAACAGCCACAAGGGACCTACTTTACATAGATTGACGTCACTTCTCATAGAATGATGTCTATTTTACCATGCTTTCGTTGCACTGTGTTTATAGAGTCGAATTCTTGTGTCATGTTAGAATCTTGATTTACACTGGTTGCAGAGGCAACTATAACAGTAACAGTGGCTTTAATCCTTTACCACACAATCCTGTGATTTAACGACCCTGAGGCAGAAGCTTTTGGAAAACATTATGGGAAAAGGAGAAAATGCTGGTAACCAGCATTTTCTCCTTTTCCCACAATGTTTTCTACCCTATCAAAGACAAATTCCATCATTTGAGTCACATTTATAATGTTGTCTGCAAATGCTTTCAATTTGGACAAGTCAAAAATTTTGTCATGTGGTAAAGTGTAAGGGTTAATATCGCTTATTCCTGCAAATGACTTCTTAATCGGTCACTACATAATCATTTTAAACGTGACCCAAAACAAGACAAATGGACCCAAAGGAGAGTCAGGCAAGGAAAGAAAATGTAAGTTTGGAATCTTTGGAAAACAATGTTGAAAAAGGAGCAGTTGCTAGTAAAAAAAAAAAAACTATCGCTCCTTTTTGCACAATGTTATAATAAGCTGCCTTCTGCTGGGTTGTTGAAAATGAGTGAACTGAAAACTTTGCTCATTCTGCACTTTCTAGAGCACTTTGTTGTGCAGCTTTCTTAACACTGATTGCCTTTGCTGATGGTGTAGATCAAGATTAGTCTGCAACAATATGCAGTTTAATCTTGTATCCATACAGTCCATCTTGCTTAGAAATTCTGGACAAATGCAGTCTTGAAAATGACATTATATTGGTCTTGTTTCTTGACTGAAAATGTTGTTTGAGTATATATATTGCTCTTAGGTTAACAAAAGACAGAAAGTAATAAACAAAAGACAGAAATTAATAAACTATAACTTGTATCAGTGTTTTTGGATTAACCCACTACAAGATCTCTCATTCAGTAGAAGCAAAAATACTAAATGCTGAATTCTCATTATACATGCTCAAAATAAATCTTTGAATCAGGTTATCTGTCTGGCTTTTTGTCTATGGACATTATCATTTTTGATAAATTCCTTGTTCTGATTTGTTGCAAGTTGTTTTGAAAATTTGTACCTCTATTTACCACAAATTGAGAAAGTGAAGACAAATTTTTACATATCTCTGCCACGCCCATTGTCTCAGTCAGTAACGTGGTTTGAAACCAGGGGGTCGCTGGTTAGAATCCCTAGATCGGCCATTTTCTTTCGACGATTGATGATAGTCATGGTGGCAGTATTCATTCCTCTCTCACCACTGGTCATCATTTGATGATGGTTATGTGGGAAAGCAGCGAGTGGCTTGGGAAGATTATTATGCAAAGCACTGGTAAAAGAAACTCGAGGAGAGCATAGATAGGTGAATTAGCCTTTGCGATATAAATGAAGTAATGTTGAAAAGAGTGTCAAATACCTATATCATTGTGACAATGTTCTGAGCGAAGATTTCATATACAAGTCTCCAAGGTCAAGGTCATAATAGGAGTTTTAAGGTCGTATGGAATCATGCTCACTATCCTGGACTTCGCTTCTTATTTTAGAAACCATTCAACTACTTGTCCACCTTTATGAAATGATATGCACAGCAAAGGTTCCACATAATTGTTGTCAAGGTCACAGCAGGGTTTAAAGGTCACTTGCACTGGAAATGCATCTGCTCTCTATCTTTTAAACCCCTTGCCCAGTTTTAAAAATACGAAATGAGATCTTGCTGATACTACATGCCCAACAGAGATCTCACAGATCGGTCTCAAAGCCAAATTTATTATCTGCAAATGCTTTCAAGTTGGAAAAGTCCAAGATTTAATCATTTGGTAGAGATAACAAAATTGAAACAGAATCAAAATGTTACAATTTTGAAGACATTGTTTGCCAAATCATCTCTATATAACAAAGTATTTCTCGACTTTCAATAATTTTTTTTTGAAAATAAACACCTGCAAGTGCCTTTCATGAGGGAAAAAATATTTGATACAATGTGGAAAAAGAATGAAAAAGAATGTTTTATTAAGTACAAAGCAGTTTAATATCCACTAACAACATATGTTGCTAAATAAAGTACAATACAGAGAAATACAAAAAGTAGCAGACAGATTGCTGTACATCACTGTAGTGAATGCACTGGATTTAGAAGATATATATGAATAATGGAGACAATTTACAGTATAGCATTAATGATGAATTTTTTATACACGAAGGCAAGGAAAAGTTGACATCAAACATTTCCAATCAGTTGATCTTAGATTTTCAAATTATGTATGTTTAACAATCTACATCCAGTTCTAAAACCCTTTACCACACAATCACGAATTTTAACGACCCTGACAAACAGGCCTTTTGAAAACATTGTGGGAAAAGGAGAAAATGCTGTTAACCAGCATTTTCTCCTTTTCCCACTATGTTTTCTACCTATTCAAGACCGAATAATATCATTCAAAAGACATTTGAAATTCTGTCTGTAACTTTCGTTAATATGGACAGGTCTAAAATTTTGCCGTGTGGTAAAGGGTTAATTTTTTATAAAACAATATTTTAATGATCTTGAGGAAGAAGACTTAAAAACATTGTGGGAAAAGGAAAAAAGCTACTTCTCCACTATCTACTCTTTCAAAGACAAATCCAATCGTTGATGCCACATATTATTTGCCATCTACAAATGCTATCAATATGGATGAGTCCAAAAGTTTGTCTGGTAAAGAGGCAAGACCATACTATAAGGATATGGGTAGATTTAGCTAATTGATGCAAGCTTCGATGGTTTGTGGAATAAAGCTTTGGAAAATTATCTTGCATGCAGACATGTAAGAACATTATGGCAAATTGATACATGTACAAAGTTAAAGGCCTTCCAATTTGATGAAAAGGCATAGAGTTTTGAACTCAAAGTTACACAAATACCTAAAATCTAAAAGGTCTGCTATAGAGAAGCACAATCCAGAAAGAAAGCCACTTTCACCAAATTTCGTGATTATTTCCACATTTTCTTTGCCCTGGAGACAAAGATGCTTACACAAACACATGTGAGAACTTTTTTCAGCTTCTTACAGGTTTTTTTTTTTTCTACCATACTTAACCAATAGATCAATGTTTATTTTTAGATTGTCAAACTAGCTGCAGGTTTTTTACCAGACATAGTTACAGGCTTCCATTCCTGATCCTTTGATTGCAACCTCCAGCTTGACCCTTAATCAAACAATCCAGAGTTTTAACCTTTAGGCTGCCAAGCATGACCCAATGAACATTTTCAGACAGTGAAGATCAAGATCAGGCTTCACAGAATGTGCAGCCTGATCTTGGATCTCCAGTCTGGTAAGGAGATATTTTTCTCCAAACAGTAACTTTTAAATAGCAACAATTAGAATTTTTACTCTCTGCTTTAATGTTTAATTTAACTTTCCTAGCAGATTAAGGATTAATAACCCTCACCAAGAAAAGCATATGAAAACATTGTGAGAAAATGCTGTTAACCAGCATTTTCTCCTTTTCTCAATGTTTTCAACCCCTTTAAGTTATATGTCAACTTCAAATGCTTCCAGTTAGTGCAGGTTTAAAATTTTGTTGTTTGGTACAGCAAATAGTAATAGACACATTTATACACCAGGCACCTGTAAGAGTGTGGCATAGCAATCACACTAAAACATCACAATAGCAGTAAGTTTGTTTATCTTAAATAACATGATTTTACAGAAGTAAGGCAATGAAAATGAAGTAAAAAGTTTAACTGCATGTCCTGCATGTAGGATCAATTAACCATGACAGTACTGTATCTAGCTAGACTT
Organism: Hippopus hippopus; assembly: GCA_946811185.2. Lineage (NCBI taxonomy): Eukaryota > Metazoa > Mollusca > Bivalvia > Cardiida > Cardiidae > Hippopus > Hippopus hippopus. The sequence goes on from OX328097.1 coordinate 43,438,212, forward strand.
AGTTATGTTTGGACTTGCACATCTAAGTATCTTCAAACTTTGAACCCTCTCTCCTTAACTTTTTACCACACAGCAAAATTTTAGACTGGTCCAGATTAACAGCATAGGCAAATGACAGAAGTTACTCAAATGAAAGTTTTGTTTGTCATAGGGTAGAAAACATTATGGAAAAAGGAGAAAATGCTGGTTACCAGCATTTTCCTACTCTTCTCACAATTTTTTCAGAAGCCCTTTCAATCATTGTCGTTGAAACTCGTGATCATGTGGTAAAGAGCTAAAGATGGCTTTTGATGCCTCTATACTATAACCATGCCTACTAGTACTTGACAGTATCCTAATGTTAAGTCATGGTATTTTGTCATTTCCTATTACCCAGGCACACATAATAAATAAATGATGTGGGGATATACAGACCACCAACATGTTAATCTACTTCTTTAATCACATCTTTTACCACCCAGCCAAAAAAAAAAAAAAAATTCATATAACTGAAGTATAAAAGTCGTGAACCTGCTGCAACCCATTTGTACAATATTTTCTGAGCTTTCTTTACATCTCTGGATTTCCACACAGTGCTTTCCTCTCAATGCATTAAATTTCGAAGAAGAAGTAAACAAAGTACATATACTGGGTTATGGAGAGTCCAAGAAATACAACACTACAGCATACCATACACATACATGTACAGAGCTCAATTTATTTCCACATGGATTTAGATTCCAATTAATGCAAGTTAAAAGTGATCAGATACAGCTTATACAAGCATGTCAATACACATTTTTAAAAAAAAAAAAAAACTATATGTTCACAATACAACATTTTAACCCTTCCAAGAGCCAAAGGAAACGGTTTTAAATACTCAAGACTTTATTTATTTGAATGATAAAGTTGGTCTTACAACTAGAATGTTAAGAACATGGTAAGCAAGACAATAAACAACATTCAATGTAAACAGAACATTTCATCTTTTTTCCATTTTTGTGGAATTTGTAAGTTACTTGCTGACAATATTCAACAAAGTGCCCCACCATAGACACTAAGTAATGAAGTGCACAGTGATGTTAAGACCAACAATATACCAGTATCCTTCAGTGCCAAAAATTTCTTCTTTTGCCATTCTCGTACAAATTTTACTGTTAAAGCCTCTGCACTATGACAGTGTTTCATGTAAAAGCCTTTCCTTCCAACAGTTCTACTTTGTCCAACTTCTACCAGATAACAAAGTTTTGGACTCATCCAAACTGAAAGCATTTCAATGCTACTGTTTCATAATAGATTAAATAGTAAGTGGTATATATAAGAATATCATGTACCAATACTATAACCCTTTATCAAAAGATCCTATCATTTTAAGACCCTTCCATAGAGCGAGAAGGAGAGATCTTGAAAAACACTATTGGATCTTTTCTACCATTTCAAAAAACAAACCCCATCCTATTGGCCATTTATTGTTTGTCATCTGAAAATACTGTCACTGTTCATGCGGATAACATTTTGTCATCTAGTTAAGAGATAGACCTACCAAATCAAACACACACTGATGGAATTGAGTGCAAAATACTTGTAAATACATACCAGTACATGTAGGCTGGTAATTAACGCTCAATAACAAAACAGTGCGATAACAAAAGCGAGTACATGTAAATCATATTCACATACCATCCATATACGTAACAATGAAAGCGAGTGATTCAAATTAGCATACCATATTGAGTGAATAAAAAACCATTTTCATACACATACGTTTAAAAGCATGGTTATAAATTCTAAAGGAAAATATAAATAACTTGCTACATGCAATCTATGATAAATACAACAATCATGCATTGCTTACGTTTTAAGACATTATACAGTAAATAAACCTTTCTTTACAAACCTGTTAAAAGTAAGTAATTAGATTTCTGCTAAAATGGGTTTAAGGTTTTAGGATGAAAGTTATAAAAAAAAATCTTAAGCACTTTTTTACAATAAAAATCATACAAAGAAAAAAGACCCACAGATTTATCCCCTAACTGCACAAGTAAGATATGGTACTCCCTTGGAGTACATTTCTCTAAACTAGGCACAAGACTTGTGTACGCAGTTTATGTAAGCAAGCATCTGAAAGCAAGTTTCACTGAACTGCATATTTTTACAATTTGAGTAAATATTTACATAACTTTACGCCAACTCATAACTTCGGGTAAAGCAGGGATCATATGTGTTCATATTTAATCCCCCCAAAAATTTGTTTATATCTGGGCAGTTTAGTGAAAGGTATCCCTGGTAGATAGCAAGTTTGAAAAACAAGAGGTGTGAAAAAAAAGGAAAAAAGTCTTGTTACAATGATGGATTCTACACTGTTGAAAACTTCTTTCCTTTCCTCCAACGTGTTTTTATCTGTCAACCAGGAGATCAAATTTTACACCTTTAAAATTATAAGCCTTTGCAGGTGACAAATTTATTCTGGCTTAAATGATGATGGGATATGTTTTTCAAAGGGTAGAAAACATTATGTGAAAGGGAAAAAGTGCTGCTTACCAGCATTTTCTCCTCTCCCCCGATCTTTTCAAAAGTTTTCTTTGTAAAGGGTCATGAAAACAAGGAATTGATTGTTAAAGGGTCAAATAAGTGTTATCAATTTTCTTGTAGGTGTTAAAGTATTGTGTATAGCAATGGTCTACAATGCTTCTACCGAACTTTAAAACTACAAAAAAACCCTTTACCACATAAACCCGAAATTCAACATGTTTAATGGAAAAAGTCTTTTGAAAAAGTCATTGAGGGGAAAGTATAAAGAACATTTTTTTGCTTCTTCCACAATTTTTTCTACCCTTTGAAGGGATAAATTTTTGTATTTTTTGCAACATATAACTTGTCATCCGCAGAAGCTTTCAAATTTAACAAGTGTACAATTTTGTCATCTGGTGAAGAATTATGAAGTGCAAGATCTAAGCGTCATGCTCAGACTCAGAACAAAAAGTATAGCTTCTCTGTATTTTCATCCAAGAGCTGGAAAAAATTCCTGAACACAAATCATTCCATAGTTGGTCAAAGAAAGCACACCTTTCAAAAGATTTGAGCCATGCTCTGACAAAATGGAGCTTAATGCATCCACGTGATACACAACACCAAGCAAGTCATCACATACTTATTGATCCATACAATCCATTTTATCAAACAACCAACTGATTCATGAGGTAGACTGGTCCTTTGATCAGCAGAAAATTGACCAATACCAAAAGGTTTTGGCCCAGGTCAGCCTGCGTGGACTGCAGGCTGACCTGGGTCATTAAGCCCCCTTATCACAGAGCATGGCTCATCTAGAATAGACAAAGAAATACCAGTAACACAAATCGAAAAATTGAAAAGATATTTAAACAAAACACAAAATGTTCCCATCCAATTTTAGAAAAAAATAAATAAATTCAGAACACTTGAGAAAAAAGAAGCTCAATTGTGACATAAAAATCTATTCAACATTATTAACTCCTTTTTTCAGACAAACAAGAGAGCCATTGGCCCTAAAACGCTCACCTGAGTAAAGTTATCTAGGATTGATAAAGTTGAACACATCCTGGCTGTGATGATGTAGACACATGATTGTTAGTGACCTAATTTATGATCCAACATGACCCAGTTTTAAACTTGTTCATGAAATCATCAAGAATTTGACCAAATTTCATGAGTCTGAAAATGTGGTCTCTAGAGTGCACACAAGGTTTTTCTAAGATTTGTCTAAGTGACTTACTTTTTGACACTTTAAGACCCAAATTCACACATGTCCAGAATATCATCAAGACAAACGTTCTAACCAAGTCTCATGAGTATTGGACTGAAAAAATGGTTTCCAAAGTGCACAAAAGGTTTCATTAGTAGCAGACTGAAAATGTGGCCTCTATTGTGCACACAAGGCAATTGTTGACAAATAAGCGGCGAACACCGCACAATCACAAAAGCTTACCTTGAGCACCTTGTACTCAAGTCAGCTAAGAATTACAAAAAAAAAAAAAAAATGAAAAACATTTGAAATCTAATATATTGCTCATTAGCCATGATGTCACAGTGATGGAAAGTCTTTCTTTGAATTGAAAACACACATACGAAAACATTAAATGCTCTAAATCAAGACCACTAAATGGGCTGAAATTTGATGGTCCAAGTACAGTGGTGGTCTTTAAAAATACAAATGAGGTTCTGTGTATTTAAAGGAAGAAGAAAGATAAAAGAAATTGCTTTTTCACACAAAGTTTTCATGAGTAATCTGCTTGAGAGGCACTAACATGTATCTGTTTGGTAACAGATTTATTTGTAAGTTGTTGAAATTAGTGCACTGACTCTTTACCAAATGACAAAATTTAGGACTTGTCAAATTGAAAGCATCTTCAGATGCTGTTAAGTTGGCACAAATAGCGAAATTTGTCCTTGATAGGGTAGACAACATCATGGGAAAAGAAGAAAATGCTGGTTACCAGCATTATCTCCTTTTCCCACAATGTTTTCAAAAGCTGTTTTCCTCAGAGTCGTTAAAAGTCTGGATTTTGTGGAAAAGCCTAATAGAAAGCACTATCTGGTTTAACTGAAGTTCTAAAAAAGATTGACAAAATCAACTGACAGAAACTTAATGTCCGTTATTGAGAATAGAACTTATTTCCTTCTGTCCAACATTTCCACATAAGTGTCTGTATGTTATCTATCATCCAGTTCATTCAAGTAAAGTTTTCATCTCATTCATTGAGTCAACAATGGCATCTGACATTTTCTGCACAGAGGTTACAGAGGAATTCTTGTTTGTTGACACATGGAATACAACTGAAACAAGAAAAATCTATATTGTAGAGAAATTTCTAAACAAGAGGGCCATGATGGCCCTGTATCGCTCCATTGGCTAATAAGTAAAATCCCTACATGCCAAACATTACAATACTTGGCCAATTGGTTTTTAACATAAGACCCTTGAGGCAGGACTAAAATTGGTAGCCCTAGTTCTTATGGTTAGTAACAAGAAGATTTCTAAAGATTTTACTATATAAGCCCATGTAAAACTTCTAACCCCTGGGGTGGGATCAAATTCAACCCTAGGGCTATAATTTGGGCACTCTTGGTAGAGGCCCACTAGATAAAGCCACATGCAAAATTTGGTAGCCCTAGGCTTTATGACTAAGTACAGGGAGATTTTTAAAGTTTTCTCTACATAAGCCTATATAAAACTTGTGACCCTGGGGTGGGACCAATTTTGACCCAAGGGCTGTAATTTGGGCACTCTTGGTAGAGGCCAACTAGATAAAGCCACATGCAAAATTTTGTAGCCCTAGGCCTTATGGCTACGTACAGGGAGATTTCTAAAGTTTTCTCTATATAAACCCATGTAAAACTTGTGACCCCCGGTGTGGGGTCAAATTTGAACCCCGGGCTATAAATTGGGCACTCTTGGTAGAGGCCTACTAGATAAAGCCACATGCAAAATTTGGTAACCCTAGGCCTTATGGCTAGGTACAGGAAGATTTCTAAAGTTTTCTCTATCTAAGCCCATGTAAAACTTGTGACCCCCGGGGCGGGGTCAAATTTGACCCCAGGGCTATAATTTGAAGAGACTTGATAGAGGTCTACTAGATAAAGCTACATGCCAAATTTGGTAGCCCTAGGCCTTATGGTTTCAGACAAGAAGATTTTCAAAGATTTCCAATATTTTTAAGTTTTGTTGCCATGGCAACCAGAGTTTTTGAAGGAATCAAATTCTTTCAAGAAATTCTAAAGAGGACCATGGCAGGATCATTTCTTTGAAGTTTCATCAAAATTGGATGGGTAGTTTCAGAGAAGAAGATGTTTAAAATAAAAGGTAATGCACGGACGGACGCACAGACGCACAATGGACACCGGGCCATGACATAAGCCTGCTGGCCTTTCGCCAGTGGAGCTAAAAATATATGGCTAAGGTGATACGATAAAAACAAACCATTATAAATTTCCTTAACTATCTCTAATAAAAACATTATAAGAAAATGACATGCTGCATGGAAATGTGACAAGTAGAGAAGTTTGTTGAAAAGACTTATCTCACTGCAAATTCATTTCACCCAAAAGATGATTATAATACGACCATTATTGCTTCTAAAACAACACCCAAAACTAGAAAAGTGACAGTATGATACAGATTGATTGATTGTATTGGAGTTTTAACAACTATGGTCAGTGCACCTACCCATGTGTTTCCTGACTTTCTCACACCAGTACTGACACAACTTTCTTTCCAAGTCACTGACTACTTTTCTCACATGCATCAGAGGTGAGACGTGAAACACTGCCAGAAAGAAAGTTTGCCTCAACACGGTATCAAACTCACAACCACCAAGAGTTGGATACACCAACCACTGAGCTACCCGGCCGGGCTGTATGATACAGATGCCCTCTTCCAAACAAAAGATTTGACATAGTAACTGGTGGATTTAACCCTAAACTGACCTTGACCTATATTTTATGATTATATACTTATGTGTGAAAAATGGATCAAATACATAATAATATCTTTTGAAAATATAACAGATGGAAACTAGCAATCTGAAAAAAAATGAAGATGAAAATTGGTCATGGCTTCCATAAAGATTTGTGGATTTTATCCAATATCAAACTTCACCTTTAATTTATAGTTATATAACTTTATATAAAACTCAATCTAACAGAATAATGACTGGAAACTATTTTACATATACATGTCTCCTACATAAAGTAAGGGTACGAGTGATACTATATGCCCCCACTGAAAATGTCAGCAAAAATATGACATTTCAAACCAAATTGGTATATCATACCAAGATCCTCTCCAACAATAATATATGAGACTCCATAACCATCCAGGTTAACTGCAGCAAAACCTCCACCCAGACATGAGGACTCCAATTCCCACAAATCTGTAAACTTGGTTGGTGTTTGTGATGTACTCAGAGTATCAGGCATCAGCACATTCTACAGAGAGAAAGTACGAAGACTATTAAACCACAAACCCATTACATTACAGCCTAACTTTTGACATTGCAAAAACCAAGCACGAGTAACACAAAGAAAAAATATTTGGACGAAAGAATATTAACTTTTCTTGAATAGCAAGGAAAAAGGTTCAGGGAAATACAGAAGTTGCTTGTTAAAAACCAGCATATCCCCTTTTTTCAACATTTTTAAATGGTGCAGTCAGTAGGAGAGTAAAAGTATATGAGCCATAATCTGGCAAATGGGGGCTTAATGCATCTCTGTGATGCATAATACCAAGTTAGTCAATGCATAATTATGTATCCATAAAATCCATTTTGTCTACCAACAGGCTGAAGCCAGGGGTAGAATGGTCCTAGGACCTGCAGAAAATTGACCAATATCAAAAAATTTCGACCCATGTCAGCCTGCACGGACTGCGCAGGCTGACATGGGTCGATAATTTTTGCAGATGCATTTAGCCCCCTTTTCACAGAGCATGGCTCAAATCTAAGCAGAGATGGAATGAAGCACTAGATACATTAAATGGATATTTTTGTGCTGCTTTAGCTTCAGCTAGAAGATCCGTTAAAATATCAGACAGTTTAACCCTTTACCACACAATGACGACTTTTAACACCCCTGATAGAGAAGGCTTTTGAAAACATTGTGGGAAAAGGAGAAAATGCTGGTTACCAGCATTTTCTCCTTTTCTCACCATGTTTTCTACCCCATCAATGAAAAATCATTCCATATGAGCCACATTGAAACTGTCATCTGCAAATGCTTTCAATTCGGACAAGTCTAAAATTTGTCGTGTGGTAAAGGGTTAAGACAAAAATCAGACTCAACATCTGGTAAAAAACTGTGTGAAGATCTACACTATCCTCAAAACCAAGTAAAAGGTATGCTAACAGATTTTAGGGTACACAGTGATTAGTTTTGAATGCTTGAAATATGGGTAAAAAATAAAGGATAAAATCTTGAAAACTTTCTGCCTTGAAGTACATGATTCCTTTATTTCTTTGCATACAACAAATCACATGTAAATGAAAAAATGTGATTTGTCATTGAAAGGACAAAAAACATTGTTGGAAAAGGAGAAAATTCTGAATAGTGACATTTTCTCTTTTCCCACAATGTTTTCTAGTCTTATGTCTTTGGTCTTTGAAAGGTGAGATTGTGTGGTAAAGGGTTATTTTTTTCTTTTTTTGACATAGCCTAAACTGGTTCTGTTCTGATTCTATTTTATATAGAGCTGGTTATTTAAAACTGGGGATGAATCAGTAGAGTAAGAAAAGCACAATACTTACTTCATTCTTGAACAAGGCTGGTAGTTCCATACCCATCTCTCGAGACACATAATACAGAGCACACATATGTCTGTCCCACCCCTCACCGACAACAGCTTCATTCTTCAGCTTTGTTTGAGCAATGATAGCACGCTTTAGTAACAGGATTTTCTGGTCCTTGGTCGCTTGAACTCTGTTCATTGCTTTACACCAGGAAACTGAGGCTTCTGTCACAGGACGTATAGTCTCTGTTCTTGCATTGAAAAACATTCTGGAAGTGTAATAAATACTTAATATAGTTTTGGTGCTTTAAATACAACGGCACATCGTACTTCAGTGACTTAAAGATTAAGGATCATCTCCATGATGCATTATACAAGCAAGTCATCACATAATTATGGATCCATACAATCCATTTTGTCTAACAATCAACTGAATTGAGAGGTAGAGTTGTCCTTTCACATGCAGAAAATTTACACATAGCAATAACTTGCGACTCATGTCAGCCTGCACAGATTGCTCAGGCTGACATGGGTCAATACATTTTGCAGCTGAGTTAATATTCGCCCTTTACTAAACCATAAAATGTTAGACTGAAAGCAATTACAGATGAAAATTTAAATGTGGGTCAAAATAAGGGACTTGTCTTTGAACAGGTAGTAAAGGTACTTTGAATGGATAGTAAATATTGTGGGAAAGAGGCAATGCAGGATACCAGCATTTTCTACTTTTACCCCAATGTTTTTAAAAGTTTTAGTTTTTAAGATCTTGAAACACAAGCTTCTACAGTGACAGGAAGATCTTACTAAAACTTGTCGTGGGACAAATATATAATACATTTAGACAAAGTCTGACCAAGTTTCATCATGATTAATTCAAAATTTTCTTCAAACATGGCAATATGGTTTTCCACATATATTACCCTGTGAGTTATTTCTGTTTGTCAGGATGGCCCAGAGCAAACTTATACTTCGTTAGATATTATGAAGACAAAATGTTCTGATCAAGTTTCATTGCAACTGGATCAAAAAGAAATGTGTCAGTAAGACATAAATGCTTCATCCTGCAAAAACATCAAGTTGGTGGTGAAAAAGAAGTTTGAAAATGCCTGTACCACACATAATTATATGTGGATTTTAAACTTTAATCAAACTTGACATATATTTTGTAATTTGTATCTTTCTGTAAAATATGAAACCAATACCCTAATCTTTTCAAAAGGTAGCAAAATGGACACCAGCATTTTGCAAAAAGATAATGTTGAAAAAAGGTCACTGCTCCTCCAGTATTTGGTGGCTTTTATTTCAATTGATGAATGTATACATATTCAATTAACTTCAAATAATTACATTCTTTTAAAACAATAAAATACCTTGTGGATGCAGATTCATATGTCCTTACACATTTCCCAGTCATTCTGTAATATGCCAATTGGATAGCCATCTGAAATAAACATGGTACACATGTTGAACAATTTTTAATAGGAAAAAACATTCTAAATATTCACCCATACTTTCTGTGGTGAACCAGTTCACTTTAATTTTTATGGTTTCAAAAATACGTTCCTGCAATTACACAATTTGCTTCATTTCTGTTTCATTGAAAAAATATGTAAACATGAATGACAATTAAGAAAATTACTGATTAAAGTAAATGTATTCTATCAAAAATATAGAAATGGTTTGACAGAGACATATATGGAGCTTTTTCAATTCTAGATTTTTAAGAAGCAAGAGTCTATCTTACATATTCTATCCAACAAGGAGTTGAGCAAATCAGGACAAAGCTTTCTCTATTTGATGTGAAAATGAATGTCATTAAAATCAACTTCACTGCAAATATGGACCAGAAGAGAGCAGGATAGTGGGTCACCATCCAATGACTTTTCTGTATTTCTTTTTAAATTCCTGCTTTCAAGCTTTTGAAAATGGATGGAAACTTAGAGATTATTTAAGATTTATCACACTATGCAAGTCAACAATTTTCTGAAAAATTTGTGAACAACTTTCTAACTGTCTGAGCCATAACTAGCATTACTGGAAAATCAAGATTTATCAGAAGATTCATTGGATATTGTAGCCATCAGATTTACCATTCTTAGATCTTCCTCTTCAGTCAGGATTGAAATAAATACTAAGATGGAACAATACTGTACACAGAGTACACTGACAGGGTATCTTATAGTCAGAGATATAATTTCAAGGCTGCTGTAGCCTGAACATCTTGGATATAAGTAAGACACTGTAGATCCAGTGCCTGGGCCCATATTAACCAACCGTTCTCAGTCTAATTCTCCAGAAATGTCTGAATTTGAAAGTAACACAACTTCTGATTGGCTAAACCAAATGGTTTTGCCAATCAGAAGTCGTGTAACTTTCTAAATCTAGAGTAAGAATAAGAATGTTCTTAAGAATGGTTCGTGAATACGGACCCTGATTACATTTCTGTGTTGTCTACACTTAATACACACTGTCCCTAAGAATCTTTTAACCCTTACCAGACTGCAAAATATTAAACTTGCAAATATTTAAAGCATTTGCAGATAAACCGAATGTGGCCAAAATGATGGATTTGTCTTAGAAATGGTGTGAGACATTGCTGGTAGTCAGTAGTTTCTCCTTTTCTCACAATAATTTCAATATTCTTTTTCCTCAGAGTATTAAAATTACAGGATTGTCTAGTATAGACTTAATCCTTTATCAATCAATCACATGTTTTAATGACTGAAAACAAACATTTTTGTCAAAATTATGCAAAATGAAGAACAAATACTGGAATCCAACATTCTCTTCTTTTCCAACAGTTTTTTCTACCCCCTGGAAGACAAATCCCATCATTGAAACCTCATTTAATTTGCCTTTTTCAAGTGCTTTAAAATCGGGCAAGTCTCATATTTTTTGTTATCTGGTAAAGAGTTTATTTGTCCTCCATCCTCAGCATTATAAAGTTTAACTCTTTACCAAACGACAAAATGTTAGACTTGTACTAAATGAAAGCATTAACTGTTGCAGACGACAACTTTATTGAGGCTCAAGGTTACCAGAATTTTCTCCTTTTCCTGTAATGTTTTCAAAAGTATTCTTTCTCAGGGTCAATAAAACTCTGGATTGTTTGGGAAAGGTTTACAACAATGCTTTACCTGCAAGTATCCATCAGGGCTCAATCTTTTCTTCTTCATAAAACCTTTGCCATAGTCTGTGGTAAAGATTCTCAAGTCAAAACTGTTAGCCTGTAAAATAGAATGATTTGAAAATTACATGTAGAAGTTTGTGTAAAGCCTAGATTTAACTATAAAGATGATATTGAAAAGAATATGTCAAAGGTTTATACTATTTCATTGAATATCATTTACAAGGGGAAAAAAGTAGATTTTTTTTTAACTCTTTACCACACGACAAAATTTTAGAACAGTCAAATTTGAAAGCATTTATAGACGACAAATAATATGGAATATGTCTCTGAAAGGGTAGAAAACTATGGGAAAAGGAGAAAATGCTGGTTACCAGCATTTTCTCCTTTTCCCGTGATGTTTTCAAACTTTTTTTTTTTTTTTTCCAGGGTCATTAAAACTCGGGATTGCATGGTAAGGGGTTAAATTGTTGTCTTTATTTGAAAAATAATCCAATTGTACACAACTTTCCTCCATAATGGACTCCGTTAAAACTGCATCTTATCACAATGAATTGGCTAATGTATTGATTCTTACACAACTAAATAACTAGAACTTCACAAAATACTCACCAATTTCTTGAAGTGTTCCAGAGATTCACTAATTTCATTTTCAAAATCATTCAGTTCCCATTGCAGCCTGTAAATACAACATAAATACTTGTCAGAGCAAGAAAGAAGATATGACTGGTTCGAAAAACAGCAAAATGTTTGTGACCTTTTCTGCTGAGTCAAATCAATTTTGACCTTTGAATTAGCAAAAGCCATCAAATAAAAAAAGTAGTTTTGCAAGGTATCTATCCTTAGAGAGCCAAATAAACTAAATCTTCAAACTTCAAAAGCACTCAAATAACTTCCAGATCAAGGTTGTGCTACACTGGCTGCAAAGGCGCTTTGAGCAATAACATATTCTTGTTGAATAAATTCATAATTCTTAACATGATAAAAGGTTCAAAACCTACAGACAGCCATTTCTTCAGACAGGGATAATGTAACACAAAAATACAAAAAGTAATTAAATTGTAAAATACCCACAAAAGCATTTGTAATCAACAGACAATTTTTGAAGCTGTCCTGTGCAAATACCTGTTGTCTTTATAAGTTATTCTCAGAACATACATCTTATAAACCAAGAAAAAATTGCCAGATACTTACTTCTGGGGTGGTTTCACCTTTTGTATCTGGGACTCTGTGACTTTGGGCAAATGACCTTCCTGATCATATGCACCCTTCTCCATAGAAAGACAGTACTCCCAAATACGTCCTGGTAACTGTAGAAATAAACATAATCAATCTTACTGAAAAAGTTACAATTTATTGATATCTACAAAAATACAAATCGTCAAAAAGTCACATTGATCTCCACTGCATGTAAGATGCATAGATTTATTAGGTCAAATGTCAACATGAATTTATGAATTTGTTTTTCCATATACAACTGTTCAGCATTAACTCTCAGAAATCAGACCTTTAAGGTCAAATTTTTCCAGAAAACATCAGTACCAGCCAATGCTTTAAATTAAATGAGATACATGTATTCAAATTATTGCATGGTCAAATAATCACCATTTCATTTTCTATTTTATATTTCAAATTTTCCATCTATAAATAGGCTGCAACACGCGAATAGGGGCATTCGGACATTTGCGTAAAGTGTCGTCTCGGATCAGCCTGCGCAGTCCGCGTAGGCTAATCCGAGTCGGCACTTTACAACTACATTAGATTTTGTGCTATAGTAGACTCGTGCAAAACAGAAAATTACATTAAAAGCGGAAGGTGTCGTTTTGGATTAGCCTGTGTGGACTGCGCAGGCTGATCCGAGACGACACTTTACGCAAATGTCCGAATGCCCCTTTTCACATGTTGCAAGCCAAATGATAACTGCCTATATGTAAGAGTAATGTGAAATTAGTTCACTCTTTACCAAATGATTAAATTTTTGACTAGACCAAATTGAGAGCATTTGCAAACGACAAACTACATGTGGCTCAAATGAAGAGATTCCTCTTCTGAGAAGCAGAAAACATTTTAAGAAAAGGAGAAAATGCTAGTTACTGGCATTTTCTCCTTTTCTCCAAACAGTGTTTTCAAAAGTTTACTTCCTCAGGTCATTTAAACACGGGATTGTTAGGTAAAGGGTTAAAAACTTACTGTTGCATCCCCTGAAGCATGTTCAGCATTTACACACATGACTCCATTAGGATAGATCACATACTGCAGTGCCTTGTCAAAGTATCTGATAAATACAAAGGTTTCCAAACAGGATTCAATTTGCATGATACTACCTACAAAGAACTTTTTTCTTATCTTGCAGCAGACCTCCTTTGTGGCAACCTCTTGTTTGTAACAAGACACTTCTTCTTCTGCCACTGTCTTCACATGTTTTCTTGTATATGTATGACTTTAACCCTTTACCTCACAATCCTGAGTTTTCACAACTCTTAAGAATAAAACTTTTGAAAACATTGTAAGAAGAGGGCATAGCATTTGTTCCTTTTTCCAGAATATTTTCTACCCTTTTGAAAAATGATACCATTACCTAACTCACGTAAGTTTGATTTGTTTGTCTGCAAATGCTCTAAATTTTTGCAAGTATAACATTATGTTGTTTGGTAAAGAATTAATTCATGTTGATAAGGCAAATTTTTGAAAGTATCCTTTAAAAACACCTGCTGTAAATTTTGTTCACAGAACTTCAGGTATCTGCACATCCCTCCCATTTTTCGTGACTTGTTCTAGTACAAAGTATATTCTCAAGTAGCCTGTATGGTAATGCGTATATCATTTATCATACAATCCCAAGTTTTAACAGCACTAATCAAGATGGCTTTTTGAAAACATTTTGGGAAAAAGAGAAAATGCTGGTAGCCAGTAGTGTCTCCTTTTCCCACAGTGTTTCAAAGACAAATCCCATCATGCATGCCACATCTAATTTGTCCTCCGCAAAGGTTTTGAATCTGGATAAGTTCCACATTTTTATTATCTGGTAAAGAGTTAAGAAACTGTTATTTTTAAAAAATAAACAGATAGACATAATGTACCTGTTCGTTCCAGTTCCAGTCATTGTAAAGGTGGCCTCCTCATCCCTACTCTGTAACATACATGGAAGTAAATTAATTATTCTACATGTTCTCATATAGAATGTATATGTAGTTTTGTTTGGTGTTAGTGTTACTTTCAACAGTCTTTCAATGTTGTCATGACAGACAGTGTGCTCTAACTATGTATTCCTATGGTTCAAGAGCTTTGCAAACCACACTTTCTTGGTGCTTTCTCACATAAACAATATGGAAATATGTTAAGCATTGTTAGAGCAATGAATCACATTTGAATGACTTTTATTTATCCTCTAAAGAATTTTGGAACAGCAAAGCAGGGGTTCAAACACTCAATACCTAGATTATACCTTTACAAATAAATCTGAGTTTTAAAACCACTGAGAAAGAAAACTTTTTAAAACATTATGATAAATGCTGAGCATTTTATTTTCCCAAAATAATTTCTACCCTTTCACAGACAACTTCTTCAACTTGAGGTATATTTGGTTTGTGGTCTGCAAATACTTTTAATTTGGAGGGTCTAAAATTTGTCAACTGATAAAAAGTGAATAGCTCTGTATTTAACCAGTGAGCTACAATGGCTTATGGTAATTTTTTTTCTAAAAAAGACACCTCAAGCAGTTTATGGAATTTTAAAACTTGTTTATTCTTTATACTTTATCTTCAATTCTCTATTTCATACCAAGGTGTTTTCAGAGTAATCTGATGCAACTTAACTCTTTACCAGACAATAAAATTTTACACTTGTCTAAATTCAAAGTATATGATAATGACAAATCAAAGGTGCCTCATATGTTGGTACTTGCATTTCATACAGTAGAAAACGATGTGGGAAAAGGAGAAATGCTAGTGACAAGCATTTTCTCCTTTTACTACAGTGTTTTAGAAAGCTCCCTTTTTTCAGGGTGAATAAATTCAGGATTGTGTGGTAAAGGGTTAGTTCTTTACCACTTGAACATATTTTACATGTCTATATATTGAAAGACTTTGTAGATGGCAAGTTCTATTTGGCCCAGATGAGGCAATTTGTCTTTTAACCCTTTAACACAAAATCCCAAGTTTTAACGACCTTGATGAAGAAGGCTTTGGAAAACAATGTAGGAAAAGGAGAAAATGCTGGTAACCAGCATTTTCTCCTTTTCCCACAATGTTTTCTACCCTATAAAAGACAGAAATCATCAATTGAGCAACACATAATTTGTTGTCTGCAAATGCTTTGAATTTGGACGAGTCAAAAATTTTGTTGTGTGGCAATGAGTTAAGGGACAGAAAACACTGTGGGAAGGGGAGAATATGCTGGTCATTAGTATTTCTCCTTTTTCAAATATTTTTTTAAAAGCCTTCTTCCCCAGAGTTGAAGAAAAATAGGATTATTTGATAAAGAGTAAAATACAATCAGTGGCCCAAGACATGTTGAGTTAAAAAGATTATCATGTTTACCTTTGGTGTATCCTCTTCAAGAACAAAGAATGCTATGCTACTGTCTATCCAGTGGATACTCTCTTTATTTGTTTCTGTGGCAACAATCCTCTCTCTCATCTAAATGAAAATCATGCATACATAACTTAAGCAGCAACCATAAAGCACCTCTGCTGATTAATATACAAACTCACTTTTCAAATCCCAGCAACTTGAAACATTGTGGGAAAATGAGCATGTGCTTCATACATGGAATTCAATATATGCACTTTCCATTCCAACAAACGTTTCTCCTTTGAGTCGCGTGTACCCGTCAGGGTAACTCATTGGTTAGCATATCTGACTTGTGACTGGTGGCTCTGAGTTCTATAGTCAGTTGAAGCAAACTTTCCTTCCAGAGATTTTTCGCTTCTCACCTCTGATGCATGTGATAAAGTAGTCAGTGGCTTGGAAAGAAAGTTGTGTCAGTACTAGTGTGAGAAAGCCAGTAAACACATGCCATGACATGACCTTAGCTGTTAAACGGCATTTAACTGCAATACAAAATTGAGTCACATATACTTTCTTCAATGGTCTAAAATTAGCCTGTATTATGTATAGTAATTGGTTAGGGATTAATGTAAAAATAAAAACCATGATGTTTTCGTTCACTCTTCACCAGACAACAAAATTGTAGACTTGTCCAAATTGAAAGCATTTGCAGACGCCTTATTGAACATGGTTTAACTCTTTATCACACAATCCCGAGTTTTAACGACCTTGAAGAAAAAGCCTTTTGAAAACATTGTGGAAAAAGGAGAAAAATGCTGGTAACCAGTATTTTCTCCGTTTCCCACAATGTTTTCTACCCTTCCCAAAACAAATTTCATTTTTTGAGCCACGGTTATTTTGTCGTCTGCAAATGCTTTGAATTTGGACCAGTCTTAAATTTTGTCATTTGGTAAAGAGTTAAATGATGGGATTTGTCTTTGAAAGGGTAGAAAACACTGTGGAAAAAGAAGAAAATGCCGGTTACCTGCATTTTCTCCTTTTCCTGTATTGTTCTAAAATGCCCTCTATTTCATTGGTTATTAAACTGAAATAAATGGCAAAGGGTAAATAGTAAGTGCTGTTTCCGAATTCCTTACCTTTGTCCAATAGTCCCTGTGTTGAGTTGTGAAGACCCCAACTGGACAGAAGTCTTTCGAGTCTGTAGTAAAACAAATCATGAAGTATATTTTTTTACTAAATGCATTACCTACAGACACTTGATTCTTGGCAAATTTTGCAGTACATAATCTAACATATAAGCCTTACATATGAGTGGTATATGCGGTCATGAGGTAGAACATGCCTTGCAAACCATAAAGTCCTAAGCTTGATACCTGGGAGTTGGTGTCAATTTTTGGACAGTTCATAGGTCCACACATTTGGCATGAGTACTGGTGTGGTTGCCAGGAAGCAGAATCAAGAGAGATTGGTATCATTTGCAAGAACATGTTTCTCAATCCATGCAAAATAAATATATTTAAATTGAATAACCCTTATACATTAGGTCATAGAGGGAGACGTTTCACTTGATACAAGTGCTCATGAGATTATTCTCTTGTTCTATGCTTCCATTACAGACACGAAAAAACACTCGATTGAATCCTTATCTCCTCTTTTACTAATGCAGAATCCTTCTAAAAACATTGTAGGAAAAGGAGAAAATACTGGTGACCAGGATTTTCTCCTTTTTCCACAATGTTTACCATGCTTTCAAAGACTAACTCCATCATTTGAGGTAGTGTTCATTTGTAACCAGGAAAACTTTGAATTCAGAAAAATCCAAAATTTTGTTGTCTGATTTCAGGGTTCAGTCATTACCTTGAGCGGGTTCAACCTTTGGAACCACCCAAATCATGGCGCAACTACTGTTTTTCAGGAGGCAACCACTGAGAGATAATTGTACAACCATTTACCACACCATTCCGGGTAACAATGACCTTGACAAACATTCCCCAAACATTTTTCAATTTTTTAACAATATTCATTTTGTTGTCTACAAATGCTTTCAATTTGGACCAGTATAAAATTTTGCCATTTGTTATGGAGTTAAGTTGCAAGAACCTGTTTCATAGTTGATCTTGACTTAGCAGGTTTAACTCTTTACCAGACAGTAAAATTTTGGACTTGTAAAACTTGAAAGCTCTTGAAGACAAATCAACTGTGTCAAATATGATGAAATCTGTCTTTGAAAGTGTAGAAAACACTTTTTACCAGCATTTACTCCTTTTCTACCATGTTTTCAAAAGCCTTTTTCATCAAGTTTGTTGAAACTCAGGATTGTTGGGGAGACAGTGAATAATATATTGAAACTTTTGCACCAAAAACACCTACCATCAGCCATTTCACAAATCTGCAGCAAGAGGGCATTTAGTTCAGACATGGTCACCTGTACTTCTTTCCCATCACTGTCGATTTTAAATACATCCAGTTTGAAATAAACACCCTTTCTGTATACCACCACATGCTTTTGGTTGTCATAGGTAATGATCTCATCACGACCAAGACGAGGTACTCGGACAGTACAGTTCATGTGCCTAAATACACAAATAAATGATGATTTTTATCTACACATTATAATACAATGTCTTAATGGAGTCAAACTAGAATAAGCCATTGGATCAAAATATTTCTGAAAGGGTACAAACCATTACAGGACAGAAGAAAAAAAACAAGAGGGCCATGATGGCCCTGTATCGCTCCACTGGCTAATACGTAAAATCCCTACATGCCAAACATTACAATACTTGGCCAATTGGTTTTGAACATAAGACCCCTGAGACAGGACTAAAATTGGTAGCCCAAGTTCTTATGGTAAGTAACAAGTAAAATTTCTAAAGACTTCACTACATAAGCCCATGTAAAACTTCTGACCCCTGGGGTGGGGTCAAATTTGACCCTAGGGCTATCATTTGGGTAGTCTTGGTATAGGCCTACTAGATAAAGCCACATGCAAAATTTGGTAACCCTAGGCCTTATGACTGAGTACAGGGAGATTTCTAAAGTTTTGTCTATATAAGCCCATATAAAAATTGTGACCCCTGAGGCGGGGCCAATTTTGACCCCAGGGCTATAAGTTGGGCACTCTTGGTAGAGGCCAACTAGATAAAGCCACATGCAAAATTTGGTAGCACTAGGCCTTATGGCTAGGTGCAGGGAGATTTCTAGTTTTCTCTATATAAGCCTATGTAAAACTTGTGACCCCCCCCCCCCAGGGTGGGGTCAAATTTGACCCAGGGGCTATAAGTTGGGCACTCTTGGTAGAGGCCCACTAGATAAAGCCACATGCAAAATTTGGTAACCCTAGGCCTCATGGCTAGGTACAGGAAGATTTCTAAAGTTTTCTCTATCTAAGCCTATGTAAAACTTGTGACCCCCAGGGCGGGGTCAAATTTGACCCCAGGGCTATAATTTGAAGAAACTTGATAGAGGTCTACTAGAGCCTTATGGTTTCAGACAAGAAGATTTTCAAAGATTTCCAATATTTTTAAGTTTTGTTGCCATGGCAACCAGAGTTTTTGAAGGAATTAAATTCTTTCAAGAAATTCTGAAGAGGACCATGGCAGGATCATTTCTGTGAAGTTTCATCAAAATTGGCTGGGTAGTTTCAGAGAAGAAGATGTTTAAAATAAAAGTTAACGCATGGATGGACGGATGCACGGATGCACGACAGACAACGGGCCATGACATAAGCCCTCTGGCCTTCGGCCAGTGGAGCTAAAAAGTGGTTACCAGCAATTTCTCCTTTTTCAGAAATCTTTTAAAAATCTTTCTTTTTTGGGTTTGTTTAAACCTGGGTTTATTTGGTAAAGGCTTAAAAGAATAGTGAGTATCATTTCTAAATAATTTGCTACAACTGAATAATGATCTAAGAAAATTCCTCTTTTCTACCTTTCATATACAATTGAGGTACTGATACCACAACTAGAAAAAACAAGAGGGCCATGATGGCCCTGTATCGCTCCACTGGCTTTTTAACCCTTTACCACGCAAATCGAAGTGTTAATGACCCTGAAAAAGAAGGCTTTCAAAAACATCGTGAGAAGAGGACAACATGTTGTCAGCCAGTATTTTCCCCTTTTCCCACAAGGTTTCCTAACCTATCAAAGACAGAAATAGTCATTTAAGCTACATTCAATTTGTCTTTTTGCAATGGCTTTAAACTTGGTACTGTAAAAAATCAAAGCGTTGAGAACGCTGATGTGGCATTTGTCAAGGAAGCAACTGTGTAGAATTAATAATTTGAAAACAGGAGGGCCATGATGGCCCTGGATCGCTCACCTGAGTCAATAGGCGAAATTCACTCCACGTGCGTAATTCAATTTCTGACCAATTGTCTGGTCAATTGAGCTTAAAATGTGGCCTCTGGAGCGTCCACAAGGAATTTCCTGAAGTTGACCTAGTGACCTAATTTATCACCCGATGTGACCCAATTCAGAACTCGTCAAAACATTTATCAAGAGAAACATTCTGAACAGTTTTCAAGTTAATTCAGTAATAAATGTGGCCTCTAGAGTGCCCACAAGGTATTTCTTAAATTTGACCAAGTGACCTAGTTCATGATCCCAGGTGACCCAATTCCAAACTCACCCAATATTTCATCAAGACAAACATTCTGACCAATTTTCAAGTCAATTGAGCAAAAAATATGGCCTCTAGAGTGCCCACAAAGTATTAGTTTAATTTAACCTTGAGACCTAGTTTATGACCCCAGGTGACCCAATTTTGAACTAACTGAACACGTTGTGCTCAGGTGGGCTAACAAACTTAGAACAGGTTCACTACATACCAAATAACAAAGCTCTATGCTTTCCAGTTTTAGAAAAGAAGAATTTTAAAGTTTTCCTTCTTTGTTCCTTTGTTCGAACTTGTGACCCCCGGGGCAGGGCCAGTTTTGACTAGGGGTGTAACGATACATCGGACTATCAATGGATCGCGATGGTGAGCGTGTCGATGCTACTGCATCGATTGTTATGTTGAAAATCGATAACTATCGCCGATAGTTACCTCAAATATCGATAGTTTCGATAGTTTCACTGACAAGAAAGAGAGAGAAAATACTGCAATTCGCTAATGTATTCGGACGCCCTAAAAGTTCGGACACGTTTAATTATTTACAAATATAATTTATTTTTTAATTCTTTCTCTAAACACTTCCAAAAGCAAGTTTTCCTAAATATTCGGACATTCCATAAAGTTAATTTCCCAAAATATTTGACGGGTAATTTTTTGGAATATGTTTTCAATAATGATCGGCTGCATAATATTCATTTCTGCATAGCAATGTTCATCGTTACGAAAACGAATCCTTCGAGAGCTGATTAACTCAGCGGTAATTTTAAGTCCTGAAATTAGACCAAAATAATTGCAACACTAAGGGTGTTTTTGTTAAAAACTTCTCACCAAAGCGAAAAGTGTGGATTTGGATCAAAGATCAGACCAAACAGTCTGCCTACAGTCTAATCTTAATCTACACAGGCTGCCAAAACCATAACCATGCGTGTTGTCCCTCCATAAGCAATAAATAAATCTACTATGAAAAATGAATACTAAACCTCGTTCTTTCTTTTCTTTATTTATCAGTAATCCATTTCGAATGCATTCCTTTATTTCGGCTGCAAGGAATTAGATTAATTTTTAGAAAACAGCCGCACTTTTTTATGCTGACTACACAAAACATGACACGACTGGCGTGTTCTTGAAACAGCTATATTACTAAATGCAAAAAGGCTTTATCAGCTGGTGTACATGTAAATCGTGCATGAAATAGGCTTATTGCATGGTCACTTTGAATTGATTGGAGGTCGACCTGCAGCCAGATATAAGTTTCTTCGAGCAGACCAGTTTAAGTGTGTAAATTAAACAGGTGCGTTACAACTCAGTCGCTTCGAATGATTTGCGTGTTAAGTCATACCCCTTATCCAAATTTTACTGCAAACATTTGTGTACCCACGACAGGCCGACAGGCATCTTGTAGATAGGTGGCTTTTAATATAGATCTACATCATGGTCGTTCTGATTTACTCTGCTGATGGCAAGATGGCGATTTTCAAAGTTGGCGGATGGTGTAGATAGACATCAGACTAAACAGAACACGCTGTCTGATCTTGGATCTATACCATCCACTTCTGTACTATGATTTAACTCGTATTAGAAAGCTACTCCTTTCTCGGGCTAAAAAAGGCAAGATATTGTTAAACAGTGTTCCCACTCGCGCAAATTATTGCGTAAATCACGTTATAGAATTGAAATTCACGTAACAAATTCTGGTTACACCCGAGACTTCGCGTAAGAAAATGCATGGACAAAAAAGGCCATTATACGCTTTTCTTGTGAAAAATGACAGTTTTTGAAGTTACTTGTTACCCTCATTGACAATCTTTTTGTCAAATCATGTGGAAATACCTAGCCAGAAATTAACAGACATGAAAAACTGATCGGAGTAAAAAAACACGGAAACCCATGACACAACAAAATGTCTCTTTGACATTGTCCGATCAGAGTCACTTCAGATCGTCTTTTCAGCTTTTTAATGACTATAAGCAGTAAATTTATACAAATATCTTAAAATAACACACTTTTTGGATACACATACAACAAGGTAAAACCTATTATTTCGGCCACCCCCTTTTTTTTCAGAATGATAATTTCCTAAAGATTTGGAGACTAAACAAAAATAATTATTTTTTCTGTCTGAATATATTGGCCAATTATGGGTAACATTAGATAAATTCTATCAACTCAAAAAAACCTTAAGGGCTCACATTTAAAAGGTGATTTCTTTAAAAGTTAAAAGTTGCTTTATAATTACTTTTTATTTGGTGTGTTTATGAACCACCAGCATTTGTCAGCATTTTGTGCTTTGCATGCTGTTGTATATCAATCAGACTTAAAAGTTGACTTCTTCAAAAGTTCAGAGTAATTAGGTATGTTAAATTGTTTGTGAGCCATCTGCATTTAGAAAAAATTGTCATTGAAATTTATTGAGCATCTTGCATTTAACTCTATTTTCCCCTTTATTTGCTATTCAAAACTATACTCAAGTAGAATTTAAACTACTCGGAGAAAGTATTAGTCTAAAACATGGTTTCAAGATGTAATTTGGTGAAATTCATCTCTTGCAATTCATCCAATAGTATTGCAATAGTAACAGGCAATATCAATACTATTGCAATAGTATTTTTTCCAATGTCAATACTATCGCAATAGTAGATTTTGGCCTCAGTAGTCAACCCTAGTTTTGACCCCAGCGGCATCATTGAACAAACTTGGTAGAGGTCCACTAGGAATTGCTACATACCAAGTATCAAAGCTCCACACCTTCCAGTTTTTGGGAAGTAGAATTTTAAAGTTTTCCTTCTTTGTTCCTATGTTCGAAATTGTGACCCCTGGGGCGGGGCCAGTTTTGACCCCAGGGGCATCATATGGACAAAATTGGTAGAGGTCCACTAGGAGATGCTAGATGCCAAATATCACAGCTCCATGCCTTCCAGTTTCAGAGAAGAAGAATTTTAAAGTTTTCTTTCTTTGTTGCTATGTTCGAACTTGTGACCCCCGGGGCGGGGCCAGTTTTGACCCCAGGGTCATCATATGAACAAACTTGGTAGAGGTCCACTAGGAGATGCTACATACCAAATATCAAAGCTCTACGCTTTCTAATGTCAGAGAAGAAGATTTTCAAAGATTTTGCTATTTTTTTCCTTTCTGTTGCCATAGCAACCAGAGTTAAGGGTGGAATTCAATCTCTTGAACAAGTTTGGTAGAGCTTCACCCAAGGAACATCCCTGCCAAATTTCACCAAGATTGGCCCAGCGGTTTAGGAAGAGAAGATGTTTAAAGGAATTGTGGACAGACGGACAGATGGACGCCGGACAATGACCGATCACAATACCTCACCTTAGCACTTCGTGCTCAGGTGAGCTAAAAAAAAAAGAGAAATATTATTTAAATATTAACTTGAAAATCAACCTCCTAAGCAAATTAATACGTTTCTTTGGTTAAAGGGAGATTACTGGTGCCTAAGTTTGCGTTATTTGTGTATTGGTGGTCTCCCTTTGATCTTTCAAGAGGAGTCAGGAGTAACGTCCCTTGACGGAAGGATGCACGATGGGTAGAGAGAGAAGCCATGTAAATATATTGAATTCAATTAAGTTTATACCTGAATACTATGATTTTGAGATATCTTTGGCCGTCAGGACCTAATTCCCAACATTACAATAAAGTTTTCTTCCTGTAAATATTCATGCACAATCAAATGAGTAGCGTTCAATCATGGGACGAACAAGCCCAGGGACGAACTGGTTTTGGAACGAACAACCCCGAAAGCAAAGCGGTCAGAAGACAAATTTTGTGCATATCATTGCGCCAATAGAAGGCTATGAAGAGGTGAAGCTATTTTTACTCAAAAAGAAGTATTTCCACGATCGATAGCCTTTTGCAGTTTATTTCAATACGCCATTTCCAATTATATATCTGAGTGCTATTGAAAAACTCATTTGTCTTAAAAAATTGAGTTTACTTGGGTTTACTTCCTTCGGTTTTGGACAAAATACCATACATGATCTTCAAAATTCAATATTGAACATTTATTATTGATCTCATAGTGGCATTGTCTTCGACAAATGCCACAAAAAATTGTCATTTCTTAAAGAGTAAAATTAACGTATCATGCGCTTAATTGGCATTGACAGAGACATACAGCATAAAAAGTCTGTATGGTAATAAACTTACTTTGAAAACATAACCTCGACCCCGCCCGCCAAACAAAAACAGTCATATCTTTTTAAATGGAAAGATAATGTCAGTGAATACAAGCAGGTTTATTCATTAGCACGAAAGGTAAAGTTCTGAAAAAATTTGAGTGATAGAAACCTTACTTTAAATTAAACATTCCATTCATGTGAGCATAACCATTAGCATCAAAATAAATCACTCTCCCTTAAAACAGAACATTTCCTCTCCAAAAAACTTGAATACCAAACTCCAATAATGTGTAAGTGCAGTTTGATAATCAAGGGAGGTAAATAGTAACAAACTTTATCTTGTATAACAGGAGTTATTTCCCTTGATTACTATTTTAAATTTCAGTCACTATATAAGCCCATGTTAAACTTGTGATCTCCGGGGCAGAGCCAATTTTGTCCCCAGGGCTATAATATGAACGAATTTGATAGAGGTACATTAGATAAAGCTACATGCCAAATTTGGTAGCCCTGGGCCTTATGGTTTCAGACAAGAAGATTTTCAAAGATGTTCAATTTTTTTCAGTTTTGTTGCCATGGCAACCAGAGTTTTTGAAGGAATCGAATTCTTTCAAGAAATTCTAAAGAAGATCATGGCAGGATCATTTCTGTGAAGTTTCATCAAATTTGGATTTGTAGTTTCAGAGAAGATTAAAAAAAAGTTAACGCACGCACGGACGCACGCACGCACGACGGACACCAGGCCATGACATAAGACCGCTGGCCTTCGGCCAGTGGAGCTAACAATAACACAGATATCTGTTGATGGTAAACACCAAGTAAAGCTCTACAAGGTAGACATAAAGCTTACTTGTATCCTTCCATTGTAATTGGTATCAGGTCCTGCATATACTGGGGCACTAGAGTCTCTTCACATATCTGTATGTAGTAACTGAAAAGAAGATAATGAGAAATATATAATCTTCCCTAGAATAAATATGTGACAGCTCAGAACTGTTTGAAATTGAAAATATATATCCATATGTAAGGACAAAACTGAAAATATAAATATGCATACGTAAAAATAAAACTAAATATACATGCATATGTGAAGATAAAACTGAAAATCAATCTGTCTGGTTCTACACAGATCACAGATGAAGATGATAAAGTAACGTGATTAAGTTAACTCTCTAAAAAACCAACAAAATTTTAGACTTGTCAAAATTGAAAGATTTTACATGCGACTAATCAAATGTAACTGAAAAAATGTGATTTGTTTTTGAAATGGGAGAAAACATTATGGGAAAACGACAAAATGCTGGTTACTAGCATTTCTCCTTTTCCCACTGTTTTCAACAGTTTCTTTCCTCAAGGTTGTCAAAACTTGGGATCCGGTCCGTATACATCAACCATTCTTTAGAACATTGATAGTCTTTTTCTCGAGAAGTTTCTAAATTTTGAAAGTAACACAAGTTCTGATTGGTCAAACCATTTGGTTTAGCCAATCAGAGGATGTGTAACTATCTAAATCTGGATTAAGATAAAGGATATTCTTGTGTATGATTGGCGAATACAGACCCTGGATCGAGTAGTACAGAGTTAAAGAGTCCTTTCTAAAGGAATTAAATCTGAAGCTATACTGGCCAGGTTTACACACTACCCAGTATTCATTTCATCAATGTCATTAAAAAATACATGTACACATAACATAAATGAAGTTTGAATACATAAATACATGGCAACAACTGTAGTAGAAAGAAATTTCCCTTTGCAAAGGATCTATCTTCTTAGGAACAATGTTTTCAAAAGTAGTCCACTGCAAGATAAACAAAATTTCCCTCAGACTGTAATACGTTAAACATAATAAGTAGTATGTTAAGCATGTTTGAATCATAACTCCTAGGAAAGAAATTGGTCAAGCTGTGGAGGTTTGAACCAGCCATCCCCTGGTTTCCAGTTCAATATGTAACCCATTGAGTAACGGGGCCAAGCCCTATGTAGTGTGTTAATTGTCCAGTAAAAAGTGTGTCCTTACTTGACGATGTTATAAATCAGACATGATGCTCTCGCCAGTTGATCATTGGTAGCTGGGCTTTTCCTGTCAAGGGCATAACAGTTCACATTCACTGAAATATTAAAAAAGAAAATACTGCTAACATAAAGCTTTCTCCATGTTGCATTTCCCATATGACACACCTGAAACAGATAACTTTTAACTCACTAACATTAGACGTTGACTTGTCTAACAGCAACTGCTGGTAGAAACATAATGGCAAATTGAAAAAATTATTTATAGCCAGCAAACCACAATACCTTAAAATATAAGTTAATCTATACATGAGTCACGCACTTTGAAAAGGGGGCTTGATGCATTTGCAAAAGGATAACATGGATTCGCTGGATTGATAATTATGTGACAACTTGCTGGGTATAATAATGCATCATGGAAATGCATTGAACCCCACTTCCTTGACTGTTGCACATGGTATGTGTATCAAAGTGTGCTGAGACTTGATCAATGTTGATTATCTATACTTTATATGGATGTTTTCAATGCATTTCTGCTTCAAATCTGTTGTGGGAGGTATTATTTTTAATTGAATACCTTTGATGACTGTTTTCCGCATTTGAAGAAAAGGCCCCTTCATATTTCTACTGCTTTTTTACCTTTGTTTTTTTTTTTCTACCTCCTTATCCTTTTCAAAATTTTTAGCAGCACACTGGCAAAAGTAGGTTTAATGCAATTCTATGATGCATTTTAGCAAGCAGTCATCACATAATCATGGATCCATAAAATCCATTTTGTCTAACAACTGACTCAATCATGAGGTAAAATGGTCCTTGCAGACAGAAAACTGACCTATAGCAAAAGCTTTAAACCCAGTCAGCTTGAGCAGACTGTGTAGGCTGACCTGGACTGATTTTTTTTGTGGATGCATTGAACCCCCTTTTTACAGAGCATGGGTCTTACATTTTTCACACAGTAACAAGAATAAGTGCATGTCTTTCTTGCTCTTCCTATGTTTTAACATTTCCTATGTTGAAACATTTACTACAAGAAACACATTATAGAACAATATTCTAAAACACATTTTCAACATTACTGTATATCCTATGGAGGAGGATCTCTTTTGAAAACATTGTTGAAAATGAAGGAAATTCTCAAAATTACCAAGTGCATGGAGGCGCCATTTCTGCTCTAGTCAGAGGGTTTTAAAATGTAATTCACTGCACTTTGAAATTATTTCTCTTATTTTACATTGACATCTTCAAGGTTGCATGTATTATTGTTCTTGTTAAAAATTATACTGTTTACCCTTCTCCACCTAATCCTGTGGATTTATGACACAGTGGAAGAAAGCTTCTCAAAACATTGTGGGAAAGGGTGAAATTGCTGGTTACCATTATTTTCTCTTTTTTTGACATTGTTTTATACCCCTTCAAACACAAACCCTGTGATGTCTGACATTTTGCTATGACGTAAAAGAGTTTAATGTTTTAATTTGCTATGGAAGGTAAGCAGTTTAGCAAGTCTATACAAACCAGCAGAAGGTTCTCTCCAGCTCAGATATGCCAGATCTAGCCAAATATCGGACAGCCAGTTCCTCTTGTCTACAGACCTGGAAATATAAACCATTTACACTTACAATACAAGGCACATCAGAAGTTCTGCTAGCAGACAGTGTACATCAATCTAATTTATTTAGCAGCCAATAACCAAAGCTGTGTCCTGGGCCATCTTTTTGTAGCTCACAATAAATGTTTCAATATTTGGAATTAAAAAAGCATAAATAATACTAACCTTCCGTGATCCTTACAAGTTCACTTTTCACCACATGACAAGATTTTAGACTGGTCAAATCCAGTGCACTTGCAGGCCACATAATTATTTAATGTGGTTCAAATTTTGGAGTTTGTCCTTAAAAGGTTAGGAAACATTGTGGTAAAAGGTGAAGTTACCAGCATTTTTTCCTTTTCCCAGTGTTTTCAAAAATGCCTCTTCGTTAGGGTGGTTAAAACTCAAGACTGTGAGGTAAATGGTTAAGAAGAATGGGGCAGCTAAATTCTGTTTAGAGCAGATTTTTATGAAAAAAAAAAATACAGGTTTTCCTTGCAATATGGCTACAAGAGTCACTTGACTCTCTTCAATTAATAAAAGAAGGCAAACATTAAAAATCTAGCACCTGGGGGGGTCCAAATTCAAAGACACTGGGAGTTATGGAAAACCTGTAATTGTCCATACTTGTTATGGGATAAAACACTGAACAGACATTTGACTGCCACATCTGGAGCAGATTCCTATATACTCAAGTATTATTTCCTCAACCCTTTACTAAACAATCCAGAGTTTTAATGACCCCACAGAAGAAGAAAAGAAGAAAATGCTTGTAACCAGTAACTTGGAACTCCTTTTGCCATGTTTTCTCCAAATGTTTTAATTTGGCCAAGTCTAAACTTTTGTTATTTGGTAAAGAGATATGGTGACTCTACCAGACCGCAAAATTTTAGCCTTGTAAAACTTGCAGACGACAAATCAAATGGTACCCAAAACACATACTCAAAACAAAATACATGTAGATTAAGTGACGTTGTATACATGAAAAAATTTTGAACAAATTGTTCAAAAGGAAAGGTGGACACTACGATCCATTTTGCCTGAAATGTTAAAGTTGTCTGCTTCATGACAAAAACAACAGCTGTCTTCAGGTGGTTTATCTTATAATGGAAAATATCAAGTACTTTTCACACAGGGACAAGATAGAGGGAGTAACACGAGGGATTCAAAAGTCAGCCATATTCAAAATCTCCATACCAAACCTGTGGTTTGAATACATGAACTTACAGTATTATGACTTGTATCATCATACTATCAGGGTGGGTAAAAACTACATAATTACATACACAATTTTTGTAAAAACCATAAAGACTGTGCAAACAGTTCACTCTTTACCAAACCAAAACATTTTAGACTTGTCAAAATTCAAAGCATTTGCAGATGACAAAATAAACATGGACCAAATGATTGGATTTGTCTCTAAAAGGGTAGAAAACATTGTGGGAAAAGGAGAAAATGCTGGTTACCAGCATTTTCTCCTTTTCCGAAAATGTTTTCAATAGCCATCTCTATAAAAGTCAGGACTGCGTGGTAAAGGGTTAAGGGTGAACAGGTTGAACAGGTATTTTGTTCCATTGTAGTTCAAACTTGAACTTAATTCTATGAAATGTTCAGTCAGTTATTCTTGGGATTAAGAATGAAAGAACAAATAGTATGCTCCTATTTCAGATTAAAAATCTCAAACTTTACACCCTTTCACTGTGGATGAGTCAATGTTTTAGAGTATATCTTTGTCTCAGTGTCTGTCTTACATGTACATCTAAAAAAGTTACATTGAACGAAAAAGAATATCCATCTTTAATCCTTTACCAAATAACCCTGAGATTGAGGGTAACTAGGATTTTCTCTATTTCCCACAATATTCTCTACCTTTTATAGAACAAATCACATTATTTGAGTCAAGTATAAAAGTCTGCTTGTTTATCAATTGTATTGGAGTTTTGCTGTTTTAACAGCTTAGGTCGTATCATGGTGATCAGCACACCTATGCATGTGTTTCCTGGCTTTCTCATACCAGTACTGACACAACTTTCTTTCCAGTCACTGACTACTTTTCTCACATGCATCAGAGGTGAAAGGTGAAAATTGCCGTAAAGAAAGTTTGTCTCAACCAGGTATCGAACTCACAACCACCAAATCACGAGTCAAGAAAAGCTAATGATTGAGCTACCCGGTCGAGCTATAAAAATCTGTCGCCTGTAGATGCTTTCAGCTTAGCCAAGTCTAAAATTTTGTTGTCTAGTAAAGAGTTAAGCATCAAACTTAAATATGTCATGATTTCATTAGATTTAACTCTTTAACATACAACAAAAAGGTAGACTTCTCCAAATCAAAAAGCATTTGCAAGCAACGATTTAAATATGGCTCAAATGATGGAATTTGTCTTTGATAGCCTAGTGGGAAAAGGAGAAAATGCTGCTGGTATTTTCTCTTTTTCCTACAACATTTTCAAAAGCTTTTTTGTTCAGGTCAGTCAAAACTCAGGTTCATGTGGTAAAGGATTAAAGGGCAAATCCTAAAATATTTTGACCAGACTGTTTTTTTCCTTTAATCAGCTGCAAATGATGTCAGTTAAACATGTGTCCGCCATTTTTCATAAATACCACCCTGTAACATGCCATAAACCACGGCCGAATTGTCACGCTGATATACGGCCCTAAAAATGGTACATAGCTTACTTCCCCTGATTCGCTTATCTCCCGTGCATGTGTGACGTCATTGTCGAGTCAGTCTGTGTATACCATCAGTAGACATACAGTAGGAACGTGGATGATTGTATGCAGATATCTGAGTATTAACTGAGAATTGAGCCGAAAAAATGATAAATTGTGCAGCCTATGGCTGCAACGTCGATTCGGGAACTCATAGAATTAGTATGTATGTTCAAATTTCCGAAGGAATTAAAAAGGAGGAAACTATGGATTCAACGTTTAAAGCGGGGCCGGAAAGTAGCGACAGATTTTTTGCCATCGGTTCATTTGAAATTGTGTCTGAAATACTTCGATGACAGTCAGTTCTTAATAAGTCCAAAACTCGCAAAAGAAGTTGGTTATAGGAATTTTAGGCTGCAGTTAAAACCTGACGCTGTGCCGACATTATTCGAAACTCCGAGTCGAAAGGAGATAGGCCTTAAACCGAAACTCCGAAAGACAGACATTCCGCAATGGCAATTTCCAAAAAGAAAATCCAACATGAAGTAGGTAATTTCTTTTTTTCTCGAAATTGGAATACACGAAATGTTTTTCGTACTATTTTACCCTTTTCTACATTATCCTTTCATTCTGGACAAAGGAGAAATTGCTACCGGTGTGCGGTAAAAACGCCAGAGGTAAAAAAGCCATAGGTAAAAAGGCCATAGGTAAAAAAGCCAGAAAGAAGTAAAACGGTAAAAAAGCCATAGGTAATAAGGCCAGAGGTAAAAAAGCCAGAGCTAATTTAGTAGTATATGATGTAGAGAAAGCTTTTTATTTCAGAAAATCTTTAGAAGTATTTTGGGAAAAGGAGAAGCCAATTTTTCCTTTTCCCACAATGTTTTATATCCTATCTTATGCGTTGTATGCAGATTATTTCAATATGTAAGAGTCTGAAATTAGTTGTTTGTTAAGGGGAACTGGTCGTAATTAAAACTTCTCCAGTCTTCAGCTGCTGACTTTTGAAAACATTTTAGGAAAAGGAGAAACTGCCGATAACAAACAGTTTCTCCTTTTCCCACATTTCCCTATATTGATGTGTTGTATGCAGATTCTTTCAATATTTAACCCTTTCCCATACAACGCAATTTTAGACGGGTCTCCTTTTACTTTTCTTGCTCATAACAAACAATTTTTCCTTTTCCAACAATGTTTTATATCCTATCTTGATGCGTTTTATGCATGCTCTTTCAATATGAAAGAGTCTAAAATTTGTTGTTTGATAAGTGAAACTGGTCATACTTAACACTTTCGCAGTTGCAGCTGATGACTTTAGAAAACATTTCGGGAAAAGGAGAAACTGCTCAAAGCAAGCAATTTCTCCCATTCCCACAATGTTTTATACAGACTCTTTCAACTACAAACTGAACAATTTTTATGGTTAATTCTTTTAATTTACATAATAAATGTTAAAATTAATGCACAAATCATTATAAATCATTTTTATTAAATATTTATATGTATTAATATATATACATGTATATATATAAAATATCTGGTATTTTCTTAATAAACCATATATACTAAATAGCTCTGGCTTTTTTACCTATGGCCTTATTACCTGTGGCTTTTTTACCATTTTACTTCTGGCTTTTTTACCTATGGCCTTTTTACCTATGGGTTTTTTACCTAGATTCATTGCTACCGTTTTCTCCCATTTCCAAATGATTTCAACATTTAACAAAATTATAGATTCATCCAAATTCATAACATAAATTTTGCAAATGACAAAGTCGACATTGTTCAAATGATGTAAACTTTCAAGGGATAATAATCATTCTTTGAACAGCAAACATCGTTTTCTTCCCACACTGTTTTTCAAACACTCTTTCTTTGGGTATTGGAAACTAGATCTAGGGTTTGTATGGTAAAGGGTTAAGTCAGTATCTGGCTACCCCTAGTCATGGTCATAAATGTTAATCCATCACCGACCAGTTGAAACAATACAGGAAATGGTTACATAACATTTGCATATCTCACCCCTTTACACTGTAATGTTTGTGTAATGCATTTTAAACAAATTCTGAAATATATCTATACAATTTTGATTTGTGGATATTTCCTTGTTCCTATCCATATTATGTCTTCTAGACAGGCTACTGAGAAAAGTGTTTTGAACATGTCAGTATGAAAATTTTGAAATTGCACATTTGACACAGGTCATTTTCTCTGATAATCAGACAAAAGTGAGGAAATTAAAAATAACACATTTTTTTTAAATTAGGAAACAGAATGTTTTTGACCAGGCTCACACACCAATTCTTTTACCTTTTACCTCAAAATTCTGACCTTCAACCACCCTAATGGAGAAGGCTTTTGAGGACAGGGTGAAAAATGGAATAAGCCCTGACACCCAGAGTTATCTTCTTTTCCTAGAATATTTTCTACCCTCAAACCTATTGTCAAGTTCACATTTGATCTGTGGTCTGCAAATACTTTCAGTGTGGAATGGACAAGTCTAAAGTTTTGCCATCTGTGTAAGGGTTTAGCCTAACCCTAACCCAAATGATAAAAAAATTAGAATATTTCAAATCCACAGCATTTAAATATGACCGATAAAATGTGATTGTTTATTGGAATTTAGTTTAACTTAGTTTAACCCTTTACCAAACAATCCTTTGTTTTAACGACCCTGGTGAAGAAAGAAAAACCTTTTGAAAACATTGTAGGCAAAGGAGAAAATGCTGGTAACCAGTATTTTCTCCTTTTTCTACAATGTTTTCTACCCCATTAAAGACAAGTCCAAACATGTGAGTAAAATTTAATTTGTTGACACCAAATGCTTTCAATTCGGTTGAGTCAATAAATTTGACGTTTGGTAACAATTTAAACATGTATTTTACATCTCTTGAGAAACAAGTTCATACAACTCATACTAATCTCTTCAGATACTGCTTCCTGGGAACTAAACCAGAACTCATGCCCAATGTGTGGGATTTATATTTAACCCTTTACCAATCAATCCCTAGTTTTTATGACCCTGAGACAGAAGCCTTTTAAAAACATTGTAGGAAAAGGAGATAATGCTGGTAGCCAGCATTTTCTCCTTTTACCACAATGTTTTCTATTCTGCTGGTAACAAATTTCAATTTTTGAAATATTTAACTTTGTCGTCTGCAAGTGATTTCAATTTGGACCTGTTTATTATTTTGTCGTTTAGTAAAGAGTTAAAAATAGAAAATATTGTGGATAAAGGACCAACTGATAGTTACCAGCTCTTTCTATGTTTTTACAATCAATCTGAAGTCGTCTATGCTGCAATTATGACCGGAATGTCAGTATTAACCGCTCAGTCCCTAGTAGACCAATTTGAGACTTACCCAAATTGAAACAATTTGCATAAGAGAAACAAGAACTGAACAAATTTACACTATTCTTTCCCACGGTTTACAATTCAGAGTTTAAGACTTTCACAGAGAAGCTCTATATGGAACATACAATAGCTATACATGTATGATAAATTTTTGCATTGAATGGATCATGTGGACAAGGTAAACACAAAAAAGCATTTCACACAGGTAGATCGCCTCTCCCTCTCTCTGATGTTCATGTATTTCTGTATGGTAAGAAATACAACTAAAATAATTTTCAAAATAATTTTGAGAATTAACTCTTAATAATCTCGGAACATATTCTTTTATCAAATTTCATGCTGGTTAACAACATTTCAAAATATTCTTATTCTCATGAAAATCGTGATTTATTGTGGAACCCTTCACCCATGAGAGAATAAACTTGTACCCGTCAATGTTTACAGAATTCTTTACAAGGTACAAATATCAACAAGGACCCATTAACAAATAATTAGAACTAATATCTCACGATTATCAATCGTAAAAGTCAAGAAAAAGGTTATTTGACATGAAACTAAAGTGTCGGGGAACTGTCTTGTCGTGGAACTGTCTTGAAACCGTCCTTTTTTTTTGTTGTTTAATTCCACCCGTTAATCTACTGAAAATGCTTCACGTGAAACAAAGTTTATGCCATACACTTAATTCTATCATGTATAGAATATTATTTCTGTAAGCGATGTTCGCCATCGCCCCGTAATAGACATATTTCAATAGCGCGCAATACTCAACACGTTGAAAAGTCCGGCACAACATCGTCATTTTCGTCATCAGTGGGCGAAAAGTTACTTTTATCCTCATCACCAGAAACTTAATAAGTTTCTTTAAAAATTGGCTCGTACATGTACGGCCTTACCGGCCCAGAATCGTCTATTTCTTCGTCTTCAATATCGCTCAGTTCACTATCGTAAACAACGTCAATATTGAAACAAGCTCTCCTATGACGTCACAAATCAAGGGACGCAACAATAAGTAAGAGAGATAAGCGATGCAATAAAAATTAATAAGCAGAAATATGAATTGAAAAAAAGTACTTTTACTAATTTTTTTTTCTAATTACAACATTACCAGGTTACCATTTGATAAGTGTAGATTTGAAAATTAACCATATCTGAAACTTGTTGATTTGCCCTTTAAACATTATTTATAGAAAAATACCCTTCCAGGTATCCTTCTTAGTTCAAAATTGCCTTTCAATCGTTTATTGCCGTTTTTTGTACCTTTCAACAGTATTTCAATTATCATTGCATAAGCTCACTAATTCATGTCTTTCCTGCATTTAATCACTGCTAAGCTGAGCTCTGCAGTATCATGACCAAGGGTATTCCCAGGCAACTAGAGCCACCAGTAGAGACTAAACCAGGTTTCCTGATTACAAATCCAATACCTTGACTCTAAACCACATAACAAAATTTCAGACTCGTGCAAATTCTAAACATATGCAGACAACAAATGAAGGCTGGCACAAATAATGAAACTTGCCTTTAACTGAGCTGAAAATATTGTGGGAAAAGGGGAAAGTGCTGGTTACCAGCATTTTTTCCTTTTCCCACAATGTTTTCAAAAGGCTTCTTTCTACAGGATCTTTGAAAGTGGGGATTGTGTGGTAAAGGGTTCACCACTGAGCTACCCAGGATTCCTTTGATCTACAAATAATTTCTCAAATACAGTTACACTATCATGTTTCTCTTCATCTTTCTCGCCTATTCCTCACATAACATATCAGCTGTGAATTAAAAATGTAACCAAGTATAATCTGTGCAAAAAATACAAAAGCACCTTTAGTTACTTTTGCATATGGCATAGGTTAACCCTAATAATCACCAAATAATCTTGAGTTTTCACAAACCTGAGGAAAAAGTCTTGAAAACATTGTTAGAAAAGGAAAAAACGCTCACAACCAGCATTTTCTCCTTTTTCCACCATGTTTACAGCCCTTTCAAAGGCAAAGCATATCATTTGAACCACATTTAAATTGTTGTTGACAAATGCTTTCAAATCGGACAAGTCTAAATTTTTGCTTTGTGGTTAAGAGTTACAGATTGGTCGTATGGTGTTTTACGCCATTTTCAACATTATTTCAGTTAAATCACAGCGACCAGTGCACTATGCTTTCCTTGATTTTTTGTTACCAATACTTTGCACAATTTTCTTCCCAAACCACAAGTTTCTTTCCCACACAACCATCGTCGAGACAATGGTCTGGGGTAAAAGAGGTATGAATCCTGTGACAATGACTATCATCAATCCTCAGAAATTGGCCAAACAACTAATAGCCTGTACCAAACAACTGCTTCTATTTCTACTAAGTTTCCCCTATCTTTCCAAACAGACAAATTCATTTCCCTCAAAAATTTATCTTTTTTGACATAATGTCCTAACATCCAATGGCGTTTCATTTAAGAACAGTCTCTACAGTACTGAGATGACTCTTTACCAGACAACAAAATTTTAGACCAGTCCAAATTCAAAGCATTTGCAGACAACAATTTAAATGTGGCTCACATGATCGAACTTTTCTTGTTTAGTGTAGAAAACATTGTGGGAAAAGGAGAAATATTTTTCTTCACTTTCCACAATGTTTTCATTAGGCTTCTTCCTAAGGGTCATTAATTTTCATCTCAGAATTGTGTGGTAAAGGAGTAAGGAAAAACATAATGTACATAATCATTGGTCAATGCATGAATGAATGTTGTTTTATGGCACATCGACAGCTGGTCAATGCAATCAATAGACAATTTTCCCAAACGGAAAGTGAACCCTTTACCGCTCAATGCCAACTTTAAACGACCCTGGGAAAGAAGCCTTTTGAAAACATTGTAGGAAAAGGAGAAAATGCTGGTAACCAGCATTTTCTCCTTTTCCCATAATGTTTTCTACCCTATCAAAGAAAAATTGCACCATTTGAGCCACATTGAAATTGTCGTCTGCAAATACTTTCAATTGGATAAGGCTATAATTTTGTTGTCTGGTAAAGGGTTAAACAACCTCACCCAAAATGACCTGGTCAACTGATCAAGTGCAGACAGTTCTCTCTTTTCCTTTTGTTTACTTACAAACTTAAGTTTTACCCATTTCTCTAATAGCCTTACTTTCCTACAATTATTAATGATAAAACAATGGCAAATTATTTTGAAGACAGGGGAGCATAATTGTTCAATCATATGGAAAAAAGTGTCAGAAAACAAGAAATTGTTTATTGCCATTTGCTCCTTTCCCAACATTGTTTTCAAAAGCTGACAACTACCATATTATTAATATAAGTGTACTTAGTCATCTGTATGATAATGATTAAATTGGTCACTGCTATCAACAGATTTTCCACAGAGTTAAAAGTCAAACTCCTTGAACCAAAGTGACCAGGTCAACCTATCAAGTAGAGATATTATTTTTGGTTTTGTATACACACAGTGTATAAACAGGATGTAAAGGAAACAGCACATATCTAAACTAAAATAGAAACTAAAAGTTTAACTTCCCTTGAAACCGATACAGAATCATTGTTAACTATTTATTAGAAGTTTCAGTGCAATCCTAGTGGGCAGTTGGAAAGAAGATCAGACTTCAAAATGTGCGGACTGATCTTCAATCCACAATATGGAGTGTTGTGATATCTCTGAAAAAATAACCAGCTATGACATTCAGTATTTAGAGTATGTTACCCAGAGGAATAAAACATTTACCACATAACCCTGAATTTTAATTTAAAGAGAGAGTTTAAAACTTCGCCACCTTGCTGGGTTCTAACAATCTTATTTTCAACTTACTTCTAGCGTATTGAACTTCTAATAACAAATCTACTAAATCTGCAAATGTTCAATACTATAATGACGTCATGAATTACGTCACCTTTACGTCATAAACGAGCAGTTTTGCCGCGCTATGAAATATGAATGAAATGGGCATTAAATAAATACGCAATGTTGGATTTACAAAAAAAAAGCAGTTAGTATTATTTAAGTGCATATTTGTTGTCTGTGATATTGAATTATAAGGAATGAAGAGAATTTTTTTAAGCGGTTTCATACAAAAGTGTGATTAGGTTTTTTTTTGTCATACCTCCATGAAAACAAAAAAAGTTCTCTTTATTCCTTAAAACATTTTAAGATTTAGTTTCTATCAATTAAGCTCCCGCATGTCTCAGTGGTGAAGGTATATGGTTGGCAAACTGGAGGCCCTGGCTTCGGTCTTCACTCAAGCTGATGGATTTTTTGCAAGAGCATCCTTTGGCAAGACACTTCAGACTCTTGGTCTGGCACTAGTGAAATCGAAATAAATAATTATTCAATAGGTAAGCTGTTGCAGTGACATGACTGAAACAATATTAAATGGGGCTTAAAACACCATTGAATCAATCTATTTATCAAAGACTTGTGTGTTTAATTTAATATGAAGTTGTTTCCACTACAGATTACCTTTGAAGCAAGTAGTTATGGAGTTGGGGCCCCTCTTTAACTCTAAATGTTTCTGTGGCAGCCAACAACTCAACATATTCGTCATCGGACAGCAGTGGTTTCATAGACAGCAAAAACCTGAAATTGGTGATAGAAAAGTTTTTGTGAAAAGTAGTCAAAACACAGACGTTTGTTTAATAAAGGGTTATTTCTTTACCACACGATCCAAAGTTTTAATGACCCTTGGGAAATAGCCTTTTGAAAACCTTGTAGGAAACGGAGAAAATTCTGGTTAACTATGTTAAATGCTGTTCAGTATTTTTCACTGTAGTTTATACAGATCACATGCCAACTTAAAAACACTGAACAAGAGGACCATGATGGTCCTATATCGCTCACCTAACTAATAAGCAGTAAAGGTCTACAATGAAGATAAATACCAAATATCGAGGTTCAAGGCCAAATGATAATGAAACAAGAACTGCAAATTATCGCAAGATATGCCCGTCTCACCGCCAGTTGTCAAGAAGGTATAATAATCGCAAAGGGCAGGTAATGCAACAAACATGTTTACCAAGTCTCAAGTCAATTTGACATGAGACTGCAAAGTTCCGTTCCAGACAAGC
This sequence comes from Hippopus hippopus, assembly GCA_946811185.2. Lineage (NCBI taxonomy): Eukaryota > Metazoa > Mollusca > Bivalvia > Cardiida > Cardiidae > Hippopus > Hippopus hippopus. Next base: position 43,477,479 of record OX328097.1, read on the forward strand.
AGGAAATACTGTAAAAATGGAGATCAAAGTGGAATTACTCAAAATCCGCGCTAGGCAGAGTTATTGTTCTTATGCACTGTACTCTGTAATATTGCAACAAACATGCATACCAAGTTTGAAGTTGTTCTGACTTAGGATGACAAAGTTATATTCCGGACAAGCACTAAATGCTGTAAAAATGACAATCAAAGGTAAATAACTCAAAGACAGCATGAGGTAGAGTTACAATTCTTGTGCACTGCACTTCCAAATATTGCAACAAATAAGCAATTTGACTTGAGACTTCAAAGTTCAAATCCGGACAAGCAAGAAATACTGTAAAAATGAAGATCAAAGTGGAATTACTCAAAATCCGCGCTAGGTAGAGTTATTGTTCTTCTGCACTGCACTCCGTAATTTTTCAACAATCATGCATACCAAATTTGAAGATGTTCAGGCTAGAGATGACAAAGTTATATTCCGGACAAGCAGAAAATGCTGTAAAAATGATGATCAAAGGGAAATAACTCATAGACAGTACGAGGTAGAGTTATGGTTCTTTCGCACTGCACTCCCTTATTATTACAACAAACACAAATGCCAAGTTTCAAGTCAATCAGACTGGAGGTGACAAAGTTATGCTCCGGACAAAGAACTATTCTACAGAACTTTCTAATTCAAGGGCAAATAACTCCAGTCATTCTGGTCCAATTAGACCCATACTCAAACTCATCCGAGATCTTATGGTCATAAGTATTTTGACCAAGTTTGATGCTGATTGGTTAAAAATTGTAGATGCTAGTGTAAACAAAGTTAAATATAGCAATTTTTCTAATTCAAGGGCAAATAACTCCAGTCATTCTGGTCCGATTAGACCCATAATCGAACTCATCCGAGATCTTATGGTCATATATATTTTGACCAAGTTTGGTGCTGATTTGTTAATAACTGTAGATGCTAGAGTGTAAACAAAGTCATATATAACAATTTTTCTAATTCAAGGGCAAATAACTCCAGTTATTCTGGTCCGATTAGACCTATAATTGAACTCATCCGAGATCTTATGGTCATATATATTTTGACCAAGTTTGGTGCTGATTTGTTAATAACTGTAGATGCTAGAGTGTAAACAAAGTCAAATATAGCAATTTTTCTAATTCAAGGGCAAATAACTCCAGTCATTCTAGTCCTATTAGACCCATAATCGAACTCATCCGAGATCTTATGGTCATATATATTTTGACCAAGTTTGGTGCTGATTGGTTGATATTTGTAGATGCTACAGTGTAAACAAAGTCAAATATAGCAATTTTTCTAATTCAAGGGCAAATAACTCCAGTTGTTCTGGTCCGATTACACCCATAATCAAACTCATCCGAGATCTTATGGACATATATATTTTGACCAAGTTTGGTGCTGATTGGTTGATATTTGTAGATGCTAGAGTGTAAACAAAGAAATGTGAACCGACGGACGGACCGACGCCGACGGATGGTGAGTGATCACAATAGCTCATCCTGAGCACTTCTTGCTCAGGTGAGCTTAAAACATGTTTTACATTGACCAAAAAGTCTTGGTATCTCCCTCCTCCTCCTCCTGAATGCTGCTTTGAATAATACCTATGAGCCATGCTCTGTGAAAAGGGGGTTTAATGAATCTGCAAAAAGAATTGACCAGGTCTGCCTGTGCAGTCTACACAGGCTGGCCTGGGTTGAAACTTTTTTGTTTAGGTCAATTTTCTGCATGTCAAAGGACCAGTCGATCTCATGATTCAGTCAGTTGTTAAACAAAAATGGATTTTGTAGATCTAATTGTTATAGATAGATTATGTGATGACTGACTTGGTATATGTATAACGTATCATGGAGATGTATCAAACCCCCTTTTGCCAGAGCATGGCCCATATGATTATGTTAAAATTCCAGATTTCAAGATAAATCTCACTTATTATCATGTAACAGACAACAATTTTTCTGCTTGCAGCGGACATCTTATCATGTCATATGCAGAAGGAATGTCAGTACTGAACAATTTCTACTTTGAATACCATATTTTCATGTGTACATGTATTTATTTCAAGCTAATCATTCATACTTTACAAATATTATTTTTACAGTTATTTGCTGTAAATTTCTTTCAAGGGGTTAGGAGCTAAAGGTTTGGTAAACAAAATACAGCACAGAAATGAGAACAGTAAATTTTGTCAACCCTTATAGTGACAATAGTTGCCTTTGCAGCCAGAGCTGATCAAGATCAGACTGCACAAAACATGCAGACTGATCACTGATCTGCACAGCCCACTTTGCTGAAACGCTACAAACAAAAGCAACCATGAATATGCAGTACTTTGGGTCTTTTATCTACAGTAAAATGTCTATCAGGCTTATTCAGTGCTCCAAGGGTTATCTTAGCACCTTTACTTTAACTCTTTACCAAACGACAAAATTCTGGACAAGACCAAATTCAAAGCATTTGCAGACAACATGTTCAATGTAGCTAAAATGATGATTTCTGTCTATGATAGGGTAGAAAACATTGTGGGAAAAGGAGAAAATGCTGGTTACCAGCATTTCCTCCTTTTCCCACAATGTTTTTAAAAGGCTTCTTCCTCAGGGTTGTTAAAACTTGGGATTGTGTGGTAAAGAGTTAACTTTCAATGGATGATGAAATATTGTAAGGCAGTATTTTAGATCAGTCGGCTAAAGACCAGGATGACAGATAATGGTAGTTAATAAGTAAACCTTTCACGACTCGAGCTGCCTTTTGAGCCAGAATAGATCAAGATCAGACTGTAAAAAAGGACCAGTATCTAAACTGCCTGCTTTGATGAGACATTCTGGACAAGAGCATTCTTGAACTTGCAATTATTTGTGTCTTTGGCATTGGGTCAGTACCTCAACAGGTTTTGATTAAGGATAGGGCACCCTAATGGGATTCGTGTAACATCGCCTTTCATTGCCGAAATTTGTACGGATTCAGCTAAGACTAGGGTAACCCGTAATTGATGCGGGGAACCAGCGTCTATCGGCCGATTGATTACAGATTACCCAAGTCTTAGCCGAATCCGTACATTTTTCTGCGATGGAAGGCGATGTTACACGAATCCCATTAGGGTACCCTATCCTTAACAATAAGAATACTAATATTTACAGATTATGAGACAGAAGACCAAATAAAGTGTACTGCATAGATCAAAGCTTCTGTGCAGTCTGACCTTGAAATACACTGGCAACTTGACTTTTGAAAGGCAACTTGAGGATCAATATAATTTCAGTTATCTGAAAGTGTTACTTCACATTTACAACTTTTCCTGAACTTTTTTGAACCAGCACCATTCTTTACCATACCAATCATAACAGTATTCTATGAGTCCTGATTTTAAGCATTGTTTCATAGTTTGGGGGAATGAACCCACTTAGCTTTGAACCTGTGACCTTGCAAGTATCTGTACATGTATTCTGATATATCTAATGCAGATAACACATATGAGCCATGCTCTTGTAAAAGGAGGTTTAATGCATCTCTGTGATACAGTATACCAAGCAAGTAATCACATAATCACTGATCCATAAAATGCATTGTGTATAACAACCAACTGAATCATTAGGTAGACTGATCCTTTGACAAGCACAAAACTGACCGAAAGCTAAGAGTTTCGACCCATGTCAGCCTGCGTAGGTTGTGAAGGCTGACATGGGTCAATACTTTATGCAGATGCATTAAGCCCTTTGTCATATTGCACGACTCATTTGTATGAGTAGTATTTTTTTTTAAATTGGAGACAGACCTCTTTAATTCAACGCTGAGGCTGAAAGACATACTGCCTGCATCAAACAGAAATGATCCTTTTTCAACTATGTTTTAGCATTTATTCATGCACTAATACTTTGTATTTATCATATAAGTCTATATTTTAATTCTTTACAAAATGACAAAAGTTTAGACTTGTTCAAATTCAAAGGGTTAAATAAATGTGACTAAAAGACTGAAATTTTTATTCAAAAGATCAGAAAACACTGTGGGAAAGTGAGAAAATGCTGGTTACCAGCATTTTCTCATTTTCCCACAAAGTTTCAAAAGCAGCCTCAATGGCATTAAAAGTCAGGATTGTGTGGTAAAGGGAAAAGATGGTTTCAAAGTCCTCTTTTGCAATTAATTGTATCAAAAAGTTGAGAAATAGAAATAAAAGTAATAGTATTTCAGGCAATGAGATGACCCTTTACCAAACAATCCCATATTGTAACAACCCTGAGGAAGATAGGCTTAGAAAGCACTGTGGTAAATGGAGAAAATGCTAGCAACCAGCCTTATCTCCTTGTCCCATACTGTTTTCTATCCTTTCAAAGACAAACCCATCATTTGTGCCACATGTAATTTGTCCTCTACAATGTACGACTTTTCATATGCCTTCAACAGACATCTTTGAAAGAATAATGTGGACAATTTTCTACAGGAGTATATGTAATTGCTTGCATGAAGCACTAATCATTGCTTTACATGCTTGATAAAAAATGATGGTTTTTCTTTTCTTGTAATATGTTTGTCTTTGGCTTTATTTTTCATTCTGTTTAGAAAGTCTAACATGAGCCTGCGCAGTACAGGGTCAAAATGTGTATATACTGACAGAGTTCAAAAGAACAACTATATTCAAACATAAAGATCCCACATGGTTTTTCATGTGACAACAGCTGCAGTTAATCTTTCAACCCAAAGAGAATGTTTCTCTCTTGATCAAGGAATACTGTACAGTTTCCCTAAAACCTCAGCCTATTACTTTCCAGCTTACACACCCCTTTACCACAAAATCACCAGTTTTAACAACTCTGAGAGAGGGTTTTGAATACATTGCAGGGAAAAAAGAGAAAAACCAGCAATGTTTTCTATTCTATTAGAGGACGACAGCTCATTTGTGCCATTTTCGGAAAAGTTATCCCTTTACCAACCTACACAATTTCAAACTTGTCCAAATGGAAATTATTTCCAAAAGGATGAAATACTTGTGACTCAAACATTTCAATTTGTTTGGGGAAGGGTAGAAAACATTGTGGAAAAAGGAGAAGATGCTGGTTACCAGCATTTTCTCCTTTTACCACAATGTTTTGAAGTTTTCTGTCTTTCAGGGTCGTTAAAAGTCGAGTTTGTGTGGTAAAGGGTTATCTGAAGTTACTTTAAATTTGGAAGAGTCAGTAATTTATTGTTTGGGTAAGGATCAAAACCTCAGAGGTTGCATTAACTCAACAGACATTTTCAGTCTACAACAAGACTTGAGCATTTTGATTTCTTGTCTCCAATTAGCAGATGAAAAGTCACATTTGTACAGAATTAGGTTAACTTAACCCACTTTTATTTTGAAATCACCTACAATCAATATATCTGTAAATAGACAAGAGTTGACCTTTTATCAGGGATTTATCTGATATTCTGTTTGATAACCTGTATAACATTCCAATCAGACAGATTATGTTTCATCACTTAAATGCTTTACCAAATGTAAACATATTTCAACCTTTGACCTATCTTCAGGCTGTTAAATAACGGCTCTTGACCACGTTCGCGACAGTTTCCATTATCACGCTTCGTGTAACGATCACGCTCACCTTTTACTCGAAACGGTGAGCACCTAGCACAGTTGATCTTGCCACACTTGTCAATGTCTGCAGAATGGATAAACCAAGAACTAAAACAGGTCTTTTCATGTCAGCAAAACGAAGAAAAAAGTATTTCAATCAAGCCAAATAATTTTATGCAAGGCAAGAATCCGAAATTATGCTTTCAAAAGATCGGACTGAAAGTCAAGGTGAATCATCTATGTTGCCTAACAACGGAAATACTGACACAGATGCTACTACCGCTCTATCTGGCAGACGTATTGTCGAGCTAAAACATCTTTTCAGATGCAGATGCTTTCAGTTTGGTTTAGTCCAAAATTATGTCACTTGGTAAATACTTGCAGAAAACAAGGGGCTGTAACTCTTTCTCCTTTACCAGGTTATCCCTTAGCTTGATGAGTCTGCAGCAGACAACATTAGAAAACATTGATATCAAGAGGCGAAATTGCTCTCAATGATTGATTTCTCCTTTTCGCACAATGATTTCTGACCCATCAAAGAACTGTGATATATGAATACCAGGTTTTGGTTTAGCGTCTGCAAATGTGTCAAATTTAGAAGTCTAAAATTAGTCGTTTGGTAATGGGTTAAATGCTAACATCAGTATTATATTTATATGCTGTTGATTGGTTTATTATGGCTAACAAATTTGATTCTTATAAACCCTACATCTACTCATTAGTTATTGCCCCACTCACAAACTTAAAATGTATTGTCTTAAAAAATAAGGCTGGTGACCTATTTGTTTTAAGCCTGATTCTTAAAGTTTAGTACCTGAATATTATTTATAGAAAAAATAAGAAAAATCTGAATGTTAGAACATATAAAAAAAATTACTTTAAAAGATACTCTTTGTTTTTTTTTGGTTTTTTCCAAAATAAAGGTGTTTTAGCCATAAGTTAAGCGTTTTTTTTAAAGATTGATACTCAGTATACTCTAAATTTTTTTTCATTAAATTTGATGTTTCACCAATACAATGATATAAAATTTGCTCATAATTGTTGTCATTTAAAAAAATATACATAGACTTAGTTTTCATAGGTGAAATTTCATCCTGAACTGCCACAATGCAGGGTGTACTAAAAGAAATATTCACAGAAGTTTTCCCAAAACTGGTGACCCCCTTTTTTTATCTCTTATTTTTGTAGATCAGATAATATACTATCACCAAACAAAGTTTCATGAAATTCTGAATGTTTTCAAAAAATGGTGAAACTGTAGCGATCGTCTTTAAAAATACTGTAGCAGATAAAGGAATTGCTCAATATCATTCCAGTTGCCTCTGCATCCTTGTTTTGTTCAAGAGATGCGGGGGGAGGGGGTTTGTTAGAAATAAGAACAGATAGTCAATTTTCTCTATTTTACAGATTCTGCCTACCATATCAAATACATTATGTAAGGACAAGCATTTTTGGCTAATATATGAAATTCCTGTTACGAAAGTTTCAATTACGTATCATCTTAATAAACAATAGAAAAAAACAATTAACTGTAAAACGATATTCAAATTTAAAACCAGTACGTATGTAGTTGTTCATACTTATATGTATTGAATTTTATAATTAAACATTAAAATGCTATTTATCCCTTTAATTCTTCAAAGAAAAAGGACCATGAATGCCCTGAGACGCTCACCTAAGCCTTTTTTACAATGCACAGCTGTTTCCAATATACCAAGACAAAAAATAAAAAAAAAAAACCTTCCATGAGACTGAAAAGGTGGCCTCTAGAGGGTACACAAGGTTTTTAAGAGATCTGACATGGTGACCTTGTTAATGACCAGACATGACCGATTTTCAGACTCAACGGAGATATTATTAAGACAAGTATTTTTACAAACCTTCTTGAGTTTTGGACCGAAAATGTGGCCTCTACACAAGGTCTTTTAAATATCTAACCTGGTTACCTACTTTTCGAACTGACATGACCTGTTTTAAAACTTGTCTGAGCTATCATTAATACAAACATTCTGACCAACTCTCTTTAGTACTGCATGAAAAAAATGTAGCCTCCAGATTTTACACAAGGTTCTTTACAGATTTGATATGGTGACATAGTTTTTGACCAAATGACACCCATTTTCAAGCATATCTGAAGCATCATCAAGAAAAACTTTTTAACCAACTGTCATGACTATTGGACTGAAAATGTGGCCTCTAGAGTGTACACAAGGTTTTTGATGATTTGACAGGGTGACATAGGCTAGCTTTTGACCCAACATGATGCATTTGCATCTAGTCTAAATATATTATCAAAACTGTCATTCTGACTAACCTTCATGAGTATTGGACACCAATGTGCCTTCTAGAGTGTACACAAGGATTTTCAAAGATTTAACCTGGTGATCTATCTGAACTGACATGACCCATTTTAAAACACATCTACAATTTGACCTTGAGACTGAATTAGGACCCAACATGATCCATTTTCAAATTTGTCCCAAATGTTATCAAGACAAACATTCTGACCAACTTTGATGGGTATCAGACTGAAAATGTGGCCTCTAAAGTGTTTACAAGGTTTTTCACAGATTTGACCTGCTGACCTACTTTTTGAACTGACATGACCTATTTTTTTGCTGATCCGTGATATCAGCAAGACAGACATTCCGACAACTTTCATGAGTGTTGCACAGAAAAAGTGGCACCTAGAGTGTACACAAGATTTTTTTTAAATTTGACTTGGTGACCTACACTTGTAAATTTTGACTCAATGCGACCCATTTTAAAAATCTTCTGAGCTATCATCATTACAAACATTCTGATCAACTTTCACAAATATTGGGACTAAAAAAGTGGCCTCTATAGTGTATACAATGTTTTTAAAGATTTGAAATGGTCACTTATTTTCTGATCTAAAACCTGTTTAAAACTTGTCTAAGCTATCATCGAGACAAAAGTTCCAATCACCTTTAATAAGCATTCCACAGAAAATGTGGCCTCTAGAGTTTAAACAAGGTTTTTCTAAGATATGACTAGGTGACCTGCTTTTTTACCTGACATGACCCATTTTCAAACTTGTCTGAGATATGATCAGACATGACCCATTTCCTGGCTCATTTCCTGACTCAGCAGAGATATCATCAAGCCAAACATTCCGACCAACTTTCATGAACATTGGACTGAAAATATGGCCTCTAAAATGTACACAATGGTTTTCAAAGATATGACCTGGTGGCATAGTTTTTGACCCGACATTACTCATTTTCAAACTCATCCAAGATTAGTGTATGGTGATTCACAGTTTACAAAACCATTTAAAACATTTAACTTATATGCTTTTCCTGAGTGGGGTCCTGCGTGGCTCAGTAGTGAAATGTAGGACTTATAACCTGGAGGCCCCTGGTTTGAGCCTCAGTGGAAGCAGAAAAGTTTTTTGTGGGAGTGTTCTTGGACAAAACACCTCAGAGCCCTAACCGAGTACTGGTGAAACCCAGGCCATACATAAATGAAAGAACTATTGCCATGATATGACTGAAATAATGTTGAAACTGTGTTAAATATTCAATTATTATCTTTCCCTGAGTTTCTTTTAACAGTTCTTCATATAATATTCTTCTGACATAAACATCATCTAGACAGTTGACGGCTACACATCAATAATTTTTCTATTTCTCATGTTTCGAAGAGAGTCCCAATTATATCAACATGTAACTGTTAAAAATGCTCACACACAGGTATTTGATAAATTGCTTTGTAAAGATGAAGTTTGTTAGTTTTTGTAACTACCACATACCTTTGTAAAACATTATATATTACATGACATAAATATAGACATATTTCATTGACTGCATGCCTTAAGCAATTACCTATACAACCCATTACATCACTTGCTAACTTTTGACCTACAACACCCTTTACAGTACAATCTCTTGCTTTAAGCCTTTACAAGATGACAAAATTTTAGCACTGTCCAAATTGAAAGCATTTGCAGACGATAATTTTAATGTGGCTGAAAAGATAGAATTTGTCTTTGATAGGACAGAAAACATTGTGGGAAAAGGAGAAATGCTGGTGACCAGCATATTCTCCTTTTCTCACAATGTTTTCAAAAGGCTTCTTTCCCAAGGGGCATTAAAAGTCAGCATTGTGCGGTAAAGGGTTAACAACCTTGAGAAAAGAGGTTTTTGGAAACATTGTGAGAAAATGAGAAAACATTTGTAACAACAATTTTCTCCTTTGATCACAATGTTTTCTACCCTTCCAAAGATTAGACTTATCATTTTAGCATCACTTAACCCTTTACCTCACAATTACGAGTTTTAACGGCCCTGAAAGAAAAGGCTTTGAAAACATAGTGGGAAAGAGAAAAAATGCTGGCAACAAGCATTTTCCCCTTTTCCAACAATGTTTTCTACCCTTTCAAAGAAAAATCCCACCGTTTAAGCAACATTTAAATTGTCCTCTGCAAATGCTTTCAATTTCGTTGATCTGCCAGTAATACTATCGTTTGGTAAAGAGTTTAAAACACCTGCATGATATAAAACATGATGGAGAACTATTTCAAGATAGGAATTTACTTTTCTTGTACAGAATGGAAAACACGTAGCTTGTAACAAGAAATTGCTGTGATTTAACTTTTGACCAAATTACAAAGCTTTAGACTTTACTGAGTTGAAGTCATTTGCACACGATATATAAAGTAGCATTTATCAGCTGCAATTGCTTTCAATTTGGATGAGTCTAAAATTTTGTTGGTTTTCTAATCAGAGTTAGACCCTGATTATTACAAGGATCTTTTCAAAGTCCTCTGTTGTATCCACCTGTGCTTGTACTTGTGTGTGTGTATCACAATCCAGAGCGCCAGATTAGAGGGAGTGATGGTGTTCTAAATCCATTATTTCTCTTCCAAACCCTATGTTGTGTGTACTCATTAGAATCGTCTCAATGAGACGATTCTAATGAGTACCTATAACATAGGGTTTAGAGGAGAAAAATTTACATTTTCAATTTTGAAATCAAAATCACTACCTCTGTCTGGAGCTCTCACAGTCAATACATTTTTCATCAAAATATTACTTTCTTTTATTTTTTGTAATTTATTAATGATTGGAAATCACACACAATAATCAAAGCGTTAAAAACACTGGTGTGGCATTTGTCAAGGAAGCCATTGTGTGGAATTAATAATTAAAAAAAAATATTGTTCAAATATTTGCTTGAAAGTCAACCTACTAAGCAAATTAATCCATGATCGATGGCCTAATCCAGTTTATTTTAAAATGCAATTTCCAATTACATATCTGAGTGCTATCGAAAAACTCATTTGTCTGAGAAAAATTGAGTTGAATTAGGTTTATCATACCCCTACAAAACGAATGTTTTCGGGGGTATACTGGAATCAGCCTGTCTGTCCGTGTGTCCGTCTGTTCGTCCGTCCGTTTGTCTGTCCGCCTGTGTACAAATAATTACCTGTTTCTGTCAAAGCGCTGGCGGGGGTATTAAGTCACATTCAATGACAGCTCTAGTTTCCTTCGGTTTTGCACAAAATATGATACATGGTCTTCAAAATTCAACAATGAACTCATAGTGGCATTGTCCTTGACATAGTCTTCTTGATCACATCCATTTAACATACAGCTAATAAGTTGGAAAGTGCAACTGTGTCATGAGCAACTGGTCCTCTCTGGAAAATGTTATCTATCAGCAGTGTCCTGCAGCAGGGCAGTCAAAGGATGCTTGCAGCATAATTATCTGTTACAGTTTGTCCAAAAAATGGGAGAGTCACCTCAATGACATATTTTTAGATCTACTGGTGTCATACCATATCTAACTTTAACCCTTTACCAAACAATCCCAAGTTTTAATGATCCTGAAGAAAGAATGCTTTTGAAAACATCGTGGGAAAAGGAGAAAATGCTGGTAACCAGCATTTTCTCCTTTTTCTACAATGTTTTCTACCCTATCAAAGACAGAAATCATCGTTTGAGCAACATCTGTTTTGTCGTCTGCACATGCTTTCAATATGGTTGAGTCTAAAATCTTGTTGTTCGGTAAAGAGTTAATAATGTCTGCATCACTTTAACTCTTTATCATATAAGCTTGTTTTAATGAGCCTGAGGGTAAAGGTTTTTAAAAACATTTTGGGAAAAGGAGGAAATGCTGGTAACCAGCATTTTCTCTTTTTCCCACACTGTTTTCTGAGACAAATCTCATTATTCGAGTCATATTTAATTTGTTGTATGCAAATTGCTATCAAACCAGACTGGTCTTCAATTCTGTCGTGTGGAAAAGAGATAACCTAGATGTCCATATCAATTTGTTCTCAATCAGACACCTTTCCCTTTTTCTCTGATATTTTTGTTCACAGTCATACAACCTAAAGACCACTAAAAAACATATCTTCTTCTACGGACAACTGTCTTGCAGCAGAACACAATGGCAAAAGGAGAAAGTGCCCATAAAGAGCAATTTATCCTTTTGTCATAATGTATGCAGGTGACAGTTTATATACTCCTCACAAAAAGTCAAGCAACAAAATAATTTCTTAGTTTTTTAGTCCTGTAAGATTTTAGACAAGTTAACTTTTACATGGGAAGAAAAACACATTACCGTGTAAACGTAACAGTGTAAAAGGTAAATGCCAGTTGCACGTGCAGAACGTGAAATGGGCGCTTGAAACGTGCTACTACATTTTTCACGTTGTCAAATCAGACTGTTCAGACTGAGGTTTGTTTTTCCCTGTATCACAGTACTCATTAAAACTAAAGGCAGGCTAGTTTCTGTACAGCTTTCACCAGTGACAATGGTTCGGCGGGTTTTGACAGAAGTTGAGGTGGCACAAGCCACTGGAATGCTTCAGGTTGGTGTTTCCCAGAGTGATGTTGGCAGGCAGTTGGGCGTGCACAGAAGCGTCATCCACAGGGCCTTTCGATGGTTCCAGGCAACTGGGCAATTCTCAGGAAGGCAAGAAGTGGTTGTCCAAGGGCTACAACCTAAAGAGAAGATCGGTATCTAGTCACTTCTGTGAGACGTCAACACTTTGTGACTGCCAGACGGCTTCAATCTGACCTTGAATCTGCTACCGGAACCAGAGTTTCCACTCAGAAGGTGCGTAATAGGCTTCATCAGGCTCACTTCCAATCAAGACGACCAGCACAAAGGGTTCCCCTCAGCCAGCATCAGAGTCAGACTCGTCTAAACTGGGCTCGTCATCATGTAAATTGGACGCTGAATCAATGGCGCAGAGTTCTCTTTACTGATCAGTCCAGATTCAGTTTGGATTTTAATGATGGGCGTCAGCAGGTTTGGAGACAGCCAGGTGAAAGATTTGCGGCCTGTACTATTGCTGAACATGACCGTTATGGGGGTGGCAGTCTGATGGTTTGGGGAGGCATCTGGGCCGGGGGACGCACTGATCTTGTACTGTTCCAGAGAGGCACTCTGAATGCTGCACGCTACTTGAATGATGTCATTAGGCCTCAAGTCACCCCACAAATGAGGAGACTTGGTGCTGGATACCTTTTTATAGATGGCAATGCTCCTTGTCACAGAGCTCCAGTCGTTCAAAACGAGCTGAACAACAACATCACTAGCCTTGACTGGCCAGCACGATCCCCAAACTTGAACCCCATCGAGCAGGCATGGGACATGCTTGGGCGAGCTGTTTATGGCATGCCCGTCCGTCCCCAGACTCTGGATGCCTTGGAAGCAGCCCTTGACAGGGAGTGGAGAGCCATTCCACAGAACCAGCTGGACTGTTTGATTGCCTCGCTGCCACATCGCATTCAGGCCTGCATTTAAGCTAACAGGGGTCACACACACTATTGAGAATGACTTCGCATGTTTTTGACCTGATGTGTTTAATTTTTTGTTGGCTATTTACGTTCTACAGCACCTCTTTTTCATGTTGTTACTTTTTTTATTCAGTATCATGAGATCGGAATGCACTTCTCATGTGCTTTGTTGAAATTCGATTTCATGAAATAATTAAGATAAATTTTCGAATATCCTGATTTAATTTTCAGCTGTCATTTAAATTTCATTACAGTTAAACTGTTTGTTGCTTAACTTTTTGTGAGGAGTATATGTGCCTACAATGACTGATGGTATAATTATGTCTCCGGAACAGTAGAAAACATTGTGGAAAAGGAGAAAATGTTGGTTACCAGCAATTTCTCCTTTCCCACAATGTTTCAAAATGCCTTTTTCATCAGGGTCGTTAAAACACAAGATTGTTTGATGAAGAGTTAAGGAAATGAATCATATTCTGTAAGTAGAAAAGACCAAACTATTGCTGTTTCATCACTGCTTCGGCAAGAACTTGTCACTTATCCTGAGCAGTCTAATCTTAGTCTATGCTACCCCAAAAACAAACTAGAGCTGTCACTGAATGTGACTTAATACCCCCGCCAGCACTTTGACAGAAACAGGCAATTATTTGTACAGACGGACACACGGACGGACAAACGGACAAACAGGCTGATTCCAGTATACCCCCGAAAACATTCGTTTTGCGGGGGTATAATTAGCCGTCCTTCAAATTTTAACTGATAACTGTTTAGAAGTTATCATTATTTCAGGATGAACACTTACTATGTGTATAAAGAGAGCTAACCCAAAGGGATCTGTTACACAAAGCTGTGTATTTCTAAGTGAAATGGCCTTTAACTCTGGTATCCCTAGTCTGACTGAGATAAGAAAATGAAGTGCACTTAACCCTTTACCACACAATTCTGAGTTTTAACGACCCTGAGAAAGAAAGCTTTTGAAAACATTGTGGGAGAAGGAGAAAATGCTGATAAGCAGCATTTTCTTCTTTTCCCATGTTTTCTTTTCTTTTACAGATAAATCCCATTACTTGTGGCACATTTACTATGTCCTTTGGAAATGCTTCCAGTTTGGATCTGTCTAGACTTTTGTCATGTGGTAAAGGGTTAAACATATAATTGATTGATTGATTGATTGATGTTTAATGCTGTTTCAACATTATTTCAGTTATATCACAGTGGCCAAGGCATTTATCCATTTTTTCCTAGAGTTTGTTACCAGTACATGTACTTTGCAAATTTCTTCCTAAGCCACTGGCTGCTTTCCCACCAAACCATTGGCAAAACAATATGCCTATCACAGAGATATTTTTGTGGAAATCCTACAGGAACTCCAATGAAAATATTGAAGGAACTACTAACAGATAGTCAGACTGATGACAAGGGCCATGACATAGTAAGGCCCTTCCACACAATTTTCTGCATCAAATACTATAGCAACTTAAGAAATGTCTCATAATGAGCAGAACATTCCAAAATGAAGTAGAAGAATTACCTGTCTAAGGTTTTGTTCAGGTCAGGTATGGGCAGCCTTGGTAATAAGGGTTCAAAATAGAATGTTGGGTAGTATCCATTTCCCCTTAGTAAGTTCAGCATCAGGGCCCACATCTAAAATAAGAAAAAAAATGAGAAAATCCATTGGTTCCTCAACTTCCTTTTTCAGTGGACTCTTTACCAATGCCATCATGTTAAACATGTCCAAATGAAATGCATTTACAGATGACAAATTGTATATGGCTTAACTCATTGCCAAACGACAAAATTGTAGACTGGCCCAAATTCAAAGCATTTGCAGATGACAAAATAAATGTGACTGAAAAAATTAAATCTGGTTTGGGAAGGGCAGAAAACATTGTGGGAAAAGGAAAAAATGCTGGTTACAAGCATTTTCTCCTTTTCCCAATATGTTTTCAAAAGGCTTCTTTCTCAGTGTCGTTAAAAGTTGGGATTGTGTGGTAAAGAGTTAAATGATTTTGTCTGAGCATTTTCTCTTTTCCAATAATTTTTTCATTAGCTTTCTTCCACCAGATTACTAAAACTTATGATTGTTTAGTATAGGATTAAGTTCCACATTTTTTTTCAAAAGCTGTCCACTCCAGTGGCATAAAAAGTTGTGTCCCATTCAAAACAAATGACTTAGATTACATCTTTGTATAATAAGTATAACATGATTTAACTATACCATCCTGGGGTAAAAAGCTTTTGAAAATATTTGGGTAAAAGGAGAAAATGCTGATAACAAGCATTTTCTCCTTTTCCTTAGATGTTTTCAACCCTATCAATGTCAAATCCTTTTAGTTGAGCCACATTAAATTTGTCACCTCCAAATTCCTTCATTACAGAGAAGTCTAAAATTTTGTCATACTTACAAGAGTTACTGGAGGGTTAAATAAATGATAAAGCTGTGGCAATAGTAGAAATTGCTCATTATGAGCAAATCTCTTTTGTCACAACCCTTTTAAAAGTGGTATACTGCAAAACAAAGCATGTTGTCTGCAGGTTGTCCTGTGTTAAGCATTAAAGCATTTTTCATCTTTAGTTGCTTACAGGTCCAGCATAGATCATGACTAGAATATAGTAGAATGCACAAGATGTGCAATGTGATCTCTGATCTACACAATCCGCTCTGCTGAGACATTCTGGACAAAAGCAGCCTTCAAATTGCACTTAGTTTGGTCTCATTTCTAGACTGAAAATGACTGATGGGTTTATTCTGCCCTCTGACAGTTAATATTATTCCATAGTTTTCAAATTTCGTCTTCTAGTCTTTCCTCTCTGTTGAATTCCTTGACACTTGCATATCAATAAGATATAACTTCAGCTTGTCTCATCTGTCAATGACTGATTAACATGTATACATAATTATCAAAACACAGTAATTCTTGCAGCATTGAACAAATGAAACAGACTCTTTCAGACTGAGAAGAAAATGACATAAACATTGAAACTTAGATGCTTATTTTGCAGAATATTTTACACCAAAGTGGACTGTGTGCCTGATCTTGATCTTCATTGTCTGTAAAAGCAAGTGAAAGTGTGCTTGGCACTGTAAGGGTTATGATATCCTCAGGCCACACAATTTATGAATAATAAATCAATATCCTGAGACTTTTATCAATAAATATTTTATCAAAATAGATAGAGGCAAATACTGACATAAAGGATAAACTGGAGAGATAGATCAGAATTTTCTTTGGTTGCTTGAAAGTTGTTTTTTTTACACTCTTTCAGTTGCATTTCAGTCATATCACAGCAATAGCTCACCATGTCTGATAATTAATGTCTTACCTAGATGTTACCAGTTCTAGGCTAGGGCTCTGTTGTGTCTTTTCTAATATAGTGAAAAATTATGCAGAAAAAATCTAAAATGGCATTTGCATGAAATTTTAAAAAAATTTAAATCCTTGGAAGTATTTTGTTATGAATCTTTGTATCTATTTTCTTGTTAATCTTCATTTCTTTGTTAATATGCTTTTCTACATAAAAGTCTTAACCCTGTGACAAACAATCCCTGATTATAAAAACTCTTTAGAAGAAGAAGGCTTATGAAAAAACTGTAGGAAAAAGATGTCCTATGTTTTCTACTCTCAGCGACAATTCCTATCATTACAGCTACCCTTAACTTGTCACTTGCAAATGCATACCGTACATTTGGGACAAGTTTAGAATCTGTCTCCTGATGAAGAGATAAGTTTGAATTGGCACAGTGAATTCTAAAGCAAAATACCTTTGTTGTAGTGCATTTTGGATTAAACATCCATCCACGATATGCCAACAGCATCCTGAACAACTGCATGCGCATCAGAACAAATATCTTTGTTGTTCCATAGCCCACAATAAATCCAAGTAATGCAATGTTCATCTGATAAGGAATACCAGAGAGTTCCATCCATTTCTGTCCAAAGTCCACCAGGTTCTTGACAGGTTCACAAAACACTGTAAACAGAATTGCCGACAGAAATCCGACTGCCGATGCCTCGCTAAAATTCTTTCTGTAAATGTCATACGCCCTATTCCTGTAAGGCATCATAGAGCCCATCACCCGGAACATCTTGTCGGCTTTCGATTTATCCTTCTATTTCAATACTGTAACGTCTAAAACATTAAAGATAATGCTGCAATGTCTACGCTTGCCGACAATATTTATTTATTTTCTCGGGCAATGGGATATGTAAATTACTATTCTTTACATCGATAATATGCAGTAATCCGAATGAATGGACACACCTTTAATCCAACTACGTGTATTTATAAAACTCAATGTCTCGGATTTTCAAGATATTGCGATTTGTATATTGCGGGTCAACATGACTCATAGTCGGCATTCACTCGTCACAACTCGGCCGATTCCGTACCTACATCTAATGATGGCTCCCATCACCCGAGATATGCCGAATGAGTCGGCATTTACGGAAACACCCGAATTATGCGTCAATGAGAAGCAGCTGCTGCTGCACGCGAGATTTTTTTTTAATCTTCTAAGCGCGACTCAAGGACCTCTTGCTAGAACGTGTAGACTGATCTTGGATCTTCATTGCCCGGTAACTATTAGGTAGATCTAAACGTTGTCTACCAAAAGATAACTACGAAAAAGTAACATTGAGATTTTCCGGCGTTGCTGAATGTGCTGACTTTTGACCTACTTTTTGGTACTGATAATAAATGAATAAACAGAAATTTGTGATTGGTCAAATATGTAGACGTGTGTATTCTTAGGGCCCCGGCCTATTTGCTGGCAAATTTACGCCGTCTATCTTTTTCAGATATTTGTGTACAATCGGACTGAGTTTCATTTGACTTATTTAGCAGGTTAAGCCTTAAGGATTGAATAATACTAGATCTGATTGACCACTTCATCTGTATTGCATGAAAGCTACAATCTTATTTTTTGGTAGATCTATTTCACTTAATTTTTGTAGATCTATAAATAAGGATGATTGACATTTCTCTCCCATTTAGATTTTAACCCTTTCAGGTGAAAATCAAAAGTTATAGGTAGGTCTAGATTTAGGCATAGGCTCTATATAAAAGAGTCCCTATGAAAGAAAAATCGTCGAGTCGCCTTTTTTTTTAACTTTTTTTTTTTTTGATACAGTATTTCACACTTCCAGGAGTTACAATACCTGAGACTCTTCCATTTGTAGATTCCTTCCTCAATCCAGTAGATCTACTTTTTATCCTTTTGTCCCTTTACAAGACACCAAACTTTGGGCTAAACCAAACCCCATAGCATTTGGGAATGACATCAAATGTTTCTCGAAGATGGGCTTTGTCTCTCCCTCAGTGTTTTCCATATCAAAAACAACAATACATTTTCCTTTTCGTCACTATCTCTCCTTTAAGTTGCAGATACTACACATATTTAGCTTTATGTCTAAAACACAGCCGGCATGGTACTGGTCAACTGCAAAATCACTAAAACAGTAGGAGTGTACAATGTGCTATCAGTATGAAGGGAAGCCATTTTTACCATTGTTTTTTTGGTCAATAGTGTGACACAGTCGAAGCTTGAAAAACCATGACCTCATACCCTGAAGGCTCTGGGGCTCTAACCTAGAAGCAAACCAGTATGCAAGCTTGATCAAGTGTATATTTTCCATTTACATGTAGTTATATGTTAAAAAAATGCAAATCTGTATGCATATCCATAAGTTTTTATTTCATAAATATAACATATCACAGGAACAATACACCAAGATAGTATATGAAATCTTCCTGACTATATGTGTTCAAGTATAATTCAAATAGATGTATAATTTACAAGTAACAGTACATTGGTTTCTAAATATCAACACCTACACCAATCCAAATTCATTAATCTGAATGATAGGTTCTGTTGCCTTCCATGAAGCTAAATACACACAGACTTGTACACAAACCAATACAATTTGCAACAAGATGCATTAACAATAAGAAGTCATATCCTTCTAATCAAACCCTTTAATATCAAAAATGAAGTGTTTAGATAAAGATCAGCATGCACATCCATACAGTCTTATCTTGGACTGAATAAATTATTGTGACAAATGAACATAGTTGTTTCTTGAGGTGAACAGACCAGTTGATGGCAGCAGAAGTTAGACCCTACCATAAATTCCTACTTCATATTGGTATACCCATGTATAAATTACAAGTTTTCTGTAAAAATCTTATGATAAAGCTTCATTAGATATCTGAAAACGACGCCTTTTTAGCTATTTTTAATCTAAGGTTCTGTTCATCAACCATTCTATTTCAGTTCTGATTCTAAATTCCAGCGCTTGCCATATGAGAATTCATTGCAAAACTATTGTCAAATGTGGTTATAAATACAGCCTTTCAACTAAACCTACGAGGTATGTTTTATAGCTTACTTCTTGACACAAAGTACAGAAGGGATGGTATATTTTTTACCTATTTCTCCAATTCTCTTGGTCTGATACATCATAAACATCAAAGCTTTTACAAACACTCTAAATGTATATAAAGTCAAGAAATCTTACATACTGTCTCGGACAGAAACATTTATGGAGAAATCAGCTAAAGTGACTTTAAACCAGATTTATTTTTATTTTTGCAAGGTTTGTAGAAAATTAAACAGACTGTTACTTTTCAATTATAGCATACAAATATAGCTTTAACAAGAGGGCCAAGATGGCCCTGGATCGCTCACCTGAATTTTTGAGAGGACCATAGCCATTTTTTTTTTTGAAGTATTGAAATTTTGGAAACAAAATCATTATTTTGCCAAGCAATTTTGAAAAGGTCACCTGTAAAAATCATTTCAAAATCTGTCACCACCCCTACAATTATCACCATAGCCATGTTTTTGACAAATCAGAATTCCACATATAAAGTTTGTATAGAATTCAGAAAACAATCCATCATAAAGTACAGAAATGGTGATCAACAAGGTGGTTAACACCCAGATGGAGGCCCTTTTGATAACTGGTGAAATATTATGCATCTGTTCCAAAGATAACAGTTTTATATTACCTCTTGCAATACTTAGCTATCAAATACATCAAGTAGAAATTGTGCATATCAGCATTTCTCACCAGTGCACTCACTTACCTGGTATAGGTTGACGTCTGCAATAGCCCTTTTCATCAAAATACCTATACAGTCTTCTGATGAAAATTAAAAGGTCACCAAAGGATCATTTCTGTGATATTATTTCAAAATCTGACCAGTGGTTTCAGAGAAGAAGAATTTTTAAGAATTTCTTCATGTCTGCATGGTGCAAATAGCCCCCCATCACCACAGCCATGTTTCTTGACGGATCAAAATTTCGCAAACAAGTTTTCAAAAGGGGCACCCAAGGAACATTTCTGTGAACTTATTTCAAATTCTGACAAGTGGTTTAAGAGAAAAAGAATTTCAAAAAAATTTCTTTAAGTCCATAGAGTGCAAAGAGCCCCCCCCCCGTCATGTTTTTTGACGGATCAAAATTTTGCAAACAATTTTTGAAAAGGGTCACCGAAGGAACATTTCTGTGAAATCATTTCAAAATCTGACCTGTGGTTTCAGAGGAAAAAATTTTGAAAGAATTTCTTAGAAAATACCATTTGGTTGCCATGGCAACCAGAGTTTTTGATGGAATCAAATTCTGTGAATAGTTTTTAAAGAGGACCTCCCAAGGAACATTTCAGCCAAGTTTGGTCCAAATTGGCCTAGCAGTTTAGGAGAAGATGTTTAAAAAATTGTTGACAACCCACGATGCAGAGGCCACCCCCCCCCCCACCACCACGGCCATGTTTTTCAACGGATCAAAATTTTGCGAACAAATTTTGAAAAAGGTCATCCAAGGAACATTTCTGTGAAATTATTTCAAAAGCTGACTTGCGGTTTCAGAGGAGAAGATTTTTAAAGAATTTCTTAGAAAATTCCATTTGGTTGCCATGGCAACCAGAGTCTTTGATAGAATAAAATTCTTTGAACAGTTTTTAAAGAGGACCTCCCAAGGAACATTCCAGCCAAGTTTGGTCCAAATTGGCCCAGGGGCTTAGGAGGAGAAGATGTTTAAAGAACTATCGACACCGCATGACGCAGAGACCCCCCCCCACCACCACCACGGCCATGTTTTTCGACGAATCAAAATTTCGCGAACAAGTTTTGAAAAGGGTCACGCAAGGAACATTTCTGTGAAATTATTTCAAAATCTGACTAGCGGTTTCAGAGGAGAAGATTTTTAAAGAATTTCGTAGAAAATTCCATTTGGTTGCCATGGCAACCAGAGTTTTTAATGGAATCAAAGTCTGTGAACGATTTTTAAAGAGGACTTCCCAAGGAACATTTCTGCCAAATTTGGTTGACATTGGCCCAGTGGTTTACAAGGAGATGATGTTTAAAAAATTGTTGACAACGCATGACGACCGACGCACGACAGACACAGGGTGATCCTAAAAGCTCCCCTTGACCACGTTGTGCTCAGGTGAGCTAAAAACAAAACTTGGATGTAGAAAACACAAGGAATTATCTAGTTTTTCATTTTTTTGCTGTAAAATTTCCTATTCCGCCATTAATGGTGTAGCCAAGGGACAAATACATTTATCTGTTGGCAACATAGCTCAGTGGTACAGTTGCCGACTATGGTTTTGAAAGTCTTGGATTCGAGTCCCACAGGAGGCAATTCCTTCTCATTATTTTTTTTTTGTTTTGTTTTTTCCACAACTAAGGGTAAACAGTCATATCCTTACGATTTTTCCCAACAAAAGATCAACTTTCTTCTCCCAAAAAAAGAGTCAAAATCTGGGTTGATGCCCCTGTAAAGGACAAAGCACAACTTTAATTACTTTTTACCACAGTGTGAATGAAAATCAGACGGCAAATTATGTGTAATTGTCCAGTGTTCTGACAAAAACAGCATTGCCATGTCTGAGTTTCAAGGCTAAACTGAACATATCAATTACATTTATTTAGCCCTGTATGGGCAACTGTCTTGAACTGTTGAACATCTCTCATTTCAGCTGTCATGACTTCTTTACCCTTGCTTTGAGATCATCTGGAGCACGATGTTTCCATTCAGTGTATGAGCCCTGAAATAAGTATCAGAACATTACAAGATATGAGCCATGCTCATCAAAAAGGGGGTTTAATGCATCTCCATGATGCATTATACCTAGCAAGTCATCACATAATTATGCATCCATAAAATCCATTTAGTTTAGCAATCAACTAGATCTGGACGTAAAATTATCCTTTGACATGCAGAAAATTTTACAAATAGCAAAAAGTTTCAACCCAAGTCAGCCTGCGCGGGCTGACATGGGTTGATACTTTTTGCAGATGCATTAAGTACCCTTTTCACAGAGCATGGCTCAAAAAATTTTGTAAGAAAAGATGGGTCCTCCAAAGACGTAAAAAAAATTACTGAATGACACAGTATCAGCAAGAACAAAACTACAAGTTTCATAACAGATGCTTCAAAATGAATTGAATTCAACGTTTTTATTTCTTTTATTAGAATCAGTTCAACCCTTTATCACAGAATTCAGAGTTTTAATTACACCAAGTTAGGAAAATTTTTAAAACATCGTGGGAAAGAG
The DNA here is from genome assembly GCA_946811185.2 of Hippopus hippopus. Classification (NCBI taxonomy): domain Eukaryota; kingdom Metazoa; phylum Mollusca; class Bivalvia; order Cardiida; family Cardiidae; genus Hippopus; species Hippopus hippopus. The sequence continues at coordinate 43,500,362 of OX328097.1, forward strand.
AGAAAATGCTGTTTACCAGCATTTTCTCCTTTTCCCACTTGTTTTCTAGCCAATAAAAGATGAATCATATCCTTCATGAAACATTTAACTTGTTGTCTACAAATGCTTTGAAGTCAAATCAATCTAAATAAAGCATGAACTTAATTGTTTATTCTTTCTGATTAGGTTGTAAAAGTTTTGTGTAATTTGTTTTTCCTTAACTGCTTATCATCTATATAACATCAAAAGCCGCCCTCCCCCCAGCCCATATTTGTATAGTTCTTGGTTTTGACTAGTGCAAGGCTGAGACATCATATTTATTGCCTTGCCCAAACACAATCCAATGTGACTTGCACCACCAGTTGGGATCAAAACCTAGATGTTTGCTGAACAATTCTAACTCCTTAACAACTGAGGTGAGACACTGAGAACCCCGAGATGTAAAACCAATTCCAATCAAGATTACCATTAATTTTTGTTAACAGAAGCAATTTTAAAATATTTTAACTTTGTTGTTGGTGTGTTTTTTCACAAATTTTGAAGGAAGTTTCATTATGTAGAAAACATGGAAGTAAACTGTCACATGCCTCCTAAGGAAGTTAATGAAATAGAAACACTTCAAAATGACTTTAAAGGCTAGATAAATATTGGAAGAAAGATGACTATGAATAGAAATAAAGTTACAGCCATGCAGAATAAAAGAAGCACAATTTATGCCTGTGTTTTGATCATAAAGGAAGAATGCCACCATAGAAACTCTAAAATAATTGAGCCATGCTCTGGGAAAAGGGGGTTTATCACATCCCTTTGATGCATTATACCAAGCAAGTCATCACATAATTAGGGATCCATAAAATCCATTTAGTCTAACAACTGACTGAATCTGGAGGTAAAACAGTCCTTTGACATCCAGAAAAAATCACAAATAACAAAATGATTTGACCCAGGTCAGCCTGTGCAGACAGACCTGGGTGGATACTTTTCGCAGATGAAATGAATCCCTTTTTCACAGAGCATGGCTAAATTACATATTAGAATGCTTGCTTAATCAATTACTATGTATGTAAAACTTTTTTTACCCTTCCATCAACAGGTTTTGAAATGATTGTATGAAAGGGATAAGTGCTCCTTTTCCCAGAATGTTTTTCATGTCATGAAAAAAAAAAAGATTTCTTTCTTTCCTTCATATGCTGGCCTTCTGTTGAAGTTTGTAGTAGATATGAATGTCTACTATCACTCTGTATTACTGGAAGTTATGTTTACTCACATAGTACACTGGAACATTCTCTTTTCCAAGAATATGTGCAGCAGCAGCTACTCCACAAGCTGTCATTCCAAGCAGGCATGATGCCACCATTGGTTGATCTAGATCCACTCCAGCCTCATCAAATACTTAAGGACAAACACAAAAAGATGTTTATCATTTCAACACATCATAATTCTTATAAACGGAGACAAAACTTTTGAATACGACAAAAAATTGTGGGAAAAGGAGAAAATGCTGATTACCTGCATTTGCTCCTTTCCCCACAATGTTTTAAAATGCCTTTTAACTCAGGATTGTTTAAACTTGGGATTGTGTGGTAAAGGGTTAATCAGAAAAAGGGCTAAAGAATTTACACCTGGTCTTTCTTTTAGAAGCATAGCAGGGTTATTTTCTTCGTGTTTCACCCTTTCCATCATAAATGAACATCATATCATTGCAACACTTGTAATGTTAAGGATGTTTAGGTCAGAATATCTTTCAAATTAGAGTGTAGGTCTACAGTAAGTGTACACAACCTGTGCAGTCTGATCATGATTTATATGGTCACAGTCACAGCAAATACTGTTGGACACGACAGGTAAAATAATAGAAAGACAGACTGTACTGTCCGGCCAAATGTACAACACTACCCAGAACTTAAAACACTGTTGCAAGGTTTTAAACAAAGTACAGCATTTTTTTGTTTTTTTTAACAAGAAAAAGGCGAATTTACATCCACTTGCCACGCACCAGTTGGTTTTGTCTAATTACACACCATGCATGCATACAAATCATGTAATGCTAATTAATCAAGTGCACAATATCTACTGTGAACCAGGAGAAATTAGTTCTGCCCATAATTTCTACAGTCGTGCCTTGATTCTGCATTATATGGTGTGTGTCCTCACATTGATTCTATCACTAGTGGTGTTTATTTAGCGATGACCCACACTGGTTTGGTAAAATTCTGGAATGTTCTTCAACTTCCTCTTGGTGTACAGAACACAAAAGATTGACTATTTGGCAAGTAAAAGAAGATTTTATTCAAATAATCTTTGTTCAACTGCCAAACCTTATCTCCCAACCTAATGGTCTGGAAAGGAGATATTGTTTTTGTTGTTGTTTGTCACAATTTTCACTGTTTGAGCCACATATCCAAGCTACATGAGCCACAAAATTTATTTGGTGGGGTCTTTTTCAGTCCAACAGATTTTTATTCGGTCTGGCAAAACTTTCATGCCTGTCAGACCTACTGTTCGGTAGGACTTTACAGTCATTTGCTAGTATGTGGTCAGCACATACAACAAAGTGCTTGGCATCCAAATGCCTAAGAAAGATTTATAATTTCTTATAGCAAAGTCTATCAGGTAAATGTGAGTGACTGATTTTTTTTAAAGTCTTACATTCTTTAAGTTCTTGCTCTGTTTTGATCGTACCCTGCTCAGAAAAAAGGTCACTAAAATTGAGAAACTTTGAGCCTGGGATATAACCACCATCCATTTCATCTAGAAAGAGAAAATAGATATGTCATGTTTTATGTTATTTAGCTGAACTTTTTATCACATGGTGCCATGATGGTGATTTTAATACAATCAACTACAAGCTGCACAAAGGAGAATGTTGGGAGGAAGTAAAATTGGCTTTTTATCTAACCAAAGAAGAAAAGATCATAGGAAAAAGCAACTGCTCTGTTTCCCACAATTCTTTCGCAAACTGTATACTGCAGAGATGCAGAGGTCATTTGGAAATCAGAAAAACAACTCAGTTTGTTTTTTGTGCTATGACAATAAAAAAAGTTAGACAAATGATAACAATACTTCTCTGTGTTGATGGCAAATAACCTAATTTATTGTATTTAATACATGCTTTACAAAAACATGAGGGCAAAGATGGCCCTGGATCGCTCACCTGAATTTTTGAGAAGACCATAACCAACTTTTTTTAAAGTATTGAAATTTTGGAAACAAAATCAGTATTTTGCCAAGCAATTATAAAAAGGTCACCTGTAAAAATCATTTCAAAATCTGTCACCACCCCTACAATCATCACCACAGCCATGTTTTTGACGAATCAGAATTCTGCAAATAAATTTTAGGATAGGTCACCCAAAGACCTTATCTTGAACAACAGCACATGCCCAATAGTGGCTAAAAATATTAAGTTGAACAAGAGCACCTCATGAGAGTGCCAATGATTGGCTGTTGGAACCTTGCTGGATAGTAAAATAAAATTCCAAATCGCAAAAGGGGCATAATTTGGACAAAACAATTTTGGAGTTAACTGCCCTTGTTGTATGGGTTGCTTTTTACTAGTGAACAATTATTCCGAGTTTTAAGTACATGTGTTGAGTGGAAGCCGTGATATAACAAAATGTCGAAGTTTTTGCACAACAACAACAACGCAGATGACGCCAACAGGGCTATGTCAATACCTCGATGTTTTCTTTGAAAACAGCTAAGCTAAATAAGGGGTATAATATAAGGATCATTTCTGTGAAATAACTTCAAAATCTGAATAGTGGTTTCAGAGAAGACAAAATTTTTAAGAATTTCTTCATGTCCTCAGAGAGCAAATAGCTTCCACCCACCACAGCCATGTTTCTTGACAGATCAAAATTTCGCGAAAAAATTTTCAAAAGGGGCACCTAAGGAACATTTCTGTGAAATTATTTCAAAATTTGACAAGTGGTTTAGGAGAAGAATTTCAAAGAATTTCTTTAAGTCCATACATTGCAAAGATGCCCATCCCCACCCAGGCCATGTTTTTCGACGGATCAAAATTACACAAACAAACTTTAAAAAGGGTTACCCAAGGAACATATCTGTGAAATTATTTCAAAATCTGACCAGTGGTTTCAGAGGAGAAGATTATCAAAGAATTTCTTGGAAAATTCCATATGGTTGCCATGGCAACCAGAGTTTTTGAAAAATCAAATTCTGTGAACAATTTTCAAAGGGGACCTCTCAAGAAACATTCCTGCCAAGTTTGGTCCAAATTGGCCATGCGGTGTAGGAGGAGAAGATGTTTAAAGAATTGTTGACACTGCTGGACACCAAAAGCCCCCCCCCCCTCCACAACGGCCATGTTTTTCGACAGATCAAAATTTCGCGAAAAATTTTTGAAAAGGGTCACCCAAGGAACATATCTGTGAAATTATTTCAAAATCTGACCAGCGGTTTCAGAGAAGATTTTTAAAGAATTTCTTGAAAAATTCCATTTGGTTGCCATGGCAACCAAAGTTTTTGATGAAATCAAATTCTGTGAACAAGTTTTAAAGAGGACCTCCCAAGGAATATTCCAGCCAACTTTGGTCCAAATCGGCCAAGCGGTGTAGGAGGAGAAGATGTTTAAAGAATTGTTGACACCGCTGGATGCCAAGAGCCCTCCACCACGGCCATTTTTTTCAACGGATCAAAATTTCGCGAACAATTTTTGAAAAGGGTCACCCAAGGAACATATCTGTGAAATTATTTCAAAATCTGACCAGCGGTTTCATCAGAGAAGATTTTTATAGATCTGTTGACACCGATGGACGCCAAGAGCTCCCCCCCCCTTCCACCACGGCCATGTTTTTCGACGGATCAAAATTACACAAACACTTTTTGAAAAGGGTCACCCAAGGAACATATCTGTGAAATTATTTCAAAATCTGACCAACGGTTTCAGAGGAGAAGATTTTTAAAGAATTTCTTGAAAAATTCCATTTGGTTGCCATGGCAACCAGAGTTTTTGATGAAATCAAATTCTGTGAACAAGTTTTAAAGAGGACCTCCCAAGGAATATTCCAGCCAAGTTTGGTCCAAATCGGCCAAGCAGTGTAGGAGGAGAAGATGTTTAAAGAATTGTTGACACCGCTGGATGCCAAGAGCACACCCCTTCACCACGGCCATGTTTTTCGACGGATCAAAATTTCGCGAACAATTTTTGAAAAGGGTCACCCAAGGAACATATCTGTGAAATTATTTCAAAATCTCACCAGAGGTTTCAGAGGAGAAGATTTTTATAGAATTGTTGACACCGATGGACGCCAAGAGCCCCCCCCCCTTCCACTACGGCCATGTTTTTTGACGGATCAAAATTTCGCTAAAAATTTTTGAAAAGGGTCACCCAAGGAACATATCTATGAAATTATTTCAAAATCTGACCAGCGGTTTCAGAGGAGAAGATTTTTAAAGAATTTCTTGAAAAATTCCATTTGGTTGCCATGGCAACCAGAGTTTTTGATGAAATCAAATTCTGTGAACACTTTTTAAAGAGGACCTCCCAAGGAACATTCCAGCCAAGTTTGGTCCAAATCGGCCAAGCGGTTTAGGAGGAGAAGATGTTTAAAGAATTGTTGATGCCACACGACGGACGACTGACACAGCGTGACCCTAAAAGCTCCCCTTGAGCACGTTGTGCTCAGGTGAGCTAAAAAGCCAGGTTTAACCCTTTACCATACAATCCCATGTTTAAACCGTTTTGCAGACTAGGCGTTTGAAAACTAGTGTGGTCAGCAGAATGTCTTCCTTTACTTGCAACGTTTTCTACCCTATCAAAGGCAAATACCATCATTTCAGCCACATTTGATCTGTCGTCTGCATAGGCTTGGAATATGTTGAGTCTAAGATTTTCTTGTCTGGTAAAGAATTAATTACATGTTCAAAGAATAGGCAATTTAAAGAAAATGAATAATACTATGGTGACAAATTAGAAACCATCTTAAAAATGCTAACAGCTTCTTGCTTGCAGCAATCAATGAGAGTTATCTCTTCGAATTATATTACTTCCATAAATCTGACCTTGAACCCATACAGTTTGGTCTTCAATCAAAAATTTGAATAGTGATGAATATCAGCTTTTATAAACAAATGGCTTGTTTTCATCGATAAGATAAGAACAGCAACAAAAATGATAAAAATAATGCCTTTGTTATACATGCTGCACATTTGGTAAACCCAATCTTCAGTGGGGGCTTTTTAACACTTTACCAAACAACCCATGTTCAGACGACCCTGTGGACGGAGACATTTTAAAACACTGTGGGAAAAGAAAAAAAATGCTGGATACCAGCATTTTTTGCTTTTCGGCCACAATGTTTTCAACCCTTTCATAACAAATCTAATCATTTTGTCATCTGTATATGCTTTTAATTTAGACAAGTCTAAAATTTCATGGTCAGGTAAAGAGTTAAACCCTAGCCAAACTAAAATTAAAAGCTACACATTCTTTCCCTACATTCTTCTTGTGTTAAAATTACAGAGTGCAAAAAACCGTGAAGGATATTATCAAAGGCATATAGCACTATAACTGTCTAATGCAAATCAGAAATATTGGTACAATGTAAGGAGTAATACCCTTTTTCACTCACCATCAACAACACTGGGGCTGTCTATAGGTCTTGCATCTACAACTTGTTCTTCTTTACGACTAAGATTGTTCATGACATCATCATAATTCCGTAGCAGAGATTTGTTAAATTTCAACATATAATTTGATTTCTGAAATGACAAATACAATTTAACTTTTATTTCAACTCTTTACCAAACAATCCTGGGTTTTCACGACTCTGAGAAAGAAGCCCGTTGAAAACATTGTGGGAAAAGGAGGAAATGCTGGTAACCAGCATTTCCTCCTTTTCCCACAATGTTTTCTACCCTTCCTAAAACAAATTGCAATTTTTAAGTCACGTTAATTTTGTCGTCTGCAAATGCTTTTAACCTGGACCAGTCTAAAACTTTACTATTTGGTAAATTGTTAAGCAAGCACCTATGAGGCACTGTAAATGAGCTTGTTTAAGACAAGTGCTTGATTAGTACAGGCACATTTCAATGTATGTGGCTTCTTTAGGAATTCAGACTATGCTTGCTTAAAACAGGTTGCTTACTTACCTCTTTACCATATGACAAAATTTTACATTTGTCAAAATTGAAAACGTGTGCAGACAACAAATTATACATGTATGTGGGGGGCTTAACTCTTTACCACACAATCCCGACTTTTAACGACCCTTAAAGAGAAGGCTTTTGAAAACATTGTGGGAAAAGGAGAAAATGCTGGTAACAAGCATTTTCTCCTTTTCCCACAATGTTTTCTACCCTATCAAAGACATAAATCATCATTTCAGCTACATCTAATTTGTCGTCCGTAAATGCTTTCAATTTGGTCCAGTCAAAAATTTTGTAGTTTGGTAAAGAGTTAATGCATCTGCAAAAACTATCAACCCAGGTCAGTCTGCACAGTCCGCAAACCTTTTGCTATTGGTCAGTTTTCTACATGTCGGAGGACAGTGTACCTCATGATTCAGTCAGTTGCAAGACAAAAAGGATTTTATGGATCCATGATTATGTGACGACTTGCTTGGTATCATGCATCACAGATATACACTAAGCCCTCTTTTGCCAGAGCATGGCTCATGTATATTTCAATTGGCAAACTTTTCAACAAATCAGCTGAATTATACCGTGGTGTAAGTGCAATATGATAAAGGTGATAAGTAATAAATCTACAGAAAGTACTTGTAGACTGATTACTGTTTGGTAAGTAGACTGATTACTGATTGGTACAAATTATCTCTTACTTTTTTACAAAGAGCAGTAATGATTGTCATTAAGATATTATGATAATTGTCACATAATCAATTTTGAAAGACTGTATCACACATCCTTTGTTTTTACAACTAGGATGAAATCTTTTGAAAACAATGTAGGAAAAAGAGAAAATACTGTCTAACGGTATTTTCTCCTTTTCCCACAACGTTTTCTACCCTTTCTAAGAGAATCCCATCAGTTGCACCATATTTCATTTTTCTTCTGCAAATGCTGTGAATCTATTTCTAATCTTTTTTTTTTTCCTCTTGTAAAGAGTTAAATAAAATCATTATTACCTCTACTTCAGGGACCTCTTGCGTAATTTCAAATCCATCATTTAACCATTTTCTAAGGCCGCCATCGAGAATTGATATCCTGGTATGTCCATGTAACTGTAAAGACAGATGTATTCATGTTTAATTTTTTCACTCCTATTACAAATATGCAACAAACTGGATGATAATCCATGCCAAAATACTGTTAAAAAATACAAATTAAACAATGTGAACAATTGCTCCCTTTGACGCAATATTTTCAAAAACACAGCCGCTTATCACCTGAATCACAACACTGTGTTGTGAAAAGAAAGATATTCAGGGGACATCTGGTTGAACTTCAGAGGACCATTAATCAGCCAATACAAAGGTGAGTGTAACAGATGAACCAGGATTTTTTTCTGTTCCTGGGTCAAATCTCAAAAATTGGAGAATGTCATGCAACCCTTTATTCATTTTCCTACAAATATGACACTCATTTGAAGCCAGATTCCGAATGATACATAAGAAATACATTTTTTCCTGGAGCAAGGGGGATAGAAAGTATGCCATTTTGATGGCATGCAAACAATTTGAAGTCTCGTTTGTGAAGTCGCCGAGTGCAAATGGTTCCATTCATTAGTTTGTAAGTAAAGGTCTCTCAGGTTCTTGTAATTTACAACCAAAGTTATATTGCATTACAGTCTTTCTTCCAAGAAAATGAGATTTTTAGTGAACTTTATGATTAAGAGGATCTGTACTGATTAAAGGGATATGCTGCAATTTAGGAGTCGAAGTAGTACAGCACTAGTAAACCTAATCCCTTTTTATTTCACATCATTTTAAAAGAATATAGATTGTAAATCGCATTCAAACACCTGTACGTTTTCTGTGTGAGTGTAATATAATAGCCAAAAGATAACAGGTTAATAGCATTTTCTTAACGAATTTCGTAAGGAGAAATTGTCGTAAACAATGTTCGGTGAAGAAATCGAGTCAGAAATGATAAATCATGGAGAAGAAGGCCAATGTCTGTAATGTGATTAGAGAGGCATTATTTGTAGCAGATGACCATCCTGGAATGTCTTTAAAAGACAATTTTTTTAAATTACTTCACTGATTAAACGATTGGCAACTAATGTGGGCTTTGGCACGTTCCCCCACTCCCCCATGGCACACATATTAAAGGGCTTAGGCATGTTTTGTATGAAGGCCTTAGGAAAAGTCAGGAATTAAAACTTTATCTGTGAGCCATTGCCAAAGGTGGCTAACACTGTGTCTGTTCTCCAAATACCCTAAGGAATCTGTTCCATGGGAACATGGAATCTAAACCTCTTCAGGTGTGGAAAAGCATATAATGGACTTAACAACTACCACTGGCATGAAAATACAGGTAATCTTGAAACAGCCGCTTACCTCCTTTAAAAGTACAACCCTGAGGTGTTGTGAACAGAAATATCCGGTTGCGCTACAGAGGATCAGAGGACATGTAGAAGACTTATCAGTTGAGTTGGGATTAATGGATTTACATCGTCAAATTTAAAGAAGAGCACCGCATGTGGGTGCCAACGCTCGGCTGCAGTTGCCTAATATTATAAAATGTCAAAGTTATTTAATGAGGCAGACGATCATGTGCATGAACACAATAGTTGCTGGTTGCTTTGAGATCAGATTCTGCACATTGTTTGTTTGCATATGACAAAGGCTTTTCTTCTGACATGCACGACCACGTTTCTCTTAGGTCATCTGCTACAAATAGTGCCGTCCTCTCTAATCACATTAAAGATATTTGCCTCCTTTATGAATCTATGATTTATCATTTCTGAATCGTCGTCTTCACTGAACACTGTTCTCAACAATTTCTCCTTACGAAAGTCATAAAAAAAAAATTTAATGTTTGTAACATATTATAACTTTCGGCTAATATATCAAACTTGCATAGAAAGCTTACAGGTGTTTGAATGCTATTTATCACATACAACCTCCTCCGGCAGTGTATTAAACCCATGACTTATTTTTGATAATACACTAGTGTATTATCGTTTTTGGGGTCCCGGTTCTGATCAATTTTCAGTCATGAGCGTGTGAAGCTTGAGAAACCAACCACAGTAAATACCGGAATTTGTGCTACTACGCCGTTTCGCCAAAAAATGACGTTACTGCTGCTAGGGTGTATGAGCATGGACAGTTTTTGATTTTCATGTTTAATAGAAGCAAGAAATGCAGCGAAAGCTTTTTAAAAACAAAGAAACTGCTGAATAAGTTGCACATACCCCCTCTAGAGACTGTTTTATTCTACTTTCAGTGTAAATGTCATGGAGCTATCTACTTGTGTATGTACACATCTGAAACCAAATGACAATAGTAACATGGACCCGTGAACAGTTTATAGGCAAAAGGTGATGAGGCAAGATATTTTTTGTCTGTCATTTGTTTTATGTGATAAATAGAATCTCATATTCGTGTTTATGTTTTATCATTGTTATCAAACTTGTTGACTAAAATGTATTTGACGCTCTCCAAGGCTCTACAATTTTACTCAACTCGTTTGATAAAAATGATAATACATACACACTCATGTAAGATCCTCTATTTACAATATGTACTGTTTTAAATGATCTGAAATAAAAAGGGATTACTAGTGCTGTGCTACTTCGTCTCCTGAATCGCAACCTTTCCCTGTAATCACCACAGATCCCCTTAATCACTTAAAATCTCATTTTCTTGGAAGAAAGACAGTAACGCAACACAATTTTGGTCGTGAATTACAATAACCTGAAAGAGCTTTACATACACGCTGATGGATGGAATCTTTTGCAGTCTGCGACTTTATAAACGAGAATCCAAATTGTTCACATGCCATCAAAATGACAAACTTTCCACCACCCCTGCTTCTGGGAAAAAATTTATTTCTGATGTATCATTCAGAACCTGGCTTCAAATGAGCCTCATATTTAAAGGAAAATGAGTAGAGAGCTGCATAACATTCTCTGATTTTGAGATTTGACCCTGAAACAGAAAGAAATCTGGTTTAACCGTTACACTCACCTCTGTGTCGCCAGATTTACAGCTCCCTGAAGTTCAACCTGATGTCCCCTGAATATTTTTCTTTTCACAACACAGTGCTGTAACTCCGGAGAAAAGCGGCCATGAAAAAGTGATCTGCTGTAAAACAAAAGGTGTAACCATGTACATGTGGTAATATTCCAAATTTAAATGTAAACACAGTCATTACTACTAAAATATTTTACGAAAAAGACAATTATTCATAGGAAAGGAAAATACAGTATCTTTTTGGACAACACAAAAGATATTACTGGAAAAGGAGGAGTTGATTTTAGTAAGTATTTGCTCCTTAGCCAAATTGTTATAAAATATGTCCACTCAATAGGAAAAATTGTATTTGTACAGTAATAGATTAAACCTTCATAATGTAAATGCTGTGACTCTTAGTTCTTGCAAACTTATGAGTTTTTGAATCTTATAAAAAGTATCCAAACAATGAGCATTCAGGCCCTTATCATCTGACAATCTAAAAAGCATTCTAATTGTTAATTCATTCTAAGATAAGCTTTTTAATAAACAGAAGCAAGATTACCAGCATGTACATAGTCCACTCATACCCATTGTCAATACATGACAAGAGTGATATTTCCAGTTGCTGGAGGAATAAAACAATACTTATGCACCTTACTTCTGCTCTTGCATGATAATTGATAACCAATGAAATGACCAACTCCCAGTAACAAGACACACATCTAACAAAAGATTTGATTTGCAAACCTATTCACATGAACTGGTTATCCTAACATGGGCACTTAACCCTTTACCACACAATCCCGTGTGTTAACAACTCTAAGGAAAAGGACTTTTGAAAGAATTGTGGGAAAAGGATGAAATGCTGGCAACCAGCATTTTCTCACAGTGTTTTCTATCCTTTCAAAGACAACTTCTACCATATGAGCCACATTCAGATTGTCTTTTGCAAAAGCTATCAGTCTGGATTTGTACAACTAAGAAATTTTATCCTTTGATATCTAGCCACTTGTGAACAGTATGTCATCATCACATTCATCAGTTTGATTACAGAAAGCCAAATTCCATTCTAGATATATACTGGTTCATCAGTTACAAATGGAAAACAGCCAATATGTATTGTTCCGGCTGATATTCAGGACTTCTGTGGTATAGCTGGAAGGACAGAACTATGAAGTGACAAGATTTTATTTACGACACTGATTCCTGATTCTCCTTTTCACTTTTCACCAGATAGCCAATTTTAGACTTGTCTAATTTGAGAATAATCATAGACAACATATTTAAAATGGATGAAATTAAGGGATTTGGTTGTTATAGGGTACAAAACCTTGTCGCAAAAATAGAAAACAGTGGTTACATTTTTTCCTTTTCAGACAAATTTTTCTAAAACTTCATGTCTCTGGGTTGTTAAAACTTGTGAATGTTTTTTAAAGGGTTAAAATCCTACCCTAAAGAGCCACCAAGTCCTATAAGCTGCTACAGGTCCAAATCTGTCATAAGCAACAATATGTGTGTCCTTGTGTATTCCTAAGTCTTGCACATAGTCAGAAAAACAGTTGAGATCTGGTAGATTTCGTGGAATAGCTGGTGTGCTCTCTACACATTTGTGGAGGTTAAAATGTACAGACTGTGGTATATGGCCTCTGTTTTATTTGAACAAGATACATTAGCACGTTAGACATATAGACTTATTTATTTCATTTATTCATGAATGTAAAACTATCCGTGTTTTGGTAAAATTTTACAGGAGATGGAAAAAACCTTCTCATCTAAAAAGCATTGCTTGATCATCTTGTTCAGATATGTTATGTTGAATTTATTCACATGATTCAACATAACACATCTGAGCAACATGATCTAACAACTATAAATGAATTAATTGCAAGAAATAAAACCTTAGCAGAACAGAACTGAACAGAACATATCTTTGTTTCATCCAGGTATACAATATACAACATGGGGGTTAGATTATACTAGGTTTTTCAAAAAAAACAAACAAAAAAACATTAAGTTGATTTATTTAAATCTGGAATTCAAGCAAAAGACAGGTTTTTGGCCATTATTACCTGGGAGTATAAATTTCACACTAAGTCTTGCTAGTTACCTAAAGACGTGTTGCTAGATGTTAAACTATTGAACTACATTAACCCTTTACTGCACATCTATATAGTCAGGAAAACAGTTGAGATCTGGTAGATTTCATGGAATTGCCGATATGCTTGGGACAATGCTCAATATATTAATGTATTCACATATACACATACAGGTAGTCAATAATCATATTAGTTTAAATAAAAGCTGTTCATGCTAAATAGTAATTTCTGAATTGTTAAACTTTAAATTCAAGACTGATCAATTTCTTAAAATGATTTGTTTCACCAAAGACAGGAAGATGTTGAATAATGAAAATATGTCAAACTCTCCAAAGTATTGAAATACTTCATGTAACTCGATCCCAACAAAAGATAGAGAGAGCCTGCAGTCTGTTATAATCAGGCAGTCAAGGTTAAACAAACCACCAGCAAGGATTGAATATTTTGTTGTTTGGCTCATTATATCCATTAAACTGTAAATTGACAAACTTTAACTCTTTACCACACAATCCCAACTTTTAATGACCCTGAGAGAGAAAGCTTTTGAAAACATTGTAGGAAAAGGAGAAAATGCTGGTTACCAGCATTTTCTCCTTTTCCCGCAATGTTTTCTACCCTTCCTAAATCAAATTTCAATTTTTGAGTCACACTTGTTGTCTGCAAATGCTTTCAATTTGGACTAGTCCAAAATTTTGTCGTTTGATAAAGGGTTAAATTTACAAGAACCTATATAGATAACTAAGTTTTACAATAGGTAGGCCTCTCGGTAAGTATCAACATTGACATCTGATATGTATGACACATCCAAAACTCGAAGCTTGCTTGTAAGCACTTTCTGTACTTCATTTCCAATTTGTTCTCTCAGCCAGTTTGTAGAAACCACAGTCAACACTCTGGATAATGTCATTATCTGAAGAAATGAATGAAAATAAATGGACTATAGATCTAGCATAGAATCTTTATAGTCTTGCTTTGTCCTGTTTGACTCATACAAAAAAAGTAAGAAATATTCATAAAACAAGTCATATCCAGACAATTTGTGCCCTTGTATTTGAGTATGAATTAACTTTAGACATTTAGTACGAGATCTCCCGGGTACGGATCGTCTTCATATACTATAAAGGCACCTACTATAATTGGCCTGTGCGAGTTCCAGGCCTTTAAATCGAGTTGGTTTTCATGTCTAATGAATTTTTATGTATTAAGCAATATCAAGCTCGTTAGATGCATTCAAATACTATTGACAATTATATATATGGCTAGTTGAAATATACCTTCCCGCTGTTCAGGTCGTCCGCAGTGTGTTGCGCAGTTGTTTCCCTTACTTAGTGCAATGTTAACCGCAAGAGTAGGCACCCTTCTGATGAGCGCAGCCGACACTCGTTCCCAACCACTGCAGCAGATTGTCATGTATCTCGACCTATTTCAGGTTCAAAATGTATTTCATCATTTCCTGAAAACTTTATTCTCCTGTTAATCAGTTAATCTCTGGTAATCTAAAAGCAGACTATGTTGTCTATGTTGTTCTTTGATACCTTTTATCTGGTCGGCACTGTAAATCTTCTGTTAATAGCGAATCGAAATTATCATGTGTAGGAAGGAGACCAGTTCATTGTTCAAGAAAAATGCAATTACCAAAGTAAAGGCCTACTTAACCCTTTACATCACAATCCCGAGTTATAACGATCCTAAGAAAGAAAGCCTTTGAAAACAATGTTGAAAAAAGAGAATATACTGGTCACCAGTATTTTCTCCTCTCTCCACAACGTTCTAGATACCATTCAGACACTAATTTCATAATTTGAACCACTCTTGATTTGTCGTCTGCAACTTTGAGTTTTGAGGAGTCTGATATTTTGTCGTTTGGTAAATAGCTAACAAGCTTAGCAGTGTAAAAAAAAAAAAGAAAATCGGTAAATGATAAATTGTCATTTTTGCCTCTAAATGTGCAAAAGTGAACTTTATAGAATGTTTTCAAGAAAAATGCAAACAAGTAGATATCTTTATCATCATTGTCAGCAGTATCATCGTCATCAGCATCATCATCATAATCAAACATTCACCATATTGTTCAAATAAAAGAAATATCTGTAATATATGAAACCAGCAGAACGAGTGGAAAAATCTCCGTCTGACCCGGCGGATGCTCGAACCGGTCCACGTGTGTGTTTGCGCAATTTTGTGCCTTTTTTTAACCTAGCACAATGCAAACACCTCAAAACGCTAATATTTTTTTCTGTTTCTATGTCTTTGTGCGTCTTTGTGGCGTCTTTGTGTGTCTTTGTGGTATTTAGAGTGTCTTTGTGGTATTTAGTAGGACCCGATCTGAAGACTGTCATCTAATATCTAGATCTAATTCACGTTTTTATCCCTACAACAAATGCGTGGGGGGGGGGGTGGAGAGAGAGAGAGAGAGAGAGAGAGAGAGAGAGAGAGAGAGAGGGAGAGAAATACTGGATACTGCAGAGAGAGAGAGAGAGGGGGGGGGAGAAATACTGGATGGACACTGTTCTTCCATAGACAAAATTATGTGTCCTTTTCCGAGAATCTCCCCATAGGTTTAACTTCTGTGGAAGCCTTTCTATTATGCGAACTTGTTTCATTGGTGCAATGATTGGTCGATTTCTACAGAACTTATGGCCCTTTGAGTTTTATACGGATTCAGTAACAAGTTAGAGACCGATTTGGGGTGATTATTCATCGGCATCCAGCAGCTCTGGTTGGCAAATACTTCCCCTCTCTGTGCTTTTTCTTTTTTAGCTCACCTGAGCACAAAGTGCTCAAGGTGAGCTTTTATGATCGTGCTGTGTCCGGCGTCCGTCGTCAACTTTTACCTTGTGTACGCTCTAGAGGCCACATTTTCTGTCCGATACTCGTTAAACTTGGTCAGAATGTTTGTTTTGATGATATCTCGGACGAGTTTGAAAATGGGTCATGTCAGGTCAAAAACTAGGTCACTAGGTCAAATCTTAGGAAAACCTTGTGTACGCTCTAGAGGCTACATTTTCAGTCCAAAATTCCTGAAAGTTGGTCAGAATGTTTGTGTTGATGATTTCTCGGACGAGTTTGATAATTGGTCCTGTCAGGTCAAAAACTAGGTCGCTAAGTCAAATCTTAGAAAAACCTTGTGTACGCTCTAGAGGCCACATTTTCAGACCAAAACTCCTGAAAGTTGGTCAGAATGTTTGTCTTGATGATTTCTCTGACAAGTTTGAAAATGGGTCATGTCTGGTCAAAAACTAGGTCACATCTTAGAAAAACCTTGTATATGCTCTAGAGGCCACAGTTTCTGTCCAAAACTCTTGAAAGTTGGTCAGAATGTTTGTTTTGATATCCCAGACTAGTTTGAAAATGGGTCATGTCAGACTAAACACTAGGTCAAATCTTCGAAAAACCTTGTGTACGCTTTGAGGCCATATTTTCAGTCCAAAACTCTTGAAAAGTGGTCAGATTGTTTGTCTTGATGATATCGCGGACGAGTTAAAAAATGGGTCATGTCGGGTCAAAAACTAGGTCACTAGGGCAAATCTTAGAAAAAAAAATACTTGTGTACGCTGTAGAGGCCAAATTTTCAGTCCAACATTCTTGAAAGTTGGTCAGAATGTTTGGCTTGATGATATCTCGGACGAGTTCGAAAATTGGTCATGTCGGATCAAAAACTAGGTCACTAGGTCAAATCTTAGTAAAACCTTGTGTACGCTCTAGGGACCACATTTTCTGTCCAAAACTCTTGAAAGTTGGTCAGAATGTTTGTTTTGATAAAATCCCAGATGAGTTTGAAAATGGATCATGTCTGGTCAAAAACTAGGTCACTAGGTCAAATCTTAGAAAAACCTTGTGTACGCTCTAGAGGCCACATTTTCTGTCCAAAACTCTTGGAAGTTGGTCAGAATGTTTGTTTTGATGATATCTCGGACGAGTTTGAAAATGGGTCATGTCGGGCTAAAAACTAGGTCACTAGGTCAAATCTTAGAAAAAACCTTGTGTACGCTCTAGAGGCCATATTTTCAGTCCAAAACTCTTGAAAAATAGTCAGATTTTTTGTCTTGATGACATTGCGGGCAAGTTCGAAAATGGGTCATGTCTGGTCAAAAACTAGGTCACTAGGGCAAATCTTAGAAAAACCTTGTGTACGCTGTAGATGCCATATTTTCGGTCCAACACTCTTGAAAGCTGGTCGGAATGTTTGGTTTGATGATATCTCGGATGAGTTAAAAAATGGGTCATGTCAGGTCAAAAACTAGGTCACTAGGTCAAATCTTAGAAAAACCTTGTGTACGCTCTAGGGGCCACATTTTCTGTCCAAAACTCTTGAAAGTTGGTCAGAATGTTTGTTTTGATGAAATCCCAGACGAGTTCAAGAATGGGTCATGTCAGGTCAAAAACTAGGTCACATCTTAGAAAAACCTTGTGTATGCTCTAGGGGCCACATTTTCCGTACAAAACTCTTGAAAGTTGGTCAGAATGTTTGTCTTGATTAAATCTTGGACGAGTTTGAAAATAGGTCATGTCAGGTCAAAAACTAGGTCACCAGGTCAAATCTTAGAAAAACCTTGTGTACGCTCTAGAGGCCACATTTTCTGTCCGATACCATTGGTCAGAATGTTTGTTTTGATGATATCTCGGACGAGTTTGATAATGGGTCATGTCAGGTCAAAAACTAGGTCATTAGGTCAAATCTTAGAAAAACCTTGTGTACGCTCTAGGGGCCACATTTTCTGTCCAAAACTCCTGAAAGTTGGTCAGAATGTTTGTCTTAATTAAATCTTGGATGAGTTTGAAAATGGGTCCTGTCTGGTCAAAAACTAGGTCACTAGGTCAAATCTTAGAAAAACCTTGTGTATGCTCTAGAGGCCACATTTTCTGTCCAAAAGTCTTGAAAGTTGATCAGAATGTTTGTTTTGATAATATCTCAGACTAGTTTGAAAATGGGTCATGTCGGGCTAAAAACTAGGTCACTACGTCAAATCTTCGAAAAACCTTGTGTACCTTCTAGAGGAGATATTTTTAGTGCAATACACATGAAACTTTGTCAGAATGTTTGTCTTAATTATTTCCTGGACCAGTTTGCAAATGGGTTATGTCGGGTCAAAAACTAGGTCACTGAGTCAAATCTTAGAAAAACCTTGTGTATGCTCCAGAGTTCACATTTTCAGTCAAATACTCATGAAAGTTGGTCAGAATGTTTGTCATAATGATATCTTGAATGAGTTTGAAAATAGGTCATATCAGGTCAAAAACTAGGTCACCAGGTCAAATCTTTTAAATAGCTTGTGTAGCTCTAGAGTCATCATTTTCTGTCCAATACTTATGAAAATTAGTCAGAACATTTGTCTTGATGATCAATATAATGAAGTTGAAAATGGGTCGCATTGGGTAAAAAACTAGGTCACCATGTCAAATCTTGGAAAAACCTTGTCCAATACTTATAAAAGGTTGTCAGAATCTTTGTTTTGATAATATCTACAACGGGAAATGGGCTATGTTTGGCTAAAAAAGTAGGTCACTGAGAGAAATTCTAGAAAAAGCTTGTGTACAAGCTAGAGGCCAAATTTTCAGTCCAGTAATTATGAAATCTTGGTAGAATGTTTGTCATAATATCTCAAAATAAATTGAAAATGGATAATGTTTGGTCAAAAGACTCGGGTGAGCGACTTCAAGGCCATCATGGCCCTCTTGTTCGTTTTTTTTCGAAATGTGGTAAGGTGTAAAAAGGACTTGATCCCCAAAATAAAGAGGGTCATCATGGCACATGAAGCACTTACATGAAAATTCAGCATCTAAAGAATATTTAACATCTGGCAACTATGACACATACATGTGACAGAAGTGGTAACTATTGAAAATAATTTCTCATCTATCACACTGTGTTCAAATGTGGTCCCGTGGTCTCCTGCAAGACACAAAAAGCTCTCTACAGGAGCTAATGACTTAGAATCAAATGATGGAAAGCAGATTGATGAGGAACTCTGTGATTGGACAGAAAACTTTTTTACTGACAAGAAAAACAATAAGTGACAATGTACTGTTACAAACTGTTGTGCATAAAGCAGCCTAATCTATGTTTAAATTGAACACACAAAAATATTAAGTACAAGTTTATTGTGATAAAACATAGAGGTACTGGAGATCAGAACTTCCATTTTCTTTAGAGTATGGTATTTAGATGCATCAGCATCTCTTAACCAATTATTTTCTCCCATCTTACAAGATATATATTCATATCTAAAATATTTCACCTACAGAAAGAAAAAAAATATTCAGAAAGTTCAGTTTGTTGCTCTCTCAACCAAACCACAAAAGATGTAGTATATAAGCGATTATAACTTCCTGTCTGATCATTCTAACCCCTTCTGTGTAGAAAGGCTTTTTAAAAATATCTTATCTAATTTGACTTTGTTTTTCCAACAAGATGTATACAAGTTCTGTATTACCAATTGCATTTTCTACATGTATATTGATACACTACTGGTTGCGTCAATTTGAAAAGACCTGATGTACCAAGCATTAACTCTTCACCAAACCAACAACAAAATTTTAGACTTCACCAGACTTCATCAAGCTATGAGCATTTGGAAACTACAAAGTAACATGACCTGAAAATTGAAGGATAGAAAACATTATAGTAAAGGAGAAAATGCTGGTTACCAGCATTTTCTCCTCTTCCAACAATGCTTTCAAAAGTCTTCCTCTTAAGGGTCACTAACACTCAGGACTGTTTGGAAAAAGGTTTACCCTTTATACCACACAATCCGAAGTGTTAACGACCCTGAAGGAGAAGGCTTTTGAAAACGTAGTGGAAAAAGGAGAGAATGCTAGTAACCAGTATTTTCTCCTTTTCCACAATCTTTTCTCCCATTTCAAAGAAAACAATCATCTTTTGAACTACATGTAATTTGTCGTCTTTATATGCTTTCAATTTTGGCAAGTATAACTTTCTGATGTGTGGTAAAGGATTAACACATTGAACATTGTGGAATAGAGAATTTATAAAAGTAGTTTGTATCTCCTGTACCCATGTCTTACTACATAAATATCTTATTGCATTGTGAATAAATATCTAAGCTGGAATTCTAAATTGGTTTCTTACATGGTCTCAATAATTGTGATAAAACATATTTTGTGGGGGAATATGAAAACTTATTCAAGTTTCAGAAAGTTTTTAATGCACTGCAGTTGTAGAACCTTTCTGAAAACTTTCACTTGTTTGATATTTTCTATAGAGGTAATAGACAAAGACCATAAGTACTACTGTATTAACCCTTAACCAAACAGTCCTATGTTTTAACAACCCTGACCCTGAAATCAATATGTGAAAAGGAGAAAATGCTAGTTACAAGCATTATCTTCTTTTACAACAATGTTTTATATCTTTTAAAAAATGAATTCCATCCTTTGAGACACAGTGGCAATGCCACCTGCCAATGAATTCAATTTGGACAAGGCTAAAATTTTGTCATATGGTGAAGAGTTCAGGAAAAATGTCTACAGGATGTTATATCACAGCTCTTCACTTTAAGATTAATGCTGTACAGCAAAACTCATTTTATTCAAGGCTATTTGAAATACTGAAAAAATTATTTGTTAAATGCTAATTTATTCACTCAATGAATGGTAAGATACATGTATCTACACTTCATATCAGTATTCAAAGCTTCAAAGTTCACCATGTTACTGCTAAAACATTTTAGTAAGGTTACAGCTTATGAAAAGATTTGCTGACTCTGTACATAAATTTACAAGTACGTGTATATGTAATAAAACCATTACAACAATCATAGTTTGGTACATAAGGCAGAAGTTGGGACAGTACAATGATCAATACAGTTTTTCTTTGAATGATACAAAATGACATGCACTAATAATGGATTATAACAAATAGGCACACAAGAATGATAAACTGTACTTCTTCTTTTCCCATACAAACAAATTTTAAACTTATAAATTACCATACAAATTTCAGGAGCAAACAATTCCTTTGATGGATTTAACCCTTTACCACACAATCCCAACTTTTAATAACCCTGATGAAAAGGGCCTTTGAAAACATCGTGGGAAAAGAAGAAAATACTGGTAATTGGCATTTTCTCCTTTTCCCACAATGCTTTCTCTCCTACCTAGGAAATTTTCAGATTTTGAGTCACATTTATTTTTTCGTCTGCAAATGCTTTCAAATTGGACAAGTTGAAAACTTTGCCATTTGATACAGAATTAATCAACTTCTCAAAGTATCTTAGCCTTTCAGTTTGCCAGTACTCCATGATCTCTCATGATGAAAAGTGCAATTTTAATATAATTCCAGAATTTACAAGCAAAATGGCATTGTCTAAAACGGCAAAAAGTACACTTTAATTCCATGGATTACTTGGGATAAAGTATTTCTTTCCTTAGTTCTAAACAAAGTCTTCTTTTACCAAAAATATTTCATCACAATTCAAAAAGAATTATATATTATAAAACATAGAAAATCTGCCTTTGTAGGAAAAAACTATGTACATCTGAGCCACTTTTTACAACATCTGATACAAACGAATATTCAAAGTCCGATAATATCTCACTGCTATAAGCCCACTTGTAACAACAAAATACTGTAATTACATTAACAATGTACTCAAGTATATATATCAATAAGTTGTAGAACTACAAGTGCATATATTTTGGAGAAATTAAAAAGCAAAGTCGATTTACATCCAAGGTCATTTTGCAAGTGCCATGTTTGTATAAACATGTATACCATATTTCTCTTAATAAAAGCACACTCCCTAATAGTAGCTCTACACCCCCCCCACCCCCGAAAAACCCTTAAATCATGATAACCTTATGTACATCAGTCGATTAAAATGTCAATATTTGAAGAATTTGGGGAATATTTCCTCTAATTTGATTAATATTTCCTCTTAACAATCACTAAAACACAAAGAAATACAAACTTTGACAGACTTTTTGCTTTGCAAATTGGGTACAAAATAGAGGCTCCCTATCTCTGTTTTGCATAGCTCCAGGGAGCTTTTATTAGGAGAAATATGGTATGTTAACCAGTTAAGCTACAGAAAAATACATGTTAGAAAAACGAAGTTGATTCATCTTAATTTTTTCCATATGCTCTTCACAAACTAACCCAGAAACATTAAACTAAGAAGTAAAATTAGAACTATTTTTCTATATATAAGTGTCACATAATGGTTTTCATGAGGACATAGGTAACTCTGTACAGCACTACAAAGCTGGGACTGTCTCCACATGGTGACAACAGCACTTTCCTCTGTGGGACCACACTGCAAATTTTGTCAATCACATCCATTTAAATAATATAGAAAAAGAACAACACAAACATTCAAACTCAGGCCCATATTCACCAAGTACACATATTCTAAAGTCAGTTCTAATTCTAAATTTCAAGACTGGCCATGTGGTTGGCTAACACATTCTGTCTCAGACAACCTCATGGCTAGTCTTGGAACATAAGATCAGAGCAAGGTTTTGAGCTGTTGATGAACATGGTTTCAAAGTTTATTTCTCATCAAACATTTATGTAATATTTCTCTCTGATAAAGTGAAAGTTACCCCCTTGGTTGCTTTCTACATTCAGATAAGTGCTTGAAGGAATACCCTATTTTACATTTAACTCTTTACCACACAATCACAACTTTTAACAACCCTAAGGAAAAGGCCTTTTGAAAACATTGTGGGAAAAGGAGAAAATGCTGGTAACCAGCATTTTCTCCTTTTCCCACATTGCTTTCTACCCTACCAAGGAAATTTTCAGATTTTGAGTCACATTTATTTTTTCGTATGGAAATGCTTTCAATTTGGACAAGTTAAATATTTTGTCGTTTGGTAAAGAGTTAATCCAAGTTATTTACAAATTTGATGCAAAGCTAATTTTTTACTTGTGATAGAAAACACTTGTATCATTTCAATAGGCTTTTTTTTTTTTAAAACTTTTTTTCATTAGCAAGCTTAAGCTTGGACTGTGAACAGAAGACTGGTTTGAATTCTTTACCAGAGAAGAGAGTAATGTTAAACTTGTCTGAACTGAAAGTACTGGAACAAATAATGTGTCTGAAACAATGGGATTTATCTTCAAAAAGGTGAAAATCATTGTCGGAAAAGGACAAAATGCCACTTTCCAGCATTTCTCTCCTTCAGCCACAATGTCTCTAAAATCCCTCTTCTTATGGATTGTGAAAATTCCATGTTGTTTGGTAAGGGTTAAATAAAAATTGTTCAAATATAAACTTTCAATGTCAGTTACCAAAAGAAAAAAACAACAGAGAGGTATCTCTTAATAATATCTCTTTATATTGAATTACAGCAAATAAATCAAATTACCTTCAGTTACAACTTATCACAGAATCCACTCCAACTTCAGGATAGGGCACCCTAATGGGATTTGTGTAACATCGCCTTTCATTGCTGAAAAGACGTACAGATTCGGCTGTGACTCAGGTAATCTGTTGTCAATTGGCCAATAGATGCTGCTTCCCCGCATCGATTACAGATTACCCTAGTCGTAGTCGAATCCATACGATTTTGGCGATGAAAGGCGATGTTATATGAATCCCATTAGGGTGTGCTATCCTTAAATGAAAACAAAATTAGATAAATTATAACATTAACTTCACATTCAACTTCACAGACTGAATTAACTCTTTAGCACATGACAAAATTTTAGACTTACCCAACTTGGAAGCATATGCAGAGTACAAATTTATTGTCACCCAAAACATGAAATAGTTCTTTAAAAGGGTTAAAAACATTGTGTGAAAAGGAGAAAATGCTGGTTACCAGTATTTTCTCCTTTTAAAAAAAGTTTTCAAAAGCCCTCTTTTTCAAGGTCATTAAAACTCAGGATTGTGTGGTTATGGGTTTAACACATATTTAACAAATATTCTCCTGCAAATGACACACCAGAACCCTTTTGAAAACAGTGTTAAAAAGAGGAAATTGATAGTAACAAGTGCTTTCATCAGTGTTCATGTAACAAAATTTTTTAAAGTTAATTTTCCCTAAGTAACACGGATTTCAAAGTGGTCTGCTGCAAACTTAATTTAAGAAATAATGAATTAACCCTATGCCAACCAATCCAATGTTTTCATTACCCCGAGGTAGAAGGCTTATGAAACAATGGGGGTAGAAGACATTGCTGAAAAGGGAGAAAATGTTGCATTTTCTCCCTTTTTTTCTCTAACAATTTTCATACAGTATAGCAGTAACAAGACAAATGGCATCTCTGTAACATTATTATACCAGAATAAGTTGGATCACATACATGTACAAACTCTTACCGTGTCATACATTTTTTTGCTTGGCCAGTTGTGATGAAATGGACAAATTATTTAACTACAAAAGTCTTGCTCTATATCCTGGCTATTTTTTCTCTTTTTTTTTAAAACTTTTTTTTGTTACAGTAAAATGAGGCCCTACAAAGCTAGATGAAATCTGTTGATAAGAAAATGCATGTAACACAAAGAGAACTTGTTAATTTTAACCTTCTGCAATGTTAACAAATGGGTAAAACCTGCTACTGTTTTAAATATGTTTACAATCCTTTACTGTTACAAAGCTGACTGAATGAGAGAGAGACTTTAGTAGACTGTCAAGCCAAAGACATTTATTTCAAGTCTGTTTCATTGGATATATTTCAAATGTAGATTCAAGAATCTGTACAGTCTGATCCTAATCTACTGTGTGCAGAACAAATTTGCATTTCGTTCACTGCCTGATGGCTATTATTCATTTTTTTTTAAAATATGGTGCAATTGTAGGAAAGGGAGTCCCTACCATATTTTCAAACATGAGCTTTTCTCAGTTGAGCTAAGAGCTTGATGCAGTGCTGCAGTCTATTTCTTGTTTGTTAACCCTTTACCAAACAATCCCTGGTTTTCACGACTCTGGGAAGGAAGGCTTTGGAAAACATTGTGGGAAAAGGAGAAAATGCTGGTAACCAGCATTTTCTCCTTTTCCCACATTTTCTACCCTACCAAAGCCATAAATCATCATCTGAGCTACATTTAAATTGTTGACTTGAAATGCTTTCAGTTTGGTCCAATCCAAAATTTCGTCGTGTGGTAAAGGGTTAATTCTAAACCGAATATTAGTAATGAGCCATAATACAACCATTCTCATACATAGTACATGTCTACTCAAAACTTTGAAATAGACAAATGGTTGTCTTTATGACGAAAGGTACTTTAACACAGCCAGTTACTGATTTCTTTTCTAGCCTATACCAATGAAGAGCAATAATTTTCTGTAGGAAAACATATACATGTAGGTAACCCCTTAGAACCAATTAAATCATAACGCAATGGTAAGACATTGCTCATACATATTCCTATCTTCTGTCACTACTGTAGTCTTCAAAATCAACATCTGCATTCTCATCTACTTATCCATGATCTGAACGTCCCCTCTGTGCTATCAACATTGCTTGTCGAATGAAGCAAAAATCCATGAGTGGTTACTCCACAATACAAAAAGCTGCAGTAATTGAAAGCACAATCATCTCTTCATCTCAACACCTTCGAAAAGCACATCAACCCACACAGAGACGTGATGTAATTTATGCAACATATTTTAAACAATCAGTATCCCATTTAGCATTTATAAATAGTTTACTTTTGAAAAAGGAAAAAAAAAAATCAGGTCAGGTATCCTTCCTAGACAACTCCTACAAAGCTGTCTCAATTTTCTGTCCTTGAATTATATTTTTCTGTCTCTTACTGGGTTTTTGCCTTTTTCTTGATTAAGGGTATCTTGGCAGAGATTCTGAAAAAAGATGAACTTATTATGACTAAGGTAATATATGTATGTGACCTTTCTTTGCAGTCAGGTGTGGCGATATCATTTATTCTACTAGTCAAGAAAACTTTGGGGGAAAGGAGAAAATGCTGGTCACCAGCATTTTCTCCTTTTCCTACGATGGTTTCACCCATTCAAAGGCATATTTTGGAGTGAAAGATACCAAGTTCTAACCATATTAACTTTCTTGCAACATAGAAATTGATACTGCAAAAAGATCTGTGAAATACCAAAATGGAAAAACAGTGAGCAGGATTGTCATTTCTTGCCTGTCAAGTTGTAAAATTTTAAACATTTTGTTAGCAGTTCTATGGTAGCTAGAGCAAATTTTATTGACTTTACTGTCATTACAATAATTCCTGGCAACTCTCCCTTTTTATGACACTGGCTGCTCTCACACAAGACCCAGTCCAAGGTATTGCCATACCAATCTCAGAATAGGTACTGTCAGGACATTTGAGAAAATGTACTATGGAGATTGGTATACCACACACAAACACACGATTTATTCTGACAGTTTCATAGAGATTGGACAAATCAATCCAGCGGTGTTTTAAAATTGTTTTCCTTCCACTTGACCTTGTGACGGGCCTACCGAGCTACTTTCCAACTAGACATAAGCCAAGTTGTAACTCGACCAAAACATCATGCAAAGAAGCATGATGACTAAGTGTGGTAGAATTTGGCCTCATACTTTGGCCTAATTTTTCCTATAGACACAACCCTAATTCAAACATGACCTAAATATCATGGACAGAAACACTCTGACAAGGTTCCCTGAAGAATGGATGAAAATTGAGTTAACTGTTGAAAAAACATGATGCCTTAAAGATGACAAAGAAAAACAGGTGATCACCTGAATACCATTTGCTCAAGTGAGCCATACAAACAATATTACTTGAAAATAATTCCAATATAGACAAGTCTATACATAGAATAAAGTCTGAATAGAATTATTCATGTCAAATTAACAATTACTTACTGTGCCATTATGTTGTTCAGGTTTGCTCTAATCAAATTCACGTTCTGATCTATTGGAACTTTGTAGGTCTCATACACCTTGGGCAACGTGAATATTGAAATGACAGCTGTGAAACAGAAAAATAAAAACATGCATACTAACTAAAGCTAAAAAGTTAAAAGCAGTATATCTGTATCTGAAAATTGAGTCTTTACTAGACAACCAAATTTTTGAGTTTCCTTAACTGAAAGCTTCTGCAGACACCAAATCAAATTTGCCTCAAATCATGGAATGTTTCTTTCAAAGGGGCAAAGGAAAAAATGCTGGCTACCAGCATTTTCTCCTTTATCAAATGCAGTGTCAAAAGATGATCTTTCTCAGGGCTGTTAAAACGCGGGATTTTGTGGTAAGGGGTTCAATGTATCACAAAGTTGACTGTATTTCAGCTACCCTATTGGAAATACTTTGATATTTCTGACCAATGGAAATTCCAATTTCATGCCATAAACAAAATATTTCTAATTGTAATGCAGGGCCCAAGGTATTTATTAAAGCAACAAAACATAGTTCTAGATTAACACTAATACACCTACTATTAGTACTATTATGATGGACCTACCTCATAGAAGAATTATTCCTTAACCCTAGGGTACTGAATTAATGAAATAGACCTTTTCAATACAGAAAAATATTGCTTTTTCAAGGGTGTTTTGGTCAGAATATTTAAAAAAGTAGTAGACAATGTAGACCCTAGATCAGATCGTACATTCTGTGCAATCTGATCTTGATCTACACAATCCACAAGAGCAATTGCAGTTAAGGTTTGAATAGGAATTATACATGTTTCTGTCCTGAACCTACCAAGAATTACAAGAGTCATTCCATCAAACCAAGCTCCAATGTAGGTCAACAACCACAACAATAGACCAAACTGAAAGAAAAGTTTATATGTTTGTTTGAATGTTGTTTTAGGACCATTTCAACAATATTTGAGTCATATTAAGGCAATAGTTCAGTTTTTCATATCTTTCCTGGTTTTCACAAGAACTAGGCTAGGGCTGAGGTACCTTGTCCAAGGACACTCCCATAAGAGTCCATAAGAGTCTCTGTTTCATGACTATATAATATGGTCTTTTGTGCCAATGTCTTTGTTAGATATAGAAAATATAGAAAAAAAATTATTATTAACCTTGCACATGTCACAGTGTTTCCTCTGCTTAATTGAATCATAGCCTCTCAAGGTTGCTATGGTAAAGTGATATCTTTATTTCAATCTAACAATTCATCATGTTGTATATTTCCTGTTCCTATTTCAGTTTCTAGGTTGAATGCATGTTAAACAATTTTTTTTCAAACAATCCTGTATTTTGATGAACCTGATGAAGAAGGCTTTTTACAAAATTTTGTAGGAAGAGGAGAAAATACTGGTAACAAGCACTTTCTGCTTTTTCCACAAGGGCGAGTAACCTTTCAAAGCCAAGTTCCAACAGTTCAGCCTCATTTACTTTGTCGTCTGCAAATTCTTTTGATTTGGACAATTCCTACATTTTGTCATCTGGTGCAAAGTTAAAAGGGTACTGACATAGATAGATTACTGGTATGTGTGTCAAATATTTTACCTTCAGTGAGTCAATGTAGTCATCAACCAGGTAAAGGCGTCTTAGTTCCTTTACACAGTTGTTAATGTTCTTAGCTATCTTATCGGCTGCATTCTGGACAACATCCTCTCGTAACTCTATATCCATCTGTAACAGAGGCCTGTAAAAAATGACAGGTGTATTTAAAAAGGAAACATACACACAGTTACAAAACAAATATCACATCACTGTGTTCATGTATATCAGTTTTCATCATGACTTATTTTAGAACAACTTGACATAATTACCCCTTACCAAACAATCATGACTTTTAACCACCATGAGGAAAGGCTTCTGAAAACATTGTTGGAAAAGGAGAAAATCCTGGTAACCAGCATTTTCTCCTTTTCCAACAATGTTTTCTACCCTATCAAGGGGTACTTTCTTCATTTCAGCCACCTTTAATTTGCTATCTGCAAATGCTTTCAATTCGGACATGTCCAAAATTTTGTCGATTGGTAAACAGTTAATACATGTACAATAAAACCTGTCCTATTGGCTAGCTCTATTAGGCAAGCAACCTGTACTTAGCAGTCATACATTATGATCCTAGAGATTGCAAATATTTTTTAAACATACCTGTAGTAAGCACGCATGTTTCATAGTTTACTAATTTTGAGCTTACACTGATCCTACAATCATTCTAGTTGATGGTAGACACAATGGCCATCAACATTAAATGTAACACTATGAATTATTCCATATGTTACTGTTAATGTGACCAGTGCTTTAAGGCTTTAACAAACAATTCTGAATTTAATGACCAACAAGAGCGACAAATTGTCGCAAGATACGCCCGTCCCACCGCCAGTTGTCGAGTGGGAATAATAATCGTAAAGGGCAGGTAGAGGAAAATAGTAGTGCAGCAGAAATCATGTAAGTGATTGAAATAGGCATGAATGTCTCCTCTAATGTTAAGGAAACATGCATAAAAAGTTTCAGGTCATTCCAACATGAAAAGACAAAGTTATATTGTAGAGAAGCATGAAAAGCTGTAAAAAAAAAATGAATAGGGAATAATTCCAAAAGGGCATTAGGTAAGGTTACAGCTCCAGTGCATTGCACTTTTCGTAACTGCAACAAACATGTTTACCAAGTCTTAAGTCAATTTGACTTGAGGTGACAAAGTTCCCTTCCGCACAAGCAAAAAATACTGTAAAAATGAAGATCAAAGTGGAATTACTCAAAATCCGCGCTAGGTAGAGTTATTGTTCTTGCGCACTGTACTCTGTAATATTGCAACAAACATGCATACTAAGTTTAAAGTCGTTCTGACTTGAGATGATGAAGTTATATTCCGGACAAGCACTAAATGCTGTAAAAATGACGATCAAAGGGAAATAACTCAAAGACAGCATGAGGTAGAGTTACAATTCTTGCGCACTGCACTTCCAAGTATTGCAACAAATAAGCATACCATATTTCAAGTCATTCCTACTGAAGATGACAGTTATGCTCCAGACATGCAAGAAATGCTATAAAAATGAAGATCTAAGGGGGAATAACTCAAAATTCGTGCTAGAAAGAGTTATGGTTCTTGTGCACTGCACTCCGTAATTTTTCAACAATCATGCATACCAAATTTGAAGATGTTCAGACAAAAAATGACAAAGTTATATTCCGGACAAGCAGAAAATGCTGTAAAAATGACAATCAAAGGAAAATAACTCAAAGACAGCACGAGTTAGAGTTATGGTTCTTTCGCACTGCACTCTGTATTATTGCAACAAACACAAATACCAAGATTCAAGTCAATCGGACTGGAGATGACAAAGTTATGCTCCAGACAAGCAGAAAATGCTGAAAAAATGACGATCAAAGGGAAATAACTCAAAGACAGCATGAGGTAGAGTTATGGTTCTTTCGCACTGCACTCCGTATTGTTGAAACACAATTTCTAAGTTTCAAGTCAATCAGACTGGAGATAACAAAGTTATGCTCCGGACAAAGAACTGGACGCCGCTCGCCCGGACGCCCACCTGGATGCCATGGGTGATCCCATAATACGTCCCGTCTTCGACGGGCGTATAATAAAAAACGGCTTTGTTTGTTTGTTCGTTTGTTTGTATTGGAGTTTAACGCCATTTTAACAACTTAGGTCATATCACGGCAGTCAGTGACGCACCTATGTGTTTCCTGGCTTTCTCACACCAGTGCCGACACAATTTTCTTTCCAAAGCCACTAACTACTTTTCTCAAACGCATCATAGGTGAGAGGTGAAAAATCGCCGGAAAGAAAGTTTGTCACCACCGGGTATCGAACCCACAACCTCCAGGTCACGAGTCAGATACGCTACCCACTGAGCCATGGCTTCAGAATGGCTTCATCTGCAAATACTTTGTGTCTAAAATTTCGACAGAGAGTTAAATAGAGTGTAAATATCTGGCCATTAGTACATAAATGTCAAATTCACTGGCTTGGGTAATCATACATCTATTTCATTGGGGCTACATTCCTTCTGCATAATCCAGTGTATGAAAAGTGACATACGTGTATTGTACAAGAAATGGTTTATGTATAACCTTAGTTCGTACAGGAAGTCCCTTTATGGACCCTAGACAAGCAACACGAAGAAGACACATTTGTGGACAGGAAATTGATTCATTGTCAGGGCTTTTTTCCTTCTATAATAGAGGCCGATATTCGGTGAATTCCCCATTGCAAAAAGCATCTTTTTTTTTTCCCAATTTTGGAGAAAGAATTTCCCAATTTTGGAGAAAGAATTTCCCATAATACAATGCTGAAATTCCCAATAAGTTAAAATACCACTATCTCGAAAGCTATTTTACATGATCAGACATAAAACTTTCGTTATTTAGCAGCGATTGAAACCGAAAGCAGGCTTTTTATTAATTTGTACCGTGATGACTCAGCTGACAGCGCTGCAGTAGGGCCGAAATATTGCAATTTGTTGGCGCCATTTGGTTTGTTTAATGGAGGCAACCAGAACCGAACCGAGTTATTTTTTGAGCATTATATCACCGCAGGTAGACTTGACACGGTTGTTATTAACCTATCATTCATTATTAAATCCTTTGACATGTTACATAATTGTTTGTCTTTTATAAAAACTTACAGTTGACGAAAGAAGTTTTCTTAATTTAACACTATGGAACATATTTATACTCGGTTGCAGTAAAATTATTTGAAAAAAAGAGTAAACACACTGTATCCAAGTAAAACATGTTAAAAACCGGGAAACATTACAGGGCTTCCCCTGCAAGTTTTAATTTTTGCGCCATCAAATTCGCCAGCTCAAAAAAATTGGGGCCAGTAGGAGCCAACTGAGGTAGCCACATAGTACATTAGACGCTTCAGTTTATTGGCCCATGTTAAAGCCACTAAATCCATTGCTCACTATAATACTGTACATGCTTGCTTATGTTCCTTTATCCCCAAGGGTTTTCAAGGTTGGAGCTTCAGTTTATTGGCCCATGTTAAAGCCACTAAATCCATTGCTCACTATAATACTGTACATGCTTGCTTATCTTCCTTTATCCCCAAGGGTTTTCAAGGTTGTGAGCTGCAGGGACACAGAAGTTGTATTTGAACAGCAATACAGCACTGTAATTCTAAAGCTGCAAACCTGTTGGAATTCCTTGAGTTTTAATGAAATTAAAGAAGAAATTTGGGATTGTGTGGTAAAGGGTTTAATACATCATTTCTTTTTATCTTAAAAATACTAATTTTGTTAAAGAGTCCTTTTATTCTGGTTTTTTCTCTCTGTATGAGTGTCCTATACCTTCTCTGACACTTGCTCCAGTGCTATCACTGTAAGACGAAGTGGCCAGCCTACAAAGTGCCCGCCACCCGTACTATTCAACATTTTCATGTCATAAAATTACCCGAGTTTTTTCCTCATTATAAGACATATATTTTAGCACCCACTTATAGTTTTATACATATATTTGGGTAAATTTACTGTTTGAAGTCATTATCAAAGCTAGAAAGACAGTCTGAAGTGCTTCTGATCGGACAACGTCAACTGACATTTTGTTGTGTCATGGGTTTTCATGTTTTTTACGACGATCCATTTTTCCTGTCGGTTAATTTTTGGAAAACTATTTCCGCATGATTTGATATAAAATCTTCATTAAGGGTCGCAGCTAACTTCAAAATCTGTCATTTTACGCTAGATAAGCTGATCAATACCATTAATTCATTAATGACATCGCTAAGTACACACAATAAAATTCTAACCATTGAGAGGATGCTTACCAAGTAAGGCAGAATCAAGACGTGGTTTTAGAAATTATGGGCGGTAACAAATCTTGTATCTGGTTTCTGATTGGTTCGAAATTTCTGTGTGCACAACGGGGCGTGGCGAAATCGACATTTGATTGATTAGCATTATGTGGTGTGTATGCAAGTCTGGTGTGTAATTAGACAAAACTGTTAATGAAAGCCAGCTTGATTAGGTGTGATAAACAGTAACGCAGGCATCCTTCACACTTGATACATATTGTTTTAGTCGGAGTTAAGATCTTTTAAGAATTATTTATAGGCATTTACTTGTCGCCATTACATTCACCAGTGCCTCATTTTTGGTGCCATTTTTTCTTAATTTTCCCATTTGGTGCCACTGGCGATCAACAGCTGGAGCCCTGCATTACAAAACGTTTGTTAAAAGGTCTGCAGATGATAAGGGACAGCGCGGTCTTTTTACTTTCGGTGTGATACGTTCAAATTCTTTGCCGATCGATCTACAGCCTAGTACAGGTAATCAAATCTCCACATACTGAGTCTCAATCTGAAGTGCCGGTTCTGTCGGACATAGCCGATCTTCCGTTGTCTGAAGACTAGACAATTATTATCACTGCACATGATGCAAACTCTACATCTCCAGACATAATATCCAAGCCTAGCCCTGTAACTTCCATGTAGATAATGATTCTCTTATATCATATGATTGCCGGAAAGCAGTTCTGCTGAAGTATTAACTAAGGCCCCTTCCCAATTTTTGGAAAAAAAGCCCTGGTTGTGTAGCTTTCAACCTTATTTCAGTCATACCAAAGTTACATGTCGCTTCTTTGTGTGCCTTCTGAAATTCACAACCATAAACTTTTGACATATCCATTTTAAAAGCATCTGCAGACAATAAATTCAATGTGATTCAAATAAAATTGGTCTCTCAAAGGGCAGAAAACATTATGGGGAAAAGAGAAGATGGTGGTTTACATTTTTCCTTTCCTCATAATGTTTTCTAAAGCTGTCTCCACTGGAGTTGTAAAAACTTGGAATTCTTTGGGAAAGGTCAAGCCACTAGTAACCATAAGCACATACTTGAATGGATGTCCCTCATTGGTTTTCTGGACAGCTTGCATGACACTTTTGTAGACTCTGAAGCTGAGAGTGACCGTGAGAACAGCTAAGGACAAATAAGCCAGGACGCTCATCAAGGAACAGATAGAGAGTGAGAGAAGGATGAACATCATGCTACCAAACACCACACCCGTCTTCTTGACATCTTTCCAGTAGATCAGCTCCAAAACTGAAACAGAATAAAGATATCATATGAGCTTTCTGTGATCTTGTTAATCCTTTTGAATACATTTATCCAGTTTTCCTCCTTCTCAGCAGTGTCAGAACTAATTCTAAAACAACAGCACCACATGAAGATACAAATGATTAGCTGTAATTGTTTTTTCAATTAAAATTCTAGCTTGAAAAAGAGATATAACTGTCAAATATATTTCAGGGTTACATGCCCTTCATATATTGGTTCCCCTTTAGATAGATGACTACTAGCCCAAGTATGAAGTAAATATCTTCAGTAATGACATAGATACGAAAAAAATTCTAAAGATTTCACACGACAACAAAGATGCTTATGATGAAGATGACTACTAGGCTATGACAATTCAAGTTTTCTTCGAAAATAGCCAAGCTCATAAGGGTCCAGTAAGTGCTGATAACAAATATCAAGACATTACTGAATTAAAGTTTATAGAATGGACTGGACAAATTTGATCTTAGACAAAGTAGCTACATTGCAATGAGTGCTCTGTTTCATGGATAATTATAGATTAACCTCATTAAAGCTACTGAAAAACACTTTTCATTTTGTCTATCAAGTTTTTAGTTAAAAAATAATCTTCTTTCTGTTGTTGTTTATTGTTCAATAAACCACGGTTGTGAGTTATGAGGCACAATGAATAATCCACGAGGGCGATAAACCCTCAAGAAAAAGGTTTACAAACATTTTTTTTTCTTTCCCACTGTTTTCCAACAAAGACGAATATTGTAATCAGAAGCACATTGAATTCGTGGCGAGCAAATGCTTTCAAGACAAGTCATGGTTTAGAGTCAAGGATCTGATAATGTAACTCTTAAGATCACACTGCATGCTCTGTGCAGTCTGATCTTGACCTAAGCTGTTAGCAACAACTAACTCTTTAACCTAAGGCAAAGAAAGGAGAAACAGGCATCATCAGTCTTTGGATTCCAGTCAGAAATCCGTCATCTATTTATAGAAATGAGGAATACATGATTTTACCTGAGAACTACCTGTATTGATGAATTGGCTCATCACCTTAGGACACAAAAATCTATAAAGACTTTATAACAGTCTAATACAGTCTGCAAATTGAAAGCATTTCCGGATGCAAATAAAAGGCGACTCAAATGATGAGTATTGTGTTTGAAACAGTAGAAAACTATAAGGAGAAAATGCTAGTAACCATCATTTTCTAAATTGCCCACAATATTTTCGGAAGCCTTCTTCCTCAGGATTCTTAAATTAAAAAGGATTGTTTTGCAAATGGGATTTTGTTCTAGGGTTTTCCCATGACTTTGTCATAAAGGGGTCATTTGGACCCAGCAACTAAATAAAAGAAGGCAAACATAAAATTTGGTAGATATTTTGAAAATACAGGAGTCCAAATTCAAACCAATCAGAGGTCCTGGAAATACCCTAAGGAGCAAAAATTGCTATGGTATGTGTATCTACCTATTGAAACAGATGGAGGTAAAATTTTCAACCGAATGCTCAGACTGTATGAAATGCAATATAAATAATGCGAGAACTGAACAAAATAGATACAAAGCACCTTTTTCACAGTGTTTCCCGACAAAAAAAGTATGCACTTCATGTGTCCATAAAGCAAAGGATCAATTAAGTACAGTTAACAGTTATAATATAGTTATAAAAGCAAAGGTAGTTCAGGTTAACAGGAAGTGGCTGACAAATATTTTAGGTCAATGATCAACTTTTTTTCAAAATGTTTGACCACAGACTTTGATTAATCTTCTAACCCTGTACAACACAATCCCGAGTTTTAACGATCTTGATGTAGAAAGCTTTTGTAAATATTCAAGGAAAAGGAGAAAATGCTGTTTAATTTCAATAACCAGCATGTTATCTTTTCCAGCATGCTTTCTACCTTTTTAACCACAAATCCCATCATCTCAGTAGCATTTTAATTGTCGTCTGCCAATGCTTTCAATAGTCTAAAACTTTGTCGTTTGATAAAGTGTAAACCAAAGAATCCCTATTTTCACAACCCTATGAAAGCCCTTCTTGAGAATGTGAGAAAGGGATAAAATTCTGATAAAAGCATTTACTCCTCTTCCCACAAGGTTTTCTACCATTTCAAAGCCAAATTCTATCATCTAACTACTTTTGTTATCTGCAAATAATTTAAATTTGGACAAGAAAGGAGATGAGCAGAGAAAGTAAATGAATGATCGATAAGAGACAGTGTTGTCCTTGTTTTACAAGAGGAAAATCAATTCATTTCAGTAATCAATGAAGTGACTATTACAGCACCTGATTATTATTGGTTTTCCTCAGTGACAGTGTTGCACATATATCACTGCTGTCTCCAAAATAGCATAATTGAAAAAAATGGTAAATGTGACATCAGTGGGTGAAAGCTACTATGAAACACCTATAAACTATGTTGCATCTATCTTGCCATTGCATAAATGATCAAATTGCTACATGTATAATTGATTGTACCATAGTATCTTTCATCTTGGACTCCATTGGTAGGTATGATAATTATCTTTTGATGGTAAAGAACCCTTTCAACAAGAAAGATGTGAACTCTCTTGGAATAATTTCAATCAGTTACCAAACATCAGCAGGTAATTCAATTACGATTCATTAACTGCATCATTTACATTTTCAAGTACCATTTTATCTGAAATAACCCTCGACTGCTAAGAAAATTAAGATGCAGATTTCCAACAAATGGTAAAATTGAAATATTGAAAAATTTCAGATTGTTATACCAGCAAAAAACTTTTGACTATATTGGACATTGGGTACACTCTAGTCTTAATCTACACTTTTAGTGACAGGTCATAGGTCTTGCTGAACAGCCCTGGGAAAAAAAACATTTTACTGTCATTGCATTATTTCTATCTGCAGTAATACCACTGTAAGCAAAATATTACAAGGACTGGACCAGTGTTACCAATTACTTTAAAACATTGTAGCAAACTTAGCAATCACTTATTCTAAGCAATTTATACTTAAACCAAACAAGTGTCACATTCAATAGATATTTTCTAATCCATCCAACTCATCTTATTTGATTGAATCTTCAGTAGCACACGGTATGTCTCAAAAATGGTTGTGTGGGTCGTAAGTTATTCTTTCATAGACATGTTCACTGTCATAGGATGATCCATGTCTGTTAGGAATGTTTACCAAAACCTTTGACAGACAAAAAACACGACAGGATAAGTATGTAGTAATGCAAAAAAAATGTAAATCAAAAATCATCACTGTTCAAGTGAGAATGAAATACATTTATTTTCCTTTTCCTGTCTGACTGGGTGTTCATTATAAATGTAACATTTTCTCTAACCCCATTTTTCCTTGATTTTGGACCCCTGAAACCTTAAAAATGTCCCCAAAAATGTTCGCTATCTTTTTTTCATTTTGAGGGAATCAAATGACCCCCATATTAGAAGGTCCAGGGAAATCCCCGGCCAGTACTGATTATTTCCAATAGTGGAACTCTACAAGTTGAAGGTACATTACACCTATTACCAAACCACACATAAATGAAAATGAATGGCAACATATATGAAATTCTATCAAAATTAATGCAAGTATCTTCAACAATAAAGGCACATTTTATCGCAATACAGTGCCTAATAAGTATAATTATTCTGGCTTTTATCTTTCTTTGTTATTCTCCTTATGGGTTAATTGATGTTTTATCCACCTTGCAGAAACTGTATCTGACCTACTAATATAACACTGTCTCACTAGACTTGTTCATGTTCTCACCAAATATGCAGAGAGATAATAATCAAAGACAGATAATAAGTATTAGAATGCATGGGAATTTGAAAGTAAATTTATTCTATCCACTCTTATGTTGATTTTACCAATTCCAGGCATGGTAATGGCAACAAAAGGTGCCTTTGTGGACAGTAAGAAATGAATTGAAATATAGTCTGATCTTTGATCAACACAGTCCCTTATGAGAGACATATTCTGTTCCCAACCTTTTTACCGAAAAATACTGCATTTCCACAACCCTCAGGAACAAGGCTCTGTTTTTAAAATTCAAAAACCCATATTTAATCGGCCACACTAACATTACCATCTGCAAATGTTTAACTTTGGACAGGTCCTTAAATTTTGCTCTCTGGTAAAAGGTGAATAGTCTAGAGTTTTGACAAAGGATCTTCTGAATGTTTGTTTAGTAGGAAACTCTTGTAATCTATATGCCAAGCTTGAAAATGTAAAGTAGCCCCTCTTGTAGATCCCTATCAAATGAACTTCAAACAACCTGAGGCTTGTAGACTTACCATCCTACTTTGAAATAATTTGCTCCCACATGATCTGACCTTAGTCAACAGGTGTTTTATAATACAATTACCAACTTCATGGCAGAAGAATAAACATGATCTTTGAAAAATACAGAAATCCTTTGAATCCATGACTGCTCATGTTTGAATATCAGACTCAACAAGTCTGTTGCATTAAAAATAGAGGAAAAAAAAGATTTGAAGGAGGGGAAATATTGTTCATCAACAGTATGGAAAATATAGTGGTAAAAAGATTGATTGACTGAGTGGTATTTTTGCTGCTTTAAACATTGTTTCAGTTACAAAACAGCAAAAGCTGAAGTCTTATTCATCTGTGTTCTGGATTTCATCAATACTAAGCTGGAGGCTTTGAAGTATCTAACCCAAAGATACTCCAAAAATTACTCGGAGCCTAAGATAGGGGTTAAACCTAGGACCTCTTGGCTGTAAACCAAAGAACCTAACCACTTAGCCAAGCTGGACCATTCAAAACAGGAGCAATTACTTGTTTCTTTTCTATGTTTTCTATGATGCAAGGCCCTTACAAATCACAATTGTGTAGAAAATTGTTAAGGTGTACACCAATGCCTTCTTGTTTAATAAGCCTTTAGAGGGTGACACATTGCATGACTGCATAGGGTCCTGCATGGATCAGAAGTAAAGTGTAAGACTGGTAACCTGGACACCCCCAGTTCAAGCCACTCTGGAAGCAATGGGTTTTTCGTTGGAGTATCCTTGGGCAAGACACTTTAGAGCCCTAGCCTAGTGCTGGTGAAACCCAGGACATACATGAATATGTGAGCTGTTGCTGCGTCATGACTGAAATAAAGTTGAAAGCTCATAAAACACCATTCCATCTGAAGAAATTTGATACATGTGCTGGATCTAGCCTTTTCAAGTAAATGAGTAAATCTAAGCAAGCATTACATTGGTACTACATGTTTTTTGTAAATGATAAAAAGGTAATGATTCCAGGTCAAAATACTTCATAGATCTCTATGAACTAATCAATACATGTATTAGAAAAGCTAATGATTCCATGTCAAAATACTCCATAGAATTCAATGAACTAATCAATGCATGTATTACTATGAATGTCCAACAGCATGAGTTGTATGACAATCAATGTTATGTCAAATAAACAAAAAGTAAAGTTCCATAGGCTGGCTGAATTTAGTAATCCATTATCAATAACCCTAAATAGATGGGTCAATGAACCATTTAGCAGATTAGTACTCTGCCCATATCTTAGCTGACCACCAGAACAAGGCGAGATTTTGTCCTGCTGGGATACTAGACAGAATTGGAACCCAAATTGAACAACTGCCAAGTTTTTATCCAATTAAGCCAAAATAAACAGTTTTGTTACAATCTGACAACCTTGATCCAGATCTTCCATGTTATTCATCGTTAAAGACAACAGGCACCAACATGAACACAAGTAATATTCGTAGAATTTGAATTGAGAACTCTCAAAAAAAATCTCACACAAGTTTTCTTTGCCCTTTTTTCCTAACTCTCTACCAAACAACAAAAATAAAGACACATCACATATTAAAAGCATGTGCCTAAAATGATGAAAATTGTTGCTGGATGGGTAGAAAAGATAGTGGGAAAAAGAGCAAAATTTTAATGCTGCTTAACAGCTGGCTTTTTCTCCTTTACAAACATAGGTTTTCAAAAGTCCTCTTCTTCAGAGATCACAAAAGCAAAGGGATGTCTTTTGTAAAAGGTTAAACCAAACTTTTGTTTATGAAAATATTTAGAGAAAAAGTCAAATTACAATGTAGAAGATGTAACATATTTTGCTATTATATCAGATATTCTCCATGTAAATATATCATATCAGAGTGCATTTATGATTAACCCTTTACCAAACAGCAAAATTTCAGCCTTGTCACCACTGAAAGCTTTTGATGACAAGAAATTTAACAAGATGTCTGTAAAACAGTCATGCCCCCCTACTGCCACATTGATACAGGAAGTGGCACAGTTCATAAACTGATATCAAAAGAATTGACTGGGAAATATCGATTTCATCTTTTTGATTTATAGCCCACTTCAATTGTTAAACGTGATAATCTGTCAACAGTTTGCATAATTATACACACCACTGTGTGTATACATACAAGATTGTAAACAGTTGCCGATACACAGACTGGGTTATTGATTTTCTTTTCGGCACGCGCATACGACTTCCGCTTTTTCTCAGTCGACTTCGATGCTTACTACATCCCTGATAATACGCGAATAAAATGTTGGAGCCACAAGTTGAGCCACATATGATGATTTTTGAGACACTTTAATTTTTTTTTAGCAAATGGCTCAAGTGGCGAACGGCAGTGTGGGCCCTGAATCATCTGGTGGTCACTGGGACCTTGACCTTTCACGGATTAACCTTAAAATCGATAGGGATCATTTACACTCCAAGATGAATATCTGTACAGAATTTGAAGGACCTAGGTCAATTCTGTGTCTAGTTATCATCTGGACAAGGTTTGGTCTATATATCATTAAGTTGAAGGCCACTGTGACCTTGACCTTTGATGGATTAATCTCAAAATTGATAGGGATCATTTACACTCCGAGATGAATATCTGTACAGAATTTGAAGAACCTATGTCAATTCTGTGTCAAATTATCATCTGGACAAGGTTTGGTTTATATATCATTAAGTTGAAGGCCACTGTGACCTTGACCTTTGATGGATTAATCTCAAAATTGATAGGGATCATTTGCACTCCAAGACGAATGTCTGTGCCAAATTTGACAAACCTAGGTCAATTCTGTGTTTAGTTATCATCCGGACAAGGTTTGGTCTATACATCAACATGTTGACGGTCACTGTGACCTTGACCTTTGACCGATTGACCTCAAAATCAATAGGGATCATCTACACTCCGAGATGCATATCTGTGCCAAATTTGACGAACCTAGGTCAATTCTGTGTCTAGTTATCATCCGGACAAGGTTTGGTCTATATATCAACATGTTGACAGTCACTGTGACCTTGACCTTTGACCGATTGACCTGAAAATCAATAGGGATCATCTACACTCCGAGACGCATGTCTGTGCCAAATTTGACGAACCTAGGTCAATTCTGTGTCTAGTTATCATCCGGACAACGTAAGGTCTATCTACCGACTGACCGACCAACCAACGGACGGACCGACCAACATCAGCAAAGCAATATACCCCCACTTCGTTGAAGGGGGGCATAAAAAGGCTCAAAATAAGGGTATTTCTTTTATACAGAGTTGAAAATATTGTGGAAAAGGAGAAAATGCTGGTTTTACCAGCAGTATTTCTTTTCTTGCAATGTTTTCAAAAGACTATTCATCCAGGGTCGTTAAAACACTGAATTGTGTGGTAAAGGGTTAATGTAAATTATACTCGTAACCTGTTTTAAAGGCTTTTCAAAATCCCAATTCTATTTAAGACAGAAAACCAATGCATTAGTCTGTGGTTCTGTAGAGTCAATCATGTTAATTCCTTACAAGAAAGCAAAACTTGAGCCTTGTTCATGCTGAGAGCATTAATTTTGCACACAACAATTTCAACGTCAGTGAAATGATACAATTTCTTTTTGACAGAGTCAAAAAAATTATAGGAAGAAGAGAAAATGCAGTCATCAATCAGCATGTGCCCTCTACCGACAATGTCATCAAAACCTTCTTTTTTAGGGTCATATAGAATACAAAATTGTTTGATAAAGGTTTAAAGGACAGTCCCTGTGACCAGCACAGCCAGTGGCATTCACAGGACTTCCTGATAATAAATTGAGTGACTTGACCTCTGAGCTACAAAGGACTGACACACTGTCAGGAAGGCAAGGAAGTCAACTATTTTTTTGGTCGAGTTCTAGTTTTTGAAAATTCATTGGAAACTTCAGAATGTGTGAAAAGGACAAACCACTAAAGTTTTTTTCTTTATTGGAAAATAGTGCAGCAGCAGTACAAGTAATGACTGTTTATATCGGCATGTCTGTTCCAATACAAATACAGACTTGCCTCAATTAACACATGACTTCACATGATATTGATAAAGTGTTATGTCTTCAGGAAACATTCACACAAGTCATCCTTTTTTAATCCTTAAAAAAGTCATTAGCATGGCCTGACATTCAATTTATTTCTCTGTTGCAGTTGATTTATTTCTCTGTTATACAGCTTTTCTACTTTTTTTAAATTGAACTCTTTACCAAACGACTAATGTTTAGACTGGACCAAATTGAAAGCATTTGCAGACGAAAAATTAAATGTAGCTGGTATCCAGCATTTTCTCCTTTTTCCACACTGTTTTCAAAAGCCTTCTCTTTTAGCGTCATTAAAACTTGGCACTGTGTGGTAAAGAGTTAAGATACACTATAAATGAGAATAAAGGATAAAAATTGTCACCTCCATCAGAAAAACATTTTGAAACTATCATGTTGAAGAGACCAAAATACAGCAAATTCCAGACTAATTTGGCACA
Organism: Hippopus hippopus; assembly: GCA_946811185.2. Lineage (NCBI taxonomy): Eukaryota > Metazoa > Mollusca > Bivalvia > Cardiida > Cardiidae > Hippopus > Hippopus hippopus. Next base: position 43,543,191 of record OX328097.1, read on the forward strand.
ATAATTATTATCTTGGGTAAAAATGGACTGTGTAAACCAAGGATCAGACAGTAAATTCTCTGTAATCTGACTTTGACCTACACTGGCCACAGTAGGAAGAACAAGAAATATCTCTTGTAAAAGATAGAACGCATAAATTTGCCCCTAAATAGTTAGGGACCCTCAAAATAAACATGTGTACATTTTTGACAAATTACAAATTTCTATTTATTCATTTTCTATCAGTACCAAAAAGTAGGTCAAAAGCCAGCACATCCAGCTACGGTATGCCAAAAAAAAAAATTGTCCTTGTTAATGGCTAGACCCTCCACCATAAACAGTCAGTAGTACACTACCAGGATAACAAGTATTGATCATGATCACACAATTATGACTCATGCTTTGTACGGCTTAGTGGCATTAACCCTTAAAGCAGCGTAAGATACATTACTTGCTTTGATGGACAAGAGTAGATCAACATCAGACTGCACAAAGCATGCAATATGATTCTGAATCTGCACTGTCTGCTATGTGGAGATAACTGAGTCAAAGGCAGGCTCAAAATGGAAATAGTTGCGATCTTTTTCTTCACTGTTAAGCCTCATTTGGTTTGTTCAATGCTTTAAAGGATGAGCCATAAGCCCTTTCTCTAGTTGAGGTATCACAGTTTTCCCTGAATAATTCATTGTTGATATTCCTCTAGCTTATTCTCTCTTTCACAGTTTAACTTTTAAAGTAAAATACCAAAATAGTATGTTGCCTACATTGATTGCTTATGATTTTTATGTGTACACAAGACCAGACTTCTGCACATTTTATGGTAAGTCTTTATATTGACCCAGCTCAACGCTGAAGTTATTGCAAATCTGGTAACAATGACCTGGGGCCCTTGATCAATGGACTGAAGGTATTTGTGTAATAATTTAGATAGCAAGCAAGATCTTTCACCATGTAGTTTCATAAACACATGAAACCCAAGAAATGAACATGCATGCATCACCAACACATCAAGATCAATATGCCACAGGAAGTTTCCCATGGCTGGCCTATTATTGCAGGTATCAATCATAAAAGTGACCTTCACCTTCACTTTAACTCTAAAGGAATGTGCAGCATATCAATACTGTCATCTATCCCAAGTAAAAGGTCCAGCTAGGTTGCTGTTTGGGGGACTGGCACACAAACCTGTACACAGACAGATGGATAGAGGGGCTGTAAATCTAAAGTCTGTTCCAGATATACTAGAAGAAGACTACAAAACAAAAAGCTCATATTTAACCCTTTGCCGAACAATCCCATGTTCTAATGACCCTCGGGAAAAATGCTTTTGAAAAAATTGTGGAAAAAAGAAAACGAGCACAGCATGGGGGTGCCACTGCTCCACTGCAGCTGCTTTTAGAAATCTGAAAATCAATGTAAGTTGAAAAAGGGATGTAACTGTATCAAAAATCCTGCCACACTGGTATGGATTCCCCTTTTGACAGTTAACAACTACTGGTAGTCCCAGTTTAAAGTAAACTGAAGTAGATATCTTCAGTAATGACAGAGATATTAAGAAATGACAAAGTTCTTGCAACAGGACATAGACAACAATGATTCAGACGATGACAGGGCTATGATAATACTTCGTTCGATCTGAAAACAGATGAGCTGAAAATTCTTGTGACCAGTATTTTTCCTTTTCAAACAATGTTTTCTATTTTTCATGGAGAGACCCAGACTAGGAAGAAGTCAACTCTCCCCAAACTCTGAGAATGATATGGCAGAGGCCTGGAGTGCTAAGAAAATATTGCAAAAGACCTATTCTTAAGCTCCCCACAAGCACTTTGTGCTCAGGTGAGTCACAAAGGATAGCAATGACCAACAAAATTAAGCTATCTTCCCCTCAAATTAAAACCTACCCAGAAACAATTAAATGACATTATCGAAAACTATGTAATAAAGATGCAAATAGTTATATTAAAAGACTAAGAAAACTGCTCTACATATTTCTTTAGTATGGATACAATTGGAAATGGCCTAAGGCACGAATCACATGCATCTAAATCTAGCATACAGAATTTCAACTTGACAAAATGAAGAGTTGGTAAGTCTGAACAATTTATAATTGGATAACATTTGGATATAACTCCAAAAAAAGTTGGTCAAATTTTAAAGTTGTCAATGATAGGTAGTATGTATCATTCAAGTTCAAATCTGTTATATGCTCCTTCTAATAGTGTATCAAGGTGACAGCTGACTTATTCCAGTCTATCACCTGTACTCAGGACTGACTCTTGTTTGACAGTGCCTTGTCAAAGGAGACACCCTCTAGACAGGCACCACTTGCTTGAATTAAACCTGGATTTCCTTATAATGATATACATCTTAATGCCTGAAACATGCACTGAGGTGTGGAGGTTCCTGGTTGTATCATTCAAGAGCAAAAAAAGATCTACACAAAGAACAAATTGTGATTAACTCTTATAACTACCCTGCAAAAGACAGCATTTTAAAAACCCTTGTTGGAAGGGAGAAAATGCTTATAACCAGTATTTTCTCTTTCCTGAAATTGTTTTCTTTCCTTTCAAAGACAAATTCTATCATTTGAGCAACACTGATCTGCAAACACATTCAATTCAGATGAGTGTTAAATCTTGTTGGTGGTAAAGAGTGAATGAAAGGTAGATGAAAAGTTTTAGAAACTGCAGAATGATGTAACTATTTAGAGTGATATGTGATAAACAGTTAATATACATTTCAAGACAGGTACACATGTGTGTAATGGCTCTAGCTACACTACAAGATAAAAAGGTTGAGGAAATTATTGATATACTGCCACTACATGCCATATTCTTGATTATTCAGTTAAATGCAAAGTTTTGCAGGCAGTATACCTTGTATCAGAAATCGTTGAATTATTTCCATGAATTCTTCCCGTTGTGCTGTCTTTTCTCTCCCCTTAGAAGTCTTAATGTCTGAGTGTACATCTTCATTTTTATACAATGATTCACTTGTATTCATTTTGCTTCCACTTGAAATCATTGTCCTTGATTTATCCATCATAGTCTTTATCTTATCACTTTCTAAACAAGAATTTTCAGAAATATAATCACTGCTATCAGATATTTTATGGGTGAGGTTCTGACCTTCATAACTCTCAGTTTTAGCCTTAACAATTGTGTCATTTTGAGATATATCAAAAGGTGAAATTTCTTCTGTATCTTCACTTTCAGTGTTCTTAAAATACTTTTCTCTGATGTCCTGATTGTTTTCTTCTCTGAGATTTCCTGTACACTCATTTTTGCCTTTTAATTGTTCAAAATTACCTGTACTGCTCGGTTGAGAAGTGCCTGTAACTTTTATTTCTGTATTCAGTTCTAGTTTCTCATCAGTTGAGAGAACTAAATTTCCCAGAGAAGTTGAATTATCAATGGGAAGATTTTTTAAATCATTTGTTTCCTTGCTATATGATTCTTCAAGTCTGTTATCTTCATCATCATGAATAATCATTGATTCTGTGCTACTCTTCATATCAGCATTTTCATCACTTTCAGTCTCTGCTACTTGGTCTGAAAAACCTGGCATACTTTGCTGTTCAGTATTTGATCTACTAAATTCCATTTCCTCCTTTATAAGAGAACTTTCTGTGTTTGGTGAAATGACCATTTCTAGTTCATTAATGACCATAGAGTCACATTCATTTTCTGATAATATCTTACTCCTATGAACTGATGCATCAGAATTTCTGTTGTTTTTCTTCCTGAGAACAACTTGCTCTTCCTCTACCTCAGTGTCCAATTTTCGTTTGTACAGGCTAAAATTAGATGTATCAACCTCTTTTTCATTGCTACTGTGATCATTTAGCTTACTAGTCACTTCAGCTCCAGAATCTGAATTTTCATGTGTTTCACTAGGTTCATCCTCTGCCTCAAGTTTCTCATACACTTCTTTCAAATCTTTCACTACCTCTGCCTGAAGTTCAGTTTTTGACACCAAACCAGATATTTCTTTTTCATTTTCAACATCTTTGGCCTCATCGTCGTAATCAATCAGCTCATTTTGCACTTCTGCTGAAACTCTCTCAATAATAGGTGATTCTGGATCATAGAATAGCATATTTGTGGGAGAATGAAAATGAACATGATGAATTTCATTTTCATCATTATTAGAACAAAGCTTTTTGCCTTTATCTGATTTAAAAGAACTTTGGATGGTTGCAAGTGTACCAACTACTTCTATATCTGAAGTGTCTACTTGTATGGCTGGAGTTTCAACTGCTTCATCTATCTGTCCTTGTTTCACTAAAATTTCTAACTCCTCGATCATTTCATTAACATTTTCCCTTTGTGCAACTGCTTTCTCATCTTCATCCAAAGTCTTACTTTCATCATCAGTCTCCGACATAAATAATGCCTGATTCATACCCTCATTCTCTGTTTCTGACAATAAAGTTTCATTTCTCTTGCCCTTTGCATATGCATCTGCTTCTGCTTCTTCTCCTTCACCAGTATCTTCTACATCATAAGAATAAAGAGAGGATGGATTCCATGTTCCACATACCTCTTCATCACCAGAAATGTCACTATCTATTGAGGAACAGATATCCTCACTTCCTGAATCTGAATCATCTGACATTTCTCTAGGACTGTTGGATGATCCTTTTTGATATTCTTCACCCTTTCCTTCAGTCTCCTTCTCAAAGTCTGAGACAACAGGTGAAATGTTTTCTATGATGTCTTGCTCATTTATAAGCTTGTCTAATACATCAGAAAGTTCTGCCTCTGAAATGCCATGACCAACAGAACTAGGTAAATCATGAGTTTGATCATATGTTTCCACATCTGTAACCTTTACTGCTGATCCATAGTGTTCATCCATACCTATAGTTTCTAAGTTATACTCATTTTTTGAACCTGTTGGCTCATCTTTAACAGAATGAAGTATAGGCAAATGAGATTCTTGTACTGACGTTGTTTCATCATACTGTTTATCACTATCTGCTTCTTCCCTCATTAACCATATACTTTCATCATATTGACAACCTAAAGTAGGTTTTACTGTTTGCACGTTACTACAGTCTTCGGTATCCATCACTCCATTTTTGTCCTTTGATTCAAATCCAGCCTGCATATTAGAATAAAGTGTTTCTGTGTCAATGCTAGTACAATAAGAAATAGAATCACTTTCAACTGGATCCCTGTTCACAATATCTTTTTCCTGTTTTTTACCAAGATTTGTTTTAGTTGAATCACTAGTAAATTCCATTTGCCTTCTGAAGCTTGTTTCTGAACTGACCTCTCCTGTTGTGTCATTCCATGTCTTTTGATATAATTGCTCAGACAGATCTACAAGACTGTTTTCCTCTAAATTCTTAAACGTTTCATTATTTCCTGCACCTGAAGTCTGAAAAGCAGTATCACTGGTATCAATATCTGATGGCTCTGTTTCACTTTGTTCAGAATCAGATTCCTCTCCTGAGCTACTATAGTCAGATGATTCACTCGCTACTGAGTCAGTATCTGAAATATCTCCCTCTTGATTATCAAGTTTTTCAAATTGTTTATTTGATACGTTTGTATTATCCTCTGCGAGAGAAAAATGGAAGACATATACTTAAATTACAGTAATCCCCTTTGTTGCAAAACCACATTAGTTTCATACAACACAAATTATTCCACAATAGTAATGAAAGCTGACAAGAGGACTTTTTTTTTTTTTTCAAAACAAGAGATGATAGAAGTTCATAAAATAGGTATGGTACATTACACATTAACAACAGAAAAGTGTTTCACTGACACAAATCTAACAACAGCACAATTTTTCTAAAGCCCCATAAACCTTTCAGCGCCATAGGCAAAAGACAGGGGCTTTTGTGGACTGGATATATTAAGATCAGACAGCAAAGAATATGCAATCTTATCTTCAATCTATACAGTTTCCTTATTTAGGTGAGCATTTGAGATCTTAACAAAAACAATAAACAGTCCAGACAAAGATCTGTCCTGTCTCAAATTTTGTGAAACACTCTGACTAAAAAAGTCCAGAGTTTGCAATATTTGTGTTTCCAACAGACTGGACATCTTGATTTCAGTTATACAGAGCTGTCTATAAGAAAATGTCATAATCATGCAAAATTCAATCACTAATGTTTCATGACTCATCACAATCATTTCACAAAAGCATCAAAAAGATGTCTAGCCACTAGCATAGATCCTTCTTATAACATATACTGACAGAAGCAGCTAAAAATACAATCAGATATTAGCATGATCCCCTAAATGTGTTGGCCAAATTTTCATGGATTTTGATTAACAAAAGGGCCAAGATGGCCCTGGATCGCTCACCTGATTTTTTGAGAGGACCATAGCCAATTTTTTTTTTGTTATTCCAAAACTTTTTCTGTAATAACTTAAAAAAAAAAAAAAACAAGAGGGCCAAGATGGCCCTGTATCGCTCACCTGAATATTTGAGAGCACCATAGCCAATTTTTTTTGTTATTCCAGAACTTTTTCTTCAATAACTTAAATAAAAAGAACAAGAGCACCGCATGTGGGTGCCAACAATTGGCTGTTGGGTGCTGGATAGTAATTTAAAATTCTAAGTCTAAAAGGGGACATAATTTGGCACCAAAGGATCATTTCTGTGAAATCATTTCAAAATCTGACCAGTGGTTTCATAGAAAAAGAATTTTTAAGAATTTCTTCATGTCTGTATAGTGCAAATAGCCCCCCCACCACCACAGCCTTGTTTCCTGACCACGGCCATGTTTTTAGATGGATCAAAATTTCACAAACACTTTTTGAAAAGGGTCACCAATGGAACATTTCAGTAAAATTATTTCAAAATCTGACAAGCAGTTTCAGAGGAGAAGATTTCTAAAGAATTTCTTAGAAAATTCCATTTGGTTGCCATGGCAACCAGAGTTTTTGATGGAATCAAATTCTGTGAACAGTTTTTAATAAGGTCCTCCCAAAAAACATTCCACCCAAGTTTGGTCCAATTTGGCCAAGCGGTTTAGGAGAAGATGTTTAAAGAATAGTTGACACCGCATGAGTGCAAAGAGCCCACCCACCCACCACAGCCATGTTTTTCGACGGATCAAAATTTCGTGAACAATTTTTTAAAAGGGTCACCAAAGGAATATTTTTGTGAAATTATTTCAAAATCTGACAAGTCGTTTCAGAGGAGAAGATTTTTAAAGAATTGTTGACACTGCACCAGTGCAAAGATCCCCAGATTCCCCCCCCCCATGTTTTTCGACGGATCAAAATTTCGCAAACAATTTTTCAAAAGGGTCAATCAAGAAACATTTCTGTGAACTGATTTCAAAATCTGACCAGCGGTTTCAGAGGGGAAGATTTTTAAAGAATTTCTTAGAAAATTCCATTTGGTTGCCATGGCAACCAGAGTAATTAAAGGAATCATATTTTGTGAACAAATTTGAAAGAGGACCTCCCAAGGAACATTCCAGCCAAGTTTGGTCCAATTTGGCCCGGCGGTTTAGGAGGAGAAGATGTTTAAAGAATTGTTGACACCGCACGACGCAAAGCGCCCCCCCCACCACTACGGCCATGTTTTTCGACGGATCAAAATTTCGCTAACAATTTTTGAAAAGGGTCACCCAAGAAAAATATCTGTGAAATGATTTCAAAATCTGACCAGCGGTTTCAGAGAAGAAGACTTTTAAATAATTTCTTAGAAAATTCCATTTGGTTGCCATGGCAACCAGAGTTTTTGATGGAATCAAATTCTGTGAACAAATTTTAAAGAGGACCTCCCAAGGAACATTCCAGCCAAGTTTTGTCCAAATTAGCCAAGTGGTTTAGGAGGAGATGATGTTTAAAGAATTGTTGACGACGGACAACGGACACAGGGTGATCCTAAAAGCTCCCCTTGAGCACGTTGTGCTCAGGTGAGCTAACAAGAGCACCGCATGCGGACGCCAACGATTGGCTGTTGGGTGCTGGATACTAAGTTAAAATTCTAAGTCGAAAAAAGGGCGTAATTTGGCACCAAAGGATCATTTCTGTGAAATTATTTCAAAATCTGACCAGTGGTTTCATAGAAGAAGAATCTTTAAGAATTTCTTCATATCCGTATAGTGCAAATAGCCCACCCACCACCACAGCCATGTTTCTTGAAGGATCAAAATTTCGCAATTTCTCAAAAGGGGCATCCAAGGGACATTTCTGTGAAATTATTTCAAAATCTGAAGAGTGGTTTAAGAGAAGAATTTCAAAGAATTTCTTAAGTCCATACAGTGCAAAGAATTTCTTAGATTATTCCATTTGGTTACCATGGCAACCAGAGTTTTTGATAGAATCAAATTCTGTGAACAAGTTTTAAAGAGGACCTCCCAAGGAACATTCCAACCAAGTTTGGTCCAAATTGGCCTAGGGGTTTAGGAGGAGAAGATGTTTAAAGAACTGTTGACACCGCACGACGCAAAGCGCCCCCCCCCACCATCACCACGGCCATGTTTTTCGACGGATCAAAATTTCGCTAACAATTTTTGAAAAGGGTCACCCAAGGAACATATCTGTGAAATGATTTCAAAATCTGACCAGCGGTTTCAGAGAAGAAGACTTTTAAAGAATTTCTTAGAAAATTCCATTTGGTTGCCACGGCAACCAGAGTTTTTGATGAAATTAAATTCTGTGAACACATTTTAAAGAGGACCTCCCAAGGAACATTCCAGCCAAGTTTGGTCCAAATTGGCCAAGTGGTTTAGGAGGAGGAGATGTTTAAAGAATTGTTGACGATGGACGACGCACAATGGACACAGGGTGATCCTAAAAGCTCCCCTTGAGCACGTTGTGCTCAGGTGAGCTAACAAGAACACCGCATGCGGATGCCAATGATTGGCTGTTGGGTGCTGGATACTAAGTTAAAATTCTAAGTCGAAAAAGGGGCCCAGTGGTTTAGGAGGAGATGATGTTTAAAGAATTGTTGATGACGCACGACGACTGATGCACAACGGACACAGGGTGATCCTAAAAGCTCTCCTTGAGCACGTTGTGCTCAGGTGAGCTAAAAATGCCACCCAGCGGAAGGTAATGATTATTCCCAGATGTTATCAAAACAAACATTCTAACGACTTTTATTCCTACTGAACTGAAATTATGGTCTCCAGAGCATACCCAAGGTTTTTAGAAGATTTGACCTGGTGACCTTGTTTTGCACAGGCATGACTCATTTTCAAACTCATCCGAGATATCATTACAAAACATTCTGATCCAACTTTTAAGAGTACTGGACTAAGAATGTGGCCTCTAGAGCATACACAAGGTAAAAGTTGACGACAGACAATAGACACAGCACAATCACAAAAGTTCACCTTGAGCACTTCCTGCTCAGGTGAGCTAAAAAGAAAGCTGCTTATAACAATTCTTCTAAATAGCACAGTGCTAAAAGAACACCCCTTATCATAAATCTCAGAAATACAAAGCAACAGAATCAAAAGTGTGCCAAGAGATTTTAGACCATAACCTTTTCTAATCTTTTTAAGGGATTTAATGTGAGCTGGCACCTTCAGTTAGAAAGCACAAAAAAGCTTGGTTAAAAGACATGAGCTTTGCAACTCCACTACTAGTAATAAATTGTATTGGATTCAAATTTACTTTTCATTACTGGTCTTATACATGTGAATTCAAAATGATTAATATAAGAACTCGTTTTTTTTTTCAACTTGCGACTGTAACTATTATGCTGTTATGAACATGCACATCTAAATATGTTATTAAGTTGCTTTGCGAATTCAATTATGCTGAAGAATTTAGTTAGAGAAATTAAATTTACCTTTTCCTCTCTATTTAGTCCATTAACTCATGATCTGAAGTTGCAGCTGACAACTTAGAAAACATTCTTGTAAAATATGGATTATAAAAATTAACTGAGGTGAAAGATGTGAAAACGTGACACCATTATGGCTAAAGGAATTATTGCAAGTTATGTGCAATTAATTTTTCTGACACAATTTATTTTGAAAGTGGTATGCTACATCACTACACAGGTCGCCTTTAGAAGGTATAGCTTAGGTATCAACTCTTTTAAACATCACCAAGCCCTCTTCCAAAGGTCTGTATGTACAAGAAATATGCACTGATAGTTATTAAAGCTTCACTTTAACTCCTTACCAGACAACACAATTTTAGACTTGTGCATTCTGAAGGTGTTTGAAAGGAACAAATTGCATACAAGTGATAAAATTAGTCTACTACAGGGTTGAATACTATATGGGAAAAGGAGAAAGTCTGTTTACCATCCTTTTCTCTTTTTCCAACAATATTTTTGAAAGCCTTCTTTCTAAATGTAATTGAAACAGAAAACTGTTAGGTAAATGGTTAAAAGTCTATCCTTCCACAGCCATGAGCAAAATGAAGTTGCTTTTGCTGAGAGTGTAGATCGTGATCAGACTATACAGAACACACACTCAAATCTTGGACCTACACTCTCTCCATGCTTCACTTAGACCAAAATATCTCCCTTTTGGCAAAGAATAGCATTGACCAAAGGACAAATTTATGCATATGGCTGCAAAAGGTTAAACATATGCTACTAGCAGAACTGGACTTGTGACCAAGAACTGTCGGCACTCAAATATATATTTGCTATAATGCAGCAACCACCAAATTTCTATTTCAGGTGGGAGTATTGAAGCTATAATACATAGCAATGATGGCCCCAATATTGCGAACCTGAAATTTCAGCATCTGTAATTCACACAAAGATGAATAATCTGATCCCTGGGAAGTCCATTTTTTTAATCATAAGGCTGCAATTGAAACATGTGTGATATATATCCATTAAAGATGACACACACATACTAAATATTAAAGCTGTAATTCTTTTTTATTTAAGAATGGTAGGATTTTAAGGTGTTTCTTTACAGGTCTATATAAACATCTGGTTCCTCGCATTGTGCCCACTATTAACTCCATGGATAAAATTTAATCATACCCTGACATTGGACCCACAGTTAACTTCATGGCTAAAACTTTATTAATAATCTTGGTTGTTACCACTACTAAACAAATTTAAGCTTTGCACCTTAGGGACTGAGTTTAAAACATTGGATTTCCTTTGATGTATTATGTGAAATATTTAAATATCAACAGCATCAACCCACCCACCCCAGCTTAATAGCAACCTAAGTCATGTGATATGGGCTTTATTCAGGAAAACTTCTTTTCGTCTTACTATGGAGTCTACAAATGTAAATAAATTTTGTCCATTAATTTTCTGTGAAGAAGTCATTTGAGGCAATTGTTGATGATAAATAATGACTGATAACAAACACCAGGCAATCAAACTAGCTCACCTCAACATGTTGTGCCCAGGTAAGTTAAACATGTGCATATATGACTACAAATGCCAATACAGCTATAAAATACCTGAAGCAACAATTGATAAAATACTATTTTAACGCAATGTCGAGACTGAATACAAACAAAAGTAAACAAAGATATCAAATGCCAAAAATGCTTAAAAATAATTACCTATAAATTCTTTGCTTAAAATAAACATTTCAAAAATGAAAGGACCAACTTTAGCCTGCTTATATGGCATATTTCTACATTCTTTCCCCACTTCAAAAAAAAAAGTAGAATACACTATATTCCTAAAAAAAATTTCCTTATCAGTAAGGACCAAACAGGCTTAGAAAATGTTTCCAAAAAACAGGCTCAGTTAATCCGTATTTGATATTACATTCAGATGCAAACATTCTGGGCATACAGTAACTTGGATCAGGTTAGATGAAAACGGTAAACTGACAAGATTTTTATCATTATGACCTAGCAATTTAGTTATTGAACCCAAGGAGACAAACATCCTGATAATAATTTTGGTCTCTAGTCTCTGCAAGACTCTTCAATAATTTCAAACTCATGGCTTAATTTTCTGACTCCAACTGCTTTTTAAAACTGATATTTTATTCATTATGATGGCAAATATCCCAAGAAAGTCCTGAGGTTTGAAACTTGTGGCCTTTAGTCTGAACATTTTTTTCAGAGATCCAATATCTACAAAATTCTAACAGTATGATAGTGATTAAATGAGAACTGAGAACTATAGCTGGGTTTTCCCTTGAGTTTTCCATACAGGGGTTATTTGACTGCCTTCATATGAATAAAAGAAGGCAAATAATTAAATTTTTGGGGAAAACTAGAAAATTTGGTGATCCAAATTCAAAGACATGGGGTGTTAGGGAAGACCCTGCAATGGTCTCTTGAGTTTTCTGGAAGTTGACCTAGTGACCAGTTCTTTACCTCACATATCATTGTTACAACCCTGACCTAATTCTCTGAGAGAAAAAAATGCTGGGAAAGTTTCAACTGGTCTCTAGACATTTAAATAGCCCTCATGAAAGCCCTTTGTACTAGGTTGAGCAAATAACAAAACTGTACAATATGCATTTTGGTTTCTCTTAAAAAAGTCTGAAATAGCATATTTGTATGTAAAATTATAAATTGACAAAAGAAGCAAAATTCATTTAGATAATCGACATGAGTAACTGTTCAATACAGTAATAATAGTGTTCTGTTGAGGATTATTCAAAGAAGGGACAACTGTCCCATAAACTTACAGACAAGAGGGCCAAGATGGCCCTGGATCGCTCACCTGAATTTTTGAGAGGACCATAGCCAATTTTTTTTGAGGTATTGAAACTTTGGAAACAAAATAATTATTTTGCCAAGCCATTTTGAAAAGGTCACCTGTAAAAGTCGTTTCAAAATCTGTCACCACCCCTACAATCATCACCACAGCAATGATTTTGATGAATCAGAATTCTGCAAATAAATTTTTGGATAGATCACCCAAGGACAATTTCTTGAAGAAGAGCACATGCTCGATAGTGACTAAAAACATATGTCGAACAAGAGCACTACATGCAGGTGCCAACAACTGGCTGTTGTTTTTCGATGGATAAAAATTTCCCTAACAATTTTTGAAAAGGGTCACCCTAGGAACATTTCTGTGAAATTATTTCAAAACCTGACCAGCCGTTCAAGAGAAGAAAAATTAAGAAATTCCTCTTCATGTCCCTATAGTGCAAATAGCCCCCACCACCAGAGCCATGTTTCTTGACAGATCACAATTTTGCGAACAGTTTTTGAAAAGAGTCACCCAAGGAACATTTCTGTGAAATTATTTCAAAATCTGACCACCCATTTCAGAGAAGAAGAATTTTTAAGATTTTCTTCATGTCCGAATCGTGTAAATAGCCCACAGCCATCAGAGCCATGTTTCTTGATGGATCAAAATTTCTCAAACAAATTGCGAAAAGGGACACCCAAGGAACATTTTTGTGAAATTATTTCAAAATCTGACCTGCTGTTTCAGAGAAGAATTTTTAAGATTTTCTTCATAGCCGTATCGTGTAAATAGCCCCCCCATCAGAGCCATGTTTCTTGACGGATCAAAATTTTGCGAACACTTTTTGAAAAGGGTCACCAAAGGAACATTTCTGTGAAATTATTTTAAAATCTGGCCAGAGATTTCAGAGAAGAAGAATTTTTAAGATTTTCTTCATGGCCGTATCGTGTAAATAGCCCCCCCATCAGAGCCATGTTTCTTGACGGATCAAAATTTTGCGAACAAATTTTGAAAAGGGTCACCAAAGGAACATTTCTGTGAAATTATTTTAAAATCTGACCAGAGATTTCAGAGAAAAAGAATTTTTAAGATTTTCTTCATGGCCGTATAGTGCAAGTAGTCCCAAGTCACCAGAGCCATGTTTCTTTACGGATCAAAATTTTGCAAACAATTTTTGAAAAGGGTCGCCAAAGGAACATCTCTGTGAAATTATTTCAAAAATCTGACCAGCCGTTTCAGAGAAGAAGAATTTTTTAGAATTTCTCAATTTCCGTATAGTGCAAGTAGTCCCCCAGTCACCACAGCCATGTTTCTTCACGGATCAAAATTTCGTGAACACTTTTTGAAAAGGGTCACCCAAGGAACATCTCTGTGAAATTATTTCAAAATCTGACCAGCCGTTTCAGGGAAGAAGAATTTTTGAGAATTTCTTATCTCTATAGTGCAAGTAGCCCCCAGTCACCAGAGCCATGTTTCTTGATGGATCAAAATTTTACAAACAGTTTTTGAAAAGGGTCACCCAAGGAACATCTCTGTGAAATTATTTCAAAATCTGACCAACGGTTTCAGAGGAGAAGATTTTTAAAGAATTCTTAGAAAATTCCATTTGGTTGCCATGGCAACCAGAGTTTTTGATGAAATCAAATTCTGTGAACAATTTTTAAAGAGGACCTCCCAAGGAACAATCCAGCCAAGTTTGGTCCAAATTGGCCCAGCGGTTTAGGAGGAGATGATGTTTAAAGAATTGTTAACAATGCACGACACACGACAGACGACGCACGACGGGTGATCCTAAAAGCTCCCCTTGAGCACGTTGTGCCCAGGTGAGCTAAAAAGGGGGACATTTTCAAAATAAAAGAGACATTGACACTGAAGACTTATTCTCAGATAAATATATAAGGGACATGATGTGCATTATGATGGGACATTTGTCTAATTCAATGGGACAATGCTCCAGAATCCCTGTCAAAGCAAAACAATGAATACATGTTAAAACATCTTGGCAAATGAAGATGACTGCACATTATGAGCAAGTTTTCTATTTGCAAAAGTGTTTTCAAGCAAGATCTGCTGTATACAAGAAGAGGTCTGCAAAAGGTTATGATTTACAAGTTATAACTGACAGACTTCAAATCATCAAGTTGCCTCCAAGTTTACAGGTTTTTTCTTCTGCAGCATTATCATAATATTACTCTTTTAGAATATGTTTACTTTCAACATGCTGTAAATTCAGTAATTCCTATTCTGCAATAGAAAAAAATGTTGTTTAAAATGTATATACCTTTGTAAGAAATATTCAACTCATGCAAATATCAATCAATGTTTCTGGGTTAAATGGAAACCAAGTCCCTACAATCATACATTGTATCTAATTTCCATTCTTACATCAGCCTATATAGTAAAACATGCCTGGTGACAAATTAGCCATTCCCATCACAAGCTGAAGAAGTTACCTCCAGTGTATGGACTAAGAATAGCTTCTGACTGAGCCAAAGACTCAGTTAAGTCAGCAGTTTGAGCTTCAATATGCTCAGCCATGTCTTCTACCAATGGTTCATCTAGGAATTTAAAGTAAACATTATTAACTTTTTTAAGCATAAGAACACACTTTACTTCAACTCTAATAGTGTGATACATACACTATGTAAGACCACAAATCTGCCATTTTTTTTATCCTTCCCACAGAAGTCAGATCATAATTTAAACTCAGCCTTTTTATTTCCTATTGAGGGATTGGGCTATTCCAAATCAATGAAGAAGATACAATTGAAACATCTACTAAATCCATAAGTCGTTATTTACTAAAAATTCAGGGAGCTATCAATACAGTTGATACTGATAGCATCTTTTCTTTAACCCTATTATAACCACACAATCCCAACTTTTAGGGACTCGGAAAGACAAGCCTTTTGAAAACATTGCTGGTATAGGAGAAAATGCTGGTAACCAGCATTTCTGTTTCTTCCTAACAAAGACAAATACCGTTATTTGAACAACACTTCAATTGTTGTCTGCAAATACTTTCAAAATGGACAAGTCTAAAATTAAGGCATTGGTAAAGGTCTAAGTGAATTGAGTTATCACAAATTTCAACTTCATAAAAATTAATGGTACATGATACTTCTTTACGACTAAAAAATAAAACAAAATCAGACAGAAATCACTATCAGAGTCTAAGGCACTTGTAAAAACATAAACAATTATGTCTAATAATCAGAAAGAAACGAGTACAGTACAAGTGTCCAAATAAGATGGAAATATAGCTCACAACTTCATTGTATTCTTGGACTTACTGAAAATTTTGGTCAAAAATAATGGCCTGGGATTCTCCTCTATACATAGTTTGCTGTCTGGTTAAATTTAACTTTCATTGCCTCTCATGTTCATGAACAATATAACTCCTGATTGACTGCGGTGTTTTCTTTGACTTTCTTTTGGCAAAATCTGAAGAATCTTTGTGCAGTATGAGATAGGTTATACCACATAGTATTAGTAGGGAGTGGCTCTAGGCCATGTAGTCTGACAGGGGAACTTTTAGATCCCAAGTGGTACATGCCATGTTGCAAACCTTCAAGTGCCTAGAAAGAATATTTAGTTGTTTTAAAAGAGTTTTGTTTCTTCATGTTGAAAAATCAATTTCCTTTTGCATTAGGTTAAAAGTCTATGGACAATAATGTAAGAGCCTGTTGCCATGAGGGCTCTACTATGTTAATGGGGCTGGCCTAGAAAAGTTGTTCATGTTAACTGATGAATCTCTCCATGGAAATATTATGCTTTAGTTAGCTCAAAAATGAAAATGCCAGTATGATACTGGAAAAAGTACTGTCTTTTCAGATCATTAAGGGATCCTATTCTATCATCTCAGGGTTGTCAAAATGTTTTTAAATAACAGATCAAAACTGAATTCTAACAGATCAGGCCGGGGGTCAAGGGGGCCGAAATTGAATTTCAGCAATTCTAAACACCTTGGAAGCCATCTCCTTGCATGCAAATCCCCTCAATCTTCTTTCTCATTGTTTGCCAAAATACATTATATTTGCACTTTGGAGAAAATAATATTAAATTTTTTTTAATAAAATAGATCATTTCTAATATATTCTTAAGTTTTTTGCACTGGGAAAAAGTGGGTTTTTCAGAGAAAAATACTGCCATTAGATATAAAATACAAGTGAAAGAATTTTTATAATAAAGTGTTGTTTAAAAATTATCTGTTTATAGACTCTTGTTTTGTCATTCATTTAATTTTGCATTTCTGGTGTGCAGTGCCTTTCATCTATGTTGTTATAAATGCATATTCTCATGCCTACGTTGTATGTATAGAATAGAATAAATCGGAATCACCCTTGAGGTTATAAAATATACATGTACTTGGTCAAGCTTTACTGCTGCAGAGATCTAACTGGGTAAGAAATGTATTGGTGCAGTTGTATGCCTTGGAATGAGTTTTATATTTGTGCAATTTATTCCTATTTTTTTTGCATCTGCTTGTGAAAAAATTAGGCAACCCATAAATTTCTGACAACATACCTGAGTCATAACAATCCAATGTAAAGCCGAAATTCAGCAAATTCATCAGCTTTCCAGGGTTCGACACTAATTTTTTTTCTTTGGGATCCAGCAGGAATCCCTAACTTTATTATCTGGGTGCCCTCCTGATTATTAGGGATCCCTCCGAAGTTACAAAAAAGTAAGTTTTGATTGATCAACTTCTTTTTATTATTTCATTTGATTTTTATTGAACAAGTTAGATTCATCAGCATTTTGTATGCTTTGTTTTGTAGAATGGCTACATCATGAGCCAACAGATCATCATGGTGCTCCTCCGCATCAATAATCTATTGTACTTTTGAAAAATTTGGATGCAGATCACACAAATCCTGTGAATACGACCCAGATAATTATGGACTTTTTTTGTGATACAATCACAAATGACTAAATACAGATGGGCTATCAGCAAAGTATGTATGTATACATGTGAAAAGAAAATAGATATAGGCCTGTGTCACAAGAAATTCAGTGCTGTCAACTATAAGTACCATGTAGTGCAATGGCCACCATTCCTACACAGCGCTAAAAACATCTGCCAAGCATGTAACACACATATTATAGGGATCTAAACAAGAGGGCCATGATGGCCCTGTATCGCTCCACTGGCTATTAAGTAAAATTCTGACCAGTCGTTTCAGAGAAGAAGAATTTTTAAGAATTTCTAAATTTCCATATAGTGCAAGTAGCCCCCATTCACCAGAGCCACATTTTTTGACGGATCAAAATTTTACGAACAATTTTTGAAAAAGGTCACCCAAGCAACAATCCTGTGAAATTATTTCAAAATCTGACCTGCTGTTTCAGAGGAGAAGATTTTTAAAGAATTCCTTCATTTCTGTATAGTGCAAGAAGCCCCCATTCACCAGAGCCACGTTTTTTGACGGATCAAAATTTTACGAACAGTTTTTGAAAAGGGTCACCCAAGGAACAATCCTGTGAAATTATTTCGAAATCTGACCAGTGGTTTCAGAGAAGAAGAATTTTGAAGAATTCCTTCATTTCTATATGGTGCAAGAAGCCCCCATTCACCAGAGCCACATTTTTTGACGGATCAAAATTTTACGAACAATTTTTAAAAAGGGTCACCCAAGGAGCATATCTGTGAAATTATTTCAAAATCTGACCCGTGGTTTCAGAGGAGAAGATTTTTAAAGAATTCCCTAAAAAATTCCATTTGGTTGCAATGGCAACCAGAGTTTTTGATGGAATCAAATTCTGTGAACAGTTTTTAAAGAGGACCTTCCAAGGAACATTCCAGCCAAGTTTGGTCCAAATCCACCCAGTGGTTTAGGAGGAGATGATGTTTAAAAATTGTTGACGACACACGACGCACGACGGACACCAGGTGATCCTAAAAGCTCCCCTTGAGCACGTTGTGCTCAAGTGAGCTAAAAAGTTAACATACGGATGGACGCACAACGGACAATGGGCCATAACATAAGCCTGCTGGCCTTCGGCCAGTGGAGCTAAAAAACTTGTCTAGCACCAATCATGTATCACTGCAGCTTGATAATCAAGGGAGGTAAATAGTAACGAACTTTATCTTTCATAAAAAGAGTTATTTCCCTTGATTAATGTTTAAATTGAAGTGACAATATTTTGAAGCCCATGTTAAACTTGCGATCCCTGGAATGAAGGCAATTTTGACCCCAGACCTACAATATGAAACTAGAATGTGTGGTTATAAACAAAAAGATTTTTTAATCTTGCCCAATAAAAAGTCATGTAAAACAAGTTTGCTGAATAAAAGGCCCTGTAAAATATGTGATCCATGACACAGGTTTATCAAGTTTTCACTATAAAAGCCAATGTAAAACTTGTGACCCCTGGTGTGGAGTCAAACTTGACCCCCAAAGTTAAAATTTGGGCCCTCTTGGTAGAGGCCCATTATATAAAGTTACATGCAAAATTTGGTAGCCCTAGGCCTAAATATGGCTATGTACAAGTAGATTATTAAAGTTTCCTTATATAAGACCATGTAGAACTTGTGACCCCCTGGGGTGGGGCTACATTTGACCCCCTGGATTATAATTTGGGCACCCTTGATAGAGACCCCCTAGATAAAGCTAAATGCAAAATTTGATAGCCCTAGCCCTTATAGCTAGATGCGAAAGATTTTCCTATATAAGCCCGCCCATGTAAAACATGTTACCCCCCGGAGCAAAGTCAAATTTGACCCTCGGCTATAATTTGGACACCCTTGGTACAGGTCCACTAGATAAAGCTACATGCCAAATTTGGTCGCTCTAGGCCCCATGGCTAGGCCAAAGAAGAATTTTAAAGTTCTCCCTATATAAGCCCATGTAAAACTTGTTATATAAGCCCATGTAAAACTTGTTACCCCCGGGCAGGGCCTAATTTGACCCCAGGGCTATAATTTGAACAATCTTGGCAGAGGTCCACTAGATAAAGCTACATGCCAAATTTGATAGCTCTAGGCCCTATGGCTAGGTAGAAGAGGAATTTTAAAGTTCTCCCTAAATAAGCCCATGTATAACTTGTAACCCCCGGGGCGGGGCCAATTTTGACCCCAGGGCTATAAATTGAAGAAACTTGGTAGAGGTCCACTAGATAAAGCTACATGCCAAATTTGGTAGCCCTTGGCCTTCCGGTTTCAGACAAGAAGATTTTCAAAGATTTTCAAAATTTTTCAGTTTTGTTGCCATGGCAACCAGAGTTTTTGAAGGAATTAAATTCTTTCAAGAAATTCTGAAGAGGACCATGGCAGGATCATTTCTGTGAAGTTTCATCAAAATTGGATGGGTAGTTTCAGAGAAGAAGACGTTTTAAAAAAAAGTTAACGCACGGACGGACGGACGCACGGACGCACGGACGGACGGACGCACGACGGACAACAGGCCATGACATAAGCCCGCTGGCCTTCGGCCAGTGGAGCTAAAAACAGAAATATGGGATATGAGTGTCCCAAGAGTGTCACACTAAATAGGAAAAAAAATGGGGGGGGTCTAAATGGTCAGGGGTCTAAAATCTCAATATTTCTCCCACCTCTAATACGCCAAAATTTATGACAAAAGTAACTACTGAGCAGCTGTAGAAATGGTAGAAATACAGTATATCATGTATATCATGTTTTTTAATAGCATGTACATAGTTTTAAGTTACTGCATTAATCCAGTGACGAAGGGGCCTAATGGTTCAAAATTCGTCATAAAGTATCCTTTTGAAATCATCCTTCCAATTTTGCTGATAGGGGTCCTGGCGCTTTGTTTCATTTACGCTTTGCTTTTCTAGATGCTCTTTGGGTGTATTCTTTCTTTTTTCAGCAAGCTGTTCTATAGATAAAAAAAATCTGCGCTGCGAAAACTCAAGACAATTATCGGCCAAAACCGTAACAACTGGACGCTTGACAAAGCAATTTGATTTTAAAGAGCGTCTCAATGACTTAGTAGTTTACAAGATGTTGTGATTGTGATACAAGCGACATCTATTTTTAGACTGGTTTTTCCGAATATTTTTTAAGGACACGACGTGTACAGGAGATTTCTTGATAAGCTTGCATTTATTATAAAACGTCTTAAAAATTCAAGGATTTTAACGGAATCTAAACTAATATAAACAAAAAACCAGGCGGTCAAATAAAAAACTTGCATCGACGGCAAAACTAACTAATCCAAACGCGATTTTAAGCGATGATTTTGATCGCCAATCGGCTTATTTTGACAACACTGCATCTGTTACTAATTAGGATACTAAATACTTGTAACAAATAAAATGGAATTCCAAGGTTCAACACTTTTTGCTCTGCGAAACAAGAAATACATTTTTTAACTTCAGTAAACCAGTTTACAGCTCTAAGTTAATCATCAGCCACGATAGAGTAAATAAGGTTGTAAAAGTTTCACAGGAAAATCAACAATAAATAGGATAAAGTGCAATACCAACACCTATATTTTCTAAAAACAAGCAAGGCAAAATTTTTTACTTTTTTTGATAACAGATACAAAATTAATGGATGTTTAAAAAAGTGAAAAACTACTTTTAATCTATATATGCTTGAATAATTTTGATTGGCCTTTTTTGTTTTTCCAGTCATCTAAAGGATTTATGGGTCATTTAGATGAAAGTCTATGAACATAATTATCATTCCTCTTGTAGATCTTATCTCTACCAATAAACCCTTTTAGCCTAGAATATATAAACTTGACCTCTTTTGACTGCCAAAAATACAATGCACTGCAACTTGGAAAGATTTTTATTTACAATTGACTAAAAAAAGTTGACTGTATAGATCCAAGATCAGATTGCACATTCTATACATTCTGTGCTGTCTGATGTTGAACTATGCCGTCAGCAAAAGCTCATGTATTTGCCTATTACACTGAAAGGATGAATCAGCACCTTGGAACATGGTGAAGATCAGGTGGTTTTGGAGATCATTCAAAATTGTTGTTGGTGTATCTTACAATGTGAAATGAGCTGTTACAAACACCTCTATACTCCTTCTTCCTGTTCCTGGCTTTCTCTCTTTTCATAAGAACTTAAATACTCAACAGAGCTGATTAATTCAATCTAATGCATAGCTTTTTATCTGATGATTTACACATCTTTATCATCTTTTGCCACCAAATGACACATTTTATGTCCTTCAGGTAAAATACTCCTTTCATGAAAAATGTACATTGTTTTCTCTGTCACAATCAACAAGCCAAAGCAGGGCTTTTTTTCCTTCTATAATAGAGGCCGATATTCGGTGACTTCCCAATTGCAAAAAGCATCTTTTTTTCCCAATTTTGGAGAAAGAATTTTCCAATTTTGGAGAAAGAATTTCCCATAATACCATGCTGTAGTTCCCAATAAGTTAAAATACCAATATCTCGAAAGCTATTTTACATGTTCAGACATAAAACTTTCGTTATTTATCAGCGAATGAAACCGAAAGCAAGCTTTTTACTGATTTGTACTGAAATGACTCTGCTGACTGCGCTGCAGTATGGCCAAAATGTTGCGATTTCTTGGCACCATATGGTTTGTTTAATAGAGGCAACCTTAGCGAAACCGAAGTATTTTTCGTGCATTATAACACCACACATAGACATGACGCGGTTGTTATTTCCCTATCATTCAGTATTAAATCCTTTGACATGTTATATAATTGTTTATCTTTTATAAAAACTTACAGATGACAAAAGAAGTTTCTTAATTTAACATTGTGGAACGTATTCTTACTCGGTTGCAGTAAACATATTTGAAAAATAAAACAAGCACGCTGTAACCAAGTAAAACATGTCAAGAACCGGGAAACATTACAAAAAGTTTGTTAAAAGGGCTAAAGACGATAAAGGCCAGTGCAGCCTTTTTACTTTCGGCATGAAACGTTCAAATTCTTTGCTGATCGATCTGCTGGTAATCAAATCTCCGCATACTGAATCTCAATCTGAAGTGCCGGTTCTGTCGGACACTGCCGATCTCCCGTTGTCCGAAGACTAGACAATTGCATTATCACTGCACATAATGCAAACTCTACATCTCTAGACATAATATCAAAGCCTAGCCCTGTAACTTCCACAAATAATGTTTCCCTTGTATCATATACTGGCCTGAAAGCAGTTCTGCTGAAGTATTAAATCCGGCACCCATGGGTGTACCACAACAGTTTTAAATAGGGCTATATGTGTTAATACAGTGAGATATTTGGCCATGGTTTAAGCTGTTATAGTGTAACTGTTAAATTTGTTTCAAATATTAAATTGTTGCAACTTTATATTTATGTATGTACACTGCCATTACGGTAATTTGTTTATTGATGTACCTTGAAAGTCAGTCTGCTTTTTCCCAATTTGACCAAAATCGTGCATGAATTTCCCAAAGTGAAAGGCTAAGGCCCCTTCCCAATTTTTGGAAAAAAAGCCCTGCAAAGATATTCATGTAAGTTCAGACTTCAACAAGCCAAAGATATTCATGTACGTTCAGACTTCAAGTGACTGATGTGGGTCCTTATGCACCAACCACTCTTAAGAACATTCCTAGTCCTATTCTAATCAGAAGTTGTGTTACTTTCAAAGATAATTCTGGAGAATAAGATTAAGAATGTTCTTATGAATCGTTGGTGAATACGGGCCCTGTACTGTCCACCATAGCTATATATTGTGCTATAAGCAGAGTACACCTGTACTATGAAACACATTGACAGATGTATGCTGCTATGTATTGCACTCTACATAATATTAAAGATATCTAAAACTCAATAATGGTAAAGCAAGAATCAATGTTAAAAAAAATAACTTAGATGATTGCTAGAGTACTGTCTTGTTTCAAATCTCAGTAAGTACTGTCTTGTTTCAAATCTCAGTATATGCAATAAATTGCAGACAAAGATATCTGCTGTCTTGTCAACATAATTTAGAGCAATATAAATTTAAAACACTATTTTGATTTTCAAATCCAAAGATTGCAAACACCTAGGGTGTAGTTTAATATGCAACTGAATTTTTTTTCCCTATATCAAACGCTTGTCAGTATATTTCTAGAAGTGGTAAAACAATTGATGATACTTAACAATGATAAAAAGGAGAAGTTATTCCCTGTAAGCAATTTCTTTTTTAACAAAAATAATTCAACAAAAAAACATTAACCTAAATGTGCACACAATATACATCAATTTCAATGACTGGGGCATTAAGGGCCTACCTATAAATACCTTATACCTAGTAAATATATGTCATCAACATTTTTAGCCAGTAATTGCTATACAAATCTAGTACGAAGTCATTTTGGCTAGACAAAAAATTAACAATGTAGATCCAATATCAGGTTGTAAGTTTAGCGCAGTCTAATATTAAGCAACATAGTTCATAACCAGACCCTAAAAACTTATCCCCACCATTCATAATACCCCTAGTGGATTGGACCACAGGCCTTTGAAGCTCTATTGGTCTATCACAGAACACTAAAATTGTCCTTGGTCGATCATCGAATACTTATAGCACATTGGTGCATTGCCTGTATATCACAGAATATATATTCAAATTTTCATTAACACAATTTCTATAAATAGCACATTGGCAATTCCCTCTATATCGTATATAGTAAGACAAGGTTTGAAACGAAATCGAAGAAAATTTGACTCCTGTTACCTTTCAGAGATAATATTTAAACGAAAATGGAAAAATAAACCTAGTTACCGGTGCAGATGGGTTCACAAGTGATTTTTCTTCTGTACCCTGACCCTCGAAAGTTCCAAACGGCGCTTGCCATCAAGCAATAGCTCTCATCTCAAAAAAATTAAAAAGCTTCCACATTTTCCGGATCACCATGCGCAGACGTCACACAATTCGTTATGACGCAGCGAATTATAACTCACGTGAATTTGCTATCAAAAGACGCGCCAAAGCTTTTGACCAATGAACGGTAAAAACGAATTTGTCATGACACTGGATTTGATGAAAAGATAAATTATATCAGACTAAATGTTAATTTAATAATTTCATCAATACACCAACAAAAAAATTGTTCGATCTATGTTTGAAAAAAAGAATTTAATTCTTATTCGCTGCAGGATTACAAACCGTGTGACGTCAGCGCATGGTGATCCGGTAAATATGGAAGCTTTTTAATTTTTTTGAGATGAGAGCTATTGCTTGATGGCAAGAGCTGTTTGGAACTTTCGAAGGTCAGGGTACAGAAGAACTAGAGGCGCTTGAGCGCCTGTATCGCTCCACAGGCCTGATATTTCTATAATGGCGAAAGGAAGTTTTTAACAATTATCATTCAATCCTGCATTTTAGCTCACTGAAGAAACAATTTGGTAGACAACCACCATAGGAACTTACCTGCAAAACAACAATGAAATCCAATGAATAGTTTTAGAGAAGAAATTTTTCAAAGATTTTACTTTATACCATAAAAAGAAAATGAGTCTCCCATAAAAGCCATGTTTTTTGACAGATCTTTTTTTTTTTAAGGAATTCTGTAAACCTGTATCTAAGGAACATTCCTGCAAAATAATAATGCTATCCAAATAGCGGTTTGGGAGGAGAAGATTTTTAAAGGTTTTTTACTTTGGTTGCCATGGCAACCAGAATTCTTCATGGAACACAATTATTTGAAGGAATTTGAAAGAGGACCACCAAAGGAACATTCCTGTGAAATTTGGTAAAAATCCAGTCAATAGTTTCTGAGGAGAAGTTTTTTAAAGAAAAAGTTTACGGATGCACGCACGGACGAACGGACGAACGAACGGACGGACGCACGGACGCACGACGGACACAACGCCATGACAATAGCTCGCTGGCCTTCGGCCAGTGGAGCTAACAACAATGAAATCCAATGAATAGTTTTAGAGAAGAAATTTTTCAAAGATTTTACTTTATACCATAAAAGGAAAATGAGTCTCCCATAAAAGCCATGTTTTTTGACAGATCTTTTTTTTTTAAGGAATTCTGTAAACCTGTATCTAAGGAACATTCCTGCAAAATAATAATGCTATCCAAATAGCGGTTTGGGAGGAGAAGATTTTTAAAGGTTTTTTACTTTGGTTGCCATGGCAACCAGAATTCTTCATGGAACACAATTATTTGAAGGAATTTGAAAGAGGACCACCAAAGGAACATTCCTGTGAAATTTGGTAAAAATCCAGTCAATAGTTTCTGAGGAGAAGTTTTTTAAAGAAAAAGTTTACGGACGCACGCACGGACGGACGGACGGACAGACGGACGGACGGACGGACGCACGACGGACACAACGCCATGACAATAGCTCTCTGGCCTTCGGCCAGTGGAGCTAAAAATCATTAATGAACCCATCTGCAATGGTAACTAGGTTCATTTATCCGTTTTCATTTAAATGTTATCTCTGAAAGGGGGCGGTTGTCAAATTTCCTTCAATTTTGTTGCACACCTTGTCATACTATATAAGATACAGAGGGAATCCCCAATGTGCTATTTATAGTAACAGTGTCCGATAATGAAAATTTCGTTATCCTTTGATAGACCAATGGAGTTTCAGAGGCCTATGATTGGACCTACACAAAGCTACTTGACACAAGAGCAGGAAATTGCTTCACATTGAAACCTAAAAGAAATCTGTCCTGTTATTTAGTTGTCTTCCTCTTTTCATAAATGTTTCATCATATCATATTTAAAATTAACTTATTAATGTCAGTTTTTGCCATCATGGTCATTATTAATATTCCATTCTTGCACTTCACCATTGCAGTCATTGCACATCATCATAACTTATAAAAACTGTAACTGTACTTCTCCATACCAAACATAACAAGCACTACAGTTATTGTCATTCCACATCCTGATCACATAAAACAATACAAAAAGAACAGACCAGGAAAATAATACACCATGCACCCTTTAGTATCCACTAAATTTGTATGAAAACCTATCCTGTAACTCCTTTGCCCGTATAGCTTCGAAAACATCCTTAAAAAATATGGATCATTTACAAGAATTTGATACACAAGCATATTAAAAGCTTATGTTAAAACATTGTGGTCAAAGGAGAAGTACCTGTTACAAGCAATTTTTCCATAGACTACAATGCTTTAAAAGTTGTCTGCTACAAAACGAAGTCTTCTGCATTTACAGTAATGTGTTAAAACAGTAACTTGTAACATTTTTCACTCTGAAGATAACATCAATCCATAAACTTATTCACTACTCCCAAATTTTCACCGGTCATTGATCCACTATTATCTACTCAACCTGTAGAATTTATTAACACTGCAATAATAATTCCCCAAACAAAACTTGTTAATTCTCCCTGAAAATTATGACTACCCACTAAAAGATGGCAGGAGGAGAGATTGTGCCTTATGTTATTACAAACTTATCAGTTCAGTCTAGAGGCAAGCCAAGAGTGTATAAAATAGCTTGAATACAAGCAGGAAATATCATCTTCTCTCTTTTCCAGCCGGCTTGCTATCTCAACACAAACTTTACTTATATATACAGGATCTTCCTTCTTGACTTTGTATACAAGATCAATCCTTAAGTGTCAAGCAAACAAAAGCCTTTTCACTTAGCAAAAACATAGACTCAAATATTGAAAACTCAAGGTCGAATTATAACAACTTAACTAACAGTGTAGATTCAGGATCAGACAGCACATTTAGTACATTCTGATATTGGATCCACACTGGCCTTAAAAACAAAGTTCTACAGTTGTGAGAGGTGCTAAATGTATTAAAGGTTAACCCAGAACACCTACAGTTTCTCAATGTTGTGTCTGGAGAAGTTTGTCTTTGATAAATCATACAAAAAAATGTTTGTGTTAGCTAGTCCTGTCAGTTGTAGAGTGGGAATTTTAATGCTTTTATCAAAACTTGTCAGATTAATCAAGATGGTATATATAAAAATCACCACAATTCCTTCACTACAATAATAAGTTTTAGGGTAGACAGAAAAGGATTCATCCCTTACTATACACAGTAGTTTTAGACATACCAAATACTTTTTCAAGCAACACAGGAAAAAGAATTTGTTCTTCAATTTTGCTGAAAACTGTGTGGGGAAAAAAGGACCAACTGCTTGTATCAAGCCATTGCTCCTTTTACCACAATGTTTTGAAAAGCTGTCCACTTCAGCAACATGAAAAGTCATTTATGCAGGGTAATGGGTTATAACTACTCAACTTACATTGTAAGTAGAATGAGTCATACAAAAATGTATGAAATTATCTCAATGACCAGCAACCTTAAACTGTACCATGCACAACCAAGGACAATGTTCCCTCTTGTTCACTTTACTACAGGATCTTGTGTTTTAACAACCCTGAAGAGGCAGACTTTTGAAAAATTTCTGGGCAAAGGAGAAAATTTCTGTAACCACAATTTTCTCCTTTTCCCACAATATTTTCTACCCTGTTGGAGAACTTCAGCTCATTTGTATAAAATCTAAAGTTGTGGTCAGCACATGCCTTCTATTTCAAAACATCTGAAATTTGCTGCTTGGGAAAGAGTTAACTCTATACCACACAATCCCCAATTCTAATGACCCTGACCCAGCTTTTTCTCCTTTTCCCACAATGTTTTCTACAATTCCAAACACAAAATTCAATTTTTGAACCACATTTATTTTGTTGTCTGCAAATCCTTTCAATTTGGAATAGGCTAGAATTTTGTTGTTTGGTAAAGAGTTAAGGATGTTGTTTTGTTTTACTAAGATAATTTTGTTGATATGACTGATCATTACCGAAGATAAACATCCTATAAATACTTATTCTATTCCATTCAAGTTGCCACGTCTGGAATGAAGAGTTAGGAACTATTCTGTACATGGGAGAGAGCATTCGCAAATCTGTTCTGTCTTTAAAAGTTTTCATGAGCAAAGGAGGCTTGTCACAAACAATATTACTGACCTTTTTCCAACTTTTTTCCATACAAGTCAATTGAATGATTGTCTGAAAAGTTCCGAATAGTGCTAGTATGCAGCATTTTTTCTCCTTTTCCCACAATATTTTCTACCATATCAAAGACAAGTCCAAGACAGATACCTTGGCTCCAGCCACACATATTATGTTGTCCGCAAATGCTTTGATATGGACATGACTAAAATTTCGTTGTCTAGAATCGAGTTAAAGGCATGTCAGAGACAGAACATAAGCAAAATACCAGATGAACTGGAGAACACCATAAAAATTACCGATGAAATCATTTCCATATCCTATAAATCCCTGGAATAAGATGCATTCAATAGAATCAATAATTTGACTGTTCAAAATTTTGGTTTGACAATCAAAAGAAATATTGTCCAACCTGTAAAATAAGCTTGCATCTACAGGTCAGTGCTTGCACAATACTTGTACATATTAATATATTTTCTTCCTCTGAAACCTCAATTCTTGCTTAACATTAGGTTCCTTGCTCAACAGACGTTTTACAGTGTAGTCTACTTCAATACCTCTCTATGTATGACTCTTCTGCAACAATGTAAAGCTACAACAATGCTTCAGGTCTAATTACCCAGTTGCATATTTGAGTATCATATACATGAAGCTATTAGCTGAAACATCAATCATTTTACTGGAGATTTTCACTATCTTCTGACAAACAGAAAGATTTGTGGAGGTGGAAGATAAAAAACAAGAGGGCCATGATGGCCCTGTATCGCTCCACTGGCTAATAAGTAATAACACTACAAGCCAAACATTACAATACTTGGCCATGTTGTTTCAAACTTGAAGACATACAAAACCTTTTCTATAAAATCGTGCAAGAAAGTTATGACCCCTGGGCAAAGCCATTTTTGACCACAAAGCTATAATTACTTGAATCCTGGTGGAGGTCCACAAGATAAAGCCCCATTCCAAATAATACAGGTCTAGCATGTGTGGTTATAAACAAGAAGATTTTCAAAGTTTCCTCAATAAAAGGCCCTGTAAAACATGAGACCCATGAGACAGGGCTAAATTTAGTAGCCCTAGGTCTTATTATGGTTAGTAACAAGAGGATTTATAAAGTTTTCACCACAAAAGCCCATGTAAAACTTGTGACCCCTGGTGTGGAGACAAACTTGACCCCAAGACTATCATTTGGGCCCACTTGGTAGAGGCCCACTTGATAAAGCTACATCCAAATGTGGTATTCCTAGGCCTTATGGCTAGGTACAAGTAGATTTTTAAAGTTTTCCCAATATAAGCCTATTTAAAACTTGTGAACCCCGGGATGGGGCCAAATTTGACCCCAGGGTTATAATTTGGGCACCCTTGGTAGACACCCACTAGATAAAGCTATATGCCAAATTTGGTAGCCCTAGGCCTTATCGCTAGGTACTAGAAGATTTTTAAAGTTTTCCCTATATAAGCCCATATAAAACTTGTGACCCCCGGGCTATAATTTGGGCACTCTTGGTAGATGCCCACTTGATAAAGATACATGCAAAATTTGGTAGCCCTAGGCCCTTTGGCTAGGTACCAGAAGGATTTAAAAGTTTTCCCTATATAAGCCCATATAAAACTTGTGACCCCCGGGGTGGGGCCAATTTTGACCCCAGGGCTATTATTTGAAGGAAGTTGGTAGAGGTCCACTAGATAAAGCTACATGCCAAATTTGGTAGCCCTAGGCCTTATGGTTTCAGACAAGAAGATTTTCAAAGATTTTCAGTATTTTTCAGTTTTGTTGCCATAGCAACCAGAGTTTTTGAAGGAATCAAATTCTTTCAAGAAATTCTGAAGAGGACCATGGCAGGATCATTTCTGTGAAGTTTCCTCAAAATTGAATAAGTAGTTTCAGAGAAGAAGTAGTTTGAAATAGAAGTTCACGCACGCACAGACGGACGCACGACGGACACCGTGGCCATGACATAAGCCTGCTGGCCTTCGGCCAGTGGAGCTAATAAATACAACTAGAAACTGCAAGAGGTTTCCTCTGAATCAATGTTTTTTTGGTTGATTTTCCCTTGCTAATAAATCAAAATACTGTGATGCCACACCCATACCCCTTTGGCCAATGTCCCACAATATACAATCTTTGACTTCTTAAAGTTACTCAAAACTACATCTTTTTAGCAAGTTTAACTCTTTACCAAACGACAATATTTTAGGCTTGTCCAAATTGAAAGCATTTGCAGACAACAAAATAAAAGTGACTGAAAATTTGAAATTTGTTTTGTGAAGGGTAGAAAACATTATGGGAAAAGGAAAAAATGCTGGTTACCAGCATTTTCTCCTTTTCCCACAATGTTTTCTAAAGGCTTCTTTCTCAGGGTCGTCAAAAGTAGGGATTGTGTGGTAATGGGTTAAAGAAAGATAAAATATTTTGGAAAATGTATCAGGTGCTTGTTCCTGGCATTTCCTCTTTTCTCTAAAATGCATTCAAAAGCCCCCCCCCCCCCTGAGTTCTTAAAACATTGGATTGTTTGGTAAATGTTTAACCCTTTCCCAAACAATCCCAGGTTTTAACAACAGTGAGGAAAAAGCCTTTAACATTGTAATTAGTGGAAAAAGAAGAAAATTCTGGTTACAAATATTTCCCCTTTTTTCCACATTATTTTCTACCTTTTCAGTCTCAGACAAATCCCATTGTACCATTGGCAAATCTGAATTTGTCCTCGATTCACCAACTTGCACTTCATTTTAGTCTGTACGTCTTGTCATCGTACGCAGCAACTTAACCGTCACTCAAATACTTCGCTTGTAAGTTGAACAATTAGTCTGTACCGGGCATGAGGTCCACAGGATCGTATTTATGTCATAAAGTCATTCTTTTCAATCACGTTCTTCAATATTCGCAATTCTTCATGCATATTTTTACCAGGTTGTAGTTGTTTATTAATACTCGGCTTTGATTGGCTGAATCAACGACCGTTTTCGAATGTGATATTCTTCGGAACCTCCTGCCCGGTCAGTATATAAACCGGGCTCAGCCCATTTTTACAAGATTCTAATTGATGTTCTTTTGAACGGCTCATGGATCAAAGAAACGGAATACTGATTTCTGACATTGCTTTGTAAATAGATATTGTAAAGATGATTGAGGTAACTGCTCAATTATAATATTTTATTAAGTTTATTCTGACTTGTGTCTTTGAATATAGACCAGCCCCAAGTTCAAGTTTCTCTCTCTTCCCAATGTACACAACGGCCAGCGTAACACCATCATTTAAGTCACAATGACTCGACTGCAAGTACTCTAAACTTCGACAAATCTAAAATTTTGTAGTTTGGTATATAGTTAAAAGAGCAAACAACTTGTTTTAAATGTTACTCAAAGTTACAAAATGATAATTCAAATTTGGCTGAATTGCTGAAATAATGTTACCTCTGGTTCAAATTTGCAGCCCGTAGGCAAATAACAACTTTCTCACAAGATATCCTTTTGCTAGTATGTTTTTAGAAGGGGTCTGTTGCAAAACGAAAAAAAAAGTGTTTGCAGATGGCACTACCTTTACCAACCAATCATTGTGATTTAACGAAAGTAAGGAAAAGTCTTATGAATACATTTCTCTTTTTTTCAACTGAATTTTTTACCCTTTCAGAAACAAATCTCATCATTTGAACCATTTTCTAATTGTCATCTGCTACGATTTCAGTTTGAACATCTGGTAAAAAATGGAGGTAAGACTTTTGTTGTTATCTGCTGTTACTGATTGACCTGAAGCTAGCATTATACTGTTTTATGGAATACACCCTGTTACCAGGTCAGAGCCTAGTATGTTGATGAAGGATGAAAATCTAATTAGCATTTGATAATTTCTCCATATGTCTACAGGTAATCTCAGGTATGCTCTAACTCCATTTCTGATCTCAGCTTAAGTATTTAGTACTTTTCTTATGAATCCTTTTACAAACAGCCCTTTGTTTTAAAGACTGGAAATCAGTATTTTCTCATTTCCCCACAAAGTTTTTTATCCTTTCACAAACAAATTCCATCTTTTAAACAATATTTAGTTCAGTTTTATCTTCTGCAAAGATTTTCGATTTGGACCAGTCTAAAATTTTGTTATCTGATAAAGAGTTTATCTGACAATTTTATTTTAATCTCTGATAACAGCATGTGTATTTCAGAAACCACGCAATAAGTGATTATCTTCTATAACAAAACTGCAGCAAATTTAAAAAAAAAAAAACTAAAATTTAGACAATCATTCTTTTTTGCAACAGTACTTTAAGATAAAAACCTTGTCTACAAGTGGTTATGTGTTAAGAATATCTATGTGGTCTGTGCTGTAAAACTCGCGAAGTCTGTAGACATATAACTACTTTCTCTCTTGAGACTGACAAATTGGCTTGAAAGTTGAGTCTACAGGTTTGTACTTGCCAACCATTCTAAATACATTTATAATCCCTTTACCAGATAAGAAAATTTTAGACTCTTCTGTATAACAAAACAATTGTAGACAACAAACTAAATGCGCTCCAA
Source organism: Hippopus hippopus (assembly GCA_946811185.2). Classification (NCBI taxonomy): domain Eukaryota; kingdom Metazoa; phylum Mollusca; class Bivalvia; order Cardiida; family Cardiidae; genus Hippopus; species Hippopus hippopus. The sequence goes on from OX328097.1 coordinate 43,576,126, forward strand.
TTATGGGATTTGTCTGTAAGAGAGTAGAAAACATTGTGCGAAAAGGTTACCAGCATTTTCTCCTATTCCCACAATGTTTTCAGAAGCCATCTCTGTCAGGGTCGTTAAAACTGGAGATTGTGTGGCACAGGGTTTTTCATCTAATAATCTCAGAACATCTCAGCCAATCAGATGGATAGCTTTTTAATTCAGAATTCAAACACAATTTAAAATGGTTGTTGTTACTCTTCCAGGGCATTGTAACCCATCACTGAATCTGCATTTGGAGGATATGGAAAACAATGAGGGAAAGTGAGCATTTACTTGCAGTCTTATTTCAGAGACCAATTCCTCTTAGTTTAATTGTTTTTTTTTTTCTGTTTGCTCAAGTACTTACTACCATTTCAACCTTATCTTAGTAATACAGCCTTCAGTGCATCTATTCATGCATCCTGGAGATTATTTTACAAATATTTTGGATAACACTCTTGTCAAGTGACTATCATCACACCTTGAAGAGAGCTGAGCCCTGCGCAGATTCAACTCAAGACTCCTTGATAACAAGCCCTGTTCTGACTGAGCTACCTAGCTTGATTGAAGTAGATTGGAAAGCATGATAGAGTCCTTTAAGACCATTACATTGGTACCCAACTCAACATGTCAGATCAATGGAGTTAAACCAAACATGTAACCAGAGCTCCAGATAAGGGGGAGTGATGGTATTCTACATCCATTATTTCTCTTTCAAACCCTATGTTATGGGTACTAATTAGAATCGTCTCATCAAGATGATTCTAATGAGTAATCACAACAGATGGTTTGGTGGAGAATAATTAATATTTTTAACTTTAAAATCAAAATCACTCCCTTTATCTGGAGCTCTGCATGTAACTCTTAACTCATCCAGGGAACTATTGAATCATAATGTTTATCTTGATCATCAAACTTCCTTCCTCTCTCATAAACCAGACACAGTCAAGTTTCTGTTCCATGGTTTGTCATTATAACAAAAGTTTGTCCCTACCTCATTATTTAGCTAGTCTGGAAAATAAGTTTTAATTTATATTCCAGAAATATTACTATCATCATCTACATGTACACGATGAATTAACAATACTAAATGATTCCCAGTGGATCCTGTCTGTGGAATAGAACATCATTATATATTTGCTCCACTAGCACAGTTGAAATAACAGAAAAATTTACAAAAAGGAAAACAGTTTCCTTTCAGTGAGACAGTACTAGGGAAAGGATAGCTCCCATGAAATGTTTAAAAGAAAGGAATTTGGTTAATTTCGAATGAGACAGAAAACACTACGGAAAAAGGGCTTGCTCCTTTCCTTTAATGTTTTATTGGTTATCTACTACAGCAGTATCAATATCATATTTCAGCAGCTAACTAATTGTATTTCTATGCCACTTTCAACATTATGTAAGTTGTATCAGTGATTGCTCACCTACTAGTGAGTTTCCTTGATTTCATCAGGACTGGGGCTCAAAATTACCTTGTCAAAAGACACTCCTATGAAAACTCTGAGCTACAGATGAGAAGTGAACCCAGGACCTCTGGATCACTAATTCAACTTGTTCATTACCGAGGCATGCATAATCCCTATATTTGAGCAGTATTGGAATTTATAACACTTTATCAAAATATCACTTATTTCAACAAACAAGAATGAAAAAAAAAAAAAACCTTAGAAGACACTGTGATAAAGGAGAAAATGACAGTAACAAACATTTTCTCCTTTTCTTACAATGTTTTCTACATTTTTAAAGAAAAGGCTTATTGTACAAACCATGTTCACTTTAAATGTCTGCAGACTTTTGAATTTGGCCAAATTTAAACTTTTATCACACAGCAAAGGCTTAAATTTTATATCAATGCATTGAAAAGACCTTGTCTCGTTTCAACTGGTTATTGGAGAGAACTCATGGACAATATCATCAACAAAAACAGGGTAATATTGCCAGACAAAATGACTTACTAAATTACATATAACAAGAAACAAAATGACAGCCTCTGAACACCTCTTTCAAAACTGTAAGTTTTTTTTGTGCTATCAAATAAATCTCAAGTTAATATGCTGTATGCTTTAAAAAACTTTACCCAACAAGGCAACTCAGAATACATTCAAACAAATTAAGAAATTGCTGAAAATATAAGCAGAGTTGAATGATTGCTGTAATTTTCTTTTGACCTCCATTTTTCTTTTTCACACTCTAACGTCTTGATGTTTTAAACTTAAAGTTACTACCAGTATAATCAGACATTATGGTAGATAACAAACTGCAGTAAATGCAACAGACACTTCTATTCAGCAGAAAAGACCCCATACATGACAATTTCAAAGCTGTTTGTGCCAGATACAACCAACAACATGTCAAACAAAGTATGGTAGATTCAACATAACACAAATGCTATGCTTGAATATTATTTGATAGAAATCACTATTCTGAACTGGATTCCAGTATTATCAAACAGGCCGTACACAGATTGATCTTCTACAGTCATTTACTAACACTATCCTGCCAAAAAATGTTTTATTTGAGGTGGTTTACACCTTAACTGGCTCCACTGGGGATTGAATACGGGATACCCAGCTTACAAATCAATGCCTTGACCATTACGCTACAGAGGACTCTATATACTATGATGTTTGATCAAGAATGGTTAAAGGTCAACACTACCAGTATCCCTAAATCCTGAGGACACCAAATTTTGCGTGGACACCATAGATTCATTATTTAATGGTGAGTGTCCTAAATTTCTCTTGATAAAAGCTGGATACCTGAACCAAAGTTTAGTGTATAGCCCTAGCTACATCCAAAAGTATGTTACAGCCAGTTACCAGACAATCCCTCATTTTGATAACCCTTGGGACAGGGCTTTTGAGAACACATGGGTAATAGAGAAAATGCCAATTTTAAACCATCAATTTCCTCATTTGGAACAATGTTTGCAACTCTATCAAAGACAAAACCTATGATTAGAGCCACTTTCATTTGCAATGTTTCTGCATATGCTTTCAATATGAAGTAGCCGAAATTTTTGCAGTCTGGTATACAGACAAGTCAACAGTCTGAAGTCTGGCAGCGTATGAACTATGATGTAGTGCCCATTTCACTTCACTCTTTACCAGATCACAAAATTTTAGTGCTGTTCATATTAAAAGCACTTGCACACAAAAAATTCATTGTAGCCCAAACATGTCATAAGTATTTGAACTGCTAGAAAACAATGTTAGAAAAAGAGAAAATGCTGGTTGGCAGCATTTTCTTCTTTTCCAGCAATGTTTTTTGATGCTTTCTTCCTTAAGGTCCATAGAACTCCTGATTGCTTAATAAAGATTATTCAATACTTAATTAAGATGGTGGTTGTTTGTGTGGAGTTTAATGCCATTTTCAACAGGATTGTCATGGTTAGCTTCTTTTTTTTGAGTTTAATGCTTTAAACATCCTATCAGTGATGTGGCAGCCAGTTCACCTGTCCATACTTTCCTGAAATTTCTTTTTACTGGTACTATGCACATTAATCTTCCTAAACCACTGGCTGCTTTCCCACTTAACCATTGTCAAATCAAACGTGAGAGGAATGAATCCTATCACAATAACTATCACCAATCCTCAGAAAAAAAAAAATAGCTAAGCTTTAGATTCAAACCAACAACCCCCCGGAATTCCAACCCGCAACCCCTCTGGTTCTGACTTCTGTATGTTACCAGCTGAGCTCCTAGTGAAGAATTAGGAACTATCATAACAATCTAATATGTAGTTCTAACAAACACCATGATCTTCCTGTTTTTATATCTATATTTCAAGATAAACAGTGTAAGATGCCAGATATAATAAAAGTACAGATACCCTTGTCTATTCCAAATCATGTTAAAACAGCTTAGTTGATAATTTTTATAGCTTTTTTGTGTAAATAACAGAATATTATGTCACATTTAATACTCATCCAGATTATTTCAAAGGGTTGTTTATTCACTCTTCAGTCTATACTTCTTTCTCAACCATACAACAATTAAGGTCTACGGCCCCTAACTCTCATATTAAAAGACAGAAGCTGCCGAGATTGGCCGAATAGTTTTTACCAAAACGTCGATGTTTACCGATGAGTTAGGGGCCGTAGACCTTAACCTTTATCCTGCTAAATAACTAAAAATGGAATTTTCAGTTCTATGGTAAAAACCCAATTATTGCCATTTCAAAGTTATGTTTTGGGGAATAATATCCCTTATCGGACAGTGTAGATTCAAGATCAGACTGCACGTTCTGTGCAGTCTGATCTTGATCTACACTGTCCGCAAAATATCAGTGAGTCACGATTAGCAGCCTAAGAGTTAATGGCTTTTGCTATTCAATTTCTATGCAAGTAAAAAAAGGATAAAAAGAAGAATAAGAGACCAATGCATGCACGAAAGTGAGGCATGATAAGTTGGATGGTTTGTTATATTCCAGCCTGTAATAAATGTACTTCAAGAAATCACTGTGTAACAAGTAATGTTAATGATAATTTCACAAACAATCACCATCATCATATATTAAAAGATGTTGGTATATGTAAAGTAAGGTTTTTGTTATATTAGCCCTATTTAGGAAGGGCCAGCCAATATCAGTATGACTTATGAGAAACCTTTGGCCAACAGGCCACATTTATTTCAAGGGCCCTAACCTTTTCACACTGAGGCACCCAGCAGCAGGCAGTTAGTAAATGTTAATAGCCAAACTCACAAACCGGTCATATCGGAATGAACCCGTCTGCCTCTAGAATTCAACCCTTCAACCTCTAGCCAAGTAGACTTGTACCCATAAAAATCATCTACTCTTTTGAAGTCTTTAGGTATACTAAAGGTGCAATGCATGCATCAAGAAGCAAATTCTATACATGCATTCATGAATTAATTTGATACACCATACTATTGCAGTCTTCATCAAAAGCCTTCCAAATTAACAGAAACAAAACATTTCATTCAATCAAAACTTTGTCTGATTATCATAACTGAAAAATTTCTGTAACCATTATTGATCCATGCTTGCTTGCATACCCTTTCTATTACCATTTCTATTGTCATCTCACTGACGGTTTACTTAAGAAATAATCTTCTTTCTATCGTGATTTATCGTTCAATAAACCACAGTTGTGAGTTATGAGGCACAATAAATAATCCACTCGGGCTATCGCCCTCGTGGATTATTTATTGTGCCTCATAACTCACAACTGTGGTTTATGGAACGATAAACCACGATAGAAAGAAGATTATTTCGATTCTAACATGACAAATTCTTTATGAAAGGAAAACAAGTTCATCCTTAGAGTAAAAATGCAGATGACGACTGTGTTCTATTCAATAACTCACTTACTTACTTTATACAGAGTGACGTCACTCTGCATGTGGAATGTCGCAGATTTTACCGCGCTTTCCTTCCACTGTGTTTATAGAGCCGAATTCGCCTGTCATGTTAGAATAGTCTTTCACAACAATCCCAGATTTCATAAGTAATAAGTTGTGCAGTGCTTTGCCCAAGCACAGTTCAACCAGCAGAAATTAGACCTGGAAATCCAGATCACAAATCCATCATCTCAACCACTGAGCCAAAGATAACCCATATTATTCATGCCAACTGGCACGTAAATCTGTTATAATTGTGGTTTCTTTAACCCAATAACAAACAATCCCATGTTTTAATAATCCTGAGAAGGAACTTTTCGAAAACATTGTGGGAAAAGGAGAAAGTGCTAGTTACCAGTCTTGAAATTATCATAGGTGGGTTATGGTTACTGACTGATAATACACTAAAACCTACATGAAGAATGCAAATCTACTTGCTGAAGACAGGTGCTTGCTTAGTACAGGTAAACTTCAACATATTTGCCCTCTCTTGGACCCCAATACATGCTTGCTTACTACATGTTGCTTCCTTAACAGAGGTGGCCTCTAGGGCAGGTTATACTGTATGTTTACTTTGATTTGTAAGTGTAGTTTGATTTAAAACAAGAAAACTTTTATTATGGTTTTACTCTGACCTCTCCATATGCTGTATGATATACCTGGCCTGTGTAATCTCAGTGCTTTGATCCTAACAGTGTATGGAATATATCAGAATAATCTATAAAACAGATGGAACAATTCTCCCACAGAATTATGGAATGTTGTTGTTTATTCTGGATTCTACGCAACTCTAACTACCTCAATAGCTCTCTTATTATACTCTGACATAGCATATGATAGATTGCCATGTTTTAAAAAACACAAACCTTTACAGTGTTTAATAATTTAAATGGACATTTCTCAGTGGGTACTATAGATATTTACGTCAGCACTACATACACATAATTATATTGCAATATCAAAGCTGTTTTTGTCAGAATATCTGGCAAAGAAGTGGAAAATGTCAATCCAATATCAGACTGCATGTTCTGTACAGTATGATCTTGATCTACATTGTACGCAAAAGCAATTAAATCCAGATTCAGCACTATAATGGCTAATATTATCTCTCTAATATTGACTCTTTCGTTAACAATCCCTCACTTCACAATCCTGACATAGAGGCCTTCTAAAAACATTGTGGGAAAAGAAGAAAATGATGGAAACCAGCATTTTCTTCTATTCTCACAATATTTTCTACCATGTCAAAGAACCTCAGTTTATTTGTACCACTTAAAGATTTGTTGCCTGCAAATGCTCTGAATTTGGAAGAGTCTAAAATTTGTCATTTTGGAAAGGGCTAAGCAAACCCAATCAACAAAGGCCAATGAATGCCATGGATAAATCTAGTTGCTTTTGCAGACAATGCAGATTTAGGTCTCAAACTGCTTAGAAAACATGATCAGAGTGATCTTGAATCTACACTGACTCTATATGTACCAATATTTCCCAAAGTATTGGACAGAGTAGATCTACATTGACAGACTGCCTATTCTGTGCAGCCTATTGGTTAATTCTTTAACCAAAAATTCAGTATTTTAACAATTCCGACAAAAAAGTTTTTTCAAAACAAAATAAGAATTGATGACAAAATGGCAATCATGCTTTTTATTACAGTATCTTCCACACTTTTTAAGAAAAAAAAAAACATTGGAGCAACATTCAATATGGCACCTGCAAAATTAATTTTTTCAAAGTTTACATGTCTTCAATTTCCCATTTAGTACAAATATAATAAACCAATATCTTTACTGAGGTTAAATTCAGGTAGCTCTGAGTCCCTATTGGGTAAAACACACTAGAATTTTAGTCATGAAACACATTGTAATTTTAGTCATGTAACACATTGTAATTTTACTAAAGACAAAAAAGATTCTAACTTCTCACCTCTTGGGTCCACATTATTCACCCAGTTACCTGAAAGGAGAAGAATAGAAAGTAAACAAGAAGGTATCATTGATGAAAATCAAGGGAAAATAATTATCAGCTGAATTGAAAGACAAACTATCAACAAGTTACAAACAATAACAAGCATGGATTTAGGTAAGTGCTAGAGTGGCAAAATTTTATTACAGTCATGTATATTCATTTTTATGCAATTAGATCCAGTTTTTTTAAAACAGCGATTACGTAATTGCTGTTTTAATAATATTGGTTTTGAACTGTTTGGATTTTTTTCGATGCGCCTTTTGATAAGCACCCCCTGGCGACAAAAATTCACTGTCCACCTTGGTTTTTCAAATCCAATTTTACTCAGTGTGGGTTACCTTTGTTTAATGATCATGGCACCTTATCAGGTATTTTGACACAATCTTTCTCCTCAATTCATCCATTATGCGACAAATTGTTTCTATAAAACATGATCAATAGCAAAAATCCTGACCCACATAACCTTCGAATCCTACGGAAACAGCTCCCAGAGTAATCTCCCTGTAATGTTTACAATTATTATTGAAGTACAGTGAAACAGATTCCAACCCTTCAAACCTTTTTTCTTCGAAAGTAAGATTTGTATGCTAGCCTAGGTATAAAAGATCTTATAAAAAGCATTTAAAAGTTAAGTTTGATTTACGACAGGGTATTGAATTTGAAATGTCCAAAATGTAAATTTTTGGAGATAAACAATAACCTATCTCTTCAAAAATTACGACTTATAGGAATTGATCATTTGATACCAAAGTGCTTTGATCTAGTGGGCTAATCATCCGGCATATTCCTTTTTGCGTGTTGTACATTGTTCGATAACTTTGTTAATTTTTTCACGATAGTGTAAAGGAGTAAAAAATATTTTCACGATAGTGTAAAGGAGTAAAAAAAAACCCAAATTTAGTAAACCCTAGAGCGATTAGAAGTATAACATATGTGACTGACAGACTCTAGGGGGAAAGTAATTGCTCGCAGCACCCGGTATATACTGGTATTTTTAGGCCTATTATTTAAACTCCACTGCCATCGAAATTTTAACTGAACAACCGTTTTAGTGTTTCCAGTCAACGATACGAGTTCATTTGTTGAATTTTTCAACAATGATTCTTGCACGTAGGCGGGATTCGATACAAGGTACAAATTTGACACTATTCTTTTTTTATTTTATGGATATATTCTTACCAAGTTTTCATTTGTTCAGGGTGCAGGACAACTGGCCCCAAGACAACTGGCCCCGCAAAAAGCTCGCCCCAAGACAACTCGCCCCACCTTCAGAAGACAACTCGCCCAAAATTCTTAAACAACTCGCCCTACTTTTATTTCTATTGTTAAATAAGATAGAAGTCTACAACTGTTATGACTTTTATTCAGTTTTTATAATTACTTTTGTGTTTATTTAACTGTCCATTTTGAAACAGATTAGTGTCAGTTACATGTAGGTTGTTATTTTTATGAGTTTATAATCGTTTCAAACCAAATTTTCATGTACGGGATGTGAATTCTGGTATATTTTGTACATTTCCTTAAGTTGGGCAAGAATCTTCGAGTTCTGTGAACTGTTCCATGTTTTCATAAAATTGGGCGACTTGTCTTCAGTATGGGGCGAGATGTCTCTAGTTTGGGGCGACTTGTCTTCTAAATGTTGCTTTATGGCAGATCTGGGATATAAGATCCCTGGGCAGATATATGCCTTAATTTCATAAATGGCTAGAACTATTGATAAAACATCACAATTATATTTGAAAAATTTTAGTCACCATTATAAATAGACTATGAACATGTTTTTTTTTTATCATATATGTTTAAAGAATTAATACACAACCCTGAGTTTTAATGACCCTATGAACATAACCTTTTAAAAAATTGTAGTAGGAGAAAATGCCAGTAACCAGCCTTTACTCCTTTTTCCACATTGTTTTATACCTTATCAAAGGCAAATTTCACCACTTGTGCCAAGTGCAAATTGTTGACTGCAAATGCTTTCAAGCTGGGCAAGTCTACATTCATGTCATGGACAGTAAAAAGAGAAAAAAACATGTAGGTGAAATGTCTACTTTCAAAACGGGTGTGACTTACTTTCAGAAGTGTACAAATTGGTTAAAACAACACTGCCAATAATATTTTTCTCGACTTTGGTATCAGTTTATCATTTGATAAGGGTTGACGGCTTGCAACTAAACTTGAGTACAGAATAAACAACATTTTATATGGTGACTAACAGTGGAATTTGGGGACCTTTTTCAATCATGAAAAATTGACCATATCTTACTAAAAGTATAGGCTGTAAAATCTGACGTGGCAGGACAGAGCTATGTTTTAGCACATCACATTTTAGATTGACAATTAATTGGTAATATGGAAATCATTGTGATTAGCCCTATTCCATAAAGCAAAGGATTGATAAGTATTGTGTGTGCTTTAATTTACTACAAACAATTCCCGACTGGCTTGTGGCCATTAAATTAAAAGTAAACTAGACAACTGATGTCAAAGGTTAGCCGTGCCCCATGAGATCAAGTTGGTGTAAGTTATTTTTATTTTGTTTTGACTGCATCCCTTATCAACCTCTGAAAGAGACACAGATATCCATTTCATGGATTTTCTTGCCAATGCAGCAAACGGAACAAAAACACCACATTGAGGTAATACAGCAAAGGACCAAATTCTTTTGATCTGGATACCAAGGCTGCTATGGATAATATTTTCATTTATAACTACCTTATTTATCAGACTTCTTATTCTAGACATGTCTTTGCAGATTCATTTTTGGACAAAAAATCAAATGAATCCTCATTTAAGTTTTGAACTTTGTTGTCAATACATGAATTTAGAAAACATTGTTGGAAAAGGACACTGATTTCCTCTTACTTTCTAGAAAATGAAGGAAAAGTGCAATCATTTGATACAAGCTTAACTCTTTAATGTTCAACATCAGTGTAAACACCAAACCTTTTATCACACAATCCCAAATTTTTATGACCATAAGAAAGAATCCTTCTGAAAACAATATGAGAAAAGGAGAAAATGCTGGTAACCAAAAAAAAAAAAACTAAATTCAATCAAATGAATCACATTTAATTTATTGCCTGCAAATGCCTCTATTTGGAACTCTGTGAATTTGATACTGGAAAATTAAAGAAATTAATTGAAAGTTACAAAAAATAATCAGTGACTTACTTATTTGTCTACAAACTCTTGCGTTCCTTGCTTCGAAATTGATATTACATTATTGTCTGCTAGATGGCATTCTTAAAATACACATGTCTCATTTGGCATTCTGGGAACAGAACTGGACTGCTTTTCAAATGAGAACCGTAACTTTGAATTTCAGAATAAAATAAACGTTTACTAGTGCTATTTATTGAGCTATGATCAGCTAGCATGTAACCTATGCACAGGCCATTTATTACAACAGCCCCTACAGGCTTGGGTAATAGCTTCAATATAAGACCTACTTTTCCTTTGTGCCTTGTATATGGGACGGGTGATGCGTCATAGCAAACACATCGAATCTTCGAAGAATATGACATGCGCAGAAGATTGATATGATGGATGCTCTGGTAAAAAGTGGTTAATTGCATCTACATGACACACTTTACCAAGCAATTCATCAAATTATTATGGATTCATAACAAACAACTGAATTCTGAGGTATTCTGGTCTTTTGATAGTCAGAGAATTGACCAAAGATAAAAAGTTTCAGCCCAGCTCAGCATGCGCCTGCTGAGCTGTGATAATTTTTGCAGAAGCATTCAGCCCCCTTTTGACAGAGCATGGCTCATATAGCAAGTACAGTATGTATTTTAACCTTTTACCAACTAACAAAATTTTGGACTTGTCCAAATCAGAATTTTTATAGACAACAAATTAAATTTGGCTCAAATGGAGCCATTTGTGAGTGACAGGGCAGAAAACTTTGTGTGAGGAGAAAATGCTGTTTACCAGCATTCTCTCTTATTCTAACAATGCTTCACAAAGCTGTCTCTCTCGGTGTAGTTAAAAGTATGGGTTGTGTGGTAAGAGTTGAAGATTCAGTTTTATATTTCATAACATTTAGAATTAGAATTTTGTTGATCATCCAGTTTACCATTCTCTCTCCCTTAGTAAATAATTGATTTTTGATACATACTACAGTAGGCAATTGAATGTGACATGCTGGATGTCCTTGCCAGGATAGAACCTGTACTGAGTCTGTGTTCACCGAACCTGTATAAATTATCAAAGTTATCTTGTCTGCCTTGATGATGATGGCTTTGTAGGATTAAGTTCCCTCCGTGCTCTAGGCATATATGATATGGACCATTAGAGAGAAAGAATCAGATACAAGGAAATCCGGGTACAAGCCCCTAGCTCTTCTTCGAATAGACCTCCTTGGGTCTTTAACGTGCCTGGTGTAAAGCACCATTACACGCGAGGCTACCAGTGGGTTCCAAACCAGTTCACCTCTAGTTGGGTGGGAAACACAAGGTTTCAGAAAGGTCCTGGTTTGGCCGGGTATCAAACCTCGGGCCTCAGGATTGATAGTCCAGTGTTTTACCACTGCACTATCTGTCAACCCATCTTGCCTGCCTTGATTGATTGAATTTGCACTTATTTATCATCCCCACCGGTTGCCCATGTGGGCGACACCCCCAGAAGGCTGTTTAGTATTCTTACGGAGGATAGTGCAGATACAGGACGAAACCCATCTTAAGTTACGCCTGGTTCTTTTATGTGCTCAATGTATAGCACCATCACACGGGACCTCGATTTAACGTTTCATCCAAACTGTTATTAATTTTAGATGGCCAGCCATGGGAATCGACCCACACCCTCAAGGGACTCGAAACAACATGTTCACAAGTCCTACGCTCTACCTATTGAGCTATGCGGGCTGGTCTTTTCTTGCTTGCCTTGGTTGATTGAATATGTGTTTATTTATCGTCACCACTGGTTTCCCATATGGGCGACACCCCCTGGAGGCTGTTAGTATTGTTACGGGGGATAGTGCAGATACAGGACGAAACCCATCCTAAGTTTTGCCTGGTTCTTTAACATGCTCGGTGTATAGCACCGTCACATGAGACCTCGGTTTAACTGCTCATCTGAAAGACTACTGGTAATTTTAGATGGCCAGCCATGGGGGCTAAACCCACATTCTCATGATCACAAGTTCTACGCTCTACCAACTGAGCTATGCAGGCTGGTCAAACGATTATTGGTCCTGTTGCAAAAGTTTAGTATGTGTTAAAAAATAAATGACTAGACTGGTGAATTTGAGGACGTTTTCTGTTATTTTCTTTATAATCCCAACCTTACACTCTGCAAGAAAAGGCAAATATAAATTGCAACTACACAATTAAGGCAAGCAATATATATGACCGTAAGATCTCAAATGATTTGATTATGGGTCTAATCTGACCAGAACAACTGGAATTATTTTCCCTTGAAATAGAAAGTTTTTATAATAGTTCTTTGTCCGGAGCATAACTTTGTCATCTCCAGTCCGATTGACTTGAAACTTGCCGCTTGGCATTTGTATTTGTTGCAATAATACTGAGTGCAGTGCGAAAGAACCATAACTCTACCTTGTACTGTGTATGAGTTATTTCCCTCTGATCATCATTTTTACAGCATTTTCTGCTTCGTCATCTTTTGTCTGAAAATCTTCAAATTTGGTATGCATGATTGTTGAAAAATTACGAAGTGCAGTGCACGAGAACCATTAATCTTCCTAGCACAAATTTTGAGTTATTCACCCTTTGATCTTCACTTTTGTAGTATTTCTTGCTTGTCCGGAGCAAAATTTTGTCATCTTAAGTAGGAATGACTTGAAATATGGTTTATTTGCCTTTGGAAGTGCAGTGTGCAAGAATTGTAACTCTACCTCGTGCTGTCTTTGAGTTATTTCCCTTTGATTGTCACTTTAACAGCATTTAGTGCTTGTCTGGAATATAACATTGTCATCTCAAGCCAGTACGACTTAAACTTGGTATGCATGTTTGTTGAATATTATGGAGTGCACAAGAACAAAAACTCTACCTTGCGCGGATTTTGTCACCTTAAGTCAAATTGACTTGAGACTTGGTAAACATGTTTGTTGCATTACCTGCCCTTTGCAATTATTATACTTCCTAGACAACTGGCGGTGGGACAGGCGTATCATGTGACAATTTGGAGCTCTTGTTTTGCTGTCATTTTGGCCTTGAACCTCGATATTTGGTATAAACCTTCGTCGTAGACCTTTTCTGCTTAATACTCAGGTGAGCGATATAGGTACATCATGGTCCTCTTGTTTCAGCTGTACTGGCTGAAAACCAGCAGATTTTATGTCATGGCGTGGTTTCTGTCATCCCTGTATTTGTCCATATTTCTTTTTCTTGTTTGAAAAGGCTATTTAGTCTGCATTTATGGTCAGAATTTTGTGAAAGTTGCACAGTTTATTTCATGGATAGCTTCAATGCTATTGATTTTCAAAAAAAAACATCAAATTTGGCTGGATTCCAAACTATTGTTTTTGAGAAATTGTACTTCAATTTCTATTACTATAACTAATTTGCCATGCCTACTTTTACTGTCCTACTGTGTTCAAGCCCAGTTGCAAGAACATACCGAGCTACCCCCCCATTTTTTTTTTGTCTTCTTCCTTTTTGCATCATGAATTCATAATGTATGCTAGCGAAATAGCGAAATCACAACCAGCCGAGTGATTTCAGGCCCTCAAGGGCCTCTAGTTTTTTTGACTTTGAAGAGGCAGACATTTGAAATCATGGTATGAAAATGAGTACCTACTTTTTTTCTTGACAATTTTTTCAATCTAACAGCTAAGAATCTCATCAGCTAAGCCTCATATAATCAGCAGTGGGTCAAAACAGCGCTTAATTTACCTCTCCACCAGAAGACAAACCAATGGATCCTCAAATTTTAGAAAATTTGCTGATGTCATATTAAAGTTAGCTCAAGTTAAAGAATTTGTCTTTGAAAAGAAGCAAAACGTTGCAAGAACCGTATTTCTCCATTCTCCACAGTGTTTATTTCTAGGCAGATTCTTATATTATAAATTGTACTAGATGCTTTGAACTTGCACAAGTCTAATGATTTGTCTATTCGTTTGGTACGGTAGAATGAAATCTTAAAAAACAAAAAATGAACGACTGGATCTTGGTAAGTAGTCAGGATAGATCTCCCAGTAGGTATTATTTAAACAAATGACCAATGTTCTGTTTCGTGTCTGTACCATCTGGGGTATGCAACTTTTTTTGCCAAATTTATATCAAGTATGTATTAAAAATAAAATCTCATACTGTTAAAAAATTTTGTAATAAACCTTATATGCAGAACATGAAAAATATATAGAGTATCTAGATAGAAAAATTCAGAACTAAAATATATCAGAAATCGATGCAAACGACTTTATTCTTGATCAACATTAATTACCTCCCTTAACTAAATACCGGTATTCCATTAAAACAATATTTGAAGGCGATGACTTAATTGTGTCTAACCCTAAATATTCTTAGCAATTATATTTTATGGGAAAAAAAAAAATGAAACGAGGGAAATTCTGAAAAAGGCTGAATTTTTTATTTATATGCAAATATGTTAGCACAATGTAAGAACAAATAGAATAATCTTAGATAATTTTGATCGAAGCACTAATGGTATCTAGAATTACTAATAGTCTCTTGGATGAGACGTTAAACCGAGGTCCCGTGTGATGATGCTATACACCAACCATGCAAAAGAAACAGGCGTAACTTAAGATGGGTTTCGTCCTGTACCTACACTATCCCCCGTAACAATTCTAACAGCCGTCAGGGGGCATCGCCCATATGGGCAACTGGTGGCAACGATAAATAAATTCAATCACTATACGTATAAATGCGTTCTCTTTCAAGTGTGTTGCACACCTAGGTATTGAACAATAATCTATGGCTGAGCCATAGAGTAAAGTACCTGCCTTTGATAAGTCATCACGCTGATGTCATTCTTCTTGGTTTACAGGTTACATTTCATATACCTTTGTTGGATTTCTTGGTCATATGATTGCCTGTGACATGTTCAATATCAGTTGAAATATAGCAAGATTTCATATTTCTTTGTATCACGGTGAAAGAAATGCAGCTGTTTCCTTAGAGCAGCACAAAGCAATTTAAACAATATTGTAATCGTCCTTCTTGTGTATTGCCATTTGCTCATAGTTTCAACTACAGTAATGTGGAAAAGCAGCTAGTGGCTTAGGAACACTATAATGCAAAAATTGTCTGAATGTGCTTGTGTAAGTCAAACAGAAAATGACATGTACAGCCCGCAATTTCTTATTTAAAAAAACGTCACTTCAGATTACATTTTGGTTTGTGTGCAAGAGATAGTGTGTTTAACAGTTTTAGTAAATAAAATGAGATGAAAAATATTGACTTTCTCTCTCTCTCCCTCTCTCTTTTGAAATGAGCATCAAGTGTGCAGCACCATTCAAACACAAAATTACCAGGCAGGCACCTGTTTTCTTTGTCAGATATTCATGCCTAACTATGTAGCATAGCGTTTTGTTCAGTTGGGATCAACATAAAAATCTTTTACTAGAAAAGAAACCAGGCCTGTCTGTTTTTAAAGTACTTGCAAGCAAACAATATTGCCCCCATGTTCTGATCTCCTCTGAAATAGTTAAGGTAGTACCCTCCTAATAATTACCTCCCTTTTCAGGAAACAAATGAATAATTTCAAGATTGGTATCAAAGGAATTTTTGGTTGGTTAAAAATTTCAAAAGTATTATATCAGTATGAATCCTTATTTATCAGCTAATAAGAAATTTTATTCCATGTTGCACTAGAAGCGTTGTGATAGTAATACCTTAAGAACAATATCAGAATATAAGAATTACCAGCATTTTCTTCTTTCCTGCATGTCTCCTTTGTAAGCTGTCTCCCTTGGGCAAGAGGAATATGAAATTTTATGATGAATTGTTTAAGACACTCTATCCTGAATACATTATCGCTTGAAACCTGTCACTAAATAATTAATCGCCTGCTCGCTGTTTTTTCAGTACTGTCAGTACTTTGATCTTTAACTTGTCAAACTTAAAGTCATTCTTGTGGCTTCAATTTTACCTTTGGCTGTGGTGAGGCTACAAAGATTAAAGTAAATTGAAAATACAGTTTTGGATTAAGCATGACTCCAATTCATCCGTTGTTTCTGGTTGCTAATTGAAGATATCACATGATGCTTGTCATGTGACTGTTAACTAGTGTTGGTTAATCGGTTTAAAATCACAATCGATTATCGCTTTATAATCAGAAGAGCAATCTAACTGGCTATCAATTGAACAATCAGTTTCTCCGTATAACTTAGAATGCCTCTTTGCTTTAAATACTGAGACAATTTGTCTACATGGTATTAAGCTACATGGTATTAAGTTTATAAAGATGTTTTGTACTATAGAAATCAAAGGAAATTCATTACCATTAAATTCTTTGCTTTATTTAATACCCTATATTTTGGTCCTTTAATTTTAATTTCCAAACCAGTTCAAAAAAAGAAAATCAGACTTGTTCATATATCAAGCATTTGAAGACGACAATTCCCCCCCCCCCCCCCCCCGTCTCATAAAGCAACCATTTTTTACACTCATGAGAAGATAGTTTTAAGTGCCTCTGATCAGACGATGCCACACTGACCTTTGCAGTGTCATGGGTTTTCACTTTTTTTCATGTCAGTTAATTCATCGAGAAATATTATCGCATGATTTCACATGATTTCGTCATTTGGAATAGCAGATAACTTTAAAATCTGTCGCTTTACACTAGATATGAGGATTAACACCTTTATTACGCTTTCATACATGACTCGCCAGCTTGATTACCTGTGATAAACAGAGCCGTGTGTGTCCTTGGCATTTGATACTGATTGTGTTTATTAAAGCCCATATTTCTGCTGGCTGCAGGCCAGCTAGTTTTTATGAAGCTTTAGACAATAATTTCAAGCGTCAGATTGACATTTTGGTAAATATTTTTGAGTGTCAAAGATGGGTCATTTCAAATTTCCAAACATCAAAACCCTGGGTCCGTGGTCAAATGAAAACCCTGCAAAGTTGTCAAGTTTTGGCAGGACAACCATGGACAAAAATTTCTTGCACATTTTTCCAGCCAATTCTTCATTTTTGTTGTCCACCATGTTGAATCCAAGAGTGTGATATATGTTAGTCACAAAACCCAGCGCTAAAAACCAACATTCATGTTTTGGGAACGAGCGAGTTCCGGTACTGACTAGAATCAATTCCAGGATTTCTCAATCGATGATCGCAATCGGAAGCCAAAACCAACTGGCTTTCGACTATAGTCGATCATTGGCCCACCATTACTGTTTAATACGTTTATCTTGTACATTTACAAAGCATACACAGAAAATGGAGTCAAAATATTGTTAGTTTGACAAAACTTAAGGCACACTGTATACAATAGAAATAAGCCGAATTCAAGTACAGGAAACTGGCATGCCTCTTTTTGAAAAGATGTTTGAATAGGTTGTATCCCATACTGAAATACTGACAATGAATATGTGATGGCCAAGTAATTATTGTAGTCAGTCACATATAATACAAGAGGGCCATCGGCCCTTAAGCTCTCACCTGAGTAAAGTCATCTAAGACTGATAAAGTTGAAGACATCCCGGATGTGATGATAAAAACACATGAGTGTTAGTTACTACTATCTGATTCAACGTAACCACATTTCAATCTTGTTCAAGACATTATCAAGACAAACATTCAAATCAAATTTAATGAGTCTTAGACTGACAATATGGCCTGTAGAGTGCACACAAGGTTTTTCTAGCATTTGTCCCAATTACCGTACCTACTTTTTGATCCATTATGACCCAATTTCAAACTTGTCCAAAAAACCATAAAGACAAATATTCTGGCATAGTTTCATAAGTATCAGACTGAAAATATGGCTTCCAAAGTGCAAATAAGGTTTTTCTACAATTTTTCCCGGAGACCTACTTTTTGACCAATCAAGACCCAATTTTCTAGGTCATCTACTTTTAGAACTGATGTGACTCTATTTCAAACTTGCACTAGTTACTTTCACGACAAACATTCTGACCAAATATCATCAGAACCAGCCTGAAAAATTTCAATGTGGCCTCTTGTGTGCATATAAGATTTTTCAAAGTAACCTACATTTTGACCTGACATGATCCAATTTCAAACTTGTCCACAATATCATCATGAAAAACATTCTGACCGATTTCATGAGTATCAAATGTGGCCTCCACAATATACATAAGGTTTTTCTGTTATTTAAGCCTGTGACCAACTTTTTTACCCAACATTACCGAAGGTTGAACTTGTCTGACATGTTATCAAGACAACCATTCCGATTAAGTTTCATGAGTATTAGACTGCATTTGTGGCCTCTAGTACACACAAGACTTTTCAAAGATCGATCCCTATGACCTACTTTTTGACCTTACATGATCCAATTTCAAACTTGTCCGAGATGTCATCAAGATTACCATTTTGAGTAAGTTTTAAGAGTATCAGACTAAAACTTTGGCCTCTGGAGTGCACAAAAGATTTTTCTTAGATTTGACCTGGTGACCTACTTTTCTATCTAAAATGGCCCTTTTATAAACTTGTTTAAGATATCATCATGAGAAACATTCTGACCAAGACTCATGAGTATCTGACTGAAAATGTGACCTCTACAATGCAGTGAATACACACAAAGTTTTTGCTGAGATTTGTCCCAGTGGCCTACTTTTTGACTAAATGTGACCCCATTTCAAACTTGTCCAAGATATTATCAAGAGGAAATTTTGTGATCTACTTTTGTGAATATTGGACTGAAAATGTGGCTTCTAGAGTGCACACAAGGCTTTTCAAAGATTTGTTCCAGTGATCTTTTTTACCTGATATGACCCAACTTGAAAGCTGTCTCAAATGTTATCAAGACAAACATTCTGATTAAGTTTCATGAGTATTATGCTGAAAATATGGCTTCTAGAGTGCACAAAGGGTAACTGTTGATATCCCAGCCACCCACGTGTGACAGACACAGCATGATCACAAAAGCTCGCCTTGAGCACTTCATGGTCAGGTAAGAGCAAACTAAATTCCTTTCAAACCACCTTCTTGTTTTCTCCTCTACTGTTCAAATTTTATCTTATTTGAAAAAAAGAAGTATAAGATGAGTTCAATTCATCACAATACCTAATGAGTCTGTACTGAATGCTTTTAGTTACATGCCACACATCTTGAATTGCCTATAGGGACAGCATAGATCATTATCAGACCATACCTGCAGTCTGATCTTGGATTTACACTGTAGAAATATTCTATGAGCTAGTTTTGACTCATGCCAGTCTTGCACTATCTTCACTCTTTATACTGACCATAATCTATTTCTAATACTAACCATTTAGTCATTAGTATTACTGACCTATCACAATTGAAAACATTTGCAGATGGCAAATTAGATGTAACAAATAATGACAGGATTTGCCCAAGACAAGTTAAAAAACATTAAGGACTAGAAATAGGTGTGTCTGAGACACGGATGCCCCTGCAAAATGGTATTGGTCACAGATATGTCATATGAGAGAATCAGTAGGTATTACAGAAAATTGTTGTTTTGGATAACAGCTTAGACAGGGTTAAGAAGGTTTGTTATGTATATAGCCAAGCAGATAAAAGATTATTCATACCTGATAACAAAATTGAGGACTGGTCCAAGTTGAAAGCAATATGCAGATGATAAATTATATGTTTTGTATTGCATATGGTGGAAAACTTTGTGAGAAAAAGAAGAAAATGCTGGTTTTGAACATTAACTTCTTTTTATTCAGCGTTTTCCTTAATCTTTCAACTGAGGGTTACTTATACTGAGGATTATAAAGATCTTAACTTGAGGAATGAGAGTGAGAAATATAGCAATAATAATTACTTTGTTGGACTTCCTCTATGAGACAGGAACAAATTGGATCGAATATTATCGCACTGGACTATAGTTGAAGGGTAGGTTGCAGCCTCAATATTCTCTGGCATAGTTCTTGGATGAGTCTTTTTAAAAACCAAAACTGTATCTTCATATCACAATTCTGCTGAGCAGGATGTAAAACTGGGTTGAACAGTCAGTTTAAACATTTGACCTTCAACTGTGACCTTGACCTTGGGCGTATCGAAACAAACTTTTCACATGACACTAGTACTTGTTAAGGAGAACAAGTGTGCGAAGTTTTTTTTGAAATCCATTGATAAATGTAGAAGTTATGCTCCGGACAAGGTCAATTTAAACATTCAACCTTCAACTGTGACCTTGACCCTGGGCATATCAAAACAAACTTTTCGCATGACACTAGCACTTGTTAAGGAGAACAAGTGTGCAAAATTATTTTGAAATCCATTGATAAATGTAGAAGTTATGCTCCGGACAAGAATGGGACACACACACTAACGCACACATGCACTAACACACTAACACACACACACACAGATGGACACAGGTAACTTTATATGCCCTTGGCAGGGGCATAAAAAGGAAGAAAAAGCTGGTTTCAAGCCTTTTTTCCAACAATATTTTAAAGAGTCTTTTTCCTTAGGGTCATTAAAACACAAGACTGCTTAGTAAAGACTTAATGCCCGTCCGGGTGGCTCAGTGGTGAGTGTGTCAGACTCATGACCTGGTGGTTGCGAGTTCGATACCCGGTTGAGGCGAACTTTCTTTCCGGCGTATTTTCGCCTCTCACCTCTGCTTCAGAAGCATGTGAGAAAAGTAGTCGGTGGCTTTGGAAAGAAAGTTGTGTTAGTACTGGTATGAGAAAGCCAGGAAACACATGTGCGTCACCGACCGCCATGATATGACCTTGGCTGTTAAAGTGGCGTTAAACCCCATTACAACAACCAACAAAGACTTAATGGTATTCTAATGGTTTGTACACTATTATGTCAGAACATGTTCACATGTAAATACATGTATATCAATCAGGCCATGCTATAAAGTTGAACTTATGTACAGTCTTTTGAGTATCTGAACAATCATTTGGCCTAAACACTCATATATCTTTGTCTGAAAAGAAGTTTTATGATGAAAAAGCAGACAGCAAGAAAATTGCTCATGACAGAAAATTGTTTCTTTATCCCATTCCTTTACATATTCTTATGACTACCAAAGACAGAAAGTTCTTTAAAATGTATCTCATTTCAGTTGTATTATTTCCCTCTTCACTCATAAGCCACAACACAATTTGATATATAATAGAATGCATATGTTACACATATGTACATGTATGTATAGCTGCAGGCATAGAGAGAACACAAAGACAGATTGTTAGGGATTCATTGCCATGTTCAATGACGTTTTTGCCCATCAGGAGAGTCTGAGCATTCTATGCATTCCAAGATTTTCTTTTCAGGTAAAGAAGCAGGGCAACATTTTAAGTCTATAGCTGCTTTTTCAACAGATGACCTGAAGTGATTATGACACAAAGACACCCATTCTACTGTCATCCAATCTCAGACATGAGAAATACTTGTGCCAGAGTTTGAGCATACAACCTTTAAAATGAGCTGATGTTAAAGCTCTCATTAACTCTTTACCAAATACCAACATTTTAGGCTTGTCCCATTCAAAAGTATCAATTCAGACAAGAGACCACTCAGATGCTACTCATACAACACTTAACATGCTTTTTAATGAGCATCAAATATTGTGGAAAGAGGAGAAAATGCTGATTACCAGCAAATCTCCTTTTCCCATTACGTTTACAAAAGTCCTCCCCCTTAAAATCCTTACAACTTGGATCTATAGTGAAGGGTTAATCCAATTCTCTAAAATATAAAAGAAAAGAAACTGATGTAAGCATCCATAGGTTTACATGAACAGGTGTTTACGAAATGAAGTTGTTGTGAAGATGACAATCTGTTATTTTACAGTCTGTGCATGTCTAAGTAGCTATCAGAGATATTAATTTTAAAACTACATGTAGTTTAAAAGTAAACAAAAGATAAAGCAACCTGACAACTTTTTACCCAGTTATAATATTCATGTTTCTATCAGCTTTTTACACCAACTACAATAATAGATTGTCATATTCTCGATAATTTCCATACTTTAAAGTGGTATACTTTAAATTAAAATGCATTTTAAAAAATGTATTATTTACTTTTGGCTAACACTTGGCCTTGAACATTTATCAGTCTAACAGTTTCACAGAAGGAAATATGGTGCAAACACAGAATGAAATGATATGCATGTGCTACAGATCTGGAAAGCCAGGGACGGATTCAATCTAAAAATTACAGCAATGAGTTTTATCTACTTTTTCACCAAATGATTACACCCTTGTTTTCTGAATATTATGGGGTAACAGAAATGAGACAGGATCTATTTAATGAAAGCTAATCAAAACCCAAACAGTAGCTCTGATCCATTAAGACCAAAGGTCAAATGATAGATTTGTAGACTGAAAATCCCAGTTTGATCTTTGCTGATAGTGGCACAAGTTCTGTCCTTAGTCAAGGCACTGCTAAGCTACATAATAGCACCAGTGAAACCCCAACTAGATGTGTAATGACCTATCACCATGATGTGCCTGAAATACTGTTGAAAACCTTGTTTGTTGGTTTGGTGTTGCATACTGTTTAAATATCATTTCAGTCATATCGTGGAGGCAAGTGCACCTATCCATGCTTTCCTGGAAATCATTAGTACTTCACACAACATTCTTTCCATACTGCTCCCCACATGAACATCATTGAAAAAAAGTTCAGCAGTGAGAAAGGTATTCATTCTATATCAATGACTATCATACATCCCCAGAAAGAATTTTGCCAACCTGGAAATCAAACCAGTAATCCTGGGCTGAAACCCTGTATATACCAACTGAGCAAACAGGCAACAATTTAATTCAATGGCTGTTTTGGCCAGATTATCTAGAACAGAAAAGATGAAAAGTTAGACGACTCATTCTATACAGATTGATCTTTCTGTATAAAAACTTCCAAATCACCAGAGTTTTCACCTAAAAAAGATTAAATCTTTACCTGATGTGAGGCTCAAATAATGGAATTTGCCTTTGAAAAGATTAAAAACATTGAAGGGAGTGTAGAAAATGCTGGTTCCCAGCATTTAACTTTTTTTCCAAAATGTTTTTTAAAAGCCTCCTTTTTTGGGGTAGTAAAAATATGGGTATGTTTGGTAAAGGGTTAAAGGTTAAAACTATGTGAAAACTCAACAGATCTCCTTAATTTTTTTACCAAACAACAAAATTTCATACTTGTCCAAACTGAAAGCATTTGCTGATGACAAATATGGCCCAAATAATTTATCATTTGAAAGGGTAGAAAACATTGTTGGAAAAGGTCAGAATTCTGGTTAGTAATATGTTCTCCTTTTCCCACAGTGTTTTCAAAAGGCCTCTTCGTCAGAGTCGTTAAAACATGTAGGATTGCTTGGTAAAGGGTTAAGCAATATAACAAGTGGTAAAGAACTAAATGTTGGTGAAATCATTTGTCCCAAAGGGATTAACAGAATCAACAGATTTGTCAGAAATGTGTTTATATAGACCAGAATACCATTATATGAGTCACTTCGTGATTGATGCTGAAGCAATAAAAAGTAATTTTCAGACCTTTTTGTTAATACTGTAAAAATTATGGCAATAGTTGTTCATGGTTATACTGTACAGTATTATCTTGTATGTAATTAGTTAGGATCTCTAAAGGCAACATTAATGGTAAGTGCTTTTCATTGACAGAGTAAATCAAGATCAGACAACAAAGGATATGCAATCTGATCTTATGGTCCACTGTTATTGAAATGTTCTGACCAGGATAATCTGACAATTTCAATGGATGCAGTTTTAAAAACAAAAATCAAAAGCCCAGCTTACAAATTAATCAAATTTGAAAAATACCAACTCTTCACAGTTTTTCCAATGCTGTTTGTGACAGGTTTCGTCAAAGATCAGACCTTACATTTTAAGCAGTCTTATCTTAATCAACCCTATGCACAAAAGCAAATATACTGTACTATGCACTCTAATTGGTACAATTCTATATGTGGTAAAAAGGTATTCAACTTGTTTTATAGTCTACAACCTGCATACTGCTAAATATGTACAATAGGAGGGCCATTGGCCCTAAGCCATTCACCTGAGTAAAGTCATCTAGGGTTGATAAAGCTGAAGAGATCCTGGTTGTAATAATGTAAAACACATGAGTGTAAGTGACCATTTTTTGTCCAAGATATCATGAATACAAACATTTTGACCAAGTTTCACGAGTATCAGACTAAAAATGTGGCCTCTAGACTGCACAAAAGGTTTTTCTAAGATTTGGCCTGGTGACGTATTTTTTGACCCGTAGCGACCGATTGTTTGAATTGTTTGAATGGTTTTTTATGCCGCTTTCAACATTATTTTAGTCATATTACAGCAACAGCTCACATATTCATGTTTTCCTGGGTTTCACCAGTACTAGGCTAAAGCTCTGAAGTAGCGACCGAATTTCAAACATGTTCTAGATATCATCAAGACAGACATTTAAACCAGGTTTCATGAGTATCAGACTAAAACTGTGGCCTTTACAATGCACACAAGGTTTTTCTAAGATGTGTCCTGGTGACATACTTTTTCACCCAAAATAGCATCAATCTGGTCCAAGATATTATCAAGACAAACATTCTGACCAAGTTTCATGAATATTGTACTGAAAATGTGGCTTCTAGAATGTGCACAAGGTAATTGAGCGAAGCATGACAGACGAATGACTGACACAGCACTATCTTGAAAGCTAACCTTGAACACTTCGTGCTCAGGTGAGCTAAAATTCAGCATGTCAGACCATAGTATGCCAATTTCAAGGTAGCTTTGATCTTACAAAAATGGACATAATGTAATAGAGTAAAAAGAATCCAATGCTCTTTGCAGTCTAGGCTGCCCCACAATTACGCTTATATGCTGAGCATGTGATCACTGAAATGACTCATGAATGTTCAAAATGACCACCAAATACCTACTTATGACCTTTGCACCTGGAACACCCATTAAACCTAAACAAGTAAAAGTAAATGTAACAATAATTTTCAGCTAGAAATAAAAGCAGTTGAGATGTCATCATTCTGTTTGTCCATCAAATAATCACTCCACCTACTCACTAAAATCATGGTTTTTAACCCTTTTACCACTCAATAATATTATAGACTTGTCCAGCTGAAAAGCATTTGCTGGAGTTAAAATAAGTCAAGCTAAAATGATTATATTTGTCTTTAAAATGGTAGAAAAAGATTGTGGGAAAAGGAAAAATGCTGGTTACCAGCATTTTTTTCTTTTTCTCACAATGTTTTCAAAGCCCTTCTTCCTAAGGGATTAAAAGACAGGACTGTGTGGTGAAGTGTTAACCCTTAAACTTAATAAACAAAATAGATGTTTGAATCAGAGAAACGAGACTCAACTAATATAATTTCAAGATTGCTCTTGTCAAAATATCTCAAACTTGCAAATAGTACAGATTTAAAATCAGTCTGAAAGTTCTATGTAGTCTGATCTCAATCTATACTGTACAAAAAAGCAAAGTAATTGTGGTAAGCAATCTAAACTCTCAAAACTGTCTTAGATAAGAAATCTCAGCATGGTCATGACAACTTGTAAAAACTGCAGTGTGTGAATTCAGATGGAACAGTTCACATGGTTCAGTCTCATCTTACGTCTACTCTTTCAAATACTTTTAATATCTAATACCTTTACATGTATAGTAATAGATTTGAATTATCATCATGTGTTTAGTATATTTCATTTCAACAGTAGCAGCTATAAATAGCTCAGGAGTACGTTCACAACTATACCTATACAAAGCATGTGACCTGGTATGTAAACTAGTGATTCACATGTTTATACCTAACAGACACATTTCACATGACACAGACTAATGTCATGTCAGGGTCAAGGGTAGGCACATGGTAAAGGATAAAAATAAAGTTTAAAATATTGACCAAAAAAATGGCAACTTTCTTTGTATGCATAAATCCATCTAACCATTTCTATTCATAGATTTTTAAGTGTACACATTTACAAATGACCCACTGATAACATGTATAAATGAAAGGTATGATCAAGAAGAATCTAAAGGCATAAGTTACAACAAGTGTACTGGTTAGTATTAAAAGCTATAAAAGCCAACCTTTAAATTCTACATTTAAGAGCAAGTATTGCAGATAATGAGAGGCATAAATCTCTCACATGTAGATCTACTTAAGCTAGAGTTCTGTAACAAAACACTCATTTTATTCAGAATATTTCAAGTATTACATAACTACAAGTGTGCAGATTCTTTCCTTTGGCCACAATGCTTCTCTTCTACATAGTCAGCAGCAGCCAAGCAAGAGTTGAATTTACTCAAACACAAAAAAATAGATTCTGATAACAACCAGGGTCCTCCATGGCTTAATTCTTTATCATTACAAAGAAATTTGGGTTTGATTGTTGCATGTGGCAAAGATTACATGTACACTTGAGTATCACAAGGCAAGACATTTCAGGAAAACAGAAATATGTATGATGTCATCCTGATTAAACAAAAATACAGCCAGAAGAAGTACGCAATATTGAAACTAGAGGCGCTTGAGCGCCTGTATCGCTCCACAGGCCTGATATTTCTATAATGGCGAAAGGAAGTTTTTAACAATTATCATTCAATCCTGCATTTTAGCTCACTGAAGAAACAATTTGGTAGACAACCACCATAGGAACTTACCTGCAAAACAACAATGAAATCCAATGAATAGTTTTAGAGAAGAAATTTTTCAAAGTTTTTACTTTATACCATAAAAGGAAAATGAGTCTCCCATAAAAGCCATTTTTTTTGACAGATCTTTTTTTTTTAAAGGAACTCTGTAAACCTGTATCTAAGGAACATTCCTGCAAAATAATAATGCTATCCAAATAGCGGTTTGGGAGGAGAAGATTTTTAAAGGTTTTTTACTTTGGTTGCCATGGCAACCAGAATTCTTCATGGAACACAATTATTTGAAGGAATTTGAAAGAGGACCACCAAAGGAACATTCCTGTGAAATTTGGTAAAAATCCAGTCAATAGTTTCTGAGGAGAAGTTTTTTAAAGAAAAAGTTTACGGACACACGCACGGACGAACGGACGGACGGACGCACGACGGACACAACGCCATGACAATAGCTCGCTGGCCTTCGGCCAGTGGAGCTAAAAATGAATATTGATGCTAGTATTTCAAGCATGATGGCAGATGATTTGTAGGTCAAGACATTCCGTTGAAAAGACTTCCACCATTGCAATACATTATTGCTTTCTGTTTTGCAGGTAAAGAAGAAAATGGTAACTTAGAAGAAAATCTTGCAGGTCTACAAGATTCTCAGAAAAGTCTTTCAAATCCAAATTTATATGGTCAATATTCACAACCACTGTGATTAAAACGTGCTTAAGCATGACAAAACAGATAGGTGTTACAGGGTTCCCGCTGGGCTTCGCATTTGATGCCATTTGCGACAGATTTTTAAATGTGGCGCAAGAAAACGCCGACTGGCGAAAATGACTGGCGCCGATATTTCTCATATCAGGATACCGTGATACTGGTCCCCTGCACCGCACTGCGTGGATGCATGACCGCCAATCCATTGATAAAGTTGAAATAAATCAGCAGGAATAAACTACGGCATTGACGTAATCCAAATTACTTTACAAATCGATGTCATTTACACCTGACTATCTGAATATACATACACTTCAATAACATAAACTTCCGGCTAGACAAAACTTGTCAGTTAACTTGGGAAAACTGTAAGAAAGTGAAAGTATCGAAGACCAATGTTCCATAAAAATCGTGAATGTTACTAAATGTTAAAATAAATCATAATCGCAGGTAAAATCGATAGATTCTGTATTAATGTACAGCGGGTTTCCGAAATGCCGACTGCGTCGGCACTGACGAAAACCCGGACGGTTATGTTATCATTGTCCTCAAAATATGCTACATGTATTTCGTTTTTCCTACATTTATCGCCCACCTTTCCAGAAACTTGGTTGGTTTTAAGCATTTTAACTTTTGTATTTTTCAAAATGTAAATAGTCCCCTCATGAAAAAAATTGTTACAGATTTAGAAATTTCTCTAAATGAGCAATTTGTACTTTTGTAACATTTTTTTCACATATTGAATGTTGTTGTTAGGTCTGTACCATTTATACTTCTATCTGTTTCAAAAAAGTCTCTCTTTAAAACTTTGTTACAATAGGAGAAATGGCTATCAATGACCTAGTTCTTCTTTTGTCACAGTGGTTTTAGATCCACTTAAACTTAATACATAATGATTTTTCATTGTTAACAAAACTAATTTTTGAATTATATTCACACAATAAACATAGATATGAGTAATTAAATCTGATGAAAACAAATGTTTTCTTGTTTATATTATTGCTCATGACACAACCATGCAATGATAATTCATTGACCAATTCTTGATTATGCCCGACCTACTATAGATGTACTTTCATTTTAAAATTGGCACCAACTGGCTACAATTATTTCAATCTGGCGTAAACTTTTCTCATTTGGCAAAAGTGATGGCGCAAGAAAAAACGTAGCCAGAGGGAACTCTGTGTTAGTCAGTTACAAAATTAATGTTGATCTTTGCATAATCAATTATAATGTGACTGCTGACACTTCACCTAGTTCTTAGTATGAGTAATAAAATACATGAGTATAAAAAAGCAAAGCCAACACTAAACCTGAAACCCCTCATTACCAGGAATGAACCACACAAAATAAGTTAGATACTCAAACACCACTGTCACTGACAACCACTGCACACACATGTCCATGCTCCTTAACCTTAGAAGAAATCCATCCTGCTGGCTGTAAAGCCTACTAAAATTAGCCCCAACTCCTAGCATCCCTAACTACATATTACCCTCTGACATCACTATTATAACTGAGAAAGGAAAGCATGCACCAAAAGCCACCTTCCTTTGGAACAGAACTAACACTCAATCAAACAAATCATCTGGACTACCAACTGTATTGCCAAACATTTAAACATATTTATTTTACATCGATAGAGAAACAAAATCTTGCAACTTACACTAGTCTCTTTTGATTCTGCTTCTTGGAAACTAAGCCAGTACTCAAACCGATTGTGTCAGTCAATGAACACTCCCAAAGTTGACACCCACTCCCCAGTTTCGAACTTGTGACTATATAGTTAAGAGGCCGACGCTCTACCTCAAAATAATGGAGACCAAGGAAAAGAGCCAAATATATATCGCCGAATCATCTAAAATCGCGATATATGGAAGTTCGCTACCATTTTGTTTTTCTTGTAAGTCACATGATACTGTGTCGAATCAAGGCTGATGATATTATACCATTTATAAATAACAGACTTCCAAAAATACGTCGGTCTGACGGACATGACCGACGAATCTTGACAATGACCGACGATTTTTTAGGCTAGGTTGGTCCGACTGTCCGGCATTTATTCCGAGCCGCTGAAAACGTACTCGCAATGTTTTGGACAAAAATGGCGTCGTTTAAATGTTACGAAGGCGCTAAACCTGGTAAAAAAAGAAAATTAACGTCAGGGGAGCGCACTGAATAGAAAAAAGAATATGAAAAAAAGAGACCGGAGAGAAAATTGATCGAGAAAAGGAAGCATCATTGAGAATGGTTGGTTTGACTCGGAAAAGGTGCAAATGCGCTGCACAGACTGGTTTTTTACGGCGAGAAAATTAGAACGGACCAACATCTTTGCAATACAAACATATTTATTCTTGGATGCACAAATTTAATGAATTGACTTGCTTGTACTGTTTCGTATTTTCTCCTTTTCCAATAATGTTTTCAAAAGCATTTTTCCTCAGGGTTGTTAAAATTCGTGATTGCTTGGTAAGGGGTTAAATGTCTGTGACTTTTGAAAGTCTTAATGAGTGGGGAAATAGTTTGATATCATCATATGCATAAAGTTGATATAGTTGGTTCTTATGTTTTCTTTGTTTTTGTTAAATTTGATTCGGTCTGACAGATTTTTTTTTCGGTCTGACAGATTTTCAGGCCTTGTCAGACCGAATGTCTGACACTTTTTGTGAACTTTTGGGAAGTCTGAAATAATGTTACCATCTGCAAAAATTGCAGGAAAATGAGGTTTAGATAGGCAAATCGGCAAACTTAAAGAACTTCAACACACATCATTCCACTAAGGCAAAAACCCCTCGCCATAAAAACTACAAATTATTTCAAGGTGAAACGGCGTTTGAAAGAAATTACACTTCCACCAGGATTTGCTGTCAATGGCTGTCACATGACCGTGTCAGCGAGCGATGTTGAAGGTCAGTCTGTTTCTAAAATAGTGGTTTATTCTCACACTTCACGAATATACCT
Source organism: Hippopus hippopus (assembly GCA_946811185.2). Classification (NCBI taxonomy): domain Eukaryota; kingdom Metazoa; phylum Mollusca; class Bivalvia; order Cardiida; family Cardiidae; genus Hippopus; species Hippopus hippopus. The sequence goes on from OX328097.1 coordinate 43,606,844, forward strand.
GCATAACAAAATGGCTGCTCTCTATCCGATGAGTCATGCTCACCGAAGTATTTTTGTGAATATTTGAAAATAAATGGACATGTCCTGTATCCGTGAAGGACATTACTTGTTTAACATGTACAGGCAAGTTGGGTTTCATTTTTATCCTCGTAATTTAAGTTGGCAAACACCGAAGCTAAACATCGCGATTATCAGTGTTTCAAGGGTAAGAGTAGTAGATCAGTGCTTACTGAATACAGAGGCAAAAAAAAAAAAACATTCAACTAGCTGAAAATACAATCAACTGAAACTCCAACAGATCTTTCAGACTTGACAAAATCAGCAACTGACAAGATCCACGATCAGACTGCACATTCTGTAGTCTGATCTTCGTATGTCCTACCTGCAAGTGACCCTGTTTTCGCCTATGTCACTGAAAGTTTAACCTTTCCGTTACAATCATATGTTATACCATCCCTGAGGAATAAAACTCTTGAAAACATTGTGGGATGAGAAAATGCTGGTAACCATCTTTTTCTCCTTTTTCCATGATGTTTTCTAACTTTTCTGAAGACAAATCCCATAATTTCAGCCAACATTAACTTGTCGGTTGCAATTGTTTTTATTTTGGACACGTCTAAAATTTTCTCATCTGCTAAACATTTAAATAAACCATCCCTTTACCTTCGCCAGAATCTGCCTTTGCTCCTGGAATCGACAATTCTCCTGGAAGGGGAGGAGCTGAAGGTTCGGGTGTTTGGTCAAATGAGATCAAAGGTGGCGCCTTAGAATCAGAAAAATCGGTGGTAATATGTTCACTCCCACCACCTAATAAGTCTACATCATTCTGAGCTGTGCTCTCTTCGGGGTATCTGTCCTCCTCTGCCATATCTCCAGTCATAGAAGTCGAAGTAACATTTTCATCTTGAAATGGTTCTGGATCCACTTTCTCAAAATCGTCATTACTCATTTCTCTCACCTGATCTGACATTGTCAATTTTAAGTCCCTCTGACAGTATCAGAAAGTAGACTAGTACAAAACAAGCTTATGAGATACTAATCCAATTAAGAATGGTCGGTTTCAGCTGCAGAAATTTATCCAGCTGGTTGGGACAGCACTCTCAGGGCGAAAAGTACTGTGCATAATGTGCGCATGCTCAAGCATAACTTCCGCTAATGAGTAGTCCACTCATTCGAATATCATTAAACTTAGCCATGTTAGCGTGGTTCGCGATGTTAACCTCAGTGCTTGCAATCATAAGTAAAGGGAAATAAGATAGAAATCAACTTAACTTTATGTACTGCTTAATCAGTATCCTTCTATTTTCCGAGAAAATTTAAATCATTTTCGAATTATTCACAAAGTATGACTCATATGATACAAAGCCGCGATTTTGTTCATCCATAAAATGCCTAACTAATCGCGCATTACATGCAAACGTACACCTAATATCCTATATACCAAATTGGAACATCAGTTTGTGTTCTGTTGTAGTAAAAAAAATTAAGTCCCTTCTCGCGCTAAAGAAGTCAAATATACCAGCCGGAGTAATACATTTTTTCTAATTTCATTGAGAGTTTTGCCAGAATGATACACACAAAAAAAGCTAGCGTACATTCAATATCAGACGACACATTCAGCGCAGTCTTGATTTACATTGTCAGCGAAAGAACAATCTGACCTCTTTCTACATTGCCTGCAAAATCTGAAGAAAAAATAAATGGGAGTCGTGTTAAGACCTCCAAAATTTAAAGGCCCAGTAAAAGCCAAAATAGATCTATATCAAAGCAGGTGTCATAATACATTTAAATCATACCATTTAAAAGTATAGAAAATATTGTGGAGATGACGGTCTGTTATTGTGTGGCTGGGCCATGTGTTATTCGCTGACAGAAAAGGGAATTTTAAAATCAGTCAAAAAGTAAACAAGAGACATAGCTACCTGGCAAGTTTTAACCTAGTTTTGAAATTAATTTCTCTGTCAGCAACTAACACTTAGCCTGGGTTCCAGTCCGTTCATTTTTTCTTTTTCTATCATTCGGACGTTACTTTGTAATAATAACGAAAACGATAAACAGATAGCTGCCAAAGATTACAAGGAGAGCATGATACAGAATAATTAAAATTATTACCGCCAGGACCCAGGCTAACTAACACTTGGACCGACCGTACAATGACAGATTGTCATGTTCACAATAATTTCCATACTTTTAAATGGCTTGATATTTAAGTTCAAATGCATTTAAACACCCGCTTTGTTTACATTTGGCCTTTATTGTTACTTTAACAATGAGAAGTTATGAATTCCTTGGGGAATGAATGAAACACTATGAAAAACAATACTCTGTTGTTCGATATTTCGGCTATAGAGTGTTGTTTTTCAAAATGTCCAAAATTTAAAGTTGAAAAAAAGAAGGGTAAACCCTTAAATCAAACTTAATGTACATGGAAAAAAGATCCAAACATTATTGCAATTTCTTTTTAAGCGTTCACAAAAAAAAAAATGTAATCAATGTAGATTCAAGATCTCCGCTGGTAAACAGCACGTTCAGCCATGGCGGACAATCTGGATACACGTTGTCCATGTTGTCGGTAAAATGCATTCTGGTCGCTACCTACAGTACCTGCAAAAAGATAGTCGTAATTGGCGCTCTTGGAGTTCATGATGGTATTTAAAAGGATAGTTCTACAACGCGGAGAAAAAGATGGCCAAATCATTCTTTAATAGATCTACAAGTTCACAGCGGATAAAGGCAGAAAAGACCCCGCTTATAAGAGTTGTGCATGTAATAGATCTACTTTTAGAAGAAGAATCCGATGGGGACAAAAAAAAATTCCATATTACATCCCGTCGCATTTTTTCGACTCGATGTTCACAAGTTAAGAGCACAGATCGGTAGGTCTTTGAAATGCAATTGTTCACAAATCTAGCATTTATCGCTACCAGCTTCAATTCAAGTAAGGTCGAAGCAAAGATCTATCAAACTTCTAAACCGGTAAATTGCAAACCTGTTTACATTCCGAATAACCCAGACCATGACGACCATGAGGAATCAGGCTTTTGAAAACATTGCTGAGAAAAAAGTAACTGGTGATAACCAGTTTTCTAACATTACAAAGAAAAATCTTATCATTTCAGTAACATTTAATTGGTCGTTTGCAAGTAGTTTTAATTTGGACTAATCTCTAGAGATTTTTTTCGTGTGGACCGCAGTAAAGCTGCTGATGAACCCGCAAAGACAGAGGTATCAAGACAATTGCTCGACGAGACTGTTCCCCGACACAAGTTTTCAAGACAGTTCCCCGAGACTTTTAAAGACAGTTCTCTGACACTTTTGTTCCATATCAAACAGCATTTTACTGATAATTATGATTATATACATGTATATAAAAAAAGTAAGTACTACGTCAAACCAAGTACCGTATGTTTAAATTTGTAAGTATATTTATAATAAAATCTGAAGAGTACAATTCCATTTGGAGTGTGCTTACATTCTATAAAAGAAACGCCAACCAAATTTAATAGCGGAAAGTACAGATCTAAGATCAGACTGCACGTGTTGTGCGGTCTGATCTGACTCTATGCTGACTGCAAAAGCAAGTAAAGTTCTGTCAGACACTCTAGTGGGTAAAATGTTACTTCTTTTTTACATCTTCCTATAAGTACCTTACGATAACCTCTGTCTCTCTCTCTGTTTCTCCCTCTCTCTCTCTGTATGTCACTGCTGACTACTGTACATTTGCAAAACATAAGATTTTGTAAAATTATGTACATTATAAGGTACAAGTGAAATAGTCTGTCTGTCTGTCTATCTATCTTATATAGTCATAGGGGAATTCATGATGATTCACAATATTGTCATGAAAAAGATATAATCTCATGATGACCAAATGTACCCGTCAATCACAGGTACAAACGTTTCAATCAACCACAATACGTCATTTATTAATAAAAACCTTGATCAACCATTTTTACCTACGATGATTGTCATTTGATATAAAACAAGCGTCGGGGTTCAACTTCCTTCAAAAGTGCCGGGGAACTGTCTGGAAAACTTGTGTGGGGGGACTGCGTTGTCGGGGAACTGTGTTCCCAAGACAGAGTCGACCACCTTATGCGGACGACTTTTTCTGAAGCTCACCATTTTTTGAAAGCTTTCACTTAGCCACATGGGAAATTACTCGAGGAATTTCTACATGTATTACAATGTTTCTTTATAAATGTTAGATGTTATTGTTGCATTTTATATCCCAATTTTGATTTTCCAAATTTCGAACGGATGCATTGACTAGGGATGCAGTCAAAACGTACCCAAACTAAAACGTACCCAAAAAGTAAGTCAAAACGTACCCAAAATAAAATTCTCCTTGTACCGATATCGATGTAAGATATAAATAAAACATGGCATGTATTTTACCTTTTAAGGATGGTTTAACCCTAAACGCACTTTATTGTTTTAAATTCTTTAAATAGAAGCATGTTTTCATCCCAAATTACATTCAATTGTGGGAAGTGTTTTAGTCAGGACTAATTAGGTGTTACAAACAGTTGTTATTTAACAGTTTTATTTACCTAAAAGATAATTTACACACATTAAACAAATTATTACATTGTATTATGTTTATTTTATTTCATTTGTTTAGAAGGATAACAAATAATAGGTTAGTCAATTAATGTTTCAAATTAAAATGTAAGACACAGTTAATTCGACAAGTTTTTTTCACTAATAAGCACAAGTAACCTTCAACCATACAATCCAGAGTATTAATAGCCTTTCTTAAAATGGCTTTTGAAACCACTGTGGGAAAAGGAGAAAATACTTGTAACAATTTCCTCCTTTTCTCACAATGTTTTCTACCCTTCTATGCGTCATCTAAATTGTTGTTTGCAAATGTTTTCAATCTGGAAAAGTCAAAAGTTTTATTGTTGGTAAAGAGTTAAGTTTACAATATATTCATTGCAGAATAATTATATATTTTATACACCCACCCCCCCAAAAAAAAGATGTTAACATTCTAATTAATTGATAAATAGTAAAAATGTTATCAGACAACCAGATTCTAGACTTGTCCTTATTTAGGGCATTTCCATAAAAATGTTACAAACAAGTGCATTTAAAGGGTAGAAAAGGAGAATATATATATAAAAAAAAAAAAGGTTTCCAGCAGATAAGTTACTGAAAATTAAAAATCAACCCTTTAAGGCTTTAGTTAATTATCTGATTTCCATTAATTCACTGAGTGAACTGTCTCTCAATCAATAAAGTCTCAGTCATAAAATGTTTACAAAGAAATTAAATTAAATACCATGCACTCTACAACTGGTTAAAGACCATGTGTGAATAATCAGTTTGTTCACTGCTTAAAGTTTGTTTCACTCTTTTTGAGTGTGCAAATCGCACCTGTATCTCATTTCTTAAAATTTGTAGGTGTTTGTGAATGTTTGAAAATTATGGATAAAATGTATTCTCTGTAAAAAAATGATGGATAAAATAGTTAGGTACATGTATCTGATGAATTTTCATTAAGATCAAATATATTTAAAAAAAAAAGACACAGATATTTTACCATGAAGCATGTAATCTACTTAGCCATGTAATATGTTTCATCATTGGTTTTAATAGTATAAGGCAAATCTAAAAAAACGCAGCATTAAAAATCACCAAATTCAAAATCGTGAATACTATTTGTATTAGTTTGTACAAAGATGATTATAAAAAAAAAAATCATGGGTACATTTTGACTTCACATTGGGTACGTTTTGACTCCACTTGGGTACGTTTTGACTTCACTTGGGTACGTTTTAACTTGGGTACGTTTTGGTTTGGGTACGTTTTGACTGTAAACCGTTGACTATCGTCCAGATGCAGCAAGTTTGTGCGCAACAGAACGAAACCACCTGTAGCCTATATATATACCATTCTTTCATGATCATTAATTGCCCGCCATAGCTCAATAGGTAGAGCGTAGGACTCGCGAACGTCATGTTTCGAGTCACTTAAGGGTGTGGGTTCGATCCCCACGGCTGGCCATCTAAAATTACTAATAGTCTTTCGGATGAGACGTTAAACCGAGGTCCCGTGTGACGGTGCTATACACCGAGCACGTAAAAGAACCAGGCGTAACTTAGGATGGGTTTCGTCCTGTATCTGCACTATCCCCCGTAACAATACTAACAGCCTTCAGGGGGCGTCGCCCATATGGGCAACCGGTGGCGACGATACATGTAAATAAACGCAAATTCAATCAATGATTAATTGTGCCAAATAAAGCGAGAAACGGGAACATGCAATTCAAATGAAATCTATCGATTGATTTGTGTCGATGATTTATAGTTTGTCCAGAATCGGGGGCTTGGAGTCTCTGATGGAAAGAACTTTTTAATAAAAAGCATCATAAACCTGTAGATCTAAATGGGTTTCTCAAATAAGAGGTAGTTCACAATAATTCGTCTCCAGAAAGTTAGTATTCAATCTGTGCTGAACCATAGAGAGAAAATGCGCCTTAAGGTGACAAACGCACAGATGCGTGTTCACGTAAAATTGTCATTGAAATGTCATCAGATGGGCCATTGTTCCGTATATTAACAATCATTTTTTTTTTTTAAATGGGAAATTTTCTGGTACCCTTTTCACCATTCTAAAATGGCCATAGCTTGAAAGAAGCCGGTCTAAGCTGTTTGTCTCGATACCGATATGGAACTACACAATTTTAGATGCTGCGATTCTTTGTTTGATGAAAGGTGCCGTAACAAGGATGACTCAGTTGTAACTGTATCATCAGAAGAACAGGTAGTACAGGTCATCAACTATGTCACAATAGATAAGCCCATATAAATTCAATGTGAACCCACATGCATTCGGCCCCTAGTCATTTCAGTCTTGTATGGTTATCAGATTGATCACCACTCAATTATTTCTACTCTTGAATATAAGAATTCTATTCTTTATCGGATGTAAACTGTAATACTTATATATTTGTGACCGCATCAGCTAATCATTTCCCAGCTATTTGAATAACACAACCCTTTCTGCTCTAGAGTAATTGATGGACTAAATCCCCTGGGAAATAAGGTAGGCTGGACAGGATTGGAACCTTAGATCCCTCACTTACAGACACAGCTATCTGGACCTTACTGATTATCACCACACTCCTTCCTATCCTCCTTATTGGGGGATACCCAGGTCCTTGAGACCCTTTCGGTCTTTGCAACTACTTCTGACACCATGTATAAGTTACCTCTGATTTCGAGGCTTGTTCTGATTTGTTTTTTTTGCTTGTGTCTCTGCAAGCCTCCATGTCAGCCATTCCTCAAAAGCTTCTGGAATGAATTTGATTGTACCAGTATCTCTTCTAACAGCTCTGTCAGGCAATATTTTTGTTGACTGCTAATACGATCATAAGATGAGCATGGATCGTTCCATAAATGATTAATCTTTACAGAAACACTAAAGTATGTAAAAAACATAACTGTTATCTCCTTGTAATTCTGTGTTTTTGAAATGTAAATATCAGTTGACCTGCTTCCAGGGAAATCGGAATTAAGCTTGACGTTTACTGTACATGTTCTAGAAGTTATTTATGTACAGTAATGTTCTTTTTTCTGTATTTTATCTGCTTCCTTTTTTGTCAGCTTGGGCACAGAATAGGAAACAAAAGTGTATAGGATAGGTTTCATTAACGAGGAGTCATAGGTAGCACTTAAATTGCTGATCATATGGTGTTATTTTTTTCAAATTAAATAGAATGTGCACTTAGTTATATTGAGTGTTTGTTTACAAATTAACTGGAAGTATTTGTTAAAAAAAAAAAAAGGTAAAATACAAAAAGATAAATGAAAACTGCACAGTGTTTCTCCCAGAGCTCGTTTCTTGCATTTTTGACGCAATGATTTTTTAACTGACGCACTAAAATTTGTTGTGTGCGTCTTTTCTGCCGCAACCAAAACTATCAGATCAATCAAAATAATAGTTTATAATGCACACCATGACGTCGAGCCAAGATACTAAGATGCAAAATAAGGTTGGTATGCAGAGAAAATTTCGTACGCCATAATTATTTTATCATGAGAGTTTATGATACGGCGCCCAGTGTCAAACCGATTTTATAGATAATTTATTGATAAATATCTGTCAATACTGCACAAAAAAGAATTAAAGAACATGAATTGCTACCAACTGGCTTCTTTCTGACACAGTCACACATTTGAAGCTCTTGTTTAGTAATAATTAACTAGGTACGGAATAACTATAGGAGGGTCAGTTGGTCGCCGTTTTAAACGTGTACAGTCTGTGTATTTTAGACGCTTTCCAAAACAGAATGGCAGATAAACTGTAAATGAAAAACAGAAAGGACTTGCAGACTGTTTTGTTGTCCCTTCCACAAGTAAACACCTCGAAAATGTGAAAAAAAATGAAAAATCAACAAATGCAACAAATATCTGGGTCTTGTCAGACTAAGAAAAATAGTTTCAGATCCGAGTTGGCGGAGTTACAGGGAAAGGTCCCAAAACATGAATTTAAGTAGATTTAAAACGGCATTTAAAAAAGTGACGCACAAGATTTTTGTATGACCCCCCCAAAAATTAGGAATAGGGGTCACAAATGACCCTCAAAAATTTGAAGCTGGGAGAAACACTGACTGCATATTAAATTTGGTGTAATTATGAAGTTATACCATTTATCTATTAATCCAAGTCTATTTTATTGGCCGACAAGCAGATAAAAGACACACACATCTGGCTGAAAGATGATGGTAAGATTTTGAAATTTCCAGAAGCTAGAGAAGAAAGGCTGACATAAAGGGAAGTGGAGAAACAATAAAATGATAATATCAGAGCAACCTTTCAGACTGAAGGTACATGTAAGTAAATCCATAGGGAAAGAAAAGCAGAAGAACTGTTATTTCTTTTGGTAGCTCTGACTTGGTGGACGTCAACACAGTAGTTTTCAGGTGAGAGAGCGATCCATAAGCTTCATTGGTTCCCTAAATTTAATTTCTTCTGTTTTATTGGCCACAGTGCTGGTTCCCAGCATCACTACAGTACCATGGGTGAAAACAGGTTTCATGCATGGCATACATCAAGACTAGAATGCACTGGTTTAGAATGAGCAGTCTGATTCATCTGTTGACTTTATCAAGCATATTCATAAATAAAAATCAGTTTCATTGTTTTTTCAGATGAAAGAGGTTGAGTTTATATGTTTTGCATGACCAGTTATTTTAAGCTCCATTTGGTGAATGCCAGCAAGCTTATGCCATGGCCCTGTGACCATTTTGCGTTTGTCTGTGCTTGCATTAACTTCTTTTTCAAAAATCTTCTCTTAAACTACTAATCCAATTTTGATGAAAATTCACTGAAATGTTCCTGCCTTAGCCATCCTCAGAATTTCTTTAAAGAATTTGATTCCAGTAAAAACTCTTGTTGCCATGGCTACAAAACTCAAAAAATATTAAAAATCTTTAAAAAAAAAAAAATCTTCTTGTCTGAAACCATAAGGCCTAGGTCTGCCAAATTTGGTATTTAGCTTCATGTGATAGACCTCTACCAGATTTGTTCAAATTGTAACCTTGGGGTTAAAATTGGCCCCACCCTGGGGGCTGCATGTTTTACAAGGGCTTAGATAGTGAAAACTTCAAAAATTTAAAAAATTTCTAACCATAAGACCTAGGGCTATCAAATTTGGGATGCAGCATCATCTAGTTGAACTCTACCAATACTGTCTAGATTATAGCCCTGGGGATCAAAGTTGGCCTGGCTCCTTGGGTCACAAGTTTTACATGGTAGTACATGAAGTCAATATGACTTAAGCTTATGTATATACTGATCAAGGGAAATAACTTCTGTTCACTCATAACAGACATATCTTAGTCCATTATTATTTACCTCCCTTGTTATTGGAATTTATTGTTACATGATTGGTGTTGGGTATTCAAGTTTTTGGGATAGAAAATGTTCAGTTTTCAGTAAGAGTGATTTACTTTGATGTTAATTGTTATGCTCAAACTATTTGAATTTTTAATATGAAGTGAGGTTTATATCATTCATTCTTTTGTTCTATAACTTTACCATTCTTGCTGTAAAATAAAATTGTTTTCTGTTAAAGTTGTGGAAAACTTCTTGTGGAAGCACTTTTTGATAGAGTGCACTGTTATTCCTTATGATCAGTACTTGATTAGACCTGCTTGTATTCATTGACAACATCTTTGGATTTGACAAAAAGAAAGATTTTTTTTTTTGTGGGGGGGGAGCTAGGATATTTTTCTATAAAAATTTGTTGCCATACATACTTCTTACAATTCATGTCTCTGTCAAGGCCAATTAGGCACACTGTACAATTATTCAAAAGGCAGTGAAGCGATACAGAACCACTTCTGCCCTCTTGTTATATCCATCTTCTGGATAATATATTAAGTAAAGACAGGTGCACCTCTCTTTGGCCTCAGTGTGTGCATTTCTTGGAATAGTTTTACTTTCCTACATTTTGAATACAAGACAAATTACTCATTCAAATTAGTGCAAGACTACATGTTCAGTATTCATAATGTGCCTAAAGACAACATGTCTCAACCTAACCCTTTACCATAAAATCCCATTTCTAACAAGTTAAGAAGACCTTTTGAAACATTGTGGATAATCAGTATTTTCTCTTTTTTTTTTTAGCTCACCTGAGCATGAAGTGCTTAAGGTGAGCTTTTGTGATCGTGCTGTGTCCGGCGTCCGGCGTCCGTTGTCAACTTTTACCTTGTGTATGCTCTAGAGGCCACATTTTCAGTCAGATACTCATGAAACTTGGTCAGAATGTTTGTCTTGATGATATCTTGGACGAGTTCGAAAATGGGTCATGTCGGGTCAAAAACTAGGTCACCAGGTCAAATCTTAGAAAAACCTTGTGTACGCTCTAGAGGCCACATTTTTAGTCCAATACTCTTGAAAGTTGGTCAGAATGTTTGTCTTGATCATATCTCAGACGAGTTTGAAAATGGGTCATATTGGGTCAAAAACTAGGTCACTAGGTCAAATCTTAGAAAAACTTTGTGTACGCTCTAGAGGCCACATTTTCAGTCAGATACTCATGAAACTTGGTCAGAATGTTTGTCTTGATGATATCTCGGACAAATTGGAAAATGGGTCATGCTGGGTCAAAAACTAGGTCACTAGGTCAAATCTTAGAAAAACCTTGTGCACACTCTAGAGGCCACATTTTCAGTCCAATACTCTTGAAATTTGGTCAGAATTTTTGTCTTGATTATGTCTTGGACAAGTTTGAAAATGGTCATGTCTGGTCAAGAAGTAGGTCACTAGGTCATATCTTAGAAAAACCTTGTGTACGCTCTAGAGGCCACATTTTTGGTCCCAAACTCTTGAAATTTGGTCACAATTTTTGTCTTGATGATATCTCGGACAAGTTTGAAAATGGGTCATGTTGGGCAAAAAACTAGGTCACTAGGTCAGATCTTAGAAAGACCTTGTGTTCGCTCTAGAGGTCACATTTTCAGTCCAAATTTCTTGAAAGTTGGTCAGAATGTTTGACTTGATGATATCTCGGAAGAGTTAAAAAATCATTCATGTTTGGTCAAAAACTATGTCACTAGGTCAAATCTTAGAAAAACCTTGTGTATGCTCTAGACGCCACATTTTCAGTCCAAAACTCATGAAACTTGGTCAGATTGTTTGTCTTGATAACATCTCGGACGACTTTGAAAATCGGTCATGTTGGGTCAAACACTAGGTCATTAGGTCAAATCTTAGAAAAAGCCTGTGTATGCTTTATAGGCCACATTTTCTGTCCAATACTTATGAAAGGTGGTCAGGATCTTTTTGATAATATCTACAATGGGAAAATTGGCTATGGTTGGCTAAAAAGTAGGTCAGTGAGTGAAATTCTAGAAAAAGCTTGTGTACATGCTAGAGGCCAAATTTTCAGTCCAATAATTATAAAAGCTTAGTAGAATGTTTGTCATGATATCTCAAAAGAGATTGAAAATGGGTCATGTTTGGTCAAAAGACTCAGGTGAGCGACTTCAGGGCCATCAATGATCATGGCCCTCTTGTTATGGTTTCCTACAGCTTCAAAGACAAAAATCATCACTGAGTTAAACTGAATTTAGTGTCTGTGAATGCATTCAAGTTGGTAAAGACAACGAGCCCTGCTTTCTTGACTGTTTACATAAGTGTATAGTTCTTAAGCCTGTCAATGTTAAACATTTGTATTATGTAAATCACTAGTTTGATATAGGGAAATAAAGTGAAACTTTTATGAAAAGAGAAAGAAAATCTTTTCTTGACAGAACATCCAATAACTAAAATATTCTTTTGAAATTTGTGCTAAGCTCTAAAAGAAAAGCAAGCATAAAATACATCAAGCTTCTCAGCAGTTTTAGTGCTTTCATTTTCCAAAGAATATGTGAATAAGTCAGTAATATTTTTTTATTTAATTTCAGGATGAAGTTGAAGAAACTGTTAGTAGGCATTTTGCACATTTTAGAAGAAGACTAGAAATGGACCAAGAGTAAGTGTATCATGAGGAAAATGTAATGTTTTAGTAGTATTCCATGTGGAATTTTCCTAATTATATATTTTGGGTGTATGAATTTACAATTTGCATAGGCTAAATGAGAAATCTTAAACAAGAGATGTTAACAAATCACTAGTCTTAAAATAGTTGTATGAAAATTGCAAGAAGTAGAGAACAACTATGGAGTGCTTCTTCAACCAAACATGCTTATTGAAAGGTTTACCAGACAATTCCATGTGTTTAAGGTAGAAAGCTCTGGAAAATATTGAAGGAAAGAAAAAGATACTGATGGCTGAAATGCTCTCCTTTTTCCCATAATGTTTTCTGCTCTTTGAGAGACCAATCCAATATATTTTCTGAAAATGCTTTAGGTTTCAGAATTAAATGGATAGTACAATGTTAAGAAACACCATTTGAGGAATCGCTAATATATATGTAAATGGGTCAAAGAAATATTGAGATCGAAGTGTATTTTGAAATTGTATCCATGGCATTGCTCATTACGGGTAGTTGTCATCAGCAAGAGATAGTAAGTAAAATTGGGCATTACCGTTCATGTCAGTACTTATTATTTCAGACATATACTTCCAGTACTCGACAGAGAATCACATGTTGCATTCCTGATGAAGGGTCTTAAACATCTGTCAACATCCTATGAGGTAATTATTCTGAGAACCCCTTCCTTACCAAGGGACTCTATATGAGACTTTGAGTAATGATACCTTTTTAGCTCTCCTGAGCAGAAATTTGCTGAATTCTGCAGAACAAGTTAGAGCCCCAGAGCACACATTTTAAAAACAAATTATGAAAAAAAAACCCAAAAAACTTCTATTGGTCAATATTTTGGCTATTTTGCTTTTTTCAGGAGTTTCGAAACACATTTCCCTACAGAGTATTTTTAACTCTTTACCAAACGACAAAATTACAGACCGGTCCAAATTGAAAGCATTTGCAGACGACAAAATAAATGTGACTGAACAATTGAAATTTGGTTTGGGAAGGGTAGAAAACATTGTGGTAAAAGGAGAAAATGCTGGTTACCAGCATTTTCTCCTTTTCCCACAATGTTTTCAAAAGGCTTCTTTCACAGGGTCGTTAAAAGTCGGGATTGCGTGGTAAAGAGTTAAGGGTGTATTAGTCCAACAATTAATGTTTTACAAGAAGGAAGTTAGGTCAACTTTGTTACACATTATTAACGTTACGGCACTTTTTCAAACATAGAGTAACATTATACGGAACTGCGTGTCCCTAATGTTACAACTCAGTGGTTGGACCGTCTGCAGCTTCTTAACCCTGGTAACCAGCATTTTCTCCTTTTTCCCAGAATGTTTTTTAGCCTTTCCTAACCAAATTTTGATTTTTTAGTCACATTTATTTTGTCGTCTGCAAATTTGGACCAATCTAAAAACTTTTCGTATGGTAAAGAGTTAATCCATGCTGGTTCATATATTTGACATTCTATTTTGTCTGTGGAGTACATCTGTTTCAGGAATGCAAATTCTAGGTCTGATCTTAGATGGTGTTCTTTGGAAACATGGAAGTTTATCTGCTTGTATTTTTTTTTTTAAACGAACGTCTGTCAGATGTTCCCTCATCCTTTTGTTTACATGTTGCTCAATCTCACTGACATACACTACAATTTCACAATGTCTGCAACTGATGGCATACACTATGTGTATGGGTTAAAAACCTTTTTTCCCCCCACAATGACACTATGCATTTGTCAGGGAATGAGAATGAAACACTGTGGAAAAAAAAATGCTGTATTGTTCAATATTTGGGCTATTGCCTTTTTAAACCCTTTCCCACACGACCAGCCAAATTTAAAAAATTTGCAGACGACAATTTTAAAAGTGGTACAAACATACTCAAGTTCTGTGGTAGGATAGAAAATATTGTGAGAAAAGTAGAAAGATGCTGGTTACCTGCATTTTCTCCTTTTCCCACAATGTTTTCAAAAGCCTTCTTCTACAGGGTCGTTATACTCGGTATTGTGTGGCAAAGAGTTAAGAGTTTCGAAACACTTTTTGCTCCAGAACAATGATAGTTGTCTTTGCGGCTGATCTTTATACAGTGTCTGTGGTTGGGAGGTAGAGCGTCGGCCTCGCAACCATATGGTCCCGAGTTAGATACCCGGGAGCATGTGTCAACTTCGGGATTTTTCATTGGCCCACACATTTGGCGCGAGTACTGGTGTAATTACCAGGAAGCAAGATCGAGAGAGATTAGTATAAGTAGTGAGAACTTGTTTCTCAGTTAATGTAAAATAAATAAGTTTAGAAAGTAATCTATACAGTCAGCTTTGCTGAAACACCATAGTCAAAAGCTAAGTCACTAAACGGTGCTTAAGATGGTAAAGAAGTGTATACACCACCTGAAAAGCCTACTTGTATCTTTTATGCTAGTTAGAACTCACAATAGAATGATAAGCTAACTTACGAAACTTAGCAGCACACTGGGATTATGCCAGTGTTGAAGAGATATGTGACTCTTCTCAGGATTATGAAGGTCCCTTATTCAAATAGTTTAATCCTTGACCACACAATCCTGAGTTTAACTCTTTACCAAACGACAAATTTTTGGACTGGACCAAATTCAAAGCATCTGCAGACAACAAATTAAATCTTGGTAGTAAGATGATTTCTGACTTTGATAGGGTAGAAAACATTGTAGGAAAAGGAGAAAATGCTGGTTACCAGCATTTTCTTCTTTTCCCACAATGTTTTCTGTAGGCTTCTTTCTCAGGATCGTTAAAAGTCGGGATCGTGTGGTAAAGAGTTAAAAGACACAGACAGAGGAGGATTTTGAAAACATTGTGGGAAAAGGAGAAAATGCTGGTAGCCTTATCCACAATGTTTCATACCCTTTCTTGGACAATCCCATTAATTTAGCTACATTTAACCCTTTCCCAAACAGTCCCTGGTTTTTACGGGTCAGGAATAGAATCCTTTTGAAAACATTGTGGGAAAAGGAAAAAATGCTGGTAACCAGCATTTTCTCCTTTTCCCACAATGTTTTCTACCCTATCATATAGAAAAATCATCTTTTTAGCAACTGTTAATTTGTCATCTGCAAAATGCTTTCAATTTGGTCTGGTCCAAAATTTGCCGTTTGGGAAAGGGTTAATTTGTCCTCATCAGATGCTTTTAACATGAAAGGGACTGAAATTTTGGTACAGAGTTAACCCATTGTCAAATGTTTTGATTTTTAGCTCCACTGGCCGAAGGCCAGCGGGCTTATGTCATGGCCTGTTGTCCGTCGTGCGTCCGTCCGTCCGTGCGTTAACTTTTTTTTAAAACGTCTTCTTCTCTGAAACTACCCATCCAATTTTGATGAAACTTCACAGAAATGATCCTGCCATGGTCCTCTTCAGAATTTCTTGAAAGAATTTAATTCCTTCAAAAACTCTGGTTGCCATGGCAACAAAACTGAAAAATTTTGAAAATCTTTGAAAATCTTCTTGTCTGAAACCGGAAGGCCAAGGGCTACCAAATTTGGCATGTAGCTTTATCTAGTGGACCTCTACCAAGTTTCTTCAATTTATAGCCCTGGGGTCAAAATTGGCCCCGCCCCGGGGGTTACAAGTTATACATGGGCTTATTTAGGGAGAACTTTAAAATTCCTCTTCTACCTAGCCATAGGGCCTAGAGCTACCAAATTTGGCATGTAGCTTTATCTAGTGGACCTCTGCCAAGATTGTTCAAATTATAGCCCTGGGGTCAAATTAGGCCCTGCCCGGGGGTAACAAGTTTTACATGGGCTTATATAACAAGTTTTACATGGGCTTATATAGGGAGAACTTTAAAATTCTTCTTTGACCTAGCCATGGGGCCTAGGGCGACCAAATTTGGCATGTAGCTTTATCTAGTGGACCTGTACCAAGGGTGTCCAAATTATAGCCGAGGGTCAAATTTGACTTCGCTCCGGGGGGTAACATGTTCTACATGGGCGGGCTTATATAGGAAAATCTTTCGCATCTAGCTATAAGGGCTAGGGCTATCAAATTTTGCATTTAGCTTTATCTAGGGGGTCTCTATCAAGGGTGCCCAAATTGAGAAAAATTTGAAAATCTTCTTGTTTATAACATTCAAGAACTGAATTATTTGGTATGTAGCTTTATATTGTGGACCTCCACCAGGATTCAAATAATTATAGCTTTGCGATCAAAATTGGCTTTGCCCATGGATCACAACTTTCTCGTAGGATTAGATAGAAAAATGTTTGCATGTCCTCGTGTTTGAAATCAATTTGCTGAATATTGTAATGTTTGGCTTGTAGTGTTTTTACTTAATAGCCAGTGGAGCGATACAGGGCCATCATGGCCCTCTTGTTTAATGGCCCTAAGAAAGAAGGTCTTTGAAAACATTTTTGGAAAACAAGAAAATGCAGGTAACTTTTTCTCCTTTTCCCCCAGTTTTCTACATATTTTCAGATCAACAAACTTAATATGTCTGGCTTTTTCCATGCAACAGATCATTTACGTTTCATACATAAATCACAGAAATCACATATTGGTAACAAGTATTTTCCACTTTTCTCAAAATATTTTCTATCCATTAACCCTTTACCACACATTGATGACTTTTAACACCCCTGATAGAGAAGGCTTTTGAAAACATTGTGGGAAAAGGAGAAAATGCTGGTTACCAGCATTTTCTCCTTTTCCCACAATGTTTTCTACCTTATCAAAGAAAAATCATTTCATATGAGCCACATTGAAACTGTCATCTGCAAATGCTTTCAATTCGGACAGGTCTAAAATTTGTTGTGTGGTAAAGGGTTAAAGGACAATTCCAATGATTCAAGCCATATCTAATCGCTCGTTAGCAAATGTTTTCTATATGGACAGATTTATAACTTTAAATGTCTAGTAAAGAGTCAACTCTCTCCATACCAAAGATGACAGCAGAACATGCAGTCTGATCTCTGATCTACACTGTCCACTGCTTTATTTTAGATTAGGAACAAAATGTCTCTTGATCTTGCAGTGGAGCTGTATTTGTAGCCTTTGAGAAAATGCAATTTATTCATTCAGTAGTGAGAGAGTTAATGGTTGAACTATTTTTGATTTCAGTGTCTAGATGCAAGCAGACCTTGGTTATGTTACTGGATTCTACACAGTTTGGAACTACTAGACATACCATTTAGTAATGAAACTATTATGCAGTGAGTGAAATAAGACTCTCTGTCTCTTCTGTCCTTAATCAAATGAAAAAGAAAAAGTGAAAATATTGTGCTTTTTTTTTCCCTACCAGTACCAATTTCATGCCTTCATTTCATGAGACATCTACACATGAGCTGTCTCTATTTGTTTGTGCTTTTGATGCTTCACATTGTTTATCAAGTTATGATTTTAAAACTGTTGAAAGCAGAGTAAAAAATCATTCAATCAATTGATATTGTTTCAGCTGTTATGTTGGAACAGCCAATGTGTTTTCTACTATGCGTAGACAGAACCCAGGAGAAGCTATTGCACTACCCACAGCCTTGGTGTCGATGTCTGTGTCCATATTTACTTTAAAATCTTTTAAGAGCTTACATTTTCCAAATCATATGATGGATTTGGTTTGTATCATGATAGGTATAGGTTCTTTCAGCAATACCCACGCCTATGATCTTAACGTTAAGGTCATGGACTTAGATATTTTACATCAAAGTTTTAGGTTAAGGTTTTTGAAGAGCTCACATTTTCCAATCCATTTAACGTATTTGGTTCATATTTGGCTTGATGACAGATATTCGTCCAAACTTTTATACAATAGCAATACCCTAGCCATACCCATGATGTTAGGGTCACGGTCAGAGATTTGGAAACTTCATGTTAAAGTTTTCCTGGAGCTCTTTTTTCCAGACTGAATAAATGATTTTGTTCATATGTAGTACAATGATGGATAAAGGTCCAGTTTTATTCAGCTTTAGCCCTGCCCATGCCTGTTGCGAAAAGGTCAAGGTCAAGCTATTGCACTTACCCTGCTGTCAGATTTGATGTTGGGTCTTCTGTCCCAGAATTGGACCCTGTTGCTGTTCCAAGGCGCTGCCACCACAAGCAAATTAATTTTCAAGGAGAGCTGTGCTGTCTGCTGACAGTTCTTTCCATAAAGGTTCATAAGACATCTTTAATGTGTTGAGAAATGTTACCCTTCCTTACTTTTAAATGGTTAACTTATGCCTATAACACTTTGTATTTTATATCTTTATTCTTGACAGAGTATCGCAGTTTCTTGGTAAATGTCAGTGTGAATCTGGTGGTTTTGGAGGTAAGAAGAATGGATGTATTTTTATGATCATTAGCATATCAAAAAACACAGTTTAATCAATTTTGTCATTGATTTTTAGATTGGCTTTTTATGAAGAAAACATAAATATATTGTCATAGCTCTGTCATTATTTGTGTCATGGTTTTTGTTTGAAAACCTTGATGTTTTATGATATCCCTTTCATGCCTGAAGACATTTACCTCAGACTTCGGCTAGTTGTTATCTATTAAAAGAGGAACCTGTACCAGAAGGGAAGGTAACCTTCAAATTATGTTTGACATAGTTAGGCCCCTTCTTTGTCTTAGAATTTCATGGAAAAAAGCATTGGCATCCTCATCCTGTGCTCCTTTTTTCGCATTCGGTAAAACAGTTTAATTTTATAGGTGAGATAGCATCCTGGCCAGGTGGAATAAAATAATCAATAACAGGTATCAAAATGCTAAATACAGGTAGTTTAAGAATTAAGTTTAAATCATTTGTGTAAATGGATGATTAAAAGTCATATGAAATCAAACAGGGTATGTATGTGTATTAATTCTATTTGTTCATTCTGTTGAAAGTTTTTCAGATAACAGCTCAGCAAAAGATCAAATTACCCAAACGATCAATGATACATGTTCTCAGTCATCTGCTGCAAAAATTATGAACTCTTTACCAGACAAATGAATTGGAGACATGTCCAAGTTGAAAGCATTTGTAGACTAAAAGTTACATGTGACTTAAATGATAGAATTTGTGTTTAAAATTTTAGAAAAACATTGGAAATAAAGAAATGCTGGTTACCAGTATTTTCTCCTTTTCCCACAATATTTTCAAAAGCCTTTCTTGTCAGGGTTGTAAAAACATGAAATTGTATGGTAAAAGGTCAGGGGGAAAATTTAATTTACCAGTGACTGTTAAACTTTGCTCTAGGAATAATAAAAATTCATGTTTTATAAAATTTTGTATTTGTTTTACCATCAATAAAGGTGGACCAAGTCAGGAGGCTCATTTAGCACCAACATATGCAGCTGTGAATGCATTGTGTATACTAGGTACAGAAGAAGCATTCAAAGTTATAGACAGGTAAAGCTTACAGTCTTATTCGATTCATTTTTACCTCTATCACACAATCCCGAGTTTTAGTGACCTGAGAAAGAAGTCTTTTAAAAACATTGTGGGAAAAGGAGAAAATGCTGGTAACCAGCATTTTCTCCTTTTCCCACAATGTTTTCTACCCTATCAAAGACAAATTGCTTGATTTTAACCACTTCTGATTTGTCTTCTGCAAATGCTTTTAATTTGGATTTGTTTACATTTTTGTCATTTGGTAAAGAGTTGTTTTTTTTTTTTACCTACAAAAAGTTCTTTTAAAAAAAACCCTCAAAGGTATAACATGCCCCCCCCCCCCCCCCCCCCCCCCCAAAAAAAAAAGAATAAGCCCACAAAGGTCGAACCACCTTCAAGGCCTTTACTACACAGGTTATTTTTTGAAATATTGAAAAGTTCGACAAGTTACTCAAAGGATGAAAGTTGAGATGGAAAAGATAATATAATTTTCAAAAGGAAAGAAAACATTGACAGTAAATCAGTAGTAGTTGTTCTGTATCCAAAATATTTCCAATTTTTTTTTTTTTCAAACGAAAGGCACTTAGAATTTTCTATTTGTATGGTAAGGATTGAATGGTTAATTTCCAAATATGTTTCTGCGTTTGCTGCAGAAATATGCATCACATGAGTGTCTGTTTTAGTTAAACCCTTTACCACACAATCCTGTAGTTTTAACTACACTAAGAAACAAGGCCTTTGAAAACATTGTGTGGAAAAGGAGAAAATGCTGGTAACCAGCATTTTCTGTTTTTCCTGCAGTGTTTTCCAATCTATAAGACAGAAATCATCATTTGAGCAACATTAAATTTGTCGTCCACAAATACTTTGAACTTAGCCTTGTACAGAATCTTGTTGGGTAAAGAGTTAACCCTTTACCAGATGACAAAATTTCA
Organism: Hippopus hippopus; assembly: GCA_946811185.2. Lineage (NCBI taxonomy): Eukaryota > Metazoa > Mollusca > Bivalvia > Cardiida > Cardiidae > Hippopus > Hippopus hippopus. Next base: position 43,627,581 of record OX328097.1, read on the forward strand.
GCCTTGTCTAAAATGAAAGGATTTGCAGATGACAATTTCAGTGTGGCTCAAAAGGTGCAACTTTTCTTTTATAGAGTAAAAAACATTGTGGGAAAAGGAGAAAATGCTGGTTACCAGCATTTTCTCCTTTTCTCACACTGTTTTCAAAAGGCTTCAATCTCAGACTTAAAAGTCGTCATTGTGTGGTAAAGGGTTAAAAGGGTGTGTTAAGATTCTTAACAAATTCTGAACTCTCACCACCACACCATGCCAAATTAAGACAGATGTACTATATAGAGATTTGTTTCCTGTGTTAAGCTTATTTCTTAACCCTTTACCACACAGTCCTGAGTCCCACACTGTTTTCTATCCTATAAAAGACAAAATCCATCATTTGAGCCATATTTGAATTGTCGTCTTCAAATGCTTTGAATGTGGACAAGTCTCAAATTTTGTCGTCTGGGTTAAAAGTTAAATCATTTACATTGCAGAGAAAAGTTGTATGACTTTCTTATGAGAATGAGATCATCATACGGGTCTTTCCGAATGCATGATGGAGGGGAAGAAGATATAAGGTTGGTGTGACACTTCAGTAATTCTGTTATGGATTCTGGGTTGCATTAATGGCAATAATGACACCATGCAGATTCAGATCAGGTTCCTCATTGATCTGTATCTGTATGAGAATATGATGTTGCTTTTTGTGTGCTAAGAGTTAAAAATTTTTGCTATTTCTTGAAAAAAAGCTGTATTTTTTTACTATGAGTAAAAAAATATGTTTGTAGAAGCATTTCAGTGCCATGGAACTTTTTCTGTCAGCTGAGCACAAAGTTCTTGGTGAGTTTCCGTAAGCATTAAATGTTTCGTCCTCTTTCTTGCATCAGATTATCACACAGATTAATGAAGAATTCAAATAGAATTTCATTTAAAAAGCTTATTACATGAGGTTAAGATTTTATTTTTAAATGGTTCAGGTCACATGACCATGATAGCTTCTGGTACTTTATAAAGAAAAAAATAATTCCTTTGATTATCATATCAGATCCCATTTACGCTTGACTTGAACAACCAGAATTAGGAATAATGTGAAAGTGTTTCAAGTGGTGGCCTTTGCTTAACATTTTCTTGTGTGTTGAAATGTTGGCTACTATTACTTACAGATTTGTATGGTCCAATCTTAAAATATTTGTTGTCTTGAACCTTAGGATGTATAGTTTTGATACACTGTGTACAGTGTTGTCAAAATAAGCCGATTGGCGATCGAAATCATCGCTTAAAATCGCGTTTGGATCGGTTAGTTTTGCCGTCGATGCAAGGTTGGGGTTTTTTTTTTTTAACCGCCTGGTTTCTTTATATTCGTTTAGATTCCTTTAGGATCCTTGAATTTTTAAGACGTTTTATAACAATGCAAGCTTCACGAGAAACCTTCTTTACACCGTGCCCTTGAACGATCTTCGGAAAAACCAGTCTAAAAATAAATGCAGCTTGTATGACAATCTCAACGTCTTGTAACCTACTAAGTCATTGAGACGCTCTTTAAAATCAAATTACTTTGTCAAGCGTCTAGTTGTTACGCTTTTGGCCGATAATTGTCTTGAGTTTTCGCGGCGTGGATTTTTTCTTATTTTTAGAACATATCTCAGCCTGCTGAAAAAAGAAAGAATACACCCGAAGAGCGTCTTGAAACGCAAAGCGTTTATGAAACAAAGCGCTAGGGCCCCTGTCAGCAAAATTGGAAGGACGATTTCAAAAGGATACTTTATGATGAATTTTCAGTCATCAGGCCCCTTCGTCAATGGATTGATGAAGTAACTTAAAACTATGTACATGCTATTAAAAAACATGATATACATGATATACTGTATTTCTACCATTTCTACAGCTGCTCAGTTGTTAGGGTCAATCCGGGTAAATACGGACAGAGGTATAATTACAGACACAAGCTACATTTCGGAAAATCCCCGAACCTATTTTTAACTCCAAATATCCTTGCTACTGCCTATTTAAAGCACCCTCATCTTATTTCTGTCTCAGTGTACTATTTTTGATGACGATTAAGTTTACGTGATGATGCAAGCACATTTACCGTCACACGTGACTCGCCCTTTCTCAGTCGTGCTTGAATTCAAAGATTTGTGTTTCAACTCTGACAGGTACTCGAACGCTTTCACAAATTATAGAAATTTTACATGAAGCTCTAATAATGTTAAAAACTAAAACAAGTGATTGAAGAAACGTAATAAATCATTAAAATAATGGAAAAATACACACTGGCAGAAATAAAGAAGGAAAAGACAAGTGTCCGTATTAAACTGGTCGTTTGAACACACTGTAAAATTACGGACACTTACAAAAAATATTTCTTCTGTGCTACAGAATTCTTCTTTATCAAATATTTGAGAAGGAGGATATCTATAGGGTGAATTGATAGCTCGAGTCAGACACGATCTAGAGTAGGGTGATTCGGATAATAAAGTAGAATGCGATACTATTCTGAAAATAAACACATGGAGTGAAATGATCTTTCATTGATCACTGAATTGTGTTACTATTATCCTGTGTTTGTGTAGGTTGTGTTAAATCTATTACTATTATTATCCATTTTGTGTAGGTTGTGTTAAATCTATTACTATTATTATCCATTTAGGCCACACCCAATCCATTATTTTATTAGGTTACATGGCAGTATTATTCTTTTCAATACATTAAAGGGAAAGAAGAAATAGCTTGTACCGAGCGATGCCATATTTTTCCCACTAAAAGTAAGGTGTCCGTAATTTTTCAGTCTGTGTCCGTACTTCACCCCACATGTCCGTATTTACCCGGATTTGACTAGGTAACTTCAATTGCATTTTCGCAGTATCTTGGGCGAAGTAAACTGTACAGTATGGCGAAAATATCAAAGAAGAAAGTCATGAAATGTTAACAAATAGGTTTTATGGGTCATGGCTTTCAAACTGTAAGAGTATTGACTAACGAAGGTGAGCTGTGTAAAAATCGTCCGTATTTACCCGGATTGACCCTACTTTTCGTCTTTTGTCATACATTTTGGCATATAAGAGGTGGGAGAAATACTGAGACTTTAGACCCCTTACCATTTAGATCCCGTTTTTTCCTATTTAGTGTGACACTCTTAGGACACTCATACCCATATTTCTGTTTTTCAGATCCTATAATACGTGTCTTACATGCTTGGCAGATGTTTTGAGCGCTTTGTAGGAAAAGTGGCCATTGTACTATAAGTTACTTGTACAGTTGTCAGCACTGAATTTCTTGTGACACAGGCCTAAATCTCTTTTCTTTTCTGATAGCCAATCTGTATTTAGTCATTTTTGATTGTATCACACACACACAAAAAAATCAATAAATGTCTGGGTCGTATTTGCAGGATTTGCGTGATCTGCATCCGAATTTTTTAAAAGTACAATAGATTATTGATGCAGAGGAGCAGGATGATGATCTGTTGGCTCATGACGAGCCATTCTACAAAACAAAGTATACAAAATGCTGATGAATCTAATTTATTCAATAAAAATCAAATGAAATATCAAAATCAAGTTGAACAATCAAAGCTTACTTTTTTGTAACTTCGGAGGGATCCCTGATAATCAGGAGGGCACCCAGATAATAAAGTTAGGGATTCCTGCTGGATTCCAAAGAAAAAAAAATTAGTGTCGAACCCTGGAAAGGCGATGAATTTGCTGAATTTCAGCTTTACAGTGGATTGTTATGACTCAGGTACATGTATGTTGTCAGAAATTTAAAGGTTGCTTACTTTTTTCACAAGCAGATGCAAAAAACCAGGAATGAATTGCACAAATATACAACTCATTTCAAGGCATATATAACCGCACCGATACATTTCTTATCCAGTTAGATCTCGGCGGCAGTAAAGCTTGACAAAGAGAATATACATTTATAACAACAAAGATGAAAGACACTACACAACAGAAATGCAAATTAAATGAATGACAAAACTAGAGTCTATAAACAGATAATATTTAAACAACACTCGATAATAAAAATTCTTTCACGTGTATTTTATATCGAATGGCAGTATTTTTCTCTAAAAATCCACTTTTTCCCCAGTGCAAAAATCTTTAGAATATATTACAAATGATCTATTTTATTAAAAAAAGTTTAATATTATTTTCTCCAAAGAGCAAATATAATGTATTTTGGCAAAGACTAAGAAAGAAGAATGGAGGGATTTGCATGCAAGGAGATGGCTTCCAAGGTGTTTAGAATTGCCGAAATTCATTTTCGGCCGGGGGGGCTTTGCCCCCCTAGTCCCCCTACCAGGGCATTGCCCCCTTGACCCCTAGCCTGATCTGTTAGAATTCAGTTTTGATCTGTTAGTTTAAAACATTTTGACAACCCTGTGTGTAGTATTATCTTGTGGTTCTTTATCAAAGATATTGAACTTATAGCCCTTTGGTGAAAATGGCCTGTCATTAGGATTACATGTGATATCCTGTATGTGAAAAAAATTGAGCTCTTTACCAAACAACAAAATTTGGGACCAGTTCTTATTGAAAGTACAGTATCTGCAGATGGCAATTGAAATACTGCTGAAGTGATGAAACTTGTATTTGAGAAAATGCTGGCTACCAGCATTTCCTCCTTTTCCCTCAATGTTTTCAAAAGCCTACTTCCTCTATAGTTACTGAAAAATGGGACTGTATGGTAAAGTTTTAAAGAGCTTTCTGCTTTGCGCATCAAGGCATGGAGTTATGACTTAGTACTCAATGTCACCTTATAAACCTCTATCAAGACTCAATTCTCAGTTTGGATTCATGCATGGCTACATTCCAGGGGTGAAATATTCAATTTGTCACGATCATGACTGCAGTTCAATTATTGAAAATCAATTTGTCATAGGCACTTGATTGCTCAGTATCTTATTTATTTATCATCAAATTATCCATTATATCTTTGATTATGTTATTCACTTTTAACTTTTTGCTGTTTCAGAGGAGCTTATTGTGCTGCCAGTGTTGCAAGATTAACCAACATAATGTCAGGAGAATTATTTGATGGAACAGCAGAGTGGATTGTTAGGTGAGTTGATAGAATTTAAAGGTGACAGAAGTTAGGGAGAGCGCCTTTGAAAAAGATCTAACAGTATACTACAAAACATCGTGGGAAATGGAGAAATTGCTGGTAATTAGCATTTTCTCCATTTCCCATGATGTTTTGTACTCTTTAAGAGCCAAATCCCATCCCCCAATCTGCATTTATTTTGGCGTCTGCAAGTGCTTTCCATTTGGACAAGTTTAAGCATATGTGATGTGGTATAGAGTTAATAAAAATGTGATTCAAAGTTTAGAAGTGGGTAAAAGCTCCTGTACTCAAAATATGTACACTATATTTATATGAGACTGCATACTTAACTGTTGGAAGGCTGAGAACAAGATATGTTTCATTTATTTCTACAATGAAGAACAAGAATCAGATTGTGCAGGATGTGTGGCCTCTTTAAGATACACTGATATTTTGTGAGAAATTGTGGCAAAAGCAGTTGGAAAAATGAAAATGAATTGTGCACTTTTTTGTTAAATATGTGTGTCTGTTGATTTGTGACAAATAAATGCTCCTTTTCCTACATTGAAATCTAAAAACTGTGAGTAGGGGATTGAAAGGTCAGTAATGGGGTAATTGCAAAGCTAAATTTAACTCTTTACCACACAATCGTGAGTTTTAAATACATTGTGAAAATAGCCCTTTGAAAACTTTGTTGGAAAAGGAGAAAATGCTGGCAACCAGCATTTTTCTCTTTTTCCCACAATGTTTTCTACTTTATCAGAGACAGAAATCATAAATTTAGCAACCTTTAAAATGTTGTCTGCAGATGCTTCGAATGTGGTCCAGTCCAATATTTTATGATTTGGTAAAGAGTTATCTGTCTAAGAAAGTATAAGATAACTTATTATGTTTTCAGATGCCAGACATATGAGGGTGGGTTTGCTGGTTGTCCAGGTATGGAGGCACATGGAGGTTATTCATTTTGTGGGATAGCAGCCTTAGTATTACTAAACAAACACCACCTCTGTGATATAAAGAATTTATTAGTGAGTCCAAAGCTAGTTTTAGATGTAATGAGCAATTTGTCATTGTTTGATACTTAACAAATTTATTTAAATCTTTACCAGGTGACTAAATGTTTGAATGGTTCAAACTCAAAGCATTTGCATATTACAAATACTGTATAAGTGGAAATTTTTGCAGTGTGGAAATTTTTGTGATTTTGCACATTTGAAAATTCGCAAACATTTCTGTTCGCGTATTTTACCACAAGTATACCAACAAATAACGAGTGTCTTGAATTTGCAAACATTTCTGTATGCAAAATGTCCGTGATCGATAATTTGCAAACTTTTTGACACACTAAAATCCACATATTGCTAAAATGGTCAGATTTGTGTGTGATAGGATTGAAAATATTGCGGGAAAAGGAGAAAATGTCAGTAACCAGTATTTTCTCTTTTTCCTACATCGTTTTCAAAAAGCTTTTTTTCCCCAGGGTCATTAAAAGATGGGATTGTTTGGTAAAGGTTAAATCGTGATTGATGCTCCTTTAAGTCTGTACCAGACAAAATTTTAGATAAGTCGGAATTGACAGGATTTTGCTTTAACCTATTACCTCACCATCCCGACTTTTAATGACCCTGAGAAAGAGGCCTTTTGAACACATTGTGGGAAAAGGAGAAAATGCGGGTAACCAGCATTTTCTTCTTTTCCCACAATTTTTTTTCCATTCCCCAAATAAATTTCAATTTTTCAGTCACATTTATTTTGTCGTCTGGAAATGCTTTCAATTTGGACTAGTCTATAATTTCGTTGTTTGGTAAAGAGTTAATAAAGGGATTTGTTTCTAAAATAGTAAAAAAAACAGTTGGAAAAACATTTTCAGTCGTTCCCTCAATGTTTCAAAGCCTGCTTTCCACAGGATCATTAAAATGCTGGAATGTTTGGTAAAGGATTGAATATTACTTTTAACTCTTTACCAAACAATAATATTTTGGGCTATGCCAAATTGAAAGCACTTGCAGACAACAAAATAAATGTGGCTGAAAAATTAAAACATGTTGTGAGAAGGGTAGAAAACATTGTGGGAAAAGGAGAAATGCTGGTTACCAGCATTTTCTCCTTTTCCTATAATGTTTTAAAGAGGCTTCTACTTTAGGGTCATTAAAACTTGGGATTGTGTGGTAAAGAGTTCAACATAGTGACACAGCTTATTTATTGTAATGACTTTTAAAACATCATTATGAAAGATGGATAATGAGCTTAAATTTAGTTTTAATACATGTGAAAACAATTATAGAAAAAGGATAAACAATGCTGCATTGAAACTTGTATTCTGCAAGATGAATTAAGTCCCCTGCAATTCAGACTTATTATGATACAATCCTGAGTTTGAATGACCCTGAAGAATGGTCCTTTTGAAAACAATATGGGAAAAGGACAAAATGCTTTGAACATTTTCCAACAATGTTTCCTTTTCTTCAAAAGACAAATTTTAGTTTTAGAGTCATTTTCTTTGTCCTCTGCAAATGCTGTCAGTTTAGACAAGTCCAAAATTTTGCTGTTTGGTAAGAGTTAAGCAGCAAGTTCTTCATCATCAATACTACTTAAAGGCTCTTTTACTGCTAGTATAGATCAAGATCAGACAAACAGAACAAACTGGCTTTGTCAATGATTTAAACTGTAACATTTTAATTTTTTACCAGACAACAAAATTTTAGCCTGGTCCAAATTGAATGCATTTGCAGACAACAAATAAAATATCACTCAAAACATAAAGTTTGTCTTTCAGGGAGTAGAAATCATTGTGGGAAAAGGAGAAAATGCTGGTTATCAGCATTTTCTCTATTTCCCACTATGTTTTCAAATGCCTTCTTCCTCAGGGTTGTTAATAGAAGGGATTGTTGGTACTTTTGTTGTTGTTTTTTCTACTGACTAATGTGATATTTTTGGTTTACTAAATGGAGTAAGAGTCATTTGCAAGGTCAGTTTGGTTGTCAGATTGAATTGATGAGAGACAACAATTTGTGAATACCTCTTGAAACAAAGATCATTACACTCATTTTCAGAAATGGACATCCTATAGGCAAATGAAATATGAAGGTGGATTCCAAGGCCGTACAAACAAGCTAGTGGATGGTTGTTATTCATTTTGGCAGGGTGGAGCATTTCCATTAATACACATGGTCTTGTCCTTCCAAGGTTAATACTGTTTTGAGTTATTGCTGGAAATTATGAATAATGTGCCATTGGACATCAGGCTACAAGATCTTATTGTACAAAAACAAGCACTCCAATTCTCACATTGTTTCCCAGCAATTTTAGGTATTACTTTGGTTGATTGATGGTTTGATTGGTGTTTAATGCCACTTTCAACACTGTTTCTGCCATATCAGGACTACAGTTTGCTTATCGATGCATGTCCTGGGTCTCACCAGTACTAGGCTGGGGCTCCTAAGATGGTCCCACACACACAAAAACCAAAGCAAATGCCTAAAGTGAGGATGGAACCCAGGCCCTGGGTATATGGAATCCTACAACTTTACCAGTGTGCTAAAGGGACCGTGTATTACTTCAGAGTAGTACCAGTAGTTTCATTTCACAGTGAAAACTTAGCAGCAAGTTTACATTTTGGGTATTTGGAGTCAAAAGTAGATACATAGGGTGATTTTTTTTTCAGCTTTCTTGAATGATCACCCTGTATCTATTGCTTCATTTACTATAATGCAGCCTGTGTTTACTTTAGAGGCCCTATTTTCAGGCCAATCATTATGAGATATGTTCAATTTTTTTTTTTTTAAAGTGTGCATGTATGTTAAAATGTCACTTTGTCTCATTTACCAGCACTCTCTCCTTTTTCCACAATGCTTTATATCCTTTCAGAGATGAGTTCCATCTATTGAGCCACTTACATTTTTCATATGCAAATACTGATCTTTTGGTCTGAAATGTGTAAAACTGTTGCCTGCAGATGACATTATTTGTACTCTGGTGAGCTAAATGTTATTTCATTGGACAGATGATCCTGCATTAAGTGCTGAGAGCTGGTTGTTCCATCATGACGCCCTACAGGAGTATATAATGATATGTTGTCAGTATCCGGGTGGTGGATTGATTGACAAACCAGGCAGGTAAAAACATATACAGGTATTTTTCATGTAGTTGTACAAACATACTTATCATTTCCTCTGCTTTGAAGTTTTAGATTACTCAAATATCAAGGAATCTGAAGAGAAAGGTTGTAGGACTTTGTTGATAAAGCTTAACATAGTAGAGACTGTCAAGTTTTCACGACAACAAATGGTTTCTGATGCATTTTTTTGGCAGGTTTAGCTCGGCTATTTTTTTACGAAAATGTCGAGGAATTGCCCTAGCCCTGTGGTCAATCAACAACTTTTACATTTTTCAGTATCTCTGTTATTACAGGAGATATTTTCTCCAAACTTGGACGAGTTGTAAACTATCAAAAGGAGAGCCTGTACAACAAGGGCAGGTAACCATGAAAGTATTTTTGATGAAATGCCCTTTTTAGCACTTAAAACTTTCACTGAAATCAAGCATCATCTGCAGCCGAGCGTTGGCTCCCGCAAACGGTATTCTTGTTTAATTTGCCATAGTCTTTCCAAAAAACCTTATATTGCAGAAGCACAAATGTATTTGCATGATGTAAAACTCTAGTAGAGAGGGCTTCATATATGATGATAGGACAATATTCACCAACTGCTCTAAATATTGGTCTACCATATTCAAAATTCCAAGACGAGACATTCCAAACATTGTCCCAGCCAGTCAGATTGTAAGTCTTGGAATCAGAATCGGAACTGCATGTAGAATTCTTTGGTAGTTATGACCCCAGATGTTCTGGTTCTATAGCTATACTTTGTGATTTTAGTCTGACGGTCAGTATTTGTCTATTGGCATTTTTAAAATTCTAACTTCACTGCTGGCACAGTCTTACAGGGTGATAGTGTATTTTGTCTGTTTTGATGCTGGGTAAAAAAATGTTGATGTCACATAAAATGTCGTCATGAAGGTGACCTTTTTAAACCCCCTCCCCCCTAACCAAAAAAAAAAAAAAAGAGAGAGAGAGAGAGAAAGCCTAAAACTTTTGTCAGTTTATCACATGTAAGAAGAAGAAAATAATTTCATTTATGAGCATTGAAATTTAATATTTTCACTCCTAGCTTTGCCACATGTGAAAACTTTTTCATCTTGCATAGAAACAAACAATTACCCTGTATTAGTCTGTTGCAGATTTTTTCTTCATTACTTTGGATTTCTAATGGGTTTGTTTTTCAGATCTAGAGATTATTACCACACATGTTACTGTTTAAGTGGTTTATCAGTTGCACAACACTTTGCTGGCGGAAAATTAAGTCATATACATAATATTGGACATGAAAATAATGTTTTAGTGAGTATACAATCTTTATTCATTTCGATTTCCAAAATTTTGTACTTGTTCAAATTCAAAGCATTTGCAGACAACAAATCAAGTATTGTTTGACTGATGTAGAACTCTTTAGAATGCCTTCAAAGAATTTAATTTCAGAAAAAAAACTTTAGTTGTTCTGGCAACAAAACCAGTATGTTTCTACCAAGATTATTCAAGTTACAGCCTTGGGGTCAAAATTGGCCCTAGGGTCAGAAGTTTAACACATGCTTGTATGGTGAAAACTTTAAAAATCTTCTTCTTCCTTACAGTAAATCCTAATGCTTTAAATTTGGCATGTAGCTTCATCAACTGGATCACCACCAAGTTTGTTCAAAATTTAGACCTGGGGTCAGAATTGGCTCTGACATGTTTACAGGGGTTTATATTGTGGCAACTTTAAAGATCTTCTGGTTCATAGCTATTTAGCCTAGACCTGTATTATTTGGTAGCTTCATCTGCTGGACCTCTATCAGGATTCAGATGTTTATTACCCTTAGGTAAAAAATGGTCCCACCCTTGGGGTCACTACTTTCATATTTGCTTATAGAGAAAACTTGGAAAATCTAGTTCTTCCATACCATTTGGGCTAGAACTGTAACATTTGGTTTGTAGCATGATATCTGGGATCTCTACCAAGATTGTTCCATTGTGGGATGTGTGCTCAGTGCTCTGGTGATTAATGACTATTCATGCCATTTTTATGAAACCTTCATTTTGAAAAGCTCTTTGTCCGCATTCATCGATATTTGGTATGACTCTGGATTATACCTGCATGTATTCACTACAATCATCTGGGCCACATGTGAAAAAAACATGACTTTTTGCGAAGGACATGCTTATTTTCTCTTTTATTGCAATACAGATTCCTGACAATTCCATGACTGATGATGCCAATTACATGTATGACATGCAAATTATTAGTCAGTGGAGTGATACAGGACCATGATAATGCTGGGTTATCATGGCCCTCTTGCCTCTAGGGTGTACTGTAATCTTAGTGTATTTTGGTCCATTTGTCTGGGGATCATTCACATAGGTACATGAATATTTATGCCTCAAATTCTCATTTTTACCGTCATGGTTTTGAAAATACTGTAACCAGCATTAAACACTGGGAGAGGGGTGTAGAAAAATAATTAACTCATTACCAAACTATCCAGAGTTTTAAACACCCTGAAGAAAATGCCTATTGAAAACAATGTAGAAAAAGAGAAAATGCTGTTAGCCAGCATTTTCTCCTCTTTCCACAGTGTTTTCTACCATTCCAAAAACAAGATTCAATTTTTGAGCCACATTTGATATGTTGTCTGCAAATGCTTTCAATCTAGACAAGTCCAAAGTTGTGTCATGTGGTAAAGGGTTAAATACATGTAATTTTGAAAACAGCCTTACACACCAACCAAACAACAAACATGTATATACATGTTGATCATAATTGTCTTGTCACATCTCACATCATTTTGGACATAATTTACAATGCAAAAATGAAGTTTTTATCAATGTCATTTCATTTGTTTTTCAGAGACCAGTCCATCCGGTATACAATGTCTGTGTAGAAAAAGTTGTTCATGCAGATCTATATTTCTGTCAGCTTACACATCCAAGACAGAAGGACTCTAGCAATAATCAAACTTAACTTATTGCCTCCGGTAGCAAATCCACAGTAGATGACTTGAAAAGCATCCTTGTTAACCTTTTACTACACAATCTTGAGTTTGAACTTTTTGAAAACATTGTGGTGAAAAAAGAAAATGCTGGTAACCAGTATTTTCTTATTTACCTGCAGTGTTTTCTATCCTTTTAAAGAAAAATCCCATTATTTGACCTCTATTTCATTTGTCGTCTGCAAGTGCTTTAGATTTGGACAAGTCCAAACTTTTGTTGTATAGTAAAGGATTAAATGAGGATCAACATTAATTATGGGCAAGTGCATGAATACAGACAATAATATTGTGGCAAAAAGGGAAATTACTTGTTTTCAGCAATTTATCCATGTGCAACAATGTTTTTAGCTCTTCTTTTTTTGATGAAAACATGGAGGTATTGTCATAGCCCTGACACCTTATGGGTAGTTTTACATTTTATAGTACTGCTGTCATTATCAGAGATATTTACTTCAGACCAAGACTAGTTTTTAACTATCACAAGGGTAACCCATACAAGAAGGGCATATAACCATTGAATTTTTCTTTAGTTATGCCCCTTTTTTGGTCTTAGAATTTTCTCTTAAAGCAGCTGCAGCAGAGCATCGGCACCTGCATAAGCTGCTCTTGTTTCAATATGATTTATTGCATACAAATAGGTCATCTCAACAAGCATTAAACTACCCTTGGAAGGCACACCTTAGTACAAGATGAGTTAACCCTTTCCCGAACATCAATTTTTATACGCCCGTCGAAGAAGGGACGTATTATGGGATCACCCGTGGCATACGGGCGGGCGTCCAGGCGGGCGGGCTGCGTCCAGTTCTTTGTCCGGAGCATAACTTTGTCATCTCCAGTCCCATTGACTTGAAACTTGGCATTTGTGTTTGTTGCAATAATACAGAATGCAGTGCAAAAGAACCATAAGTCTACCTCGTGCTGTCTTTGAGTTATTTCCCTTTGATCGTCATTTTTACAGCATTTTCTGCTTGTCCGGAGTATAACTTTGTCATCTCTAGTCTGAACATCTTCAAATTTGGTATGCATGATTGTTGAAAAATTACGGAGTGCAGTGCACAAGAACCATAACTCTTCCTAGCACGAATTTTGAGTTATTCCCCCTTTGATCTTCATTTTTATAGCATTTCTTGCTTGTCCGGAGCAAAACTTTGTCATCTTAAGTAGGAATGACTTGAAATATGGTATGCTTATTTGTTGCAATATTTGGAAGTGCAGTGCGCAAGAATTGTAACTCTACCTTGTGCTATCTTTGAGTTATTTCCCTTTGATCGTCATTTTTACAGCATTTAGTGCTTGTCCAGAATATAACTTTGTCATCTCAAGTCAGAACGACTTCAAACTTGGTATGCATGTTTGTTGCAATATTACGGAGTACAGCACACAAGAACAATAACTCTACCTAGCGCAGATTTTGAGTAATTCCACTTTGATCTTCATTTTTACAGTATTTCTTACTTGTCCGGAATGGAACTTTGTCACCTCAAGTCAAATTGATTTGAGACTCGGCAAACATGTTTGTTGCATTACCTGCCCTTTACAATTATTATACCCCTTGGACAACTGGCGGTGGGACGGGCGTATCTTGCGACAATTTGCCGCACTTGTATAGCATTTCTCGCTTGTCCAGAGCAAAACTTTGTCATCTTAAGTAGGAATGACTTGAAATATGGTATGCTTATTTGTTGCAATATTTGGAAATGCAGTGCGCAAGAATTGTAACTCTACCTCGTGCTGTCTTTGAGTTATTTCCCTTTGATCGTCATTTTTACAGCATTTAGTGCTTGTCCGGAATATAACTTTGTCATCTCAAGTCAGAACGACTTCAAACTTGGTATGCATGTTTGTTGCATTATTACGGAGTACAGTGTGCAAGAACAATAACTCTATCTAGCGTGGATTTTGAGTAATTCCACTTTGATCTTCATTTTTACAGTATTTCTTACTTGTCCGAACGGAACTTTGTCACCTCAAGTCAAATTGACTTGAGACTTGGTAAACATGTTTGTTGCACTGCCTGCCCTTTACGATTATTATACCCCCTGGATAACTGGCCAAGGGACGGGCGTATCTTGTGACAATTTGCCGCTCTTGTTAGACTATGGGTTTCAAAACATCTGCAAACAATAGATTCAAAACTGTGTAAATGAACTTGAGCTCTCTGATTTGGTAGAAAACATTGTTGTAAAAGGAGAAAAAGCTGGTAACCAGCATTTTCTCCTTTTTCTTCAATGTTTTCAAAAGCCTTCTTTTCCAGGATCGTCAAAAGAAGGGATTTTTTGGTAAAGGGTTAATGGGATATGTCTTTAAGTATCCTACCTTGGGAGCTTTGTCACTCTGTTTGGTGATACTTTCACTCTGTATTGGTGATACTTTCTTGGAGTTTTACTCTTTACTAAATATGAACACTCGAAGCAAGAGGGCTTGGGAAATAATTGTGGGAAAAGAAGAAAAAGCTTGTTTACAACTTGCAGTTTTCCTTTTCTCACAATTTTTCCTGACATTTTAAAGACATGTGCCACCATATGAGCGATATTATATCTGTGGCTTGCTAATACTTTTGATATGGACAAGAAGTGTATGAACAGGGGTGCGGAAATCCTACGTCCGACTCGGGTAAATTTGACGTCGGACAAGTGGCTTTTTGCAGTCTACTCGTCCGCGGACAAGTAGAAAACGAGGAGAAAATTGAAAGTAAAGATCTTTAACATTATCCTTGTGAAATAGAAATATTCTCTTCGTCTCACTTCGTAAACTTCAACATTTTTAAATTGAATTATGATAAACTATTCCCTGACATCTGGAATCAAAAACAAACATTTGGCTGAATCTGATTTTATGTGTTACGCAGGCTTTTTATTGATTTTGACTGCGCTGCAGTACGGCCGAAATGTTGTGGTTTCTTCGCGCCATTTGGTTTGTTTAATGGAGGCAACCATAACCGAACCGAATTATTTTTTGCACATTATAACACCGCACGTAGACTTGACGCGGTTGTCGTTTCCCTATCATTCAATATCAAATTCTTTTTTATTATTCGCAAAAACTTACAGCTGACAAAAAAAGTTGTCTTAATTTAACACTGTGGAACACATTCTTAGTCGGTTGCAGTAAACGTATTTGAAAGAAAACCAAACACGCTGTATCCAAGTAAAACATGTCAAGAACCGGGAAACATTACAAAAAGTTTGTTAAAAGGTCTGTAGACGATAAAGGCTAGCGCAGCCATTTTACTTTCGGCGTAAAATGTTCAAATTCTTTGCAGATATAGATCTATCTGCAGGTAATCAAATCTCCGCATACTGAGTCTCAATCTGAAGTTTCGGGGCAGTCGGACATCGCCGATCTCCCGTTGTCTGAAAACTAGACAATTATTATCATTGCACATGATGCAAACTCTACATCTCCAGACACAATAACCAAGCCTAGCCTTTTAACTTCCACAGATAATGATTCCCTTGTATCATATGATGGCTGGTAAGCAGTTCTGCTGAAGTATTAACTCCGGCACCCATAGGTGTACCACAGTAGTGTAAAAAAGGGCTGTAAGTGTAAACACTGAGATATTTGGCCATGGTCTGAGCAGTTATAGTGTAACTGTTGAATCTTTTTCAATTATTAAATTGTTGTACCTTTCTATTTACTGTATGTATGTACAGTGCCACTAATTCGTTTTATTGACCTTGAAAGTCGGTCTGCTTTTTCCGAATTTGGCCAAAATCAAGCTTGAATATCCCAAAATGAAAGGCTAAGGCCCCTTCCCAATTTTTGGAAAAAAAGCCCAGTAAAGGTTTGCTTGATTACAGTACATTCAGTTAGGTCTTTGTGTGCCATTGTTTTGTTTTGGACAAGTAAGCTTCTCTGACGGACAAGTAGATTTTTTTGATTTACTTGTCCATGGACAAGTAGCAAATGTCAAGATTTCCACACCCCTGATGAATATCTCATTTTGCCTTTAATTCTTTACCAGATGACATTTTAGACCTTTCCATAATGAAAGCATTTGCAAATGACACATTTAATTTGGCTCGAAGTACCAGAGTGATCTTTGAAAGTGTTGAAAACATTGTGGAAAGGGAGAGTTTTCCCCCAACATTCTCTTTCTTCCTCAGAGTCATCAAAACACACATGACCCTGAGACCCTGTTTGAAATGGTTTAACTGCTCTTAAGATTTTATCAGAGTGCTTCCCTTCTTTAACTCTTTACCAAATGACAAAATGTTAGATTGGTCCATATTGAAAGCATTTGCAGACGACAAATTAACATTGTCACAATATCTGAAGTTTGTCTCTGAAAGGGTAGAAAACAGTGTGGGAAAAAGAGAAAATGCTGGTTACCAGCATTTTCTCCTTTTCCCACAAGGTTTTCAAAAGCATTCCTTCCCAGGGTCTGAAAACCAGGGATTGTTTGTTACAGGGTTAACACACTGCTTTTGGCAGATGCAGCAGAGTAGTCTTAACTCTTTATCACACAATCCAGAGTTTCAACGACCCTAAGGAAAAAGGCTTTTGAAAACATTGTGGGTATAGGAGAAAATGCTGGTAACCAACATTTTCTCCTATTCACACAATGTTTACTACCCTATCAAATAGAGAAATCACTATTTTAGCAACAATTAACTTGTTGTCTGCAAATACTTTGAACTTGGTCCAGTCCAAAACATTGTTTTTTGGTAAAGAGTTAAAACAATACAGGAAAATGTACACAATTAATTTCTCTAATGATAAACCTTTATCCAACGATCCTGTTTTAAGATCCCTGGAATTTGGACCCTTCTTAAATTTGGTGTTTGAGTAAGAGTCAAATCAGATGTGTAATGCTGGCATATAAGCAGAGATCCATGTTCATGGGGTATTTTTTGTTTTTTTCTTTTGAAAACTGAAGACCCTTTTCTTCTTTGAAGTTTTTGCTGATCGCATGCCACAGAAGTGTCACAGTGAGTTGCAACATTATAGGCTTTTGTAAAGAATTTGAAGGGAAACAGAGAATGTACAGAGAACGTTCATTTTATTTATATATCACTATAAGGGTTAAAGAGCAAGGACGTCTGCTCAGTGTGTGCCATCTAACCTTCCATCAACCTGTCCAATGTTTTGAAATTATGATGAAGTCAAGTCTCATTTACCTTGACCCCGTTGCCAGCAGGTTTGAACCAAGATCACCTAACTACAGATCCAACATCTTAATCAATGGGCCACAGAGTCCCCTCTTGTCATTCTTTGGTTTAATTCACAAAAATACACACTTATTCCAGTGAAACAACTCATTAACATTTTCTCTGTATGGTCTCCAATATATTTGTATCAGATTTGTATGGCTTATAATGCATCAATAATCACTGAATTATTCTACAAGTGTAATAAACATACATACAAATACGTAGTTTTGTTTGCGTTGTTGTTTTCTTAAATCCTTTACCAGAAGACTAAAACTTTAGACTCTTCTCACATTTGCAGATGACAAATGAAGCGTGGCTATAATGACGGGATTTGTTTTAGAAATAATGAAAACATGGTTACCAGTATTTTCTCCTTTTAACGTGGTACTTTCTAAAGCTTTTATCTTCGTGGTCATAAGAACACAGGAATGATTGCTTCTGAAGAGTTAGGCATTGGCTTTGCAAGCAAAGAATTGCTGGCATTCTTGGTTGTTATGGAGTGTTGTCTAACAAGGCACTCCATAGCCCCAGCTGTGTGTCAGAGAAACCCAGGAAAGACATGAATAACATGTACTGTAATACAGTAGACCAAGTTTCCCAGACACTATCCTGCCACCCTTCTAAGAACAATTTCAAAAAGAACTACCAACAAATTTTTGTGATGTTTTATTTAGACTGACCCAGTGGTATGGCAGATGGTTTAAGATATCAGCACCAACATGCGAAAACAGGCTTTGTAGGATAGCATAGATGAAGATCAGACTGCAGAGATACTGTCCTCATTTTTAGTCAAGACTGTAAGATAAAATCTTCCAGAGTTCAGTGCACTGTATTTTGAACTGTCCAATAACATTAATATATTTGATGTTAAAAAAGAATTGGCTAAATGACAAATGTCAGTGATAAAAAAAGAATTATCAGCAATCAGCAGTTTTCCATGCAGTGTGGAAGCCATCTCATTGATATTTTCCTAGGACATTCTGAACATTTATCATTTATGATGATGTAGATACATGTATATATATTGACCTTTAACCAACGACAAATTTTTAGACTTGCCCTAATAGAAAGCATTTGAAAATGATGATTTCAATCAAGCTCAGAAGATGATTTTTGTCTTTGAGATAATAGAAGACATCGTGGGAAAAGGAGAGAATGTTTACCAGAAGGATTTCAAAAGCCTACTTTGCTACAGATGTTAAAACATGGGATTGTTTGGTAAAGGGATAAGTACATGTATATGATTTCACAAAAATTCCTTCCATATAATACTTATACTGATAGAATTAATCCTTACAACCATGATAGGTGATACAAATTAAAACTATCGATGAAAATGACAATTTTAAATTGAAAAAAAATATGAATAAAATTAGCAGACAAGGTTTTACAATGTCATTACTTTTTCCAGAATTTCAATCATAGCATTAGATAATCATTTTAAATTAAAAAACAAAAACCATATACGATAGCAATATAAACATGTGATCCATTTGTTCAAGTTTATTTCTTAATTTTCTTTTTTTTCCCCATTGTGAATTGAAGTGCTTTATTCAATACCATTAAGTTTTTTCTCTTTTTAAAATTGCCATGTAGACACAGAATTAATGTTTGCTTTGACACAAGTGACAAGTTTCCTCATTAGTAGAACTGTAAAAATGCGATAACTGGCCTCTGTATTTTAATATATTTATTAATACAAACTTAAAGCCAAGTAAAGACGGTATGCAGCCCTGTATTTTACCACCAATACTTTTTTCCTCTTATTTCAGTCATTTGAAGTCTCGAATTAAGATCTATATATCGAAAATCACAAAAAAAGCAATTATACTCTCCTTCTCTCTGAGTCAAAATATTCATACATATGTAACAAACTTTTAGTCAAAACATGGACCTGGGATTTTTTCGGTATTGGTGTACCACGCCAAAAGCGTACTGTCCTAATTGTAAAATTACACGTCATATAAATCTGGCTCTTTGTATGTGACTTCTTAAAGCCCTTTTTGATTATAAATGATAGAGAAACTGATTTTTATACACGATCAATGTGTAAGTTGTATTAACTTTTATCACTCGCACAGATTAGCAACTGGGGTGAATTTGTAGAAATTTGACTTTGCCTGTCATTCTTCCTGTCAGTTTTTCCTATGGTTTCATTTAGGTTATCTTTTTGATACTTTTATATCATGTAATATCAAACCAAATATTTGGTAATGCTTTTTTCCCCGCTATTAATATACCTCATGTGATAGGCCTTGGTGCTTTGGTGAAAAAAGTTTGATCAGTTGGGAACTAAAATATAACAAGGGCACCACATGTTGGTGCCAAAGCTCTGCTGCAAGTTCCCTTTAGAAATAGATTGACAAAGGTCACGGTCATGGTATAGATTCCAACTCAAACAAGGACCTATAGCCATATCTATTGACAAATAAATTGCAATATATGTAAACAAGTACACTGTATATGCAAAATTTTTTGCCAAGCACTGTAACAATGACCTTTAAGCTGGCATTATAGTTTTGCTTGCAACATATATGTTCATTGCAATTATTTGTGCCAAATTATTTTGGAATCCAACGATGCGCATTGAATTTCAGGGCCCGATGTAGTCACCATCATTTCCAAGAACACACAAACACACACACACACACACACACACAGGTAACACTATATGCCCATCTGCCATTTTATGGTAGGGGGAATGATAAGGGCAGTTACCTGCAAAGATATTAACTACCAAAGTGTAAGTCTGAGAAACTCGATTTTGTGTTTGTTAGAGAGTAATTTTCAACAAAGAATAAAAACATCAAGAGAAATATACAACCTGCTGCATCCACTGCTATTAATCTGCATCAGCAGTATAAATAAGGTAGATAACTCTTACACTTGGGTCAGAGTTATCCTTATTATCATGACCCTATTTCATATTCTTAGCTGCCCTACTAACCAACATTAACATGGCTCCACTGGTTAAAGCGTTATGGCCTGCTCAAAATTTTACTACCAGGGTAGATCACTTAAGGTATTACCATCCTAACGCTTCTAGTGCAACATGGAATACAATTTCTTATTAGTTGATAAGTTAGGATTTATACTGATATAATATTTTTGCACATTTCTAATCGAGCAGAAATTGCTTTGATGTCTATCTTGAAATCATTTGTTGATACTTTTGTTAGTTTTCTGAAAAGGGAGTAATTATTATCTCCCTTTGTAATGAGAATATAGTGGTTTTAGATTTATAAATGATAATTCTAAGAAGGAAAAAAAGGAAAAAGTGGCTCGGTTAAAGTAGTACAATAATACTCATTTTTAATAATAGCAAATTTTTTAGGATATAATTATAGTGGAAATAGCTGTTTTCCATTAGGAAGGTACTACCTTAAAGTAGATAATAGTAATTCGGAGTTACAATTCTTAAGGTAGTAGACCCCTAACACTTGTAGTGCAACATGGAATAAAATTTCTTTGTTAGTTGATAAATAAGGATTTATATTACTGATATAATACTTTTGCACATTTTTAACCAACCAGAAATTCGTTTGATGTCTTTCTTGAAATTATTTGTTGATACTTTTGTTAGTTTCCTGAGAAGGGAGATAATTATTATCTCCCTTTGTAATAAGAATATAGTGGTTTTAGATTTATAAATGATAATTCTAAGAAGGAAAAAAAAGAAAAAGTGGCTCGGTTAAAGTAGTACAATAATACTCAATTTTAATCATAGCAAATTTTGTAAGATAATATTATAGTGGAAATAGCTGTTTTCCATTAGGGTTCTATTACCCTAAATGCAACCCTCCTTCTTGATGTCTCGAGTATCCCTATTCATCATTACCAAAATATCTAAATTGGTAGAGAAGTTTTGATCTTCAAAAAATTTAACAACCATTGGAGATAACTTAAAGATAGGAGTTGTCTTTCTTGTATGTGGCATACCAACTTGATAACCTTTACAGCTTGATGAAGTATCATAAAAATATATCTATGGGTTAGGGTAAAGTGATAGTGAGTCGGACACCCTGGCCCGTATTCACCAACCATTCTTAAGAATATTCTTAGTCTTATTCTCCAAGATTTTCTAAATTTTAAAGTAACACAACTTCTGATTGGCTAAACCATTTGGTTTAGCCAATCAGAAGTTGTGTTATTTTCAAATTTAGAAAATTCTTGAGACTGAGACCAAGAACGTTCTTAAGAATGGTTAGTGAATACGGTCCCCTCACGCTATTTTTAGTGATTCTGTCTATATCTGGAAACATATCGGAGCCTGGTTTTCGCTGGTACCTTGCTTGATATTCCCGAAAGCATATGAAAGCTTTCACAGCCGGAAATAAGCCTATTTGTGGGGGAAATACGTGTTTAAAAGAGGTTACCCCATAACTATAATGACTCGGACGAAATCGATAATGAGTCGGACATGCGTGATTTTGAGTCGGACGATAGGTGTTACCACTTTATTATGCTTAATAAGTAGTTAAACCTAAATCAAACAATCCCGAGTTTTATCTATCCTGATATAGAATGCTCATAACTAACATTTTCTTCTTTTCTTTCAATGATTTCTACCCTCTCTGAGATAAACTTCACCATTTTTGCACATTCATCTTGTCGTCTGCAATTGCTTTGAATTAGGTCAAGTCCTAAACTTTGCCGTCTGTTAAAGCGTTAAAACGGAGACAATGACCTATTTAAAACTTGAACAGGTGAAAGAGCGATGGTGAGACTGTCGTTAAAAATTTATTTTTATATCGAGTGGCCAACATCACGCGACTTTTTTGCCTCATCATATCGGTCTGCTTTTGGTTGCCAAAATAAAAGGTGGTCAGTCAAAAGCTATTAGTTTTCGCTACTCGGGGCTGCGTTTGGAAAATTTATACTTGATGTACTGACCAACGACAACTCAAGGTTTCCTGCTCTGTATCTCAGCTCCTCCAGGTACATTTAGCGGGAAAGAAATTCGGTACCTATCAATCGACCAATAATAGAGCAACGTTAACGTATCTTATAGTTAATCCTATGCAACTATAAAAATACGTTAGAGTCGATCTTTATTTTCGTGAAGTCCTACATTGCTGTCCAGAACGTAGGCCACTAAAATGCGGACATTGGAAGCAATTATGAGACTGCGAAATAAATGCCTCTGATCTTTATATACATAGTCCATGTATTATTTGACCTATTTTTGGAAAAAAAATACTTGGAGAATTCACTGAACCCAGTTTTAACATAGCGGATGGTACGGCGCAAATTCACATTCCAGGTTCAGTGCAAGTTCAGTCCAATTGCTCCAAGCCGTCTGTAAAATGGCTTAAATGAGACTAATAAGAAGTTGAGCGTACAGGCATCTTTCAAACTTTGTGACAAGGAAAAAAAAAATGGTTTAAGCTACTACAATCGAATTCTCACATTACAAAAACGTTTTCACAACCATGTTATGATCACATTGACCTTATCACCGAATTTCGTTTATTTCTTTTTAACTTTGTAATCTAGAAATAGTAGAAAGTTTGAAATTGGTGCACGAGTTTAAATCATCTATAGAGCTAAAGTATTTTTAAAGTTTCAACTGTTTTAATCAAAACCAATCGCAGGGGATTTTGAAAAATTCAATCAGCCAAAAACGTAAGATTGATCATTTTGTTAATGGATCCTTACATTGTCATCCCGGACCACATTCTTATAACATTATTACAAGAGATTTTTCAGTTTTCTCGATAATGAACCATGCTCTTTAAGCGGAGGCTGCATGATTCTACGATACGCATCGCCCCTACCAGTCTGTGCAGACAGACTTCCAGTTGCATAAAACCCGAACTGTGCATACCGACAGCGTAAACTTGCATTATATAACGTTCTTGAACGACCTTTTTTTGAAGAATGACCTGTGCAAAGCAGACAGCAGTAGAACGAAGTAATGAGTGAACAGTTCAACTCACTGTGCTGAAACTTATATAGCAACTCAACTGAGCTTGATCGGGACAACGTTAAGGCGCCATTTGAAATGATGAATCAAGGGCGTAGCGCCTTCTACGCACAATACGCACGTGCGTAGGAAAAAATTCCACGACCAAAGTTGCAAGTCTCAATATCGCAAACATGTACTGATTTTTCTCCAGATATGCATGCATTGTCAGACTAAAAAGATACGCAAAAACGATGCAATGAAGGAACTCCTCTAGGCTTTTCAATAAATGGTGATGCTTCAGCTCCGTCCCCATTGGCATTTTGTGCCACACTGTGCGTATAAATATTCTAAACCTGGCTATGCCTATGTGAATCTTCCTTTGTGAAAAGGGTTAATGCATCTGCATGTAATGATTGTCCATGCCCTTGGGGTGTGTTTGGGTCGATAATTTCAATAAAAAATCTAGATAGAATTTCCATGGTAAATATGTAGAATACTTATGAAAATAAAAAAGTTTTCTCCAACATTAGCCTGGGCAGACTGTCAGGGCTGACACTTGTCACAGAATCATGAAGCTCACCTTTAAAGACTGTGGCTCATATCCAATCACTTTTTATCAAAATGTTAAAGATTACATATTGGGCTTTATAAAACACATCAAAGCGAATTACTGATGGTATTTCATTTCATGATGTTTTCACCTGAAATGATTTTGAAACGGAAAAAGGTGTACACGAAACATGAATGAGCGGATTTGAATACAAGCACAAGTAGTGCTCCTTTTTAATTTTCATTATTGAGGGTAGTGCTTTTTCTATTGTATACAGGAACGAAAATGATAAGGAATGATCTGTCAAGTTGGACTGTCCGGCTCAATATCAAATCAACACTTTTCTGTCTCCAATTCAATATCAAATCAATGGGTAAAGTAAATTGGAAAGTTTAGCGTTTTCACATTGAAAAACCTTTATCAAATGCTACTAAATATCAAGTAAACTGGAAATTCCCTTGTAATGATGTAATATGAGTGTTGTCCGGGATGATTATCAAAGTAAATGTCCAATAACAAAATTACCAATCTTACTTTTTTGGCTCATTGAAGCTTACAAAATTGACCGAAAACGGTGTTTATAAAAACGGGTTCCACTAAGATCGGAAATACGTCACAAAATTACAAACGACTTCTTCGCAGAGAATGAATAAAGACCTGTATTACAGAGTTGCGTTTCTTATGTTTCGAGGCCTGTACCAGGTGCGAATTTACGTTCAAAAATGTCCGACTCTAGATCGTGTCCGACTCTCTATCACTTTACCCTAATAGTCAAGGCTCTTATGTAAAAAATAAGGATCAATCGTTACACGCCGGACGAAATGCCAATTTTTGCTCATTGTAAGCTACCATCATCAGGTAACTTTTGCACATGGGGTGCCCGACTTGAAGGGTCTGGTTACCGCTTAGAGACGGTTTTAGAATTCGGATAGATGTCGTATCCGGATACTGTTCCTTTGTACTTTAGGTTACCCCCCCCCCCCCCCCCACCACCCGGTAGATCTAACACGTGTTTTTATGATGACATAGTGACGAAACTGAACAACTTGATGAATATTTACGCTAGCAATACAATCTTGTTACCTATTTTTGCTAACTTTAATAGAGGAAAACTGACGACAGGCTCATTACAATTCAAATATATCAAGCGTCCATTTAATAGGCTATATAGAGCTAGCTCTTGTGCCCTTTTCAGAAAAACTACTTTAAATTCATATCCTAATCTCACCTATAATATAAAGCAAATTTCCCTCATTTTTTTTTTCTTTCTACTAGAGTTGTTAGTTTCAATATTGCCCTGTACTGTAGAATAGTACTTCTCTTATGGAATGGTTGAACTGCATAGTATGCGGCAAGTCAGAAGGTTAGGCTATTTGATAAACCCCTCAGACAGGCCAAATTGTCATGAAATTTATGAATTTATTCGAATTGTAAATGGCTTTTTAGAAATGCAGAAATTACCTGCCACTATAACAGTCGTCAGGACAAGAGGGTGCAGATGAATTAATCAAGCACTCGGCCAAGCGGCACAAATTCTGCAGACTAAAATTCTCAGAGTCTAAGCTCAAAAATGCAACAAAAATGCAGCATTCAGACCTTTTAATTTGTATATCTGGAGGTGATCTTGTTGCCATTGAGGCTATGTACCATAGTACATGCACGCTGAGGTGCAAAAATCGTTTTCGCGCTTTTGAGCGTAAAAATGAAAATTTGAGTTCTACTCGTACCGATACGGCAGAAGCAATGGTCTTTGCTGAACTGATTAATTACGTAGAAAGCGGTGTAAAAGAAGGCATTTTTATCTATAATTTGTCTGAGATCCATCTTTTATTTGAAGAGCGAATGCGCTTTCTAGGTTCCAAAATGAAAATCAATAAATCGAGAATCAAGGCCAAAATTATAGACACTTAAATTGCACCAAATTGCCAGCAGCAATCTGACGGAAAACATGTACTCTTGCTTTTCAATGAAGGTCTAAGGCGTCTTCCGAAAGAAGCTGTAAGTTCTAAAGACTTTGATTCGGAAGCAATGGCAGTTACGCGCATCTGCAATTCCATTAGAGAAGAAATATTTGAAAAATGACTTCTTTTGCTTTTCTGGTATTTTTCCTGAAGATTGCGAAGAAATGTCCGTGCCATAGAGTCTCAAGTCTTTTGTATCTCTTTTGTTATAATTATGGACCAAATATCAAAAACAAAAATCTCCTTAACTCTCTTGCTTGTTTTGGGTATTTGCCGATTAATTTTGTTTAATTCCAAGGAAAATTCTGCTCGTCTAAATTTGTGCAATTTTGAAAGACACTTCAAGTCTCGGGAGCCACCTCTTCCGTTGTTTTTAGCTCTTAAGATACATACTCAGACTCGAAGAAGCTGCTTACACACATGATATAAGTCTTAGTGTAAGCTATAACCGATTAACTGAAATTCAAGAGGGAATAAGATCAGCTCTTTGTAAAAGGCTCCATGAAGAAAATGTCGTTTGTCCGACTCAGTCGAAAAAAGGTGTTATTAGTAATAAAGCGCTGGACAATATTGATCACAATCCATCTGCGGCTATTGCCCAGGGATCTTTTCATTGAACGAGTTTAAGTATTTTCCAGTCTGCTACTGAAACGAACCCTGGTTTAAATAGGAAGTCTTCAGCAATTTTCACAGAAGATCACGAGCCTAACGTACAACAAAAGTTTTCGCCCGACGTATATACAATAGTCCCTGCAGTGAACTGTAATCTTGATACAGCAATCGTCCCCCGACAGTGCCAAAAGATGTCAATAGTAATCTGGAAGTTGCAAAACAGCAGGAATCTGATTGGTTGACGCATAGCAGCCGACTAATGAAACGGAAAACCATGGGTAAAGATGCAAAACTCGCA
This sequence comes from Hippopus hippopus, assembly GCA_946811185.2. Lineage (NCBI taxonomy): Eukaryota > Metazoa > Mollusca > Bivalvia > Cardiida > Cardiidae > Hippopus > Hippopus hippopus. The sequence goes on from OX328097.1 coordinate 43,654,171, forward strand.
TGGGGAGCATATCACGAGTCTCGCAATTCGGATGAAAATACAGTTCCTGGAATTTCCAGTTTACTACCACTTTTTAATGAAAAGGCAGCAACTATTGCCATGATAAAACACGAGATGACAATCATTCGTGATACCATCATATTCTGCAATCCAGGTCAGATCCCCGTTATGGCTGTAGATCAACCTTTGTTTGCTTTAGCAAAACAGGTTCAATGGAAATGGCCTGATAATCTTGGAGAAAAGAAGTTTATTGTTATGTTAGGTGGTTTGCACATTGAGATGGCTCTCTGGCGAATGATTAGAGATCTTTTGGCAGACTCACTACGATCACACGACAAACAACGGACAAGCGTCAGCTATTTACAGAGGGAAATAATGTAAAAATGATGCAGAGTCTTCCACCAACACAGAATGCCCTTCATATCCATGTCAATCGAAGCGTGTATCAAGCCAGCGTTTGGCTAAAATGCCTGCAACCGATACAAAATCTCCCAACACCCAGAACTTTTCGGTTGGAAAAGAGTTGACTGGATTTGGAAACCAGTATGGACCAATTTACCCGAAGCAGCAAGGAGTTGCAGAGAGCTTATTAAATGCGGATGCAAGGCTGAGCCCCTTTGAAACAAAAAATGTGCTTGCAAAATCCATCGACTTCCCTGTACTTCACTTTGTCATTGCAACGATAATTGCAACTAACATTTTTTCCTATATCTCTTCTTCACAAGCAGACATTATGGATAAGGACAGTATGGTGGCATATTTCTGCCGCGAGATAAGAGATAGCTATTGCGATAATTTAAGAGAACTATCGTGATAAAACAAAGTTTCCTGGAAATATTATCTAGATAATAAAATTTTTCACGATAAAAATATCGCGATAATTCTGTTATCATGATTTTTTTTTTTTCTTTCGTGCCCACAACTGACATTCACGGTATCTATAATTAGATACCGTTTCGGAATATCTTCGTCTACAACCTTATGAATTTCCTTTTCCCTGAATGGTTTTACAGACCTTCGTAGGAGGCATTTCGAGTCGTCTTTGTGATTTTACAGACTTTTGATCATTTCGAGTTTTATAAAACTTTACCAATTAAGCTACAATTGCTAATAATTCAAAAATTTTACTTACTTCAATCTTGTGAAGTCAAAAACTACCGAGTTCATCCAAATGGTGAATTTTCTATTTATAGATATCGAGAAACGGATAGAACTATCACGATAATTTTATCTCGAATGTCAGCTTCGTGCACGATTGAGAAGTTTTGCGTTAGATAACGAAGTTTATCGCGATTTTTTTTCAGGAAACTTTTCACTATCTCGATAAAATTTTCAGCGAACTTTGAATTATCGCGATAGTTTTCTAAACTTATCATGATAGCTATCTCGTATCTCGTGGCAGAAATATGCCACCATAGGACAGTAACGAAGATCTAGAGACCGAATAACCATATTTTACTGAAATTTGATAGATCTGATTTTTAAACATGGTGATTTTGTATTTAATTGTAATGATTTTAGTAGTGGACACGTTTTATGTTAAATCTGCAACGACAAATTGGAAACCGAAAGTAAAGAAGGAAGAGTATCCGGACGTCACATGTATCCGAATATTTTATCCGTGATTATGAGTGTTACAGGCGCTCAAATCCGGGCACCCCTAGTGCAAATTGATGCCCATGGTGACTCCTTACTATGGTAAAAATTGGCACTTTCGTCCGGCCAGTAACGATTTTTGCACTAAGTGACTATACTGTAAAGGTTTATGGCCTGCAAAAAAATTTTTAGTTATGGGAGATAACTCTCAGTCAACTGAAAATGGCGACCTTGACTTCAACCTAATGACAACGTTCTTGCATGCGACACATTCTCTATTCAAAATGATCTTTTGAGTGAAATATTTTCGAAATCCCACGAAGTGGGCTGGACATGAACAACCATCATTACTATAAATGTAGCAAAGATTCGCAAAGTTCAACTAAACATGGTGACCTTGACCTTTTAGCGAAACCCTTCTTTGCATGCGACACATCCTCTATCCATTGTAATCATTTGTGCCAAGTTATTTTAGGATTGGACCATGCATCTGGAATACTTTGTGTCCCGTTAGGAAGATTGATTAATATGGCAAATTATTGATTTCAAGACACATTTTTGGAGTTTTAGTAGATTTGCAAATGTTACAGGTGTTAGGTAGCATTTTATTCACATAAAACCGCCTCCAGCAGTATATTAAACCCGTGACTTATTTTCGACATTGTTATTTTGTAGTTATGAGTGTGTGATGCCGGTGAAATAAACTGCAGCATGTGTAGGAACTTGTACTACTGCGCCATTTCGCGGAAAAATGACGTCATTGTTGCCAAGACGTATCCGTGCAGAGAAATACTATGATTTTCATGTTCAATGAAAGAAGAAATGCAGCGCAAGTCATTTAAATTCAAGAAAATTGTGAAAATGGTTCCATTGACTTCCTAATTTAAACTGTTTTACTCTTCTTTCAGTGTGCATGTTACCTCTATACCTTCGTGAAACCTAAACCAAGACATAGCTAGCTGCCTTTGCTCATTTTGATCCTATGACTAATTTTACCAGGAATAATTATTTCATAGTTGAAACATTTTCTGATAACTTACAAAGGCCTACTATATAAGCCATATTGTTATATTGTTTGATACAGGTTAAAGATTTGCAGGACACGTGACATCAGTGGGCAGAGTGATCTCTAGTCTATTGTTTGATCAGTTGTTGACATGAACACCAAACCATTACCAACACAAAAGCTCCCAATCAGCACTTCATGCTAAGATGACCTGAGCATTTTTCTGTTTTTACCGTTATAAAACAAGGAGTTTCCAGGTTAATTGTTTTGAAACAATGAGATTAAAGTCATCCATATAGTTTTAGCCATTTGGAAAAGCCAAACTGGCTCTTTATTACTACAATTTCATAATAAAATTTTACATAGCAATATAAACAACAGAAACCCTGGTTTCTGCAATCTATCTTAAAACGTATGGCAATTTTTCACTACAAATAACATAACTCTTAATCTGACAGCAACAGACAAGTCCCTTTTCACATTAAAGACATATTTCAAGTTATCCATGGAAAACCTTCAACTCTTGACCAGATAGCAAATTTTTAGCTTTCTAAATTTCTAAAGCTTTCAAAGATGATAAACGTGACTTAAGTGACTGGATTTGTCTTTGAAAAAGCAGAAAATATTCATGGAAACATATGGTTAGAACTTTTGAGAGCAAAAAGGAAAAAATATTGAATGATGCTTGTGTTGCAAAACTTACGTCATCTCTTCAATTAATTACTTAGTATCAAAAAAAGTGTTCACGCAAGTTTTTCTGTCAATCAGCCATGTCCTGGCATAACTTATAAGAAAATCATAAGATGAACATTTCAACAAAATGGTACAAAAAGCTAATGAGCTACAAACATTTTCCAAATAGAAGAAATAAGAATGTTAAGAGATCTACTCGTCATATGTACTGCAAACATTTCAAAATGGCACACATGTCAACACCAATTGTCATGACATCAAAAGCAATGTTAAATTTCTGTCTCTATTACAATAAAATAAATTGTGGCTGATTCAATATTGAGACCATTTCATTCAGTGATCTGATTATATTTCTTTTCCTCCGTCATTTTCATAAATAATTAACTAAGATCACTTACAGTCCTAAGCACTCTTTTTTTTTTTTCAAACGGGCAATTCCGAAAGTTACGATGAACAGCAGAAAATGCAATTGAAAGCCTAATAGCACTACTACAGGTCATGACATGTGTTTTCTCAACTCATCACTTTGACATTTTTTGTCTTGCAGCAGATAACTTTTAAGAATATTGTGGCAAAATGAGAAAGTACTCGAACAATGTATTCTTTTGCCACCTTGTTTTCACACATATATGTTAAGCCTCGCATTTAACCATATTTCACTATGATGTTTTCAGTCTCCTAAGGCAAATTTATTTGATCAGTTTACTCCTTCATGAGAAATATGTTAAACAGAATTGATAAGCCAGAAATATGATAACACATCTCCATGTATAGCACTGGATACAAAAAGTATTTTCAACTTTTTTTTTCCTAATTTCCATATTTTGGCATACTCAAATAGATCTCTACTTACAGGATTCCATGCTTTATTGTACTACATGTTCAAGGTTAAGAACCTTTTTTTTTTTCAACTATTAAACCCTTATCAAACGACAAAATTTTAGACTTGTCCAAATTGAAAGCTATTACAGATGACAAATTACTGGTGATTCAAATGGGAGAATTTGTCCTACGTAGAGTAGAAAACATTGTGGGAAAGGAGAAAATGCTGGTTACCAGCATTTTCTCCTTTTCCGACAATGTTTTCACATGGCTTCTTTCCTGGGGCTATTAAAACCCGGGATTGGTAAACAGTTCACCAGAAGTGAAGTAAATCTCTCATAGAGCAGTTCTGAGCCTAAATCCAACCTGTAGACCACTGAATGAAAACAAGAGGGCCAAGATGGCCCTGTATCGCTCCACTGGCTTTTTAACCCTTTACCACACAAATCGAAGTGTTAATGACCCTGAAAGAGAAGGCTTTCAAAAAAACATACTGAGAAAAGGACATGTTGTAAGCCATTTCCCTTGATTAATGTTTAAATTGAAGTGACAATATCTTGAAGCCCATGTTAAACTTGCGATCCCTGGAATGAAGGCAATTTTGACCCCAGACCTACAATATGAAACTAGAATGTGTGGTTATAAACAAAAAGATTTTTTAATCTTGCCCAATAAAAAGTCATGTAAAACAAGTTTGCTGAATAAAAGGCCTTGTAAAATATGTGATCCATGACACAGGTTTATCAAGTTTTCACTATAAAGCCAATGTAAAACTTGTGACCCCTGATGTGGAGTCAAACTTGACCCCCAAAGTTAAAATTTGGGCCCTCTTGGTAGAGGCCCATTATATAAAGTTACATGCAAAATTTGGTAGCCCTAGGCCTAAATATGGCTATGTACAAGTAGATTATTAAAGTTTCCTTATATAAGACCATGTAGAACTTGTGACCCCCTGGGGTGGGGCTACATTTGACCCCCTGGGCTATAATTTGGGCACCCTTGATAGAGACCCCCTAGATAAAGCTAAATGCAAAATTTGATAGCCCTAGCCCTTATAGCTAGATGCGAAAGATTTTCCTATATAAGCCCGTCCATGTAAAACATGTTACCCCCCGGAGCGAAGTCAAATTTGACCCTCGGCTATAATTTGGACACCCTTGGTACAGGTCCACTAGATAAAGCTACATGCCAAATTTGGTCGCCCTAGGCCCCACGGCTAGGTCAAAGAAGAATTTTAAAGTTCTCCCTATATAAGCCCATGTAAAACTTGTTATATAAGCCCATGTAAAACTTGTTACCCCCGGGCAGGGCCTAATTTGACCCCAGGGCTATAATTTGAACAATCTTGGCAGAGGTCCACTAGATAAAGCTACATGCCAAATTTGGTAGCTCTAGGCCCTATGGCTAGGTAGAAGAGGAATTTTAAAGTTCTCCCTAAATAAGCCCATGTATAACTTGTAACCCCCGGGGCGGGGCCAATTTTGACCCCAGGGCTATAAATTGAAGAAACTTGGTAGAGGTCCACTAGATAAAGCTACATGCCAAATTTGGTAGCCCTTGGCCTTACGGTTTCAGACAAGAAGATTTTCAAAGATTTTCAAAATTTTTCAGTTTTGTTGCCATGGCAACCAGAGTTTTTGAAGGAATTAAATTCTTTCAAGAAATTCTGAAGAGGACCATGGCAGGATCATTTCTGTGAAGTTTCATCAAAATTGGATGGGTAGTTTCAGAGAAGAAGACGTTTTTAAAAAAAGTTAACGGACGGACGGACGACGGACAACAGGCCATGACATAAGCCCGCTGGCCTTCGGCCAGTGGAGCTAAAAATGGACAATTCAGAAATTAGGAAAGACCAGGTTCTTGCACACTTGCATCAATTATTTTGGTCACACACACACACACACACACACACACACACACACACACACACACAATCTCATGATATATCCAACTGTTACCACACTCCCAACTTTTAACGACCCTAAGAGAAAAAGCTTTTGAACACATTGTGGGGAAGGAGAAAATACTGGTAACCAGAATTTTCTGCTTTTCCCACAATGTTTTCTATCCTCAACCTTCGATCTGAGTCACATTTATTTTGTCATTTGCAAATGCTTTGAATTTGCAATAGTCTAAAATTTTGTGATTTGGTAAAGAGTTAAAAGAGGGGGAGGGGAAAACTAGTTCTAATTCTTTGATTTGAGTCCTCATCACAGGTCATCAAAATGAAATAATCCCATCAAATGCTCCAGCTTTGGTATGGCATTTCTAGTAGTATTCACTATTCACACTTATTGTTGCACTTGATATTTACAGAGGTCCAGATAATTTGGGGGAGATTACACATGTATTTGAATTCCAAGCTTTACTTCTTCAATAAATCCTTCATTGTACAAACATGCACTACCACAATTGTTCCTTTGATTCAATTCTAACGATTACCAACAACAAAGATATCAGTGAAGAAATAAGGCGACAGAACTCTTTGAACCCCAAAAAAGCTTTCTTTAGCTCTGTATTTGCATGCCACACTTTGTTCCGAAACTTGTATCCAAGGTATTATTGTAGAAGAAAATCAAGAGTATACAAGATCACTTTATCTCAAGAACTAATCCAAGGAAAGTTTTAATTTCTTAACATTATGATTTTCTTCTGAATCTGACCCTGACCCATCAAAAGATAATGCACCATTGGGCGGGCCTTCTATTGGGGTTAAACTTCCATTATTGGAATTCACAGTTCCTGATACAGCAAATTGTCCTGTTGTTTTTGCTTTTTCCAATGATTTAACTGAAATGAAAACATTTTTAGATTATTCTGTATCTTCTAAATAATGAAACAAATGAAAACCAGGGAACAGAAATACAGCTGAACCTTTACAAAACATCAAAATTTTAGACTTGTCCAATTTGAAAGCCATTGCAGAATACAAATTGGGTGCAGACAGTAAGATATGCCTTGAAAAAGGTACAAAAACTTGTGGGAAAAGAAGAAAATGCTGGTTACCAGAAATTTTTCCCACGACGTTTTCAAAAGCTTGCTTCCCTGGTTTGTTAAAACTCAGGGTTGTTCTGTGCAGAGTTCAGTATTCCAAAATAATTTTACTACTTTGCTGCAGTCAGAGAGATGAATATCTTACTAATCATGATTGATTTCAAATTAAGACAGAAATATTTATTTGCCCATTACCCCTACAGCTTTTCATGTTCCTGGAGCAGACACACTAATGAAGGAGTAACTGTCTGTTTAATCCTTTACCAAACGACAAAATTTTGTACTAGTCCAAATTGAAAGCATTTGCAGATGACAAAATAAATGTGACTGAAGGTTGAAATTTGGTTTGGTTACCAGCATTTTCTCCTTTTCCCACAATGTTTTCAAAAGGCTTCTCTATCAGGGTTGTTAAAAGTCAGGATTGTGTGGTAAAGGGTTAAAGCAGTTGCATACACTCCTTTTCCCAAACTGTCATACAAAAAAGGTATTCCTTTCCTTCAAATGCTTGTGTGAAGTTGTGTCATCTATACCAACTTTAGTTCACTGTAAATTTGCTTACATATTCATTGTGATACATGTATAATGTATTTACTTAGTCTATGAATTAGCACTGGTGCAAAGACCATGTTGTGGACTTAATTCTTTCATGTTTAACATCAGCTCAAGTAATAAAAAAGTTCACCTATGAGACTGGAGTAAAGCGAATTGCATTTACCATAATGGAAACTTGTAACAATGAGTATCATAAATCCTTAAAAGAGAGCTTGGGGCCAATCTGGAATTCAGCCTAGTGCCCTTGGATCATTACTCCATGGATTAATGACTGACCTATAAGTCTCAACTGTCTTATCATTATAGGGATAAAGTATCAAATTAAAAGACATTTTGAAACAATTTGAGCTATATAATTATCTACTTGGTAATTCAATTTGCCCCCGTGCAAAGATCTTGTGGTAAAAAACATTCATGCATAAAGGTAATAGTATACACTTTGGCTTCTCACAAAGATCAGAAATTTGCCTGAAAAATAGCTCTTTTAACAACAACAACAAAAAGTGTTTACTTTGTTGTTCTAGGATGTTATTATGTTTCTTTAAATCATCGATATCTTGCTGATGACCATGATTTTTGCGTCTCATGTATGTTATGTATTCAGCTGCCTTTTTTAATATTTGTGCCCGTGATACCTGAAATGAAAAATACAAACATGTGGACCATTTGGTACAGTATAAAAAAGAAGTGTTCTTCAAATGTTCTTTACAATTTAGTAACCGAAGGATAATGATTTTGGGGAGACTAGTAGACAGATAGACAGTGGACCCTTGGAAAGGTGGGGGGGCATTTTCTTCAGCTCTTGAAAAAGCTCAGCTGAAATCTTGGTGGTGGTCTAAAAGGGTATACTGTGTAGCAGGTAGCTCTTTTAAAGTTTTCCTATTTTTCTACTGTCTACATAGAACATCTGCCTGCCCAGGTAGTTCAGTGGTTAGCGTATTGGACTTGTGACCTGATTGTTGCGAGTTTGATACCCGGTTGAGACACTTTCTCTCCGATGAATTTTCGCCTCTCACTTCTGATGCATGTGAAAAAGTAGTCAGTGACTTGGAAAGAGAGTTGTGTCAGTATTGGTGTGACAAAGCCAGGAAGCACATGTGTAGGTACACTGACCGCCATGATATGACCTAAGCTGTTAAAAAAGCATGAAACTCCAATTCAATCAATCAGCATAAAACATCTGCTCCCTTAGATTGGCACATCTCTTTACACAGTCTTTGATCAGCAGGATTTGTTAGAGGCATAACACTTACAGGTACTACTTTACACCAAATATGAAATATTACTATGTTAGATATGATGCAAACACCACCACCCCAAACACACTAACATGCGAATTATCTTGGTAGAGGTCTGTTATGTTATATGAATATACTATCAAAGTTAGTCTTCATGGTCTAGGATTCTTTTTTTTTTTCCAAGTTTACCTTTTAACAAAACAGCTACAGAATACAACCCTTTCTAATTATTATCAAAATGGAGAAGATGGTCATTATGCTGATGGAAGTCAACTAGTTATTGTATTGGTATAAAGTTTTGTGTCACTTCTAGCAGATTTCATAATTTCAGCAACCACTTAAGTTATTTTTGCAGGGATTTCCCTTGACTTTCTGACTTGGAAATTAGGGGGTCATTTGACCCCCGCCCCCCCTCAAATAAGAAAGGCACTCATATAAATTTTGCAGGTCATTTTGAAAAATTGGGAGTCAAAATTTAAAGAAACAGGAGGTCATGGAAAACCCTGTTTCTGTCTTTCCTGTGTTTACTAATACTAGACTATAATTCTGTAGTGCCCTACCCAAGTGGCTACCTCCACCAGTGGGTATCAAACTACTGGTAGGATCTCCTGATTGCAAATCCAACAATTTGACCCTGCAGCTGCTGAGGACCATGCTAACTTGACCAGTTGAATATGTATGAATAAATTTCTTTCACCTACACAAAGCCTTCTAATAATTAAAAAAATTTATCTTATTTGGTTTATGGGTTTCTGAAGATATTTTTGCCTCATGCATCAAACAAAATTGAAGACGACAGACAACAGAAAATTGACAAAGGCTTACATCAGCATGCCGTGCTACGTTGAACTTCAGTTTTCCTTTTCTCCATACAAAAAATCAAAACAAACAATATATGGACACTTCCAACTTTACCTGTAGTTTGGTGATTAGTGAAACATTTGTACCAAAACAATATACAGTAAATTAACCCTTTAAATAACTCATTCCCGTGCTTTAATAACCAAGAGAAAGATTGTTGCAAGCATCTTGGGAAAATTGCCACAATTTTTTCCACTGAAAATAATTTGAGCAACATTAAATTTTGTCATCCATAAGTACATGTCTATTGTACTTTCAATGGACCAATGTAACTAAACTTTGTTGCTTAGAAATGAGTTGAATTAAATCAAAACATGAGCAACAGGTATACCTTTTCTCCATGAAGTTGAGGCACTGAATCTCTTAAACTGGTAAAGCTTTCCTTAATATGATCTCTTCTTTTTCTTTCAAGAGCATTATGGTGTGCTCTCCTTTCAGCCTAAAAATACATTTCATAAAAAAATGAGCACCACTGGTACTAAAAATACATACATACCCATGATCTGGGTATGTGTACTCCTTAACAACTCAGCAGTCACTTACTACAATAAAGCTTAACCCTTTTTCACACAATCCCGACTTTTAACAACCCCTGAGAAAGAAGGCTTTGGAAAATACAGTAGGAAAAAGAGAAAATGCAGGTAACCAGCATTTTCTCCTTGAACCACAATATTTTCAATTGTATCATGGAAAAATTTAGTCCTTTGGACCACTTTCAATGTGTTGTCTGCAAATGTGTTCAATTTGGGCCAGTCTAAAATTTTGTCGTTAGGCAAAGAGTTAATGAAAGAGTAAGAATTTTGGTAAGATAATAAACAGAAATCATTGTATTCACAAAATTCTCACTAAATCCACAAAACATAAGAACTTTGGACCAAATGAAAAGGTATGCACTTCGGACATTCAGCTGGCAATAATGTTTTTAAAGCTGTCTTGTGATGTCATCATAAGTGTAACTACACAAATGTAATCAATTTGATCAAATTATTTTTCATACTGAAAAGATTTAAACCCGTTCATTTATCATATCAAAAACAGGAGGGCCATGATGGCTCTGTATGGCTCCACTGGCTAATTATTACAAACCATACATACATGTACCAATCATTCCAATTCTAGGCCAAATGGTTTTGAAAAAGAAGACATATAAGGTTTCCTCTACAAAATCCCATGCGAGAGTTGTGACCCCAGGGCCAAGCCATTTTTTACCACAGAGCTATAATTACTCAAAACCTGGTAGAGGCCCACAAGATAAGCCACTTATCAAATAATACAAGTCTAGCCTGTAGGGTCAATCCGGGTAAATACGGACAGAGGTATAATTACGGACACAAGTCTAGCCTGTAGGGTCAATCCGGGTAAATACGGACAGAGGTATAATTACGGACACACGCTACATTTCGGAAAATCCCCGAGTGTATTTTAACTCCCAATATCCCTGCTACAGTCTATTTATAGCACCCCCATCTCATGTCTGTGTCAGTGTGCTATTTTTGATGACGATTAATTTTATGTGATGATGCAAGCAAATTTAAGGTCACATGTGATGCGCCCTTTCTCAACCGTGCTTGAATTTAAAGTTTTGCTCTGCAACTCTGACAGGTACTTGAACGCTTTCACGAATCATAGAAATTTTACACTAAAACGTAAAGGTGCTAAAAGCTAAGACAAATGATTGAAGAAAAGTAAGAAATCATCAAAATAATGGCAAAATACACATTAGGAGAAATAAAGAAGAAAAAGACAAGTGTCCGTATTAAACCAGTCGTTTTAACCCACTGTAAAATTACGGACACTTACAAAAAAATTTATCTTCTGTGCTACAGAATTCATGTTTATCAAATATTTGAAAAGGAGGATATCTATAGGGTTAATTGATAGCTTCAGTTGGGACACGATCTAGAGTCGGGCGATTTGAATAATAAAGTAGAATCCGATACTATTTCGAAAATGAACACATTGAGCACTAGGCCTACCGATATTTAGCCTGAAGGAATGATCTTTCATTTTACTGCATTTTGTACCTGTTATCCTGTCTTTGTGCAGGTCGTGTTAGATCTATTGCTATTATTATCCGTTTAGGCCACACCCAATCCATTGTTTTATTGGGTTTTGGCAGTATTATTCTTTTGAAAACATAATGGCGAAAGAAGAAATAGGTTGTACCGAGCAATTCCGTATTTCACCCATTTAAAGTTAGGTGTCCGTAATTTTCCAGTCTGTGTCCGTACTTCACCCCACATGTCCGTATTTACCCGGATTTGACTAAGTAACTTCAAATGCATTTTCGCAATATCTTGGACGGAGTAAACTATACAGTCTAGCGAAAATATCAAAGAAGAAAGTCTTGAGTTATTAACACATAGGTTTTAGGGGTCATGGCTTTCAAACTGTGAGAGTAGCTGACTAGCGAAGTGAGCTGTGTAAAAATCGTCCGTATTTACCCGGATTGACCCTATAGTTAAAAATAAGAAGGTTTTCACAGTTTCCTCAATATAAAGCCCCTGTAAAACATGATACCCCTCCAGCAGGGTTTATTTTAATCCCAGAACTAACTTTTTAGCAAATTCAGAAGTGATCCAAATTTGGTAGCCCTAGGATTTGTGCTTAGGACACTAAGGCTTTAATTTCAACAATTTTGGTAGAGGCCTATTAGATGGTAACACCCATGAAATATTACAGCTGTATCTCAAGGTGAGGAACAAGAAGATCTTAAGTTTTCTTTATATAAGCCTATGTGAAAGTTGTGACTTCTGGGGTGGGGCCAATTTTGACCAGAGGGCTATAATTTGAATAACCATGGTAGCAGTCAATTAGATGAATGTACATGCAAAATTTGGTAGCCCTAGGTCTTAAGGTTAGAAATAAAAAGATCCGTTTTCAATCTTTTCACTATATTAGCCCATGTAAAACTTGAGACTACCAGGGTGGGGCCAAATGTGATCCCTGGCCTATAATTTGGGCTATCTTGGTAGAGGCCTACTAGATAAAGCTACATGCAAAATTTAGTAGCCCTAGGCCTTATGGTTAGTAACAATAAGATTTTTTTACAGTTTTCACCATATACGCATATGTAAAACTTGTGAACCCCAGGGTGGGGCCAAATTGGACCCCAGGGCTATAACATGAGAAAACTTGCCAAATTTGGTAGCTCCAGGCCTTGTGATTTCAGACAAGAAGATTTTCAAGATTTTTACTATATCAGCCCATGTAAAACTTGTGACCCCCAGGGTGGGGCCAATTTTGACCTAAAGGTTATAATTTAAAACTTGATAGAGGTCTATTAAATAAAGCTACATGCCAAATTTGGTAGCTTTATGGTTTCTGACAAGATTTCCAATATTCTTCAGTTTTGTTGCCATGGAAACCACAGTGTTCAAAGGAATTAAATTTTTTTAAAGAAATTCTGAAGAGGACCATGGCAGGATCATTTCTGTGACGTTTGGTCAAACTTGGATGGGCAGTTTCAGAGATGTTTGAGATAAAAAGTTAACACACACACAGATGGACACACACAAGGATGGAAACGGAGGACACAGGGCCATGACATAAGCTCCCTGGCCTTTGGCCAGTGGAGTTATAAATGATTTGAATGGTAAATAGATGTTGAAGTATTGATAAATCTAAAGTGTTGATAGATCTAAAGTATTTTCAGCATGACAACAAAAAAATTAACCCTTGACCACACAATCCAGTTTTAACAACCCTCATGGAGAAGGCTTTTGAAAACATTGTGAGAGAAGGAGAAAATACAGTACTGGTAAACAGCATTTTCTCCTTTACCCAAAATGTGCTCTACCCTAAAACAACAAATGTCAAATTTAGAGTCATTTATATTGCCATCTGCAAATGCTTCGAGTTTGGACAAGTCTAAATTTTGGTTTAGGCCAAGTTTTGTATTTTTGTCAAAATTGATAGTTTCCTTCCAATTTTCTCCTTTAATATCTCTTATGCCTCATTTTTTCCCTTCTCAATTTGAAATTAGATTTTTGAGGTTACAAATAGGCCCAGACACACAGCAGTAAGTGTAGAGAAGTATGAGCAATTGATTGACGGCACCCTTATACAGCATACAGCAATATGTTGAACAAATAGAGCTTTTCCCCTTGGATGAATTGTATTTCATCTCATACCGGAGGGTGCCTCCATTCACCTACATTACAATTTTGCATTAGGTGACTAAAAGCGTCCTTGTTGCATTATTATGGATTTTCATCAGGACTTTAATTTGAACTCTATTGATACAAGTAAAAATATTGTACGAAAGATATTGCTCCTTTTCAGCATTTTCTACTTCACAACAATATTTTCAAAAGCTTTCTACTGCAAGACAAAGTTAGTCCTCTTGAGAGATTGTAATGCGCTAATCTGAAACCAAAAAAATTTTTTTTGGTGTTGAATGCTCATTTAAATACTACATGTACTTCAGTTCTGTTGTGAAGGCCAGTGCACATATCCATGTTTTTCACCTATTTCTTTTACCAGAAAAGAGGTCTAAAATTCCACTTGTCTGCTCTCTTTGTTGAGTAACTTTTGGTTTGGTTAAGTAAAATATCTCACAAGTTCATCCTACAAGGCGAGTACATATACTTTCAATATTTTTTTATATGTCAGCAAACACAAAATGAAAGTAAAACCTAGATTGTCTAGCTATCACTTCAATGGAAAAATGTTTTTACCAGACTTATGATTATGTATTCACGCTTCATGTTAAAACAGCATTTCCATACAGACAAAGACCAGACAATGTGAAGTGGTGAGAGACAAATGAATCCTGTAGCAATCAGTATCATCAACTCTTGTAGAAATTGGCTAAGCTTGGAATCAAATCAGCAACTTCACTGAGCAAGAGCTCTACTATTACCAAGACAGCTCACCATTCGTGCTAGTGATCACCACTACACTCCTTCCTCTTCCGAGTTAACCTATCCCTATAGTTCTTAAGGCCCCTAATGTCTTTATAACCACTTGTGCAATCTGATTGTTTGAATGGTGTTTTATGCCATTTTCAACATTTTTTCAGTCCTATCACGGTAACAGCTCACATATTTATGTATTTCCTGGGTTTCATCAGTACTAGGCTATGGCTCTGAAGTGTCTTGCCCAAGGACACTTCTATGAAAAACCCAATGGATCCAGTGAGGTTTGAACCTGGGGTCTCTAGGTCATGAGTCCTACATTTTTAGCACTAAGCCACATGGGTCCCCAACTTGTGGGATACCACTGTGAAAAGTTCCACCTGACAAAGGTGCTTGGCCTTGTGCCAGTAAGTGCTCTGCAGGTGCTTAGCTAACTAGAATGCTTGACAATTCGAATGATCTACGCAACATCACTACAGTGTAGGGCAACAAGAAACTGAATAATGTCATGTATACCAATACAAGTTTTATAAGCCTGTTTATATCAAAATTACCTTCGGTACAAAAAAAAAACTTAGTAATCTGTGATTTAGAAGTCAGACAGCTTTGGTGACATAAGCATTATCTTTACACTATTCACGTGCTATTGTTTACTTACATGTACAATGCGTGACATTGCGCATGCGCTACTATCACACGACAATTTTCATAACAAAAACTTCCGACTCCATTTATTTCTACTGCATTTCCTAGTTCGGTAGACTATCCCCTACAATTTTAATCATCTTAACAAGAGAAGGAAACACTGCGTAAAAGACTTACCGGGGTCATGAAATGTGTAGAACCTTGAGAGCCCATACTTGACAAACCTTCTTCCTCATCTTCCTGCAAGAAATGAAACATTATCGTTGCTACAAGAAGGTTGCATAGAAATTTAAAAATAATACATGTATAGTTGGCAATTTTAAAGAAATTCGGGCATCAAGAAGTAAGAAAGTTCGATATACATCACTCTCGATATCCACGTCTCGATCTTCATCGCTCATTTTTTTAAAATATCCAATCAATTGCAAAGTGAATCAGGTGTAAATGGCGACCAAACAAACGCCACGAGGTCAATACCCACGTGCTGGGCTGTCAAAACAAAAACAATTAAATGCACAACCCATGATAAACTTTTAACAACATGAATTGCTTATTACTGTAACTTTTCTCGATTCATTTAGTAGTGGGCGACTAGAAGGAAATGACAAATGATTTTCACAGTCAATAATTTTGGATAGTACTATTTTCTTGTACTAAATATACATAAATTCAGTGCCCACAACGAACTTTTTGCGGTCCTATGCAAATTTAAATTTAGATATTTAAATGCAAATATAATTAGTGGCTGTAAATCTTACATCGTAGAGCAAATCCGCATTAAATGACATTTTTTTTCAACCTTAATTCTTAATTAATTGCGGCTTGAAAAAAATAACCTATACTATAAAACTTATTTGAAATAATTTTTAAAGCAAAATGAATTCTACAGTGAAATAAATATATTTTCAGACTCCATCCCGTACAATGTAATTTTGTTATACAGCTGTTTGATAAGTGATCAATATTTTCGAAAAAAAAAAAACACGTTTTTTATATTGACGCCAATAGGGACATCGCCAAAGAATTTAGCAGAAAAATAACAGCTAGAGCTATGTTTTAGAGAGCTATGTACAACTTCAAATGCTGTAAGGTGACGAACACTAACAGGATAAATACTGTAAATAGCTCCAGCAACATCGCTTTCTACCAGTATATAGTTTGTTTGTTTTTTTTTTTCTGATGAACTCATGATCAGAAACAGCGCAATTAAGTTTCTTGCACATTGAAATATACATGTACATGTAGTCTAAGTCAATGGAATTTGATGAAATATTAATGGCCACTGACGGTATATAATGGGAACGAAATTCCTCAATATCTGTATAGATCTACGAGGGTTGTTCGATATGTAATGTGTATTGTACGATATCTCAAAAGCATTCGACTCAAATAGTAAAATGAACATTACATCCCTTCAAAGTATTCTCCGCGGTTTGAAATACATAATTTCAATCTCTGTATCCATTTCTGAAATGCGTCATGGTACGCTGATTTAGGTAGACCTCTGAGGCACTGACTGATGGCTGAGCCAAGGGCTTGTTGGGACTTGTAATGACGACCAGATAAGAACTTTTTAAGTTTTGGAAAAAGGAAAAAGTCGCATGGGGCTAGATCTGGAGAGTATGGTGGGTGTGGCAAGACGGTAACCTTCTCCGACTTCAAAAATTGCTTCACAAGCTCAGATGTATGTGATGGAGCATTATCATGAAGTAGACGAACATGCCTAAATCCTGACACAAGGCGTCGTTTAAGATAATATTTCTTGAGCTTTTTTAGTATAACATCTCGGTAATACCAGGGATCGTATATAACATTATATAGAATCCCTGGTAATACCGACCTGTAACACTTTTGCCCTTCGGCACCGGAATTTGTACGACTATACCATCACATGAGCAGAATATGCAATAAAGAACCTTCTTTGTGCTTGTGCTTCTTTTGGCAACTACAGGCCTTCTACCGTGTTTAGTTAGCCATATTTTGTTTCCAATTTTTCTTACTGGTTCGAAATAGTGAACCCATGTTTCGTCACCAGTAACAATGTTTGCAAATTGTCTTTGAATTTGGGAAACATTTTGAGCAATTGCTTAGCGGTTTGTACTCGTACCCGTTTTTGGTCATCTGTTAATATATGCGGTATCCATCTAGCAGAAATCTTTCGTACTTTCAAAATATGCTTCAAAATGAAATGCACCCGCGATAGCGATATGCCAACAGCGTTGGCAGTATCACGAATCGTGTATCTGCCATCACTTTCAATTATTTCCCTGACTTTTGAGACATTTGCCTTGCCTGTTAAAGTCACAGGTCGGCCAGATTTTGCTGCATCTTTGACGGACTCTGTGCCAGTCAGAAATTTCTTTCTCCAACTACGAACTGTCTCATAAGATACCTTATTAGACCCATAAACTTCCCCCAATTCAGTAAAAATCTGCATTACCGAATGACCGAGTTTTGTGCGAACTTTTATATAAGCTCTAATTTCTTCAATATTCTTAATCTGTTTCCCAACCATTTTTACAACAGTGGTCAACGACTAGCTCTATTGAAATGACTATAAGTTTAAAACTATGTGGAGCTGAAGGCTCGTGTTTATACCGTTGGAAAGGTATTGAATAGAGCTATTCAAGCGTATCATCGTCCACGAAATCGTGCAAAGCGTTATCGCGCTGTGGTACAATAAACATTACATATCGAACAGCCCTCGCAGATATAAGAGCACCGTGCAACTTCTAAATCAAGTCACGTCTACACATGATCAGAGTTTTATTCAACTATCGTATGAGTGTCAGCATTATCGTTGTAAAATATCAAGAACGAGAGAGAGTAAGGCTGTCGGTGTTAAGATTTATATGCAGGGCCTACATTATTACTTACGGCTCACCCCCGTCATCATTATCATTATTAGATCTATTACTTTTATTATTCATGGTTATCATTACAAGTTTCCATGAAAGAATATTATCATGTCTTTCGACGAAAGATTCGTATTTTCCCAGTTGACTGTTGTTTATTTATTAAACGCAATTACTTGTACGTGACACACATTTATATCAGTTTACATTCTCTTTATAGCATGTTTACTATCCCGGCCTAAACCAAACAAACCTGGGGCGTAGTACAGATAACTCCCCAAAGGCGTGACATTACTTTTTGACTGGTCGCCTCTGGTACGGTGCACAATAAATGTCTAAATATGAAAAAAAAAAAATCACCGTAGCGTCTCGTTATTGAGACTAACCTGGGGCGTTGCCTATCGACTTCGATTTTTTCCTCTGATACAGAGACAGAGACAGAGAGACTCAACTCGACCTAGCTGAGAACGCCCGTCTTTCAATTACAGAAATATAGTAGCGCCCATGTAAAAGGGAGGTAACTCTTATACTAGCGATTTTTGATAAGAGCACTGATTGTGTCGCTTGAATTTCTAAAATTAAAGTTTGTTTCACCAAATTTCGATAGACAATTCGAAGCAACAATTTATATCATTTCAATATGATGATAATTGTGATGATAGAACTACCAATAGGGATTGAATCCTTATCAAATTGCAGGTGAAAATTACAATTTCTTTGCTGCCTTTTAGGCTTAAGGATGTCTTCGGTTTACATCCCATAGGTGCATTTTTTTGTCTTTACTTCCTATATTAGCTCTCCCCAAGAGCCAGAACAATTAGCAATGGTGTATTTTTTTTAAGCAATTTGCATGTCTACATGTACTTAGTTCGTCTGTCTAAAATTTTGTCGTCTGACATAGAGTTGCTTATTTCATACTGAAACATCTGAAAATCTAATCAAAGAACATGTGAAAATCGGACCTTTTACCAAATGATATTTGACCGAGATGGATAATACACGATTCTCTTTTTTTCTAATCTGAACGGTTCAATAAAACCTGTTACTGTTTTCTATCTGATATTATACGTAAACTTATCCATGTATTCACTTAGTAGGTCGACATCGTTTCTTTCTGTAAGACGGAGACAGAAGCTTTTGTGAAACTTGTAAGCGTTGTTTATAATGTATATTATATAAAACTAAAAAAATAAAAGGAAAAAAGAAAACGGACTAAATTCGATATACCTGCAGAACTTACTTACTTGTGACTTCACTAGTAAATTATATCAGCCATGCTCTGTGAAAAGGGGCTTCATGCATCTGGAAAACGTATCGACCCACGTCAGCCTGCGACGACCGTTCAGGCTGACCTGGGCCGAAACCTTTTGCTTTGGGTAAGTTTTTTTTTTACATGTCCAGAGACCATTTTACCTCAGGATTTAAACGGTTGTTAGACATTGTAGATTTTACGGATCCTTTATTGTGTGATGTCTTGCTTGGTACAATGCATCTAGGAAATACATTACACCCCCTTTGCCAGAGCACGTCTCATACATAGCCTGCAACACGTGAAAAGAGGCATTCGGACATATGCGTAAAGTGTCGTCTCGGATCAGCCTGCGCAGTCCGCGCAGGCTCATCCGAGACTATACTTTCCGGGTTTTTTTTGTAATTTTCTGTTTCACGCAGGTCTACTGTAGGAAAAGTCTAACGAGTCGTAAAGTGCCGTCTCGGATTAGCCTGCGCGGAGTGCGCAGGCTGATCCGAGACGACATTTTACGCAAATGTCCGAATGCCCCTTTTCGCGTGTTGCAGGCCATATGTAAGTTAACCTTTGCTTTTGTTAAAAAAAATAGTGGAATGCTGGCAAGCTTCTAGAAATCTCCCCTTTATGTTTCTGCCTTTCCAAAAATCAATCCCATCATTTGGTCCACAATGAATCTGTCGACTGCGAATGCTTTTATACGTAATAAGTTTGAAGTGCCTAGACTTATTTGAATTGTCTAGGACAAAATAAATGTGACTGAAATAATTGTATTTGTTTCTGAAAGGTTAAAAAACACTGTGAGGGCAAAAGGAGAAAATGCTGGTTACCAGCATTTTCTCCTTTTTCCTCACAACGTTTTCTAAAGCTTTCTTTCTCAGGGTCGTTAAAAGTCGGGATTGAATGGTAAAGGGGTAACAAAAAAATCAGGCATGTACAGTATATCACGGCGTCAGCTCACTGATTCATGTAGGTCCTGACTGACAAAATTTCAGTCTAGTCAATATTGAAAGCATTTGCAGACGACAGCCAAAATGTGGCTGAAATGATGGAACTTATCTTTGAAAAGGTAGAGAACATTGTGGGTAAAGAAGAAAACACTGGTTTTAAGCATTTGAAAAATCATTTTCCTCGAGGTGTTCTAAACAGCTTTCGACTTCATGGTCGTCAATACTCGGAAATGTATGGTATTAAAAAGGTCAAGTAAATAGGCTACTTCCTTTGTAATGTCAACAAAGGAGCTAGCTTTAGAGTTGTGTAACTCTATACCAAGCGACAAAATTTTAGGCAAGTCCAGATTAAAAGCACCTGCACGCGACAAAATAAATAAAAGGAGAATTGAAATTTGTTTTAAGAAGGGTTGAAAACGTTGTGGAAAAAGGAGAAAATGCTGATTACCAGCATTTTTTCCTTTTCCCACAATGTTTTCAAAAGGCTTCCTTCTCAGTGCTGTTAAAAGTTGGGACTGTGTGGTTAAGAGTTAGATAACAACCGTCACAAGTGATTGCTGCTACTACACTCTTGTCGTCGTTCGGCTAAAATTAAAAGGACCGTGTCAATCCATCTGAACTAACGTAGCCAGTGGGTTTCTATATTTATCTGAATGTACTCATAGGCCTAGAAGTAGTTCTTTATGTAAATAGATTCGTTCCAGAGGACACCAAAGCCTAACGCAAGATTTTATTTTGCTTTATTGGACCCATGAAGATAAATCTGGAATGAAAACCAGATAAGCCGTGCTCAGTGAAAGCGGTTGGTGGGTTTGATGCATATGCGAAAAGTGTCGACCCATGCCAGCCTGCTCAGTCCACGCAGGCTGACATCATACGAAACTCCTTGCTATTGTTAAATTTTCTGCATTTCAAAGGACCATTTTACCTCATTATTCGGTCAGCTGTTAGACAAAATGGATCTTATAGACCCATATTTATGTGGTGACTTGCATGGTATATATCTTGCATCACGAATATGCCTCAAACCCCTTTTTTTCTAGAGCACGGCTCAAATATTTTGAACATCACCAATCACGAGTTTTATGATCTTGCACATCCTGTATCTGTACATGTAAGATGTTGCATAATTAACCCTTAGGCTGCTAAACGCGACTCACTGACCTTTTGCGGACAGTTTAGATCAAGATCAGACTGCACGTTCTGTGCAGTCTGATCTTGGATCTAAACTGTCCGATAAGGAGATATCATTCCCCAAAATATGACTGAATTGGCAATATTTGGGTATTTACCATCGAATTGAGAATTTCATTTTAGTTATTTAGCAGGATAAGGGTTAACTCGTACGAGACAACCCACATTTGGGCTTATTCATATTGATGGTATTTGCAGAACACATTTTAAATGCAGCTCCAAGAAAAGAAGGGAACGGTTACCAGCATTTATTTCCCTTTTCCACAATGTTTTCAAAAGTATTCTTGAACAGGGTCGTTATAAATTTGCAGAACACAATTTAAATGCAGCTCCAAGAAAAGAAGGGAACGGTTACCAGCCATTATTTCCCTTTTCCACAATGTTTTCAAAAGTCTTCTTGAACAGGGTCGTTATACCTTAGACAAGAGATTATATGGTAACGGGTTAAAAGAAGAAATCTCCGTCATTAACGCATGTCGGACTTACAAGTGAGCCATGTTCTGTGAAAAGGGGGGCTTAATGCATCTGCAAAAAGTATCGACCCAGGTCAGCCTGCGCAGTCCGCGCAGGCTGCCCTGGGCCGAAACATTTTGATTTTGGTCAATTTTCTGCATGTCCAATGACAATTTTACCCCAGGATTCAGTTATTTGACAGAACAAATGTATACATATAATTGATCCAAATTTGTGTGATGTCTTGCTTGGTATAATGAATCACGGACATGCATTAAGCCCCCTTCTGCCAAAGCATGGCACAAGTATAAATTACTTAGGTGTCAGCTTGAACACACCTTTTCTTTGAATATCGCTAAGTGTAAGTACGAACAAGATCTCGCTTGAAAAATAGACTCGTGATATCAGACAAAACACGATTGTAAGGGAGTTTCTGTAATAAATTTTCACAGTTCACCAATCAAAATCAAAATGCACGTTTTTGCGGCCCTAGTTTGATTTACACTGTCAGAAAAAAAGCAAATAAAAGTGCATTTGCTCCGAAAGGGTAAACGCGACACGTGTGACTCTCCTTTCAACATAGAACGCAGTAGAATAGTGTAGCATTTCGGGAATGTAAATATTAACAGAGGGTTAAGTTAAACGAGATTATGTTTAGTATTTAACTACTTTAAAACTAGTGTGGGGCTTGGACATAACATAGGATTAAGCATCTAAACACTCAAGTAAGTGTTTTAAATAGAGTCAAGGGGAGACCAAACAAAAGAAATGTGTGACTTAACAACTTGCAGAAACATGTATATCATGTTTTCGTGAGTCATATTTGAATAGATCGCCTTTAATACAGTAAAGTCTGTTTTAAGCATACATGTACCTACCGTTAGGCGCCTATATGCTTTTCCAAATTTCGAGATCTACATTCTTTTCATCTTCCTCTCGCAATTTTGTCCCATTTTTAAATATTTATAAATGACTCTACGAAGAGCAGAAAAAGAAGATATACTAGCGGTAATATATGCCATGTTGTAATGAGCTGGTATTTATTATTTACATGTAAATTTAAACAATACTAGAAAATATCACATATCAGTTGATTAATAGCTTTTTATTTTCTGACTTAGATCTTGGCCTTTTTTCATCGCTCACTTATCTCTTTACCAAACGACAAAATTCTCAAATTGTTCAAACTCAAAGTATTTGCATACAAAATTTATATTTGCGGACACTGTGTGTGAAAAGTTGTTGGAAAAGGTGAAAGTGCCGATTACCAGTATTTTTGCCTTTTCCCAAAATGTTTTCAAAACCTCCTCCGTCAGGTTCATCAAAACTCGGAGTTGAGCGATAAAGGTTTAACCCTTTACCAAACAATCCCTGGTTTTAACGACCCTGAAAAAGGAGCCTTTTGAAAACCTTGTGGGAAAAGGAGAAAATGCTGGTAACCAGCATTTTCTCCTTTTCCCACAAGGTTTTCTACACTTTCACTGACAATCACCATCATTTCAGCTAAATTTAACATGTTGTCTGCAAATACTCTCAATTTGGACAAGTCTAAAATTTTGTCATTTGGTAAAGAGTTAAATGATTGATTGATCGTATGGTGTTTAACGCCGTTTTCAACGTTATTTCAGTTATATCGTGGCGGCCAGTGCACTTATCCACATAGGCTAACCATCATCGAAATAATGGTCAACGGTGAGAGAGGAATAAATCCTGGAGCAATGACTATCATCAATCCTCGGAAAGAAATTGGCCGAGCCGGGGATCGAACCAGCGACCCCCTGTTCTCAAGTCCTGTACACTACCGACTGAACTACCGGGCTCGGCGTAAAGGGTTAAAGCTGGATGTAACTAGATCTGTCTTTGACATTTCTATTATTTTTTTAAAGTAGGCCTGGAAAAACCCAGAACTCGATCTGCATCTATTTGCTTATTTTATGATTATCGCAATATCTGATATCGAAGTGATCTATGATCTCTGGATCATTCATTACCCAGTTAGTACTATTGTGCTTTTTCTATGGTCACATTCGAGATAACGGGATCCATGTCATATTTTTGACTCGACTTTGATATTTCTTGACCCGTTTATGCATATTGTTATAAAAAGATCGAGAGGACTAAGAAATATATTGGATCAAACGTATGTTTTGCAAGCTTATACAACTAAAACAGGAAATAGCTATGTCGGTAGAAGGCATTTATTTTATGTTAGTAGATGTTTTTTTTTCTTTTCTTACTTTTACTAAAGAATTACACAGTGCAGATTTACCTGTTAATAGCGAGCAGCTACTGATCACGGAAAATGTGCTTACTGAAGACAGGTGCTTGCTAAGAGAGGTGCATTTTGACCCTTCTGGGAACACAGAATATGCTTGGCTGCTAAGCGCGACCAACTAGCCTTTTGCGGACAGCGTAGATCAAGATCAGACTGCACAGAACGTGGTCTGATCTTGGATTTACACTGTCCAATAAGGAGATATCTTCCCTGCAAGAATACCTTTCAAACAACAATATTTGGGTTTTTTACTATCGGCTTGAAAGTTTCATTCCTTTTATTTAGCAGAATAAAGGTTAAAAGACTTGTTGCTTGTGTTGTAGAGGTGGCTACTCTTGACAGGTTTCACTTCAGTTAGAAACTGGTCAGATCGGTTCTCGTTCTCTCTCTCTTTGCGTACAATGTGGACCAAGAGCAACGCGTACAAACGTATTTTTTGGATTTACAGCTTCTCATATTTTTTTCCTTTCATTATCTTACTATAAAACTGAATGAATGAAAATAAAATAGTAATTTTTGGTCTTACTCTGCGGATTTTGCATACTTGACAATCGAATTGTCCATACGTTCACGCCAGGGGTTTGTTGCCGAGCCTGGTCAGGGCTTGAAACCACAGGGTCGCCGGTTCGGCTTCCCAGCTCGGTCCATTTCTTTCTGAGGGATGATAGGTCATTGCGATACGACACGTTCCGATAAAACCGGTTGATCATTGCCTCGGCGATGGTTATGTGGGAAAGCAGCCAGTGGCTTGGGAAGATTATCATGCGAAGTACTTGTGAAAGGAACTGCAGGCAAGCATGGATAGATGCACTGGCCACCGCAATATAACCGAATTACCAGTGAAAACGGTGTTCAGTACCATACAAAGAAAGCCAGGTTACAACCACATTCATTTGACCAGAATAATCGGGATTATCACCAACTAGTTCTTCACGAGCCGGCGCCACGCTGTGCTTACTCATATTAATTGTTCCATAAAAATGGGTGTCTTCGAGGTAGATTTTGTTGAAGAACGTTATGAGTTTCGTTCCGTGAACAACATCTCTGTTACGTTCGAAGTCCGCAGGAGGATCCTTTTCAAGTTCTGACTCCGAGTCGCAGTATCACCCAAGGCTTACCATTTCGGCGCCATAGCAGCAAAAACAGGGGCTTCTGTGGCACGGGTGGTAAACGGGGCAACTAGCTCCAAAAGGAGTCAATAGTATTTTGTTGCCTCGTAACATACGGGTATTTGCGTGCTAGTTGCATAGATAGAAAAATTGTCAACAAAGGTAGGTGTCGATTACTTTAATCTTTGTTTATTTCCAAAGCGGAGACCTTTTCAAAAATCCGGCAATGCTATGCGATATAAAAATGAGTAAACTTTATTCACCGCTAGCATATGGCATACAAGTATGCAGCGCTTAGATAAAATCTTGGACAAACTTTCGAACATCGAGCGGTAAAACTGTAAATCGGAGATGTGAAACTACGGATTTCCTCATTGAACGTCCAATATATAGCCACTACAATACCTGATGCACCTTTCCTATTAATTTCAAGCCCAGGGAATTACGAAATAACAAAAATTGAAAATTTTAGAAGTCGTATATGTAGAATAATAGCTGAATTTGTGTGCGGGCTAGTTGCCTAGCCCGGGCGGTAGTTGAATAGACAAGGAGGTAGTGGCCTAGTAATTAAAATTCAGTTAACCTATTTGCCCCAAATCAGCACCGTACAGGGTAATTCAACAAGTAATTTTACTTAGCTAGGATTCTGAACATATTTTGAAACACACGAGTTATATATTCTTTTCATTTCAGAATTTTGAGCTTAGTAAAATTTGTAATATGCAAGTGCTTTTGACACTTTCTAAAATTTGGCATTTGTAATTGGATGACTATGCTATACTTGAAATAGGAATAGCGGCGGACTCGTGACCTGAAAGGTGTCGAGGGTCGCGGGTTCGAGTCCCGGCCAGGCCGCTAGTCACGTGGGGATGTCCTTGGACAGCGCATTCAGAGTCCCAGCGTAGTACTGTTGATACCCAGAAAGCACATGAGTTAGTGAACTTCGCCGTGATATAACTGAAAGATTGTTCGAAACGGCGTAAAACCCCATTCAAATATATTTTTCAGATGGGTGTATTCAAAGGAAAAACTGCGACGGAGGCATTCTTGTCAAGCAGAAAATATAAATGCCATCGCTCAAGTAAAGCAACACAAAACCAGCATATCTTTTCGCCGATGGAAAAGAGCACGCCGCGATGTAGTAAAACAAAAGATGTGTTAAGAACTTCAAAAATGTCTCCGATCAAAAGGTGTACGCCACCGCCTAAACGCATCAAGCACAAAATGGTTAGCACACTCATAAAAACGCCAGCGAAATCGCCACTTAGTAAAAGGATTTGCAGCATTATTAAAAAGTCAATTACACCACAAAAAAGCAAACGAAGTTTAACGTATGTTGCTTATCAGTCCTCAAATAAACAGGAAGACATTTTTCGAGTGTTCTTTTAGCCTTGATTTGGCTGAGCAGCTCTTTGGACACTCTGAACATGTGTACCGTGAAGAATTTGGAATTTTGGACATCTTTGCTAGTTTCTGAAAAGATGATAAAGATATATGTCAAATTTAACAAATTAAAGTACTTTAAGGGGGTGCATCAGTTACATGCATGATAAGGATACCACCCATCCCTTGCAGTATTTCATTAGAACAACAGGCACTCGGTTTTCCGATCTTTTAACAAGTTGCCAGTTCTTAGGACTGTATATAAAGTAGCCTACACACGTTTTTGCAGCTGCTTTTTTCTCAGTTTACACTGTCGTCATGTTTGGGCTGTGCCAATTTCTAATAAGGGTACCAAGGATGTCGGAAACCTTTATAGAAATGAACGCAGCACCAACGTGGAGTCAGTATAAAATTCCGTTGCTAGAAAAAAATGGCAGCTGCGGAACC
The DNA here is from genome assembly GCA_946811185.2 of Hippopus hippopus. NCBI lineage: Eukaryota > Metazoa > Mollusca > Bivalvia > Cardiida > Cardiidae > Hippopus > Hippopus hippopus. Next base: position 43,681,349 of record OX328097.1, read on the forward strand.
TTGTGTATTTTATTGATCTCAGTATTTGTGAGTTGTTCAAACATCGGGAAACCGAGTGTCTGTGTCTCGGACACGCCCACTTGAAAATATTATATAAAGTATTACTTAGTCATCCGATGACCGAATGACAAATTTAGACAGGGTCGAAAATATAAGCACTGGCAGACGATAAATATTACTAAGCTCAATCTGAGATAAAAGCTGACTCATGTGTATCATTTGAAGTACATATATTAGGAGGCAACTACCTCCTTGTCTATCCAACTACCCCTTGTGTAGGCAACTGGCGCGCACAAAAATATTGCCAGTATTCTCCACATACAAATTCTTTAATTTCTAATTTTTGGGTTTTTTAGTCTTTTATGGGCTTGAAAATACCAGAAAACGTGCATCAGGTAGTGTAATGGCCATATGTCGGACGAATATCTAGAAAATCTGTGCTTCCAAATCTCCGTGTTACATAAAGTGGCGGGTTTGCAGTACTGTGTTCGAAAGTTTTGCCAAGATTTTATCCAAGCGCTGCATACTTATATGCCATATGCTAGCAGTGAATAAAGTTTAGTCATTTTTATATCGCATAGCATTGCCGGATTTTTCAAAAGGTCTCCGGTAAGGAAATGAACAAAGTTTAAAGAAATCGACACCTACCTTTGTTGACAATTTTTCTATCTATGCAACTAGCACGCAAATACCCGTATGTTATGAGGCAACAAAATACTATTGACTCCTTTTGGAGCTAGTTGCCCCGTTTACCACCCGTGTGTGGGCGGCATAAATTAGGACGAGATTGCACAGAGCATGCAGCCTAATCTTGGATCTATACAGTCCGCTTTTATTGGCAAGCCTTTGTGACAACTGCAGAGAATCCGCGCGGGCCGCATGGACATCACTGGGCGCACGGGTCAGTCATCGTGGAATTAAAGCCCGGAGTTACACAACACTCATCATTTCTACTATTGGACATGTACAGCGAGAATCGAAAGTCGAGGACGAAAGTCAAAAGCGGAGAAACACAAGGGGTCGTTTCAATATTGCCAACGACGATTATGGTGTATATAAAACTGATTTAAATTTGACATGTACAGCAATGGTCGAAAGTCGAGAACAAAAGCCGAAAGGGGAAAAATTCAAGGGGTCGTTTATGTGCTCCAATGATTTGTTAAACTGATTCAAATAGCGTTAGCTTTTTCCGAGCAATATTTCAGTTTCAGAGGATAACAGAGGATAAGACCTATGTTTTTCCTACGGCATACCAATGCACCGCAGATATAAACTGTTTCGATCATATGCTTAGGCTTCGCCAAACACTGCAGATGGCCTTTAATTCATGCAATGGCATGCTCAACAGCTACACGTTATCGTCAATGATAGCGGTTGAACTTCCTGCAAGGGCGTGCATCTCGAACTTTTGATAGTTGTGCTGCAGTGAATGGAGTTATCACTGGATGACTGTTAGGACAAATTGTATCTCCTAATAATGCACATTTACTTAGAATAGGAAATAAAGGCAATTCTCCAATAACTAAACGGTACTACTGTCGAGAAAGCCAATAGTACCCTAGCAATCAACCGTGATTTAAGTATATAAACAATGGTAATGACGATGTCCAGAGGAGCAATGTCCTTGATATTTGTTTGGGCGATAAATTTCGTGACTTGTCACATCAATAGCACCTAAAGCTGCCTCAATTTCATGTCATTTGCCCTCCATATTTCGCCACTCATCTAATGATTGCCAGCGAATATAACCTGCTAAACACGTATAAAATACTGGAATAGCCGTCTGCATATTATATTCAACAGCTGCTAAACTCACACTGAAAAGTGTTGGAAGCATTCTATATATCGGATATCGGATATATTCGTAACCACATACTAAATAAGAACTCTGTTGCTTTCGACGAAATTTTTTGGGAACTCGGGTAATTCTACCATATTGACCGAACTGAAGAAATGTTTTTGGATCTCAGCCGCTGCTTGAAGAAACTCGTATTGTTGACAACATATCATTCGAAAAGCATTTCTCCAAGAATACTGTCATAATCACAATGCAATCTGTTGCGAATATCAAGAAATGGGATTGGCGTTAAATGGCACATAATTTCCCGTAAAGCCGATGCATATTTACGATAATGTACGAAATCGGGTGGCGGTGGGCACAAGGTATTGCCTCAGTAAGCTATTGGCGTCTGCGAGTATTCATTTCACAAGAATATACATATACTGATTGTGAAAGTATGTTTTGAAAGTGGTGATTGTGTACATTCTGTTTCGAAACAGATTATAAGAATTTAATAACACGAAGAGCAATGACCGTACACAATCACCACTTTCAAAACATATACTTTCATAATCATAATAACTTTTTCCTTAAAAAATCCGTATTGAATCCGTTTCCAAAACCGAATGCACATGTATAGAGCTTTGCAAGTAGCCTAAAAAAACGCGTGCAAGGCGTTGTCAAACAGTCATTTATTTTCTATGCAGGTTTTATTAACATGCTACACAGACCGGACACAATCGCCACTTTCAAAACGTATACTTTCGCAATCAAAGTATACATTAGATTTATTGAACGTTGTTTTACGCTGCTATCACATTATTTCAGTCATATATAGAGGTTATTACATGGCTGATGAGGGCCGGAGAGTGATATCGGCCCGCCACCTTGACATCTGCCCCGAGGGCTTTAGCCTGTGGGCAGATTTCGAGGTGGCGGGCCGATATCACTCTCTGGCCCTCATCAGCCGTGTAATAACCTGTTTATTACATTCATTGATCATTTGCTCGATGTTTTCGTTTTCTAACATGTTTAAACACTTAAAACAGAGAAATTCTTGTCTTCGTTCGACACAACTTTTTTTTCACGGGTAAACGTCACGTTCATGACGTAATCATGCATCATTCATTATGACTATCGCAGCTGCAGTATAAGGATGTTTTGAATAAACAGTTCTTCATCTTTATTCATAGTTAAAAAGAAGACGGTATTTGTGTTTTTCAGAATCAAATATTCAATTTAGTATGATACGGATTATAAATGAGAAACAGGATAATAGAATAGATGGTTGGTGCTTTGGACTGAGAAACTTAATCAGGCTCAGTTCCCCAGGCTCAACAGATAATATTCATAGAAGTACTAGCCTTTTGACACCACGCCTTGCCCGTTAAATTTTCCCAATCCAAGACAACAACAATCTGTTCTCTATTTATCATTTCTTTGCTGGTTTTGCGATTCAATCATTGTCTGTAGTCTTGAAGATTTGTCCGCTAGCGATTGACGGACTGATTCAGCCATTTTTTTTTCAAACTGGATGTTTTGAGAACGTTAGTTAACGAGCGAGTGTTCTGTTGCTATAGATTTAGAACAAATATCTTGTCAATGGGCAGGATATCAGATATCAGCCCGTTGACAAGATATTTGTTCTAAATCTATAGCAACAGAACACTCACTCGTAAACTTACGTTCTTAAAACATCCATTTTGAAAAAAAAAAATGGCTGAATCAGTCCGTCAGTCGCTAGCGGACATTTCTTCAGAACTACAGACAATAATTGAATCGCAAAACCAGCAAAGACACGATGAATAAAGAATAGATTGTTGTTGTCTTAGATTGGGAAAGTTTATCGGGCAAGGCTAGTACTTCTACGAATTTTATCCATTGAGCTGGGGGAACCGAGCCTAATTAAGTTTCGCAATCCAAAGCACCAACCATCTATTCTATTTATTTCAGTTTGTCATTTATAACACGTTACATACTAAATTGAATATTTGGCCTGATAAAACACACATACTGGCATCTTTTTAACTATTAATAAGTATGAAAAACAATTTATTTAAAACGTTCTTATACTGTATATGCAGCTTCGATAGTGATGATGAATGATGCATGATTACGTCATGAACGTGACGTTTACCTGCGAAAAAAGTTGTGTCGAATAAAGACAAGAATTTCTCTGTTTTAAGTGTTTAAACATGTAAGAAAACGAAGTAATCGAGCAAATGATCAGTGAATGTAATAAACAGGTTATTACACGGCTGATGAGGGCTGGAGAGTGATATCGGCCCGCCACCTCGAAATCTGCCCTTGGGCTTCGAGGTGGCGGGCCGATATCACTCTCCGGCCCTCATCAGCCGTGTAATAACCTCTATGTATTTCCTGGATTTCACCGGCAAGTACTAGGCTAGGGCTCTGAAGTGTCTTGCCTAACGACACTCCCATGAAAAACCCAATGGATCCAGTGAGCTCCAGCCCGGGGCCTCCAGGTCATGAGTCCAACACTTTACCACTGAGCGGCGCAGTATCCCCAAAATATACAAGGCTATCAGCAGTGTTTGAAGAAACCCAAAAAGATATTTGTCCAAAACAGTTTATATCTATGGTGAACTGGTATGTTGTAGGATAGAAACAGGTCTTATCCTCTGAAACTGAAATAATGCACGAAAAAAGCTTACGCTATTTGAATCAGCTTTACAAACTTCATTCAGTAGAGCGCATTTATACGAACCCTGGAGTTTTTCCACTTTGGGCTTTCGATCTTGACTTTCGACTCTCGCTGTACATGTCTAATACCATAGAAATAGACACGCCATGGTTCTGCACCACATGGCCTGGCGCCGAAGTTTGGGCGTGTGTGGGGTAGGCATCTTTATAGACCTAAAATTTTTTTAAGGGCTATTACTTTGATCTATTATTTATGTCTGCTACAGGGACGCTGTACGGTGATCCTGCGTCTTCAGTATGAAGCAGCATGGTAGCTGCAAGTTTTTAGTTTCGTTGGGCCAACAGTAAATCAAGAAGGCCGCTTGTCAACAGTTACAAAATGTGTGACCACGAGAATGCGTCGTGGCAGCCATGTAATTATTATTGATCGTCCATCTTTCAGATCGTATCGAGCCCGGTGGCGCAGTCGGTAGCAAACAAGACTTGAAACCAAGGGGTCGCTGGTTCGAATCCCCAGCTAGGCCTAAAATCTTTCCGAGGATTGATGTTAGTCGTTGCGACACGATGCATTGCTCTCTCACCGCCCATAAATGTTTGGACGATGGATATGCGGGAAAACAGCCAGTGGCTTGGAAAGAACATCGTGCGAAGTACTTGTAAAAGAAACTTCCAGAAAGCATGGATAGATGCACTGTCCTTCGCGATATAACTGAAATGATGTTGAAAACGGCGTTAAACACCAACCAAACGAACAAATCTTTTAGATCGTACAAAGACTGCAACAAATGAGGAGGGCGCTTTTTCGAAATATTTTGCACACCAGTTACCGTGTATGACTTTCAAGTTCGTTTCATTGGGGGGTCACCATGACGCATTAAAATTATCTTAGTAGAAATTATCAGTTAATGGCCACATTACCATCGTGAGACCACATATCGTGACTAGCGATTTCTCTTTATGCCACATGTTTTCAATTTTGGCTTCATATATTAAACCTTGGTAACCTGTACATTTTTCACTAATTATTGATTATAAACGCTCCCACATGGTGGTTGTTGCTATGAAGTTATCCTAGGCCAACTAGGCCTATAGTAAGGGGTTGTTATTCTGCGACATACACAAACAAATGTCATGCTCCTCATAAAACGTTCACATCATTGAGATAACATTTCTATAACTATATACAATGATATAGATTATAACATGGTAATCAACTTTCCAAATTGACCTAAATGATTTTATCACCAAGCATGTAATCATTGTTACTTTAATAGTATTGGAGAGACGGCTAATCACAAATCAAAGTCTGATATCACCAAGTCGTTCTGCTAAGGGACTACATAAGAGTACATATTGTAGCTATTTTTTCCAATACAGTTTCTGAATGACACATATACTTCTAATCATCTTATATAAAAGACTCTTCTTTGGCTTTACTCAATATTGGTTTTTCACAAAATGTACACATGCATGCTGCAATTTCTTCAAGTGCCTGAACGAAACATGGGTTGGCTAAAAGGATATGCAACAGAGAGTTGTTTTGTAGAAGAGAGGCCTACTATTAAGGCCAATCTAATCCTAGAGATCCAGATAAAACTATATACATGTGTGCGCTGCAGAAAATGGTCAGACCAAGGAGTTTATATATATACGGAAACTTGACACTCAAAAAAATCTTCTTTTCCAACATGATGGAACCTAAGCATTTCATAACTGGAAGATTATGCATCAATATTGCCCTTCCCATGGGTTCAGGTGCTTTGTACCGATATATAGCGAATTGTATTTGAAAAGATGATTATTTATTTGAATCACAATCCTAAGTCTCAGAACTTTAATATGTAGTTTGTATGGCGAGTTGCAATGCCAAAAAGACCTCTATCAAAAATATATACAGATCTTGTTCGGGGTGAAAAATATGTCAAAACCCGAAAGGCCATATACGGTTAATCACCGTGAGTTTCAGGTAATAGTTCTTTTCTTTTTTTTTCAGAGTAATTCTTGTGATATTGAAGAACGGTAAATGTAACAATGACTGGCGATGAGGAAGGAGATAGCAAGGAAGCGCCGGATTCTGATGGCGAAGCACGGTATTCCTTGTCTCCATCATCAAACACGTCTGGTAACTATGCGTCAATGACTGACGAAGAAGAGTATTTCGAGCGGCAACCATTGTTAGAGAGGTCCTCAAGACGACGGTCTAAGTCACCATTGACGATACCCAACAGACATAGATCTATTTCAAGATCTCTCTCACACAGTCAGGCGTCTACTTTGTCAGTATGGACACTGACTCGCACACAGAAACTGGTGCTTGTAACGACGTGTTTGTGTGATTTTCTAGCATTTCTAAGCATATCTCTCATGGCACCCTTCTTTCCTGAAGAGGTATGTTACTCAAATCATAAGTTTAACTTTGCTGCGATATAGAAAGATTTTTTTCATCATCGTATTTATAGCCTTTTAGTTTGCTTGTAACACTATGCTGACCAATGTAAAGAAGTCATGTGAGTATAGGCCTATCATATTACTTCAAATATGGGTGCATGACCTTTCCTGACTGGGAGAACTCCAAATCTACAAATGAATTGTATTCATTATATAGTGTACATTGACATGTAAATCTTTGAAATTTTAGTTACGGTACGGGTCTGTTAGCCATGGGAAAGTTTACTGGAAGGTCTGCATGATGTTAGGCTATCATTTCATATAAATTAGCTGTCTTCTCAGTGCTTTTAAAGCAAGAAACAAGGATGTCAGAAGATGATTTGTAAAAAGGTGATTCTTAGCACCATTGCTCTGTCATTCATGTACCATATTATTGATTCTTTTTTACACTTTCATCTTCAAGTAGATCTAGATCTATATTATAATAATCATTCTAAAGTAACAGACTGATCCATAAAATCTAACTGTACACAAATAATTGAAAGGAAAAAGAACAGATGAAAAGCTTTATTTTTTAAGAATTCAAGAAGAATTTAAGCACTTGAAATTCAGTTCTAACAAACTCTGGTAAATTATTTGTTTGCAAGTCCATTGCCTAGATATAGACCAAGACATTTAACTCTTTACCATACAAGCCTGACTTTTCATGACCCTGAAAGAGAGGGCTGTGTAAAACATTGTGGGAAAAGGAGAAAATGCTGGTAACCAGCATTTTCTTAATTTTCCACAATGTTTTCTACCCTACCAAGACGGAAATCATCATCGTTGGTAACATTTAATTTTGCCTCTGCAAATCTCTGCAAATGCTTTCAATTTGGTCCAGTCCAAAGTTTTGTAGTTTGGTAATGGGTTAACAAGATATGCCATAGATATGTGTATGGTTCATTCCCATCTCGTTTACTCCCCATTTCGTCTACTATAAAATTTTATTCAGTTCCCATTTTGTCTACTGTTATAATTAAGTTATATTTACTCTTACTTATATCAAAATAATATTTAGATCTTTTTTCACTTTTTCTTTTGTTCTTTAGTTTAAACTCGAAATGATCTGATGTCTAACTTTTAAACGTTTACATAAATATTAATATTTAATTGATTTGATTGATTTTAAAGTTTGGCCATAATCCAGAATGTAGAAGTGTACAGTGCAGATCAGTGCAGTCTGATCTTGATTTATACTGTCCACAAAAGCTTCTGGTGTCATCTATGGTATGGAAAGAGTTAAGGGTTTACAGGTCTTCAGAATGTAACTTTATCCCCACTTTAACCCCACTTGTTTTTTTTTTCAATATAAGTATAGATCTACACCTACCCACATGACTGTTAGAAAACATTTAAATACCCTATATATCCATGCAAAATTGAATTCTTTCAGTGTCAATGGCTACTTATACTGCTTTTGAGGATCACACTGCACAGAACAGTTAGACTGATCTTAGATTTACACCTTCCATTTGCTCTCTGATGCTAAACAATGATCAAAATCATCTTTATTGGAAGTGGGACTGTACTTTTAGACATTGAAAGAAGTCAAATTGACTTTCTTTTGACAGCAATAGAGTTAAAGTCTTTTACAGTAAAGGGTTGAAATTTTGAAATAGGATACCCAAATCACGATTCTTTTTTGTCAGTGCTCTACCCACCACTTATTGATGACTCCCTCATAAATCACAAAATTATACAGTGGACCAACCAAACAATCTTTACCAAACAATCTTGTGTTTAACTCTGTACCAAACAACAAAATTTTAGACTTGTCCAAACTGAAAGTGTTTGCAGACGACAAATTTTACGTGGTTCAAATGACATTTTTTTTTTGATAGGGTAAAAAACAATGTGGGAAAAGCAGAAAATGCTGGTTACCAGCATTTTCTGCTTTTCCCACATTGTTTTCAAAACCCTTCCACTCAAGGGTTGTTAAAACTCGGGATTGTATGGTAAAGGATTAAACAATCCTGAGGAAGAACGCTTTTGAAAAGATAGTTGTGAAATGAGAAATTACTTATATAACAAATTGCTTGTGAACTTTAGCTCATTTTTATCAATTTCAAATTGGTCATTTATAGATGCTTTCAGTTTGAACAATTTCAGAAATTTACATTTGAGAAAGGTATAAGTGTACAAGCTGTATGCTGACCTATTATCAAATCTTTACGACCAGAAAAACTTAGTGCTCAGACAACTTTGAAAACATTCTTGTAAATATGGGTACCAAACACCAATTTATCCTTTACTACACAGTCCCATATTTAACAACCTATAGGAATATAGCTTTTGAAAATATTGTGGGAAAAGGAGAAAATGCCTGTAATCTGCATTTTGTCTTTCCCTGTAATGTTTTCTTCCCTTTCACAAACAAACTCTATCACTTGTCATCTGCAAATGCTTTCAAATTGGAGAATTCTACATGTTTGTTATTTGATAAACCCTATACCGCAATCCTGACTTTGAACGACTATAAAGGAGAGGACTTGTAAAAACATTAGGAGATAAGGCAAAAATGTTGTTAACCAGCATTTTCTCCTTTTACCACAATGTTTTCTACTTTTTCACAACAAATTTCAATACTTGAGACATGTTTATTTTATTGTCTGCAAATGCTTTGTCATGTGGTAAAGAGTTTAAAGTCTGATGCATAATTAAATATCTGTCAAAGGATTGTGACAATTGGAGAAATTCTTCATTATGAGCAATGTCCTCTTCTACCATAATGTTTTCAAAAGTGGATAGCTGCAAGAGCAAAAAAGAAAAAGACAAACACTTGCAGGAACGGAAATATAGGATCTGACATGAGTTGCCTTTTGAGATAAAATTTTATTAAACGAGTCTAGGGAAATGTTATTAAGCGTGCCAAAGGCTCGCTTAATAACATTTTTCCTTGATGAGTTTAATAAAATTTTATCTCAAACGCCAACGAATGTCAGATTCTTTTTATCACATAACGATATTTCACGAAATATAGATCAGATGATGCAAAACCGTTTATAGATGCACCCGCGGTAATATTCATAAACCTCATTCACTTCTATGAAATGCCTACAAAATGACGTCAAGAATGACGTCACACAAATATGATATCAAACGTGTATGAGATAAGAAAATTCGTAATGGGTATATTACATTGAAAACAAGGGAGATAATGTGATAAAATGTTTTTCATCATTTTTCAAAGCCTTATTTCTCTGGGTTATTGTGATGGTTTGTTAATGGAATAGATTTTAATTTCTGTCTATCATTCAGATATTACAGTTTGCTCCAAATTGTCCAGGAGATGTAGAGTAAGGGGCTGTTTTATCACTGGGGACATTAACAGCCTGTATGTTCGGAGCAGATTAAGATCAGACTGTGCTGGAGGGTTTGCTGTTCCTAAGGCGCAAAAATAATCTTGAAATCTCAATATTTTGTGTTTTTTTATTGACTTGTATTTCAGCTGTAGAAAATCTTTAGAGTGGGATGGGGGAAGGGAGCATTTTCAATAGATGCCAATTTTGAATGACATGATGGTGGAGATAAATGGAAATTTTTATTTGAACTACGGTTGTGTTAATTGAAAGCATTTCCGGCACGACAAAATTCAAATGTGAATCAAATGATGAGGGTTGTCTTTAAAAAGGTAGAAAACTTCGTGGCAAAAGGAGAAAATGCTGGGAACCAGCATTTTCTCCTTTACCTACAATGTTTTCTAAGGCCTTTTTCATCAATAGGAAAAGCTGAGATATTATAAGGTATATCTCTTAGATGGGATAGCCCAAAATAATGATAGTTCCATATTTATAGTAACTGTCAACAATTGTTGGACTACAGGCACTTAAAAAAGATGTCAGTGATACCTTATCAGGCTGGATATTTGGTGTGGCACCTTTCACACAGTTTCTGACATCCCCGGTGTTTGGAAAACTTGTAAGTATGGCATTTACAAATAAGCATAGAGTATTTGGAACCATCATAGTTTTTCTTTTCAAGTTTAATGCCTTGTGTAAAAATGTTCCAAACTCTCTGACTTCCAATGGAGAATAAAATACCTTTTGCCAACAGCATAAATCAAGATCAGAGTTCATATTTACCAACCATTCTTAAGAACACTGTTAGTCTTTTTCTCAAGAATTTTCTAAATTTGAAAGCTCTACATTCTCATTGGCTAAAACCATATGGTTTATCTAATCAGAAGTTGTGTTACTTTCTGAATCTGGAATAAGACTAAGAATGAAACTAAGAGTGGCTGGTGATTATGGGCCCAGCAGACTTCACAGACCATGCAGTCTCATATTTGATCTACAGGATCCACTATATGATGCGAAACTGATCATAATCATCTACTGTGTAAGTGGAAATTTTTGCGATGTGGAAATTTGAAAAATTGCGTACTTCTCTGTTCGCATACTTTACTACAAGTATACCAACAAATAACGAGTGTCATAATTCGCAAACATTTCCGTACGCAAAATACCGTAATAGGTATTAGCAAATTTTTCAACTCATGTAATATATATCCACTTATACAGTATTGCATTGGAAATCTACATTAAGACCTCTGAAAACAAGCTCAATTTGATAAGCTGGCAGTCAAAGAGTTAAAATGTTGCTCAAACCACCGGTATTCCTAACTCTTTACCAGACAACAAAATTTCAGACTTGTCCAAACTGAAAGCATGTTTCTTCAAATAACTGGAATTTCCTTTTAGAAAACAGTGGGGTTGGGGTGGGGGAGTGGGGCAAAGGAGATAATGTCGGTATCAAGCATTCTCTCCTTTTCCCACAATGTTTCCAAAAGCTTCCTTCTTCAGGGTTGTTAAAACTCGGGACTGTGTGGTAAAGGGTTAGATCACCATTAAATTGGTCTTAATTTCATGTATCAGTATTTTGTACAAACCTGTTAATTTTGCAAGCAGAGTAAATCAAGATCAGAGTGACGAAATATGACGCCTTATCTTGCATCTAGACTGTCTGATATGTATTTTTTCAGATTTTCAGAAAAAGAAGCAAATACAGTGTTTGGGTTCTTTTAAGTGTTTACCACAAGTACGAATTGAAAGCATTTGCAGATAACTTATGAAATGTTATTGAAAACATGAAATTTATCTTTCAAAGGATAGAAAACATTTTGGGAAAAGAAGAAAATGAGTTGTTCAAACTTGGGAATGTGTGGTTAAGAGTTAACCCTTTACCACACAATCCCGACTTTTAACGACCCTGAGAAAGAAGCCTTTTGAAAACATTGTGGTAAAAGAAGAAAATGCTGGTAACCAGCATTTTCTCCTTTTTCCACAATGTTTTCTACCCTTCCCAATACAAATTTCAAATTTTCAGTTACTTTTATTTTGTCGTCTGCAAATGCTTTCAATTTGGACCAGTCTAAAATTTTGTCGTTTGGTAAAGAGTTAAGCCATTACCACACAATCCCAGGTTTTAACGATCCTGAAGAAGAGGCCTTTTGAAAACATTGTGGGAACAAGTAGAAAATGCTGGTAAACAGCATTTCCTCCTTTTTCCACATTCAATGTTTTCTACCCTTCTCAAATCAAGTTTCAATTTTTGAGTCACGGTTATTTTGTCATCTACAATTGCTTTCAATTTAGACTAGATCTAATTTAAGATTTTGTCATCTACAAAATGCTTTCAATTTGGACAAGTAAAAAATTTTGTTGTGTGATAAAAGAGTTAAATGATTTTGCACTCAAGAAAGGGTTTACCAAATCTTTTATTGTGAATCTTCTAGGTTGAAATCTGGGTCATGTAAAAACTTAGGAAAAACTTTGTTTGCACAGTGTAGGAAAGAAATGTTGACTCAGATGGGTCAAAATGTGTGTCATTATTATTATCTTTTATGGATATAGAAGCATAAGTGATGTTGATACAATATTACCCCTCAAACTGCTGAATAAAAATCAAATGAGAACTTCCAAACAATGGTGAAAAACACAATACATGTATTTAGATAATAGGGTTTTCATGGCGGGAAGAAATGTCAGACTGTGTAAGCCAAGGATATGACTGCACATTCTGTTCAGTTAGATCTTGATCTACACTGTAAAGCACTTTTACCTAAGGGATTTGGTCACACAGTCATTGGTAATTGGACTCTCTCATATGTCTTTCTCAATATACTGAATAGAGAAAGATATATATATTCATGAGTAAATAATGAAAAAATATATTACACTAACAGTATAAATGAATCATTATTTAAGTGGTTGTCTATCTATAGGGTCTAAAGGTCTCTTTCGGTACAATGTATAATTCACCAGCATGACTTACTTTTCACAACTTTTTGTTATATATTTGTCAGTCATGATAATTTCAAGTAAAAAGCAATGACTTAAAACTTTTTTGAAAATATTTTTAAAAAGTCAGTCTACAGTAGTTGCATGCAATGTCTTGTATGCAAAGGTTTGAATAAATGTTGCAAATTGATTTTTTTTTTCTTTACCCTTAAAGCACCTTTTACAATTACAGAAGCTTTTGTGGCCAGTGTAGATCAAGATTAGACTGCACAAAATGTGCAGTCTGATCAATGATGTACACTATCCGCTTAGCTGAAACACTATAGACTAATTAAAGCCATCGTAATATTGCAACTGTTTGGGTCTGATTTCTAAGCTGAAAATTAATGTTTGTTGGGTTTATTTGGTACCCTAAGGGTTAACCCAAACAGTGCCTTTCACTGCCAAAGTTGCCTTTGCGGCCAGTATAGATCAAGATCAGGCTTTACAGAACGTGCAGCCTGATCTTTGATCTATACTGTCTGCTCTTCTGAAACACTCTAGACAAAAGTAATTATGAAATTGTGATTATTTAGGTCTCATTTCTACACTGAATATAAACGTTGGGTTTATTTGGCGCTCTAAAGATAAAGATTGTTTTTCTGTTGCAGATACCCCATGCTGGTGTAAAATTTATGTTTATAGCTGGTCTATTTATTTTTGGAGGTTGTACTTTACTTTTTGGGTAAGGGGCAGACAATTTCTTTTTCAACTCTTTATCAGATCACAGAACTTTTTAACTTTTATGATTTGAAAGCATTTGCAGAAGACAAATTAAGTGTAACTTAAATGTTGGGGTTTTACTTAACAACTGTGGGAGAAAGAGAAAATGCTGCTTCCCTGAATTTTCTCTTTTTCGTCTAATGATTTGAAAAAGCCCTATGCCTCAGAGTCGTTAAAACGGGATTTTTTGGAAAAAGATATGATAAATAGAGGATAATCAGCTGGTGGTGTGTGATATTAAAAATCTGTCACTAGAATGGGGTTTGATGCGGTTGAAAAACGAGTCCAAAGGACGAGTTTTTTAACCGTATCAAACCCCATTTGAGTGACAGATTTTTAATATCACACACCACCAATTGATTATTCTATTTATTATATTCCTAATTCTCCCTTTGTTTGCTAATAATTATCAAGAACGGTAGGTATTTATACATGCATAGGACTTTTCTTTACAAACACATGATCCACTTTTGACAGAAGCAGCTGACGCAACTGATGACGTTACGCTCGAGAGTATGTTACGACATCTGTCTCTCCATTTTAAGGCATGCATTGTTTTGCACCTTTATGATTTAAAACCAGCCATATGAAATTAGAAGAAAAAACAGTTAACCCTGTCCCAAATGACAAGTTTAAGACTTTGCTAAATTAAAAACATCTCCAAATGACAAATACTAAATTGGTACAAAAGATCTTAGGTTTTCTGATAGGATACAAAACATTATGGAAAAAGGAGAAAATGCTGGTTGGTACATAATATTTTCCAAGAGCTCTCTTCCACATAAGCTATCTTCTTTTCTCGAAATTTTTTCAAAAGAACTCTCCCACAAGATCGTTAAGTCAGATTGATTGGAAAGACTGTAGACCGAAAATCTTTTCACTGTGCTATTGTTTACTGAAGATGTTTGAAGCAGAAACAGAAACATTAGACTGTGAGAAATATAGGAAAAAAGTAGTTCCGGCAAACATTCTAAAACTATATCATCACTAGTGACGATGTGGTATCGTCATTAGTGATGTTATTCACTGTGAAAAACTGAAAAAATAATACACTGAGAAATCCCAGTAATTCACTGATAGGAATATAATAAAGCTACTTTTCATTTTAAATGCTACATAATTTACCAAATCCTACTTGTACTTTGTAGAAATAGTTGACATGTTCAAATATGTGCCATGTGGGGTCAAAATAAGGTTTCCTGATTGGAGAAAACTTTGGTTACTTAGCAGAGCTGTAGAACTGAAGAATTTTCATTATGATATGTTTTGTTCAAACATCAAGTATACGTGCAGAATTAACTATAAATAGAAGAAATAGTTTGCTTGTTTTATTTGGACTTTGAAATGAAATAGAACAGTTTATGGTTGGGTTATAATGTAGGTCTTGTTACTCTGTCCCGGAATTTGACTTTTCCAATATGAAGCTGCACCTTTGCAAGACATCAGAGGAAGAGAAAATATCAAGTGGTTTTTTTTGTTCACATATGATAATTATCTCATTTCCATGAGATATTATATCAGTCCCACAAGTTAACTCTTCATTGGATGAAAAAGTTGCAGACCCGTCCAAACTGAAAGAGTCTGTAGGCCACATCTTGGACTTGCCTGTTAGGATGGAATTTGTCTTGAAAGGGTAGATAACTTTGTGGGCAAAGGAGAAAATGCTGGTTCACAGCATTTTCTCCTTTTTCCACAATGTTTTTAAAAGTAAAAGCCTTTTCCCTATGAGTTGTTCGATTGTTTAGTATATTGTCTATTCCCATGAAATAATGTTCTGTTCCCACAAGTAAATCATCTAATGGCAGCAAATAACATGACATTTGCATTTACCTTGGATTTTATCTTATGAAAAGACATATAGGATCTTACATGAGTTGGTGTTTGAGATAAAATTTTATTAAAACGAGTCAAGGGAAATTGGTATTAAGCGAGTATTAAGTGGGAACAGTTCATTCATTATGTAATGGGAATGATTTTCGCTTTGGAACAAGGTATTGTGTCATGAAAACAAGATAAGTTTACTATTCTTGCATGTTCCATTTATACTTCCATATATGACAAACAAGTTAGGTACATGGAAATTGTCCTGAAATAAGATGGCTATTTGCAGATCAAAGCTGCATGTTTCTTACTCTCCAGTAAAGGTTACTATCTAAAAAGGAGGAAAAAAGTATATAAGCTCAAGGGGTATTCTGTACAATTTCTTACTACCTCTGTTTCTGAGGAAGGTTTCTTGAATTTTGATGTTTCTTTCAGATTTTTATCTTATGTCCCGGTCACCAATGGCAATGGTGTCTTTATTGCTTTGGCATTCCTTTTACAAGTGTTCAAATCATTTGGTGTGGCTTGTAGTAGCACAGCCTCATTTGTCCTCATGATGCAAGAGTTCTCTGATAATGTGGCTACAGTGTTTGTGAGTATATTTTGTTTTACTAAGGCATTTAAAGCTGTTTTCAACATTATTCAGCTATATCACAGCAGCAAGTACACTTATCCTAGCTTTCCTCGAATTTATTTCACCGGTACAAATACCGGTATATGAAAATATGTCAGGGTAATTTACAGGCCATATTCGCAATCCCTTCTACATATTGTTCTAATGCCCAACTCTTTTCCACATAATCTTGAGTTTTAACGACCCTTAAAGAGAAGGCTTTTGAAAACATTGTGGGAAAATGAGAAAATGATGGTAACCATTTTCTCATTTTCATACAATGTTTTCTATCCTTCAAAAACAAATCCAATTATTTTTGCCATACTGAAGTTTTTGTCTGAAAATGATTCCAATTTGGATGATTTCAAAGATAAACAGTTTTTAACTCTTTACCAAACAACAAAATTTTAGACTGGTCCAAGTTAGAAGCATCTGCAGACAACAAATTTAATGTACGGCAAATTATGAAATTTTCTTTTGAAAGGGTAGAAAATATGGTTGGAAAAGGAGGAAATGCTGGTTACCAGTGTTTACTCCTCTTCCAAGGATGCTTTCAAAAGTCCATTTGTTTGGGCTTGTTGAAGCTCAGGAGTGTATGGTAAAGGTTTAAAAAGAGACCCTAAAACTGTAGATAACCATGTAGACAACTGGTCTCAGGTGAAGGATCTTAATTCTTTACTAGACAACAAAATTTAGACTTGTCAAATTCCAAAACAGTTGCAGACCAAAAATTAGATGTAGCATCTATAATGGGATTTGTCTGTTAAAAGTAAAAAAACAGTGTTGGAAAAGGAGAAACTGGTGGTTACCAGTATTTTCTCCTTTTCACACATTGCTTTCAAAAGCTTTCTTCCCCTGGGTCATTGAAATATGTGATTTTGTGGGAAAGGGTAAAACTGTTAGTACTTCAGTTCATTTCCTACTGTTATGTTTATCATACTGGGATAGACCTGTATACTACATTTATCATGCCAGATAATGATGAGGGGATAATAATAGCAACTTGTGACACTTATATCCACATGATAGCCTTGCATGTTGTAGTTTTAACTGTTTGTTTGATTGGTGTCTGACACCATTTTCAACATTACATGTAGGTATTTCAGTTATCATAGCAGCTGGAGTTTCCTATACCAGTATTCCACTCAATAGACTTCCCAAACCACTGGCTGCTTTCTAACATAGACATCATTGAAACAGTAACAAGTGGTGAGAGAGGAATAAGCCCTGTAGTAATTGCTATCATCAGTACTTGGACAGAAATTATATGAGCTGGGGATTTGAACAAGGAACAATCTAGTCTCAAGTGGTGCATGCTACCAAGGGGGCTCAGCAGAAGGGTGGATGGATGTTTTGGCCATGGACGTTTTGGCCAGGACGTTTTGGCCAGGACGTTTTGGCCACGGACGTTTTGGCCAGCTAAATGTGCAAAGTAGGACGTTTTGGCCAAATGCTTTTTAACACAGAAAATGCAATAAATGAACTTTATATGCTTTTAAGTATACATTCTTTGGAGCAGAAAAGCATATTCAATTCATTTCATGCATTTTTTTTTGCTTTAAGATACATGTAACATTTGGCCAAAACATACTTTGACTTTGATATGCAATCTTCCATAACAAACTGCTTATATTTTTTTATGCTTGGTTGCAACTTATTGTTGCAAATAGAAAATTTAAGTTATTGTTCAATCATTACTAATTGACAGAGTTGATAATTGGCAATTAAAGCAATCATTTAATACAGTTTCGTCCGTGTAGTTGAGTATAAAAGCAAAGTAACACTTGAAAGTAAATAATTCTATTTAGTAACACCAATCTATGAAATAAAGAAGTTAATTATTTGTAACTTCAATCATAAATGTAAAAGAAAAAATTAACCTAATACTCCATATATGCCAAATATATTAATTTCTCAATCTCCAACAATGTATTTAAGTCATGTTTAATGAGGCAAAATTTCACAAAATGAACATTTGGCCAAAACGTCCTACTTGTGCTTTTACCTGGCCAAAACGTCTGTGGCCTAAACGTCCTGGCCAAAACGTCCTGGCCAAAACGTCTGTGGCCAAAACGTCCTACATTCCAGCAGAAGCAACTTTTAACATTTGTATCCACAGGATAGCATGATTGTAACTTGAAGAGGTGACAGCTTGAACATTAAATGCAAGGCTTAACCATTTACCAAGCAATCCTGTATTTTAACGTTTTTGTGAGCAAAAGGGTCTATGAAAACACTGTGAAAAGGAGAAAATGCTGGAACTGAGGATCATTTATCTTTTGCCAATAATATTTACTGCTTATTTGAAGACAAGTCTCTTCATTTTAGCTATATTTACTTTGTCGCCTTGAAGTACTCACAATTTGGATGAGTCTACAATTTTTCAGTTAACTCTTTTCCAAACAACAAAATTTTGGACTGGACCAAATTGAAAGCATTTGCAGATAACAATTTAGATGTTGCTAAAATGATGATTTCTCTCTTTGATAGGGTAGAAAACATTGTGGGAAAAGGAGAAAATGCTGGTTACCAGCATTTTCCCCTTTTCCCACAACGTTTCCAAAAGGCTTCTTTCACAGGGTCGTTAAAAGTCGGGATTGTGTGGTTAACACAAAACCACCTGCTGGTAACATTGTCTTTTAGCAGACCAATTTTGAAAACATTGTAGGAAAAGGAGAAATTGCTAATAATAAAAAAGAAGGAAATGCTGGTACCTAGCCTTGGCTCCTTTTTCACACAATCTTTTCTGCATTTCTCAACAAATCTCACTATTTAAGCTACATTTACTTGTCATCTACAAATACTTTAAAAATGAGCACATCTTAAATTTTGTTACCTAATGATTAGTTTAACCCTTTACCACCAACCCAACTTTGATGCCTCTGACTGAGGAGACTTTTGAAAACATTCTGGGAAAAGGAGGAAATGCTGGTAAGCAGAATTTCGTCCTCTTCCCACAAAGTTTTCTGCCCTCACACAAATCCCATATTCTGAGCTACAGCTAATATCTTATCTGGCAGTGCTTTTAATACATGTACAAAAAAGTCTAAAATTTTGTTCTATGGTTAAGGGTTGAACTCATATTTTATTGCAGGGTTTAGGGGAGATATTTGTTGGTTTAGGCTTGGTGCTGGGGCCAGCTATAGGGGGTATCTTGTATGGGGTAGGTATCTTGAAACGAAAAAAAATGGTCACTGTCTTTTTTTTTGAATGGTCTGTATTACATTTTTCAATGGTACAACAGTGATATCACAGCAACAAATCAAAGACTCATGTATTTTCTTCCTTTCATAATTAACTAGGCAGGGGGCTTTGCAGTGCTTTGACCAGGCAGACAGCGTAGATTGAGATCAAACTTCACTTAGGCTGTTAGAGAAAATCTTGCTCATTTTGCTTTTACAACAGCTGTACATTACCATGAGCACATTACTTCTTCATTTTGCAGCATGTTGTATTCATAGGTGTGACAACTCTTTACCAAACTACAAACTTTTAGATTGCAACTGTTGGTAGATCACAAGTTAAATATGGCTAAAAAATTTGAAACATTATTTCGAAAGAGTAGAAAACATTGTGGGAAAAGGAGAAAATGCTTGTTACCAGCATTTACTCCTTTTCCTACAATTTTTTCGAAAGCCTTCCTTCCTGAGGGTTTGGGATTGATTGTGTGATAACAGTTAAACTTGTGTTTAATTTTTTTTTATTTCTAAAAGGTTTTTAGAAATTTATTATTTTTTCAGCTTTGTTTCTCCTGTCAGAATGAAAATCTTTACTTTATAAGCATTTATTTACTCATTTAGAGGGTTCAGGTATGTTCTTACTGTTGTTTTCTTTTTCATTTCAGTTGGATGGATTTTATTTGCCATTTGTTTCAATTGGAGGGTTGGCATTATTAAGTGTTCCATTTATGCTGTGGGCAGTGCCTTCTGTTACTGATGGTAATTATTTATGTTATTCATGTAAATCGCTTGCTGCTGAGAATTTCCCCTTTTCCAAGAACTTTCTCCTATACAATATGATTGAGGTATTTTCTGTTCTTTCCAAAATGTGTCTTTGTATGCCTTTTGAAACTTTTGAGTATGTTAAAAGTTAGCCATCTTGGTGAAAAGTTAACTCTTTACCAGACAAAAAAAATTCTGGACTCATCCTTATCGCCTTACAGTAACATCCCCAACTTTATCGTGCAGATCGAACAAGAATTACTCCCCTTGGAATTTATCGATAATCCGGTCCCAAAGGATTTCCGATACCGGCCCGTCACATAGGATTTCAGAAGGAAAAAACTTTTGATCAACTAAAACACGTTTTGTGTCTAAAATGATAAAAATCTATAACGTCTAGAAGTATTCTATAATATCTCTACTTTACTTCAATATAATTTTAATTACTGTAGCAATATGGGAAGTTGTGTCCATTTTGATTTAAAGTCACTGACCCATTCTCCTTCTTATTTCTAGGGAAAAGTTTTAGAAATTCGCTCTTTCATCCTTTTTGACGCTCAATAACTTAAAAATAAATTTCTAGAAAAAAATCTATAACGTCTTGAAGTATTCTCTGTTTTGTTGTGATTACGATAAAAGTATTCGTTTACATTTGTTACAACGGGAACTTGTTTCCATTTTTGTTTAAAAACGGCACTATCGTTATTTTTTGTATAAAATTGCTGTATCGAGTTAAGTGAGATTTTAAGACTGGACTAAAGGATTGTGCAGCGGATAAAAGGAAGATAAAAACAGATGACATGACAACCTTGTCTATTGTTCTGTTGAATTTGGGTCCTGTTTTTACACATTGTCCAATGCTATAATATATTTATCATTTTTATACATGTACGTTCATATTATTTGCATCTGTTAAAACTTTTTAAGAGATTTATAAAAACTGCTGTTTCCCCAAGTTTTTTTTTTTTATATTGTTACTATAGATTTTTTTTTGAATTGCATTTTGTCTCTCTCTATTTTTTAAGAAGACTGAGATTATTACTATTTATCAGACAAAGTGGTCTAATAATAGACCAATTATAAACTGCATCAAAAACGCAGTCGATCAATAGATCAGTAGCAAACTGTACAAAACAAGCAGTCTGATCTTGGGCCTAATCGATTCTATATGTCGAAATTTTTTTGGTTTAAAAAAAAAATCCTTGACATCGCAATATCAACAGGTGACTGAATTCAGAAAAAAATAATTTGTTTTGCTTCCTTCTTCCACTATATTCATAGTGTGTATCAATTTTAATCAATTAGATCTAATAGAGTCATTCTTTTTGCAGTTAATCCTTTATGCAGGTGAAACTGAGTGATGTAGATTTTTTTTTTTTTCAAAAAAGTAGGAGATAACTTGTTTAAGTTATTACACCAGTTTCCACATTTTTTTCCTTTTATTGCACCCGTTTCCATATTTTTTCCTCAGCAATCAACTGCAGAGTCGTTAGAAGTCGTACTTGTACAGTAATCGGAGAACTTTATTTTTTAACTCTTTATCAAACCATGAATTATCAGACTTTTCCAAACCGAAATCGTTTTCTTAAGACAAATAAAAGTGATTCAAACGATGAATTTTTCTCTTAAAAAGTAAAAAAATATTGCGAGAAAAGTACAATATGTTGGTTACCAGCATTTAAACCTTATTCTTCATTGTTTTCAAAAGCTTTCTATGATGGGACAGGTCTAGAACCGGTTTGAAAATAGCAAGGACACATGAATATGTGAGCTGTCGCCATACAATATTTTAATGTGGCATTAATCATCACACATTTGAATGTAAAAGCTGAAGAGTGGAAAAAAATAGCAAATGCACAATTGTTCATTTAATATATTGACAATCTTAATTTTAAATCCTTAGAAATATTCTCATAAATATCAAAAGTCTGGTTTTATATCAGATCTTTAGGATACTTAATACATGTTTCATCGGGATACTGTCATGATCAAACAACCCGGGTATAAACTCCAGTCCATTACTATGTAGGTACTTGTATATCTCAAACATAGCATGGGGTCCGAATGTCAATGTATAACATTACGTAACACAATCAAGAAACCCGATAGACAGTTTATCTAACAGTGAGACTCGGTCATCATCGGGGAACTCCGGCACAATCTGAATAATCAGGGAAAAAGAAAAAAAAATAGGATAGGTGCATTAAAAAACTGCCAAAAAGGCCAAAAGTGTATTTTTTAAACGACTTAAAATTTTACCAAATTAATGAACAATGAATAAGCTGTCTGACTTAAGATCACTGGAGATAATTTTGACTTTTCAACACATGAAAGAAAATTCACCAACTATTTTAGATTTAAACTTCTGAAAATGTGTTTTTTCCTCTTTATTCTATATGAAAGATACCTTAATTTTTACATGTATTAAGAAATACAGGTAAATAGGCAGACATTGATTTTTAGCTCCACTGGCCGAAGGCCAGCGAGCTATTGTCATGGCGTTGTGTCCGTCGTGCGTCAGTGCGTCCGTTCGTTCATTGGTTCGTTCGTCTGTTCGTCCGTGCGTGCGTCCGTAAACTTTTTCTTTAAAAAACTTCTCCTCAGAAACTATTGACTGGATTTTTACCAAATTTCACAGGAATGTTCCTTTGGTGGTCCTCTTTCAAATTCCTTCAAATAATTGTGTTCCATGAAGAATTCTGGTTGCCATGGCAACCAAAGTAAAAAACCTTTAAAAATCTTCTCCTCCCAAACCGCTATTTGGATAGCATTATTATTTTGCAGGAATGTTCCTTAGATACAGGTTTACAGAATTTCTTAAAAAAAAAAAGATCTGTCAAAAAACATGGCTTTTATGGGAGACTCATTTTCCTTTTATGGTATAAAGTAAAATCTTTGAAAAATTTCTTCTCTAAAACTATTCATTGGATTTCATTGTTGTTTTGCAGGTAAGTTCCTATGGTGGTTGTCTACCAAATTGTTTCTTCAGTGAGCTAAAATGCAGGATTGAATGATAATTGTTAAAAACTTCCTTTCGCCATTATAGAAATATCAGGCCTGTGGAGCGATACAGGCGCTCAAGCGCCTCTAGTTACATGTTGGCTATGTTTAGAGTTGGGTTTACGAATACCCCCAAGCTAGCCTGGGTTCCAGTCCGATCATTTTTTCCTTTTCTATATTTGGACGTTACTGTGTCAAAAATGACATTTTTGACAAAAAAACAACAACATCCGAATGTAAAAAAGGAAATAACGATCGGACTTTAACCCAGGCTAATTCCGAGCCATTAATAGATCTATAGCTCGGCAGAAAGGAACAGAGTCTCTGTAAACTTTCCGTGGCGTAAAATTGCCTAAGTTGGGTCATTGCATTTGTAAATTGACTCAGATTGCCTCAGGTAACTTCTGCCATATTATACATATTTGTTAGACCACAACCGTGACTGTTATTCAAAGGAATTATGAATTAAAAATTTCCGACAGCAGCCATTTTATATTTTTAATATCTTGTATGAATGCTTTTGTTTTTAGAAAAAATAAAATTTACAATAGCTGTTCGTCATCAACTGAAGATAAGCCAGAAAAGAAAGTGAGCAATGTACACAAAGATCGGCCTTAACGGATGTGCAGACTGATTTCTGTCTAACGTGTGCTCGCAAAACCACTGACTTGTTCTCAAAAAGTGACGAAATTACTTAAAACAGAATTGACCTGTCGAACATTAAGGTTAATAAGTAAAATTTGTATTCGGTTGTGTTGTTCATGATAGATCAGACGATACCCGTGTGGTCTGATCTCCCACGTCACTCTCCCCAGCCTAATATACGTTTTTGACGATCCCATACAAAACCATTACAATAAAATGCTGTCTGCTCAGAATGCAACAGCTCTGTGTGGCAGGGCAGAGATTAATGTTTTCAAAAACATTGTAAAAAGAGAAACTTCTTCATACTATCCCTAGCTTGGTGAGTAAATTTTCAAAAATGTATCCAACCGAAGTATTTTTACTATTATACCATTTTTGTTCATAAAACTATGAAAAAAAATCAGAGATTGAATTTAATATAATTATGAAAAAAATCAGGGATTGAATTCCAAAGATGTAATAAATATATGTACATATTAGTATATTTCAAGCGTTCCGCCTCCCCACCTCATCCACACCCACACACTCGGCTTCTGTCCCATCATAAACTTTTCCTGCAGTGTTAATTTTTTTCAAACTCTTCATGAACCAGCAATATATGACTTCCCCACTTTAAAAGCAATTGTAGAGAACATGGCAGAAATTATGGAATTTGAATCAGTTAAGGCGTGAAAAACATTGTTTGAAAAACAGCAAATGCTGGTCACCAGGATTTCTATTTTTGACCATAAGTTTTCAAACGCTTTCTTCGGTAAAATTTGGGGGAGGTCAAATTGTAAGACCTGAAA
The DNA here is from genome assembly GCA_946811185.2 of Hippopus hippopus. Lineage (NCBI taxonomy): Eukaryota > Metazoa > Mollusca > Bivalvia > Cardiida > Cardiidae > Hippopus > Hippopus hippopus. The sequence goes on from OX328097.1 coordinate 43,706,032, forward strand.
GGAAAATGGATTCTATAAGTTTTGGTACCCTAATAATTTACAACCCCAGATATATCCTGCAGAGTTGTTTTTTCAATAAATTGAAACCCTTTGCCCTCGAAGCGCGATAATCGGTTATTAGTGTGAAGGGTTTGCAGAGATCGGCAGTCAATAAACCAATCCGTATGTGATCGATTTCACGGCCCAAAGGGATCATACTCTTATAATTTATTCGGCTTACATAGCGGTCAAATAGCAGTTATCGGGTTTGATTTGCATGGTAAAGTTAGCCATGGCATTTGCAAAAGACGAATTTGTTGAGACTCAAATGATAGGAAATTTTCTTTAAAAGGGTAGAAAATTTTTGGAAAGGTTTGTTATGTTCTTTACCCATAATGTTTGCAAAAGCTGTCCTTTTCATGTTTGTTGATATATGGAATTGTTTGGTAAAGGGTAAATATGCATCCATCACATAGATAAGTATTGAATGACATTGGTTTTTCCCTTTTTCAACTCAAAAAAGCAAGATGAGATGAAAACATTTAGTATCTAGGCCAACTGAGAAGATCTAGTACTATGTATACCGAAACATCATGTAGAATGGAGCAGTTTTTCAACATAATTTAGTCATTGGCCCAACATATTTTGCTTGGATCTACATTTACATTTTTAGTACATAATTTATCACTTTTTGCTGGACTCTTTGAATAAGAGCAGTATTAATTATGTAGAAACTTAGTTGGCCTCTGAAAATAATACAAATTTTTCAGATGACAGAACTGGGGAAATAAACTTACAGACTGTTAAATGAATACTCTCACTATAATTTTTAGCTGAAGTTGACAATGGAAAGGAAAACTTGCCCTTGCGAAAGATAGTGTGTTCACCACATGGTATTCTAATTAGTTCATCAATTATTGCAAGTACAGTGATGTGGGCAATACTGGACCCAACTCTTGAACCTCACTTACGACAGGTACATAACTACAGGCTTTGTTTTCAATTCTATAGGAATTTAACCCATACCCTCCCAATTTCAACTCATATCTTGCCAGATTCATCCCTTTAAATATCAAAAAAATATAGATTTTCATTTTATTCCCAAATCATCATTGAAGAAGCTGAGAGTTTAGAACAAGTTCAAGCTGTATATTATGATCAGGCTGATCTTACGCTTCTCTTGCAGTCAATACATTTAACCCTTTACCACACAATCCCATATCTAATGGCTCCAAAGAAGAGGGCTTTTGGAAACATTGTAGGAAAAGGAGAAAATGCTTGTTTTCTGCCTGTTCAAAGACAGATTTAATAATTTTTGCAACATTTACTTTTTTGTCTGCAAATGCTTTGAAATTGGACCAGTTTAAAATTTTGTTGCTTGGTAAAGACTTAAGTCATGCTGTTTGAAATGGTGGTTCAGTGCATCTGGAAATACGATTGACCAAAGACAGCCTGTACAAATAGGGCAGGCTGACCTGGGCCGAAAACTTTGGCTACTTACAAATTTTCTGCATGTCCAAAGACCATATTCAAACTCATGATTCAGGGTTTTGGCCTCAAGAAGTGTCTAATTTTTTTTTTAGTAAATGGTTTATCCAGTCAGAAATTGTTGTATTGTCTAAATGTCGAATAAGAGCAAGAATGCAATTTAGAACAGATGTTGAATACTTATATATATATGGAATACACATTATATGGCCCCTAGTTTGTATCAACCTCTCCTGGAACAAATTCAAGGCAGAAGACTTAAAAACAACCTTTTAGAAAAAAAACAATTAACATAGAATAATGTTTTCATTCTGTAATACTAAAATAGTCTTGTGATGAAGCAGAAATTGCTCAGTACAAATTCCACAAAAATTGTGTAATTACATTGTTTTGAAATAGAAATCACCTTTTTGGCAGTATGTTTTCTAGTTGAATTGACCTGGCATTTGTGTCAGATGTGTTCTGAAAATAACATCATGAATAAGATATTTTATTGAAACAAGCAAGTTTATGTGATAAATAGTTTATCTTCATCTATCTTGTTGGTATGAATACATACAACTTGTCACCCACTTAAAATACCAAACATTATAAGTGTGTAATTGGCGTAATAATCTCATTGCTGTTTACATCTTTTCAGTATAAGCTGACGCCAGAACTGGTTGGTGTCATATTTTTGGTGATGGCTGCAGCCTATGCATTATCTGCCCCTGTTTGGGGTTGGTTGTCAGACAAACTGGTAAACTCACCATTTCTACATGTCATTTTGCATTTCAAATATTTCTCTTTGTTACTGATTTCTGTATTGGTGTTCCTGCAACAAATTTTGTCCATGTGACACTTTGACAATTAGATCATCACAAATTACCAGTCATTTGGTAATTTTGTACAACTTTCTAGTGAATTTCCATATGGATGGGAGTAACAGTAATTATACTTTAATTGCCTTTCAAACAAGAACTCCCTCTTTGAAGGTGTACATACATCCTGGAACAAACTTGCAGCAAATGATCCAATAGTATAAAGCTGCACTTAACCAACCGTAATTCAGGTCTTGTGCACAAATAAACATTGTTGCAACGAGAGAAATTACATGTTAGGAGCAATTTCACCTGTTGCTACAGTGTTTTTGAAATTGATTTAGTGCAAGACTAAATGATACCTCCAAGCAGAAATGTTTTAAATAACCTTTTACCAAAAAGTCCGATGTTAATTGACCCTGAATAAGAAGGCTTTTGAAGACATTGTGGAAAAAGGAGAAGATACTGGGTAAAACAAGTTGGACAAGTCTAAAATTTTGTTGTGTGGGAAAGGGTTAATAATAAAAAGAAGAATCGTCTTCAAGCAGAATGTTTTGAGCTGTAATGCTATGAGCTCAAAGAAGCCCAGTCAGAAACAAAGTCTATACATCTTGTTTGGTCAAGATTTTGTCTGAGGTTTGTTGATAATCATTGCAAAAAATATCATTCCTTTCTCACCCTTATGCAGCTTTGTCTATATACAAAAGCAAAAAGCTTTGAAAGTGTGTTATACATGGTACTGGTAGAGAAGCCTAAGGAATGCATGATACTGTGACATGTATGGAATACTGTCAAAAATAGTTTCACATGATACATATAAAACAAAAAACATTAACAAATAAACTGTGATACATATTTTAGTCCTTAAAGTTGTGAACCACTCAGAGCTCTCAGGGTAATTTTGTTTGTATATACTTTTTTACACAGGATGACCAGCGTATGTTATTATTTATTGGTTTCATTGGTGCCTCTATTGGTTCATTATTGATAGGACCTTCACCTCTTTTGGGTTTCAAAATAGATTTTAAGTAAGTATTGGGCTTTAGAATAAATTTGAGCCATGCTCTGGCAAAAGAGGTTTAATGCATATATGTGATGCATTACACCAAGCAAGTCATCACATAATTATGGATCCATAATTATGATCTATTTTGTCTGACAACCAACTGATCCATGAGATAAAATGGTTCTTGGATATGCAGCAAATTTATGCAAAAGTTTTGACCCATAAGCCTACATAGACTGCTCTCACCGACAAGGGCAGATACTCTTTTACAGATGCATTTAACCCCATTTTCACAGAGCATGGCCTTTTTCTTTTCAACTGTGTACTAGACTTATCTTATTAACCCTTTTCCAAACGACAAAATGTTAGACTGGTTCATATTGAAAGCATTTGCAGACAAGTTAAAAGTATCTCATTTTATGAAATTTGTCTCTGAAAGGGTAGAAAACATTGTGGGAAAAGGAGAAAATGCTGGTTACCAACATTTTCTCCTTTTCCCACAAGGTTTTCAAAAGCTTTCCTTCCCAGGGTCGTGAAAACCATGGATTATTTGTTACAGGGTTAAAAGACTAGAGTGATATAAATGAGCTTGGCCTGCACAATATTCTAAATAAGTCCGAACACAGGTTTCAGGCACTTTGTTAGTAATGAAAGCTTAAAGAAACATTCTAAAGAAACATATTCTTCTCTTTAACACAGCTTCACTTTGAAAGATTATCCTGTTATGGGTAAGGTTGCTGTGCTTGGTGCAACCTTGTATTCATATAGTGACTAGAAAATTTGTTGTATGTTGGATAGGATTTCTTATTTTCCTTATACTAATTCTATATACACAATTATCAAGTAAAGACTATTTGATCAAAATTTTATTTGCAAAAAAATCATTATATATGAAAGTTATATGCTTTCCTGAATATTTTTTGTGATTTCAGTGAGTTATGGTTGGTGGTGCTATCTTTGGTTGTTTTGGGTGCTTCTGCCAGCCTATCCTCTGTGCCAACTTTTGACATGTATTTTACACTTGCTGAGTGAGTATAAACCTTATTATATGGATGTCTTGTGACTTGCACTAAACTCAGAAAGGTTTAAATAAAGTTTAACTCTTTACCAAATGACAAAATTTAAGACTAGTCAAAATTGAAAGCATTTGCAGACAACAAAATAAACGTGACTCTAATTTCAAAGATTGTTTTGGTAAGGATAGAAAACATTGTGGGAAAAGAAGAAAATGCTGGTTACCAGCATTTTGTCCTTTTCCCACAATTTTTTTTAAAAGGTTTCTTTTATAGGGTCGTTAAAAGTCAGGATTGTGTGGTGAAGGGTTAAAGAGCTTTTAAAGCTTGGTCATTTTTATCCGTCCTGCCTGAGGGCCAGAAGAGCTTATGTCAAAGAATGGTTTCCATACATTCATCTGTAGACCTGCATGATTATAGTGAGGACATATCAAAAAGGCGTTGAAAAATGGATAAGGATAATTTATGCGAATCCCCCATGATTCTGTCTGATTTACATCCAATCCCAGGTTAATTTGTGATGGACACTTGTAATGTATCTACCATCTGAGGTGATCAGAAACTGAACTCTGTCTCATTTATCAGACGTAATTCCTGATACAGTAGGTACCTGTGATGCTTATTGCATCTGAGCCTACCCCAGATTTATCCCAATGATGACGTTTTTTCCATCATAGGTAATCTGTTTAATCTTTTTCTTATTACTGCAGAGGCTTAACACTGTTATTATAATGTTGACTGTCTGCAGGCTGGAAAACGGAACTATACCATCAATTACATGGTCATTTTTTGTCTGAAAGTAATTAACTCTTGTCTATATTTTTTATTTCTTTTACCACTTATCCTTTTATCCTATGATGACATCTTTAAATCTTCGGAAGACTTAAGATTTAAGCCTTAACCACACAATCCCAGTATTAATGACCCTGAGGAAGAAAGCTTTTTAAAACATTGTGGGAAAAGGAGAAAATGCTGATCACCAGCATTTTCTACTTTTCCCACAATATTTCAACCCTTTGATAGACAAATGTGTTGTTTTGCATATTATTAAATATGTTGTCTGCATATGCTTTCAATATGGACAAGTCTAACATTTTGTGGTGTGGTCAAGATTTAATGTGTGTTTATATCTTTACCAGAGATCTGGGTTATGAGGACGACACAAGGACTTACAGTATGGTGGCAGGACTGTGGATGTCTATGTACTCACTTGGGTAAGTGTTGATTTTGTGATCTTAACCCTTTACCACATAATCCCAAGTTTTAATAAACCCTTAGATAAAGACCTGTTGAAAACATTGTGGGAAAAGGAGAAAATGCCAGTAACCAGCATTTTCTCCTTTTCCCACAGTGTTTTCAACCTTTCGAAAAACAAATTTAAATTTTTCTGTCTTGTTCACTTTATCGTCTGCAAATGCTTTCAATTTGAACTAGACTAAAATTTGTCGTTTGGTAAAGAGTTAAAAGGATTTCTCAGCATATTCAAAAAAGTATTGTTTGACAGAGATCTACATTTTTTGAGCCATGCTCTGGCAAAAGGGGGCCAAATACATCTCTGACGCATGATACTAAGCAAGTCCTTAGATGAGTATTGATCCATAAAATCCATTTAGTCCAACAGGCGACTGGATCATGAGGTAGTATTGTCCTTGGACCTGCAGCAGATTTACAAATAGTAAAATGTTTTGACCCATGTCAGCCTACATGGACTCTGCAGGCTGACATGAGTCGATACTTTTCGCAAATGCATTAACCCTTTACCACACAATCCCAACTTTAAACGACCCTGAGAAAGAAGCCGTCTAAAAACATTGTGGGAAAAGGAGAAAATGTTTTCTACCCTTCCAAAATCAAATTTCAATTTCTGATTCACATTTGTCGTCTGCAAATGCTTTAGATTTGGACTAGTCCAAAATTTTGTCGTTTGGTAAAGGGTTAAGCTCCCTTTTCACTGAGCATGGCTCATTTCTAGGTGTTTTAAGTAATTTACTAGCAACCACGAATTTACACTTCCTCCATGTTTTTATTGGTTATTGACCAGATCTAGGGCTGGGCAGAAGTGCCTTGCCTACTAACACTTCATCTTTGCTCACCTTGCTCCAAGCCAGCCCTGGTAACTCAGTCTTAAGCATATCGAACTTCTGCCATGGTGGTTGTGAATTCAATACCCGGTTGAGGCAAATTCTCTTTCCAGCGATTTTTCCCCTCTCACCACTGATGCATGTAAGAAAAGTAGTCAGTGACTTGAAAGGAATGTTGTGTCATTACAAGTGTGAGACAGCCAGGAAACACATGCATAGGTGCACTGACCTCAATATGACCTAGGTTATTAAAACGGCATTAAACTCCAATTCAATCAATCATTCATCTTGCTCCAGCAAGTGTTGAGCTTGAGACAAACATTTGGCTTACAAATCAAATGCCCTATAATCAATAAACCACCAAAGGCCTTAAAAGATGTTTTTGAGTACTGACATGTATAAGGTTTTCATATCAAATGAGTATTTTCTGTCATGGCTGTATCCACAATAAGTATGTCAGCATTGCAATTTTTAACTCTCTGTCAACAGTTCCACATTTTAGGACCCTGATGAAAAAGCCTTCTGAAGAGATTGTGGGAACAGGAGAAAATGCTGTTTAATATAGGCACTTTCTTCCCTTTCATGGATAAATATGAAGCCAAATCTAATTTTTTGTCAATAAATCTGTTGATTTGGATGGGTCTGGAATTTTGTCATCTTGAAAAGAATTAAGTGCAGATGTTATTGGTAATTTTAGGGATTTTCTGGGGCCTTCGTTAGGTGGAGTGTTGTTGGATTTGGTGGGCTTTAACCAAATGTGCACTTATACAGCAGCCATGTGTTTAGTCATGGTAGGTACAGTCAAATCTTCCTTTGACCACACATTTTGTTTACTCTTGAAGTGCCGTATAAACCCAACAGATATTTTAAGTTCAGAAATAAGACCCAAATAATTGCAATATCATGGTTGCTTTTATCTACATGTATAGTGTTTCCGGAAAGCAGTCAGTGTAGATCAAAGATCAGACTGCACATTTTGTGCAGTCTGATCTTGATCTACACTGGCTGCAAAGGCAATAATTGTTGTGAAAGGCACTTGAAGTGCTTGTAATGTTTGGTCAGTTACTGATACCATTGCAATGATGATGTGTAGACAAATAACAAACCCAAATACTGGTACCATTAATCTTATACATGATAGAAAAAAAGGTAAAGGAGGTTGAAGGCTCAAATATATGCAATTTTATCTTTAATATAATATTTTTAGAACATCTTGTTAGAGAGAGCCACTACATTTAAAAGCCTTTACCGAATAATCAGGCATTTTCACGACCTTTAGGGATATAGCTTCTGAAAGCATAGTACCAGCATTTTCTCATTTTTGCACAATGTTTTCTACCTTTCAAGAGACAAAATGCATCACTTGAGCCACATTAGTCGTTTGATGTTTAAATTTTTATCTTCTTGTAAAGAGGTGAAGGAAATGGATGAATTTTTTCCAGTTCAATTACTACTGGAATATACAAGTTTACTCTTTACCAAACGACAAAATTTTGGACCAGACCAAATTCAAAGCAATGCAGATGACATACTAGATACAGCTCAAATGATGATTTTTGTCTTTGATATGTAGAAAATATTATAGGAAAAGGAAAGAATGCTAGTACCAGCATTTTCTCCTTTTTGTACAGTGTTTTCAAAAGCCTTCTCCAGGGTCATTAAAACTTGGGATTGTGTGGTAGAGTTAAATTTGTGGTATAGTGATGATTGAAAAAAGTTGTATGCACTCTCAAAAACACAAGTTTCAGAGGATTAAAAAGAAGTGTGGTTCTAAAAAACACAATTTATGTAATCTCACTTCAAAATATCTGTCTTTTTAAGAAGGATAACTTGAGGTGGATATGTGCTACTTTGTGTCAATTTAATTACTAAGTGACAAATCAAATGTGGTATAAATGATGTGATTTGTCTTCGAAAGGGTACAGTGCAGGTTACGAGCATTTTTCCTCTACAGCAACGTTTTCAAATGCCTGTATCCTATTGATCTCAGCTGAATATGTACCGTAAGTTTTCATGTTTTAAATTCATCATGGCTCATAATAACATATACATGTTTGATATTTTTTGCTTGCAGGCTTGTGCCATACTTATCAGTCGTCTCTGTGATTTAAAGTGTTGCACAAGAAGAGCAACAAACACTGACACAGACAGCAAATCAACACACAGGATAAATGAAGTCTATGAGTCCTTCACAGGGCATCCATGTTATGGTAGTAGTGGACACAGTGCAGTTTTGGGTTAACACTTTACCACACAATCCCGACTTTTAACGACCCTTGGAAAGAAGCCTTTTGAAAACATTGTGGGAAAAGGAGAAAATGCTGGTAACCAGCATTTTCTCCTTTTCCCACAATGTTTTCTACCCTTCCTAAAACAAATTTCAATTTTTCAGTCACATTTACTTTGTCGTCTGCACATGCTTTCAATTTGGACTAGTCTGTTTGGTAAAGAGTTAAGGGTTTACCGTCATCCAAATGTGTTTTGATATCTTTGCCAATTTACCTCCTGCATACGACTTGGCAGTTTTCAAAGAAATAACCCTATCATTGTCTGTGTTGTGGCCCTAGTGCAAAACCAAGGCAGTTTCAGATAGCTCTGTTATTACTAAAGATATTTACATCAGACTATGGCCAGTACTTAACTTTTCAAGGGAAATCCCTTCAAGGAGGGCAGGTAAAGAGTAGAAGCACATCACAACTGTATTTTGTGTTGGCAAGTTCTGAAATTTTTGACTCCATTAGTTACAGGGTAATTAACATAGTACATGTATTTCAAACTAAACTATCACTTTAGGTAAATGGTTGAGGAACTTTTCTCATACTTTTTGAGGCAGAGGTTCAAGTTGAAACTGAAACTCAGATTGTTATCTTATAGGCATTATTACACATGCAGATAGTATAGGTTGAAGATCAGGTGGCAAGTTTTTAGTAGTCTGATCTTGATCTATGCCATCTACAAAAACCCCTATGATATTCTGGTCTTTCTGCTACCTGAAATTGTTGATTTCATTTATTAACTCTATACCACAAAATCTCAAGTTTTAACAAGCTTGAGGAAGAAAGCTTTGGAAGTATTGTGGAAAACGAGAAAATGCTGGTAAACAACACTTTCTCTTTTTCTCACAATGTTTTCTATTCTTTAACCCTTTACCAGACGACAAAATTTTAGACGGGTCCAAATTGAAAGCATTTGCAGAAAACAAATTAGAGGTGGCCAAAATGACAAGATTTACTATTGATAGAATAGAAAACATTGTGAGAAAAGGAGAAAATGCTGGTTACCAGCATTTTCTCCATTTCTTACAATGTTTTCAAAAGGATTCTTTCTTAGGGTCGTTAAAACTTGGGATTGTGTGGTAAAAGGTTAAAAAAAACCCCATCAGTTCAGTCATATTTTAGTTGGCCTTTGCAAATGCTCTGTTGATGGCTGAAAACACAACCCAATGAAAATCAGAGATTTTTGTCTTGTAGGCTTGATTAAAGAAAGAGATGGTATAGATTCAAGATCATACTGCACATTGTATGCAGTCTGATCTTGAGTTATGTCATCTGCAAAGCCCATGTTTTTGCCAGTGCCATTGCAAGGGTTAACCTATAACTGTACAGGCCGATTTCACATGCAATAATAACTATGACAGAACACACATAGATCACACATAGACAAACATATGAAAGAAAGTAAGCTAACACTTTGGAGTAAAATTGAAAACATTGTGGAGAAAGGAGAAATTGCTTGTAAAAAGCAAGGAGAAATTGTTTGTAGAAAGCAACTGGTTCTTTTTCCATAGAATTGTTCTTTGCAGGAGGGTTTAAAATTATATTTGCACAGACATGGTTTAACATGCTTCAGTGCCATAATTCACAAGTGAGTCTGCAAGGAAAGTGTTATTTATAAGAGCAGAGCTCTGGCAAAAGGGTGTTTAATGCATCGCTGGGTGCATTATACCAAGCAAGTCATAATATAATTATGGATCCATTAAATCCATTTTGTCTATAGACTGGCTGAATCATGAGGTAGACTTGTCTTTTGACATGCAGAAAAATGACTGATAGCAAAAAGGTTCTACTCAGGTCAGCCTGCACAGGCTGACCTGGCTGGATACTTTTTGCAGATGCCTTAACCCATTACCACACAATCCCTACTTTTGACGACCGAGAAAGAAGCCTTTAGAAAACATTGTGGGAAAAGGAGAAAATGCTGGTAACCAGCATTTTCTCCTTTTCCCACAATGTTTTCTACCCTTCACAAAACAAATTTCAAATTTTCAGTCACTTTTATTTTGTTGTCTGCAAATGCTTTTGATTTGGACAAGCCTAAAATATTGTCGTTTGGTAATGAGTTAAACCCTTTTTTTACAGAATATGACTTATATGTAATGGTTTTATGTGATCTAAATATTCCAGTATTATGTTTATAATATACTCAGATCTTTAATACTTATACTTGTACATATTTTTGTCTTGTTTGTTAGGATGGATTGGTGGATGGTTGAAAGGTAGTGAATGAAAGGTTGAATAGAATATTTATGGATATCACAATGAGAAATAATTCCACAGGGAACTGAAGTACATGTACAATATATAACATAGAGTAAACAACTTTTTTTTTCAATGTTTCAGCCAACAGCCTTTATCATGAAAGAAAAACATAATGTTTTTCTTCCTTGATTAAAGCTGTTGGCAAAAATATTGAAAAAAGAGTATTTTACTTTATGTGATGTATTTATGAATAGGTTGATAAATGGCTGGGTGGATTACGGCTTTTTCATTTTCAATTGGGCTGTTTTTGAAGAAAACATCCAAGCATTGTCATAGCCCTCTTGGCGTCATTGCTGTATGTAAACTTGTGACATTTTCTCATATCTCAGTCATAGCTGAAGATATTTATTTCTGAATTAGGTTGGTTGTCTATTATCAAATGGGGAACCAATACTAGAAGGGCTGAAAACCCTCAACACATTTTTGACAAAGTTATGCCCCTTTTTTGACTTGAAATTTTCACAGAAAAAGTACCAATAGCCAAAAGTTGGCACCCGCTTGTAGAACTGTTGTTTAAGAGTTTATTTGCACATAGATGACATCATCTTTTATCATGAAACTCAAATTTGTCTTGTTCTCTAACAATGGTCACTATTGTGATGATTAAAATGACAGGAAGTTTATTAGATAAATGGCATCACAGAATTACCAGTATGTACTGTTAGTACCGTAAATCTGTAAAGCCATTCTGTACATTCTGGATTTCCCTGAATAGTCAGCATGAGGTTGGGAGTTTTAGTCTAATCATATGATGTATGATAACAGGTAATGTAAAAAAAATAAAGTGGCTGGTAGATAAATGCAGGCTCATACTAGTCTCTCGTTGTTTACTTCTTGCCTTTGTATACATTTGCTCACAAGCTAAACATGCTTGTGACAGCTGGGATAAAACATAGCTACAAGTATGTGGAGATCTGATAAAGCAATTTATTATTTCCACCCCTCTCCTTCAATTTAAGGAAGATATCTTGTTTTTGGAAGAGTTGTCTATCAGCCTGTTTATCTATCAGTGTCTCACTTTTTTGTCAGCTTTGTATCTCCAGAACCCTTTTCTCATTTCAAAAATATTTCAATCAATTGTATGTCTGTCATTATGAGACGACATGCAGAGTGGAGGTTGCCATGGTTAAGGTCACAGAAAGGGTTCAAAGGTCATGTTGGGAGAAGACATCTGTTTTTGCTGAAAAACAAACTTCTAGTATTTTTAATTTTCCACTAAGACCTTTATTGTAGGTACTCATAGGGATAATTCCAGTTTGTACCCAAAATATAGATTTCAGAGATACTTTTTTTTTTAGAATGAGAGACCCTCAGTTATCTGGATTTTTACTTTTCTGGTGTGCCATTTTTACACATGGAAATGTTTATGTACACACTGTATGTGTAACTTTGTTGTGATTGGGGGAAATACTGGCTATGTTTGTAAAATTACAAATAAACAGATTCAGTATAACTTGTCTTTTTTTTGATATTCCTGAATATTTACAGCAAGTTGTATAATTTGTTATCTTCTTTCTATGATGATTGGTATGCTATTCTGTTGGTCCAAGTATTTGCCAATACGTAGCAGGAGCCATATTGAAAGCAAATGGTAGAACCTGAAGATATATAATTTTCTGTTGAAAGGTTGCACAATCCATCTAGACAAGCAATCAATGAAATAGAATGCATATAAATATTTTACTAAATACATTACAACTTGGTGACGACTTCCTTTCATCTTGTAGCAGAATGTTTTTGGAAAAGATTGCAGCAAATGGAAGAATAACTGATAATGAGCAATTTCTCTTCAGTTTTTTTTCATGAATATTCATGTATCAGATCTTTATGTATGTTGAGTTTTAATATTTTACGAAGATGTTTTCAAAGTCATCTGCAGCAAATATTGGTAAGTTCTGCAGTAGGGGAGGAGGGAGGGGCAATGATACTGCTGAAATGCACTTAAAATAATAATGTGTAGCAAGTGGCAAAATTCAAATCATTACTTTGTAAACAATCTCAAATAATCGAAAAAAAGAAAAAAAATCAAAACGTTATGAGTCTGAATCTTTTATTGATGAATATACTTATATATATATGTAAACTTGATACTAATAAATTTCATAAATACAAATGTTAGGTATATGTGTATAAGGTGTAAGAATAATATATGCAAGACATATAGATTTTTGATAACATGCTGTCAAAATATCAGCATGGTGGTCAGATCTCATTATCTAGTAGTTTACACAAAACCGGCTGCAGACAACTTTTTTTCATCTGTCAGAAATCCACAATTGAAAATATTGTAGCAAGAGAAAATGTTGGTATAAAGAAGAAATGTCTATGTATGCCACAATATTTTTATAAATATATAAAAAAATAAACCATAACTAATATTGATTGTTAACTTGATTATCCACTTCTTTAAAGAATGATTTCAAAATTCATTCAATTCAGATTAACTTTAGGAGATAATGAGTTGACCCTTTACCAAACAAGAGTTTCAACAACCCTGTGGAAAGAGCCTTTTGCAAACATTGTGGGAAAAGGGGAAAATGATGGTAACCAGCATTTCCTCGTTTTCCCACACTATCTTCTACTCTTACAAAGACAAATTCCATCATTTGAGCCACATTCAATTTATTGTCTGCAAATGCTTTCAATTTTCAGTAGAAAATTTTGTAAGCTGGTAAAGTGCTAATGTAGAAACACTATATCTGTGTTCTGTCAGCACTTATTTTGAGAATTTGTGTAATCAAGTGGTTGGGCAAATGATACATAATATTTTAACTTGTTACCAAATGACAAAATTTTTGACTTGCCGAAGATTGAAAGCAATTGCAGACAACAAAGGTGGTAATAATGACTCCAGTTTTTCTTGATAGAGCAGAAAACATTGTGGGAAAAGGAGAAAATGCTGGTTTTCAGCATTTTCTCCTTTTCTCACAATGTTTACAAAAGCACTCTTCCTCAGGGTCGTTAAAAGTCAGGACTGTGTGGTAAAGAGTTAACAGCAGTGCTAGTGTCCTTTAATATCCTTTTAACTACTAAATCAATAAAATTTTCGAAGCAACGGTAAAACCCCGAAAATTGAAATTTTAACGTCTATTCCACCTTCCACCTTCCTTCAGCTTATTGGACAGTGTAGAACCAACATCAAACTGCATGTTCTGTGTCATCTGATCTTGATCTGTACTGTTTGCAAACAAGGACACATTACTGGCCCAAGCAGTCATAAAGTTGATAAAGGTTCATTTAAAACTTTGGTGCACAACGATACATATAGAAGAACACATTGTTTCATGCTTTTTGGTATTTTATTGGGAACTAATGGTGGATTATAAGGTTTGATAATTCATGGTTACAATAGTGAAATACTGTAACTCTTCAAAGGAAGGTGGAAACAGTAGTTCCTGTGTACTAGTTACCCAGATAAAAAGTGCCTGCCATTCAACCAGAAGGAAATATGACGTAACTTAAGCACATTTACCCTACATTTTTAGCTTTACATAATACTGTAATGCGTCCTTATGTGGGGAAGCTACGCCATGGGGAATTACTGAAACAACTGTACTGGATTAGATATAAGTCCCAACAAAAAAGGAGTTAGAAGCATAAAATAAATAGAATACATGTATATGTTTCTTTTTCCGTGAAAGATTGAAATTTGTTCATCTTGTGAACATCATCAGTAATATATTCACTACTGCACAGTATTGGTATTATGCCCTATTAAAAACAAATTCCAATCTCTGAGCTATATCATTTTTGTCACCTGTATGGGGGGAGTCCTCAACTCTGTCAACTGGTAAAGAGTTAACCCATCACTGTACAGGCTACTTTGGACCACTAACTATCAAACAAATCATAGAGGACATATATTTTATGAAATGTCAAAGATCACTTTTTTTATCATTAGGTAAATATTTTTGGGAAGGGAGAAACTGTTATTTTCTAAAGCTATCAACTGTAGTTACCTAAAAGTGATATTTTGAACATAAAAGAATAATATCCTTATGCTGAATGCATCAGTAACTTGGACACAGAGTCTTGCCTTCAATTTTTCTGCTGGATGCAACAAATGGTAGTACAATGTGTCTTTTATTCTATATTTCCCATGTGTCAAGCCATTTCAGTCCATGCATCCTACTTCCTTCTTCTTTAGCCATGGCACCTGACATACCGTAGGTCAGTGGGTGGAATAGGTAGAAGCTGTCAAACAGAAATTAACCTTATTACAAAATGCTAGATTTGACAGCTAAATGATTATGGTAACATGATCTTTATGGTCAGAGAACAATGGAAAACCATCTACTTAACAACAGTAAATTACTACATTTTAATTGGAAATGACTACCTATTCAACATGGTAATTCAACGTCAATTTGGTATTTATGTATTATCATTTTAACCCTTTACCAAACAATCCTTCAAGACGAGGCCTTTGAAAACATAGTGGTAACCAGCATTTTCTCTTTGTCTGACAATGTTTTCTACCCTTTTACAGAAAACCTATCATTGGATCTGCATTTACACTGTCATCTGCAAATGTTTTCGGTTTGGATGAATCTAAAATTTGGCCGACTGTCAGAACGTTTAATTCATTACTGACACATACTTGCTCACTGACCAATCTGAAACAACCTTGTGAAACAAGGATAACTCTATTTGGTTACGTACACATCTTAAACCATTATGTAAACATGGACCCCCACACAGCATATAGGCTAAAGGTAATGACACAGGATACTTGCTTGTCTGTCATTCCTTTCATGTGATGAAAAGAATCTCAAATGCATGTTCTTCTGTTATTGTTTTTCTTAAAATTCTCAAATGAAATATGAATGATGCTCGCCATGGCTCACGAAATAATTATGATGTTAATAAACTTGTTTAATGAAAATAGCAATACATCAACACTAATGTAGGATCCTCTAAATACAAACCTGTATGTGACAGATGATAATACCAGTCCAATACATATATGTAACACAACAGTGGACAGAGAGACTGGCACTGCTAAACACAGTTGTTTTATTGAGTAATCTATCATCACACCTGTAAAAAAATTGTATTCATTTCATGAACTCTTTACCACAAGACAAAATTTTGGACTCAGTGAAATGAAAAGCACATGCAGAAAACAAAATAAATGTTAGTCATGATGATTTCAGTTTTTGATGGAGAAGAAAACATTGTGGGAAAAGGAGAAAATCCTGCTTTTCCTCTTCCCATATTGTTTTCAAAAACTCTCTGTCTTTTAGGCCGTTAAAGCTTTGGATAAAGGTAGTAAAGGGTTAACTCCTGAAATAACTTTGCAGAAGACAACTTTGAAAAAATAGGAAAATGTAGAATACGGATAATCTACTTACAATACCATTTACAGATAAGAAAAAATGAAAACATTGAAGGAATAGGAGAAATTCCGCATTAAGAAAAATTTCAACTCTTCCTTACAGTGGTCTGCTGCTGCAAAATACAATGTTAATTATAAGCAGGATGTAATGCCATAATTAGACTTTTTCCTTATGGACATTTATGCCCTAAACTATACATAATATGGGTTAGGAAAAAAAACTGATGAAATCTACTGAAGCTATCATGTGAACTGTTTTTCAATAATAACACCAAAATTTAAATACACTGCATTACAAAATCTCTATATTTTGCATCAAATTTTTCCCAGATACTTAGGCATAGCATCACAGGTATTGTTATCAAATTATCAACATGGTAAAATCGAATCTTAGCCCTTATAAACCTGATTAGTTTATACAAAATAGGATCTGATCTCTAATGTACACTGTCCACTATGCCGAAAAATTCTGGGCAAGAGCAACTTTGAAACTGAAATTGTTTGGGTCTCATTTCTAGACTGAAAGTGTGTATGTTTATATAGCACTGTAAGGATAGGGAAGTTTCTACATCCTTTTCCTATTTAACTCTCTACCAGATGACAAAATTTTAGACTTGTACAATTGAAAGCAATCTGGAGATGAAAAATAATACATGTATGTAGCACATATGATGAATTATTTTCTTTGAAAAGGTGGATAATAATTTTTGGAATGAGAGATAATGCTGGTTACCATCATTTTCTCCTTTTCAATATTTTGTTTAAAAGCTTTCTCTCTCAGGGCCATTAAAACTCAGGATTTGTGATAGAGAGTTAATGACTGTCAATAAAAAAAGAGTTGTCTGATGTACTCATCATACAATACCATAGATACACTGTCAAAAAAAGTTGGTTTTTTTTTTTGGCAAAAAAAATGCTTGACATGATAACAAATGCCTGATGAGTATTAAAATGAGAAAGAAATAAATTTTATAACAACCTGAAAGCATTGCGCTGTAGAGAAATGCAGGAAAATAGTGGTGGAAATACAGCACTCTTGTCATAGGCCAAAATGGAAGATAATGTAAAGCCCATCCCAGCATCAACCACCAACATGCTTGAAATGTTCTCTCTACATACTCTGGAAAAGAAAAATAATTAAGTGTGTACAATGAGTTTCCTTCATCTTGCAATTTGAACAGCTGCAGACAAAGAAAATAAAAATACAAACAGCAGCTTTTCATACACCCGTCAAAAAAGGGACGTATTATGGGATCACCCATGGCGTACGGGCGGATGGGCGGGTGGGTGGGCGGTGTCCAGTTTTTTTGTCCGGAGCATAACTTGAAACTTGGCATGTGTGTTTGTTGCAATAATACGGAGTGCAGTGCAAAAGAACCTTAACTCTACCTCGTGCTGTCTTTGAGTTATTTCCCTTCGATCGTCATTTTTACAGCATTTTCTGCTTGTCTGGAATATAACTTTGTCATCTCCAGTCCGATTGACTTGAAACTTGGTATTTGTGTTTGTTGCAATAATACAGAGTGCAGTGCAAAAGAACCATAACTCTACCTCGTGCTGTCTTTGAGGTATTTCCCTTTGTCATTTTTACAGCATTTTCTGCTTGTCCGGAGCATAACTTTGTCATCTCCAGTCCAATTGACTTGAAACTTGGCATGTGTGTTTGTTGCAATAATACGGAGTGCAGTGCGAAAGAACCATAACTCTACCTCGTGCTGTCTTTGAGTTATTTCCCTTTGATCGTCATTTTTACAGCATTTTCTGCTTGTCCGGAATATAACTTTGTCATCTCCAGTCAGATTGACTTGAAACTTGGTATTTGTGTTTGTTGCAATAATACAGAGCGCAGTGTGAAAGAACCATAACTCTACCTCGTGCTGTCTTTGAGGTATTTCCCTTTGTCATTTTTACAGCATTTTCTGCTTGTCTGGAGCATAACTTTGTCATCTCCAGTCCGATTGACTTGAAACTTGGCATGTGTGTTTGTTGCAATAATACGGAGTGCAGTGCGAAAGAACCATAACTCTACCTCGTGCTGTCTTTGAGTTATTTCCCTTTGATCGTCATTTTTACAGCATTTTCTGCTTGTCCGGAATATAACTGTTATCTCAAGTCAGAGTGACTTCAAACTTGGTATGCATGTTTGTTGCAGTATTACAGAGTACAGTGCGCAAGAACAATAACTCTACCTAGTGCGGATTTGGAGTAATTCCAGTTTGATCTTCATTTTTACAGCATTTCTTGCTTGTCTGGAACGGAACTTTGTCACCTCAAGTCAAATTGACTTGAGACTTGGTAAACATGTTTGTTACATTACCTGCCCTTTACAATTATTATACCCCCTCGACAACTGGCGGTGGTACGGGCGTATCTTGCGACAATTTGCCGCTCGTGTTGCATTTTTTTTATGATAACAGGCAACCTTACTGGTCCATATTGTCCATTCATTTCTTTTTTCACTTCTTTTTTCATTCTAATACATAACATGTATAATCTTTACTAAATTGCTTTGTCCACTGACCTCAAAGCAACCTCAATAATTATCTTCTAATCTGTTCTTTTCTGATATTTAGGATTCTTTAATCCTTTACCAAATGACATTAACTAAGACTCATCCAAATTGACAGCATTTGCAGACAACAAATTACATGTAGAGCAAAAGATCATTTCTGTCTTCAAATGGTAGAATACACTGTTGAAAAAGGAGAATGTGCTGGTCACCAGCATTTTCTCCTTTTCATACAATGGTTTTCAAAAGCCTCTCTCCCCTAGACCATTAAATCATGGGAATGTGAGGTAAAGGGTTCAGTACTATTAAGTGGTTACCTTGTACATTTTTCTTAAGTTTACAACCTCTCTGTCTTCTAACAGCATGTATCAAGTATGCAAGGAGAAAAGCCCCCATGATACACAAATTGCCATAAAATATCACAGGGTTGCCAAGGAGATAAATCCTGTGCTCCCTTCCAGAAAATATTTGTCCCTGTATAAAAAAAGAAAATCATATGAAACAATACAAATGTTACCTCCTTAAATAATATTGCAACTTGTGACGTCAAAAAAATCTTTGTAAAACATGGACAGTCTAAGTGAATAAAGCTACAGTATAAAAATATATGTAAAAAACTGGCAAAAGGAGAACTGCTTTAACTTCAAAAATGTTTAGATAAGTCTGCTGCAAGACAAAGGAATGTTATAAGCAAATTGCAATATGTCACAGTATACAATTATTTAATCATGAAGAGCATAACTTTTTAATTTTGTTTTCTGACATAAGAATGAAATTCTGAAAATTTAGGTAGTAAAAAAAAGGATGAGTAATGAATTACAATAAATTGGTCCATCTGAATTGTATTCACCTAACTTCACTTTTACAAAGACATGATCCATCCTTTACAGATAGCTTTTAAAAACAACATGGTGTCACCAAATCAGATCTCGACTCTCTTGACATCAAGATCAGATTCAATCCATCAGATTGCTTGTCTTTGTCATTAAAAATTTAATTTACACACCTCGGTCTATGTGCTCTTGCAATGAGAGGGCCATGATGGCCTTGTATAGCTCCACCGGCTAATAAGTACAAGCAAAGCATTATAATTCTAGACAAAATGGGTTCAAACAAGAAGACAAGAAGTTTTTTCTATAAAAGCCAAGTAAAAGTTGTGGCCCCTTGGTGAGGCCATTTTTGACCACAAAGCCACAATTACTTGAATCCTGGTAGAGGTCTACAAAATAAAGCCACATACCCAATAATACAGGTCTAGGCCATATGTTTATAAAGAAGAAGATTTTCAAAATTCCCTCAATATAAAGCCCCCCATAAAACATGAGACCCCTGAGGCGAGACTAATTTTAATCCCAGGGCTAAATTTTGAACCAATTCAGAAGTGACCTACAAGATGAAGCTATGGACCAAACTTAATAACCCTAGGATTTACGGTTAGGAGCAAGAAGATTTATAGAATTTTCATACTATAAAAACATGTTGAATTTATGACCAATGGATTGGGGCCAATTTTGACACCAGAGCTTTAATTTGAAAAGTTTTGGAAGAGGCCTGTTAGATGATAACACTCACAAATTATTACAGCTGTGTCTCATAGTCAGGAACAAAAAGATCTTTAAAGTTTTCACTAAATAAGCCTATGTAAAACTCATGACTTGTGGGGCAAGGCCAGGGTTGACCACAAGGCTATAATTTGAAGAATCTTGGTAGAGGTCTACTAGATCAATATACATGCAAAATTTGGTATCCCTAGGTCTTATGGTTAGGTACAAAAAGATCTTCAAGTTTTCGCTATATTCGCCCATGTAAAACTTATACATGAAACTGTCCAGGTGGGCTATAGTTTGAGGGATCTTGGTAGCAATTCATCAGATGAAGCTACATGCCAAATTTAGTAGCCTTAGGCCTTATGGTTTTGGACAAGAAGATTTTCAATTTTTTTCAGTTGCCATGGCAAGCAGTTTTTACAGGAATCAAATTCTTTCAAGAAATTCTGAAGAGGACCATGGCAGAATCATTTCTGTGAAGTTAGGTCAAAATTGGACTGGTAGTTTCTGAGAAGTTTGAAATAAATGTTAACACACGGACGGATGGACCGATGGACACATGATGGACACAGGGCCATGACATAAGCTCGCTGGCCTTCACCCAGTAGAGCTAAAGATTGAGCTATTATTCAATATCAAACTTAGTAAAAATTACCATTGCAGCTTACCCTGATATTCAGAGGCCATTGCCATGGTCTAGATGTCACCTCCCATTCTTTTGGCTTCATTCCAGAGTTACCCTAAGATACAAAAAGTACAAGAAACGTGTATGAAAATATTTGACTTCACTCTGCTTCTGAGTAATTTCTTGTCATTACAAGCACCTCACAAAATGTGTTGCAGAATAAACAACTAAAGATTCAAATTGACAATGTATGTTTTTGGTTATAACTTCAGCATAAAAAAGTTTGCCCCTTTTACATGTACATGTATAACTGCATTGTATTGTTTTTACCAAATGCAGTAAAAAATTCAAGTACATTGCTAGGCTTATCAATTATTTCCCTTCAACTATTTACTTAATATCAAAATTTTAGATTGGTCCAAGTTCTAAACATTTGCAGATGATGGGATTTGTATTATAAAAGGTGGAAAACATTGTTGGAAAAGGAGAAAATGCTGGTTACAAGGATTTTCTCCTTTTCTCACACTGTTTTCAAACTCATTGTGTTGTTAAGTCTAAAGGATGTTTTTAACAAAGTGAAGTAACACTAAATGGAACACAGAAAAGAATGAAGAAAGATTAGTCTACCTGAGCCATTATTGCGTGACTTTCTAGGAATTTTTCCAGAAATGACGGTGCATGGACTTCAAAGCTGACATTTGGCACTGAAATAAATAGTATACTGAAACTATATGTTAGTCTTAACTTTCAAACATACACAAACATTTGTAAATGTAGCTGACAGGTTATGGAAATATTGTAGAAAAAAAGCAATTCTTGTAACCATGTTTTCAATGTCACTCAAAGACGATCTATCCCATTCACTCAAATGATTCCGTTCAACATTGTGTAATTCGGGCTTGTATTTGGCAAGTCTAACACTAGCTTATGAAGTATGGCTTACAAAACCATTGTACTATCCAATCATGGAAAGGAATAAGTCAGACAAATATGTCAAGTACATGTATATTACTAGTACAAAAATAATGGTATGACCCAGATGTCAAATAGAATTTTTGCTTTGTACATGGAATGCACTTTAAGATATCCATGGACAATACTGTCACACCTGCATTGGAAAGTAAAGTCAGAGATGGAATAGGTAAATAATTGATAACAGTCACATGAAGAAATGAATGCACTCACAGACAGAAAACCAGAAAACTTTATTGGACCTGCTTGCTGAAGCAGGTCAGATTACAATTGCATATCCAAACACTTTCCCTGTCCATATAACAGCATTCAAAAACAAATACCCTCTTGAATATTACAGAGTTCTGACTTTATTACAATGATCGTCTATCCTAGCTACCCTTTCTTAAACAATTCTCATCATTTTATCCAGATCTAATTTGTCCTCTGTAAATGGTTTCAGTTTGGACAACTCTAAAATTTGTTGACTGGTGTAGAACATGAAGACATAATGAGTTAACAGCACGCCAAGATCAGATTTCTTTTTGCCTTTTGTAGATGACATCAAGGACACAATGTAAATGTACGTAGTTGAATGAAATATGCAAAGAAGCAGACTTAAATGTCAAGCTTACATCTGGGGTCTTTGACTTCCTCTACACTCCATGATGTTTTCAGATCCTTTAAATTTGGGTTACAAGTCACTTCAAGCTGGTCATGCCCCCTGTAGTTGATAACAAACACAAACAACGATGCATTAGTTGTACTTTTTCAGTATTTGAAAAGATTAAAATGAACAATAATTGGGTTTATAATAAAGGAATGTAATTTCTTGACTACTAGTATTTACTAAAATTTGCTTTGGTAATCTAGGTTTTGTTCTTTGGTAATCCATACATTAACTTTTCACCTATTTCATTCATAAATGAGATGTTACATTGATTGATTAATTCATTTGAATTCTGTTTTATGTTGCTTTCACATATCAGTGACAGTTTACTTATTCATGTTTGTCTTGGGTTACAGCAGTACACGGCTAGAGCTCTGAAGTGTCTTATTCTCCAAGATTTTCTAAATTTGAAACCCACTGTGTTACTTTCAAATTTAGACAATTCTGGAGTATAAGACCAAGAACCTTCCTAGGAATGGTTGGTGAATATGGACCCAAAGTCTAAAAATCAATGTAAATATGGCCATATCAAATAATCTCCTAGCTGACAAATGAATTTCACGAAATATTTTAATCAATTCTTTCTAGACATAAAAATTTTGAGGTTTGCTGTACACAGTTAAATCATAGTGGGTAAACATTTAGTTGAGTTTTTAAGATTAAAAACTTTTTTTAATTCACTTTTACCTTATAATACCAAAATAGTCATGATACTAATAATAAAAATTGCTGATATCCTTTCCAGCCAAATAAACTTGTTATTATAACACAATGAACTCACCACTTTGGCAGTTTTTTATCATGTGACTGTAAAGCACATCTTGTATGATAATGAATCAGTTTAAACTTTGTCTTCACAGCCTGTATCAAGGTGCCTTCCGCCAAGTCAGGACTGATTATTTGCCACACATCATTGGCGTCTCCAACACCATCCTAAAATAAACAATACTTTTTATCAAAGTTTTTTTTTTTTTAACAACTTTAAGGTAGAGGAGTTCTGAAAACATTTTTGGAAAAGAAGAAAATGCTGGTTACCAGCATTTTCTCCTTTTTCTACAAAGTTTTCTATGGTTTCAGAAAACAAATCACGTTCTAACACCTCCAAAATGATAAGACCTGCAACATTCACTTTCACCGAGTCTTATTTTTCATCGTTAAATTAAAAAATTTCTTTTTCAAATGGCACCAAAAGCCAAGCATAGCCTGTATACAGGTCTATAATTCATATATAAAGAACTGAGTCCCTATAAACAGTTCCACTCACCTGTCCATAGCCTGTAACTTGAAAGTGACGTGGAGTTACTGGGGCTCTCTCTTTATGACTGTGTAGGTTTCTTCTGGTTCTGAAAAATGAATTAACACATACAGATACAACTATCATTGACCCTAGGGAAGCTGTTCGAAAAAATATTGTACGAAATAGAGCAAATCGTTTGTTGCAAGCAATTGCTTCTCTTTCAAGAATGTGTTCATTATCAATACAAAAAAAAAAACATTCATTCACAAAGGGGATGTGCTTTTAGTCTCTTGCACTAGTTACTGGCATGTCTGAAAATACCATGTGTTATAATACCAGCTTAAAAATGACAGCCCACTCTTTCTACTCTTATATGATACCTAAAACAGGGGCCATAATGAACCAATCATTTTCTACTCACTTTGATTCCCAATTCTAGCACCAGCCATATGTTTGGCTGAGACAGAATATCTAAACCTATCATATGACTTGCCATACAGTTTTGAATTGAATTTAGAATTGTCAGTCAAGATGGCCTTTGACCTTTTGAATATTAATGAAAGAATGAAACGTATTTCAAGAATATGTACTTGTCTAGCATTTCAACAAAATAGCATGAATACTTATGAGACTTATTCATCCCTTCAATAAAAAATAAAAGACCGATTAGATGCTGTGTTCCTATATCATTTCACTAAACTCCTCACTACACAAAAAAATTCTGGATTTGTCTAAAACAAAAGTATTCGCAGATGACAAAGTAATGTAGCTCAAATGATGATTGTGTGAAAAGGAGAAAATGATGGTTACCAGAATTTTCTCCTTATCCCACAATGTTTTTAAATGCTTTCTTTTGCAGGTTGTTAAAACACAGGATTGAGTGGTATTGAGTTTTAATGAAACAGATTAAAAGCTATCATAACTTACACAGCATGTTCTAGTCTAATAAGATCTCCATTTTTGATTATGACAGGATAGGATCCTCTGTCTGGCTCTTCCAGAGCAGGTTTTATCATCCACATGTTGTTATCATCCTTATGGCTGTATGTTGTTATCTGGAAAAAAAGACATCATACACTGTCACGGAAGATGACTTAACATCTTTACCAGATGAGAAAATTTTAAACTCCTCAACATTAAAAGCAATTACAGACGAAAAATCAAATGAGACTTATTTAATGGGATTTGTTTTGAAAGGGTAAAAACATTGTAGGAAAAGTAGAAAATGCTGGTAACCAGCATTTATTCCTTTTTTTCCCCCAATGTTTTCAAAAGCTTTCTTCCTCAGGGTATTAAAACCATGGGAATGTTTGGTAAGAGATTACTATTCCAAGGAATTTTTTTGATAGAGAAGACAGAATATCAAACCTATCAAAACAAAACAAATCCCTGCAAGAAAAAAGACAGATACCATTACCCCCTACAAACAACTTTCATCTTGCAGCAGACTGCTTTTTAAAGTACTAAAAATAAAGCAGCCATTGATCTTTATGAGTAATTTCTCCTTTTGCAACAACTTTTTCACATGATATCTACATGTTAATCCTTAATAAACTAGAGCTGTTACTGAATGTGACTTAATACCCCCACCAGGGCTTTGACAGAAACAGGCAATTATTTGTACACAGACGGACACACGGATGGACACACGGACGGACACACGGACAGACAGGCTGATTCCAGTATACCCCCGAAAACATTCGTTTTGCGGGGGTATAATGATGAATATAACTGTTTCATTAGGACGCTTTCAGAGTCATCTGCTGCAATTTTGTTTTCTGGAAATACAGAGTAAAAGAAGAATACAAAATATATCTGTATGTAAACTGAACAGGACTTACCTGTTGTTGTCTTGGCCCATGTTCTTCTGGATACAAATGCCAATGTGAGTGTAAATAGGCTCCACCTGTCCGTCTTTGCTTTATCGTAATAATACTACCAAAAGCTATATCTGTTGAAGGAATGAATGTTGTTTTAGGTGCACTGACATATAGGTCACATGGGTTATTAGTGCCCATGGCAGTATTAAAAGATGATAAAGTGGACTTGTTGGACAAAACAAAGATTTAAACAAAGTGATGATCTGACAGTGAAAAGTGTTTAAATGAACAAAGCTTATGGGTCATCTTCATGAAATACACAATTAAGTGGCATCGGCAATCCCTTTAACACAC
The DNA here is from genome assembly GCA_946811185.2 of Hippopus hippopus. NCBI lineage: Eukaryota > Metazoa > Mollusca > Bivalvia > Cardiida > Cardiidae > Hippopus > Hippopus hippopus. The sequence continues at coordinate 43,731,988 of OX328097.1, forward strand.
TCCCATTTAACTCTTTGTGGTAAAAGGTGAAATTGCTTGTATCAATCAGTCACTCCTTTCCCCATAATTTTTTTCATACTTTATTCTCCTTGATGATTTCTTCCTTTCTCTTGAACATTTGGCCTTTGTAAATTGTAACACTTTTTAGAAAATATTTTATGACCTTATCTACAAAGCAAGAAATCTGCATAATCTGCCCCTTAACAGTCCCTTTAGGGGACTAGAAATAATGTGAAAAAGAAATCTTACTTAAAGGCATGCTGACGTTATGGAGTCTATTTCCTTCTAGTTGAGACTGGAACTGAGAACTGTAAAACCCATCTCCACTACCACTGTAATTAGAAACAAGCCTTCTATTTCTATACAGAACAAGCCATCGACTTATGTATAAACCTATTGGCTTTTCCAACAAGCTTTTTTTTAAACTCAACTAAATATGTTATCAGTATTTTCAAGCAACTCCAAAAATACCTTAACTCTTCACCAAACGACAACATCTCAGAGTGGCTCAAATTGAAAGCATTTGCAGATGAAAAATCAAAGGTGGCCTAAATGAAAAAAATTGCCCTTGATAGGTTACAAAACATTGTGGGAAAAGGAGAAAAAGCTGGTTACCAGCATTTTCTCCTTTTCCCACAATGTTTTTAAAAGCCCTCTTCTTCAGGGTCGTTAAAAGTCAGGATTGTGTGGTAAAGAGTTAACTCTGTAACAGGTGACAAATTACTAGACTCATGCATATTCAATGCATGTGCAGATAAGCACTGAAACATGGCTTCAATGGTGGACTTTGACTTTATAATAATAGGAAACATTGTGGAAATACTTATCATCAGCATTTTCTCCTCCTCTTATGTTTTTAAAAAGCCCCTTCAACAGATTTGCAAAAAAAACCAGATCATTTCTTAAGCAGGTTAAAAAAAGTTCAATTATCTGTATTGTTTGAAGAACTTTCAGGCAGAAATACTGGCCATATTCTCTATCATGCACAGTACTTTATACCTTGTATTCATTTAACTATTAGTTCCGATTCAATTACATATCTAGTTATGTACTCAGTTATAGCTAAAAGGCCACCAAGGACAGTGTGACCAATGAATGTCAAAATATTCATGAAGGGCTTATATAAGCAAAATTAAACTCAAATCTATGACACGGTTAAAAGGAAGACTTTCAAGATTTTTCTCTTTAATAGAAATTCCACTTTTATTTAATATTTCCACATTGACAGTTACAGTTAACCCTCTATAATCAAATTGAGACAGTTCATATTTTCGATTTTTTCCTGTCTTATAATAGCATTTTGAATCAGTACTCTAATGGTCTCAATATTCTAACAATGAAGGACCATGATTAATATTTTTCCTTAAATCTTAAGCACAGTGAAAGAAAGCCATTACTACATGTACTATCACTTAACCCTTTACCATGCAGGTGGGCTTGTAAAAACATCAACGTAATAGGAGAAAATGCTGGTAACCAACATTTTCTCCTTTTCCCACAATGTTTTCCATCCTACAAATACATGGAAGAACCAGCAGTTTGAGGCACTTTTGTTGGGGTTTTTCTACCCTACAAATGACAGATCCAGCCATTTGTGGCACATTTGTCATCAGCAAATCCTTTTACCTTGGACAAGTCTAAATTTTTTTTGTTTGGCAAGGAGTCATCACATTACGCAATCCAGACAACCTATTTTGTCATGCTGCAGACCAGTTTTGAAAACATTGTGGCAAACAAGAGAAAAATTTATTTAGTAAGTTTTTATATGTTCACAATCCTTATTTCACAAAGAGGCCTACAAAATCATCTGCTGCAAACATTTCAGGGGGTAACTGGTTAATGATTCATTGTAAGACCCAGCTGTTATTCAAACTAAAGACCCTTGTTTTTGAAGAGAGTGCTCCAGTCACATAGCCACCAGGGCGGCTATATACAATGTACATGAATTTGTGCACTATCATTTAGCCTGCAACACACAAAATTTGCATAAAGTGTTGTCTCGGATCAGCCTGTGCAGTCCGCTCAGGCTAATTCAAAACGACACCTTCCGTTTTTATGTAATTTTCTGTTTTGCGCAAGTCTACTGTAGCACAAAATCTAATGTAGTCGTAAAGTGCAGTCTCCGATTAACCTGCGTGGACTGTGCAGGCTGATCAGAGACAACATTTTACGCAAATGTCCGAATGCCCCTGTTCGAGTGTTGCAAGCCATTTATGCAAAAAAAAAAAAACCCAGCACTTTTCTGATGGTTACCTTTTAAATAATACTTTTAAATGAATACCAAAAATCAGCATATAGAGAGTGACTGGAATGATGATGAGACACAAGGCCCTCGACAGGAAATGTTTTAAAATATCCAACTGAAAAAAAGAAAAGAAAAAAACATGCATTAACTTTCAAAGAAAAAAAAATAATTCACTGAGAACATTAATTTTTCTTGGCAAATTTACATTAAGCTTTTAAAGGGGACTATTCCAATATTTATTACAATACCAAACTTCAAACTTTAAAAATGTTTTTATCACTACTTTAGTAAGTCATAGTTGTAAATAAAGAGGGAAGTCAAAAGAAAAAAGCAAAAAAAATTAAATGGTGCTTCTTTTCAGTGAGAAGAAGACATTTTTAGATATGGGGCCAGAATTTCATTTAGAGATCTGTATATGTCACATAATCAACAACATGCGTCAGCTTTGTGGGGATGTTTTCGAACAGATCAATGATTTTGTATTCGATCTCGTAAAAAAAAAAGTTTCCTAATGCAAACCAACCATCTTGTTATGTAAACACCAAAATTACACCTTTAACCCTTAGGCTGCAAAGCACAATTCAAGGAGCTTTTGGGGAAAGTGTAGATCAAGATCAGAATACACATGACATGCAATCTGATCTTGGATAGACAAAGTCTGCTTAAGAGATATTTTTCCACAAAAAAATAACTGAAGCAAAAACATTTTTGTTATTACTATCGGCAGGAAAGTTTCATTTAAATTATTCAGTAGGTTAAGAGTTAAAATGATTGCTACCATCCAGTTTCTTTACCCATGCAAAGAAAACTATGTCTAGTAGCATCTATTACAATTTTACAAGAAATTTTGATTTACTACTTCTGAAATATATATCTTTAAATGTCCTTTTAACAAAAGATACTTTGTTTAAGCCTTTTAAAAGTTTAAACGTCCCATAGAAAGAGATCTTTTGAAAACATTGTGGGAAATGGAGAAAATGCTTGTAACCAGATGACAAAATGTTAAGCTAATCCAAATTCAAAGCATTTGCAGAGGACAAATCAAATATGATTCAAATGATGAAGTTTGTCTTTGATTTAGTAGAAAACATTGTGGGCAAAGAAAAAAATGCTGGTTACCAGCATTTTCTCCTGTCCCCATAGTGTTTCCAAAATCCTTCCTCCTCAGGGTTGTTAAAACTTGGAATTGTGAGGTAAAGGGTCATAAATCTCCCACTAGTACCTCTATGAATAATGCAAACCTGATATTGTGATGTTAAACAGTGCTATACATGTAATTTAACTAACTGAACACAGTACATTCGTTTCTTTATATAGTGATGAACACCATTTTCAGTGTTATTTTAGTTACATCATGGCAGACAGTAAACCCACAAATGCTTTTCCTGGAGTTTTCTTTATCAGTTCAAAATACTATTTTCAAGCCATTGGCTGCTTTCCTTCATAACAAACATTGAAACAATGATCAGTGGTGAGAGAGAAAGAAAAGCAATTGCTTGTTACAAGCAATTTCTTCTTTTCCCATAACAGTTTCTAAAGGTGCAAATTGCTGAATTTAAAAAAATCTATTAGTACAGTAATGAAATTTCAAGATAGTGAATATTGATCTTACAATTTAGTATCATCAAACTTTTACCTCTTGGGGACTGCACACTGAAACCATTTTTTTCACGATCCTTTATCAAACATTCTGAGTTTTATTCACCCCAAGAAAGACGGCCTTTAATAAACATTTTAGGAAACGGAGAAAAAGCATTTTCTCATTTTTCAAACAATGTTTTCCACCCTTACAAAGACAGGTCTCACTTTTAAGCCATATTTAATATGCCCTCTTGAAATGGTTTCCATTTGGACAAGACTAAAATATTGTTGTTTGGTAATGGGATAAGTGGCAGTACAACAAGTAAGTATAACTGTTGAATTTCTGAAATATAAATGTACCATAGATAATTGTTTCTCTCCTAACAGTCTCCATAAATCATCCACTGTACTGTATCCTGCCAGCAGGACAACAAACAAGCCAACAAACTTCACGCTGGAAGTACAGAAAACAAGAGCACTGTGTGCGGGTGTCAATACTCAGCTGCAGATGCTTTTATACATAAATTGATTTTCAGTGAAAATTCTAACATTGAAAAAGGGACATAACAGTGTCAAAAATACTTTGATGGTTACCTGCTCCTGTTCTATGGGTTCCACTTTTTATAGTTAACTATTAGTCCGAGTGGGAAGTAAATATCTTCAGGACTGACAAAGATTTTATTAAATGTCAAAGTTTTTACACAACAATTACACAGACAAGGTCAAAGATGATGACAGGGCCGTGAAAATAACTATATGTTGTCTTTGAAAACAGCCAAGATAAAAATCAGACTGAATGTAAAGTCCATAAGCAACTCTACAGATTGTATATAATTTAACAAACCGATAGGTAGTTTCCGAATAATCCAAATACAGATTGCATCATTGTTTTCAAAGTTGTTTGTTCCAGTTTGTTACCTTGGGGAAAGAGTTAAGAACTGGACATGGTAAATTTGTAACCTTGAGTTAAAGAATTTAACTTTGAAAGTGGTGTAAAAACATTTAAACAACACAGTATTTCAGATTAGGCACTTATGAATGTCCTTTATCCTTTACGGTTACCACACTATCCCGACATTTAAAGACCCAGAGGAAGAAGACTATTAAAAACATTGTGGAAAAAGGAGAAAATGCTTGTAACAGCATTTTCTCCTTTTTTCCCAATATTTTCTAGCCTATCAATGACAAACTTTGTCATTATGGCCACCTTCAATTTGTTGTCTGCTAATGTGATCAATTTGGGCCAGTCTAAAATTTTGTCATTTAGCAAAGAGTCAATACATTCACTGATAAACTAGTTTTCCTGCACATGACAAAGTGTTTACCATTATCTGATTAAAATCTTTACCCAAATTTCTAAGTTCTTGACTCAGATCTTTGCAGGCTATACTTTAGACTTAACATAAACTTATGAAGGACAATCATATGAAGGAAAGCAAATTCCTGGTGTTTTAGTCTGGAAATCATTGTAGGAAATAGAGCAATTGCTTGTTACAAGCAATTTCCTCTTTTCCCACAATATTTTCAAAGTCTCCAACTGCTGGAACTATGAAGTTCTATTTGTAAAGCAATGAAATTTAAGATCATGGTGAATATTGACCTTACAGTTTAGTATTGTTAAATCTATACCTGATAGAAAATCCAAGAAAAATTCCTGTACACATTAGCCAAAACCACCAACCAATTGAAAAAGATCTGAAAATAAAATTTATTCATTCTCTCTTAGGCATGAATATATAAATATGTACATATCCTTCTGGTAAATGATCATAGAAAACATTGAGACAATTAAAATATTGTTACAAATGGTTATCTGATTTCAGTATCAAATTAAGCTTTTAACACATAATCCCTACTTACAACAACCCAGAGGAAGACAGCTTTTTAAAACATTGTGGTCAAAAAGGAGAAAATGCTGGTAACCAGCATTTTCTCCTGTTTCCACAATGTTTTGAACTCTATTAAAGGCAAACTCCATCATTTGTACCACTTATAATTTGTCTTCTGCAAATGCTTTGAATTAGGCGAGTCTAAAATTGTGTTGTTTGTTAAAGAGTTAACCTGTAGAATACAAAATAACTTAAAAGTACATTTTCAGCCCAAAAAAAGACACCAGTGAAGCACATAATGATATTGGTATTGTAAGAATATCTCACAAAATAAGGAACTATGTTGATTAAAGATCAGACTGCACTCTGGTCTTGACCAGCACTGTCTGCAAAGTTCTTAAAGTAGGGTCTTGATTATTTTGAATTTAACTGTATGTCTTCATGCTTATGTAACTGATTAATTACAGCTGTAACATCTACATGTAGTTCTACTTGTTCCAATGTTTTCAAAACCCTTCTGGAGCTTTTCCCCAGAATGGTAAAAACATGAGATCCTTTGGTACAGAATTATTCCAACAGAAAATGCACTTGCCTGTTTCTAAATGATAAAAACTTTAATAAACAGTATGTTGCTGCCAGTATGAAAAACATGAGGATAGGATCAAGTAATATATGCCTAGACAATGTATTTGTACCAGTATCTGAAAATAAAATCAAAAGATTTATTAAAATAATTGCTGAATCCATAGTAAATGAAAGGAAAAATTGTATAAATATGAGCAGGACTTGGCAAAATTGAGTTTACTGCTAGCAAGTCATCAAATAATAATGAAATAATTATAAAATGCATTTTTTCTAACAATTGACCATGTTCCTTGGACATGCAAAAAATTTACAAATATCATAGTTTCAAGCCATGTCAGCCTGCACAGACTGCATAGGCTGACATAGGTTGATACTTCTTGGAGATGCATTAGCCTTCCTTTTCACAGAGCATGACTAATATACATTAACCCTTCACCACACAATCCCAACTTTTAACAACCCTGAGCAAGAAGCCTTTTGAAAACATTGTAGGAAAAGGAGAAAATGCTGTTTACCAGCATTTTCTCCTTTTCCTACAATGTTTTCTGCCCTTTCAAAGCCAAATTCCATCATAAGTTGAAGTATACTTGATTTGTTGTCATTTGTAATGTAATTTGTTATTAAAATACATGTAGAAGAAAAATTGTAGAAAAAGAAGAAAATGCTGGCTGGAAGAATTCATCTTTTTCCTACAGTACTTTCAAAAGCCGCCTTCTTCAGGGATGTTAAAACACAGTTAAATGTTTGGAAAAAGGTTGAAAGCCAAAGGCAATCTATGTGAGGATGTAGATCAGACTACACAGAATGTACAGTCTGATCTTAGATCTACATTGCCTGACATTTTTTTTTAAGATACTCTGCCAACCCAAAAAGCTTTGATATTTAAATGTTTGATTTTTTTTTTTACATACTTGATATTTGCATCCACTTATTTGAGACTCTGGGCATCAGTAGAGCTGTTTTGATGCTGAATGTACCAGTATACATACCTGTTGATTCAGTGGTGATTTTCATTTCACATACAGTCATGTATTTTTTTCTTGCAGGAAACTTTGTGAAAGAAAAACTGTTAGAATGATGCACCAATACTGAATTTAAAAATAAATCAGAATATGACCAGTATAAACATACCAAGCAAAATGAAAACAGAGGCAAAGAGAGCTGCAGTAACAGATCTTGATAGTAGCCAAGTTGACATGAAGGCAAGAGGCACAATAGCTGCTCCTAGGGTAGCACAGAACTGGAATACATGTACATATATGTCACAGTAAAATCTCATGTTTAGCTTTACTCTGTATGAAATATAGATGATAAATTTTCAATAATCTTTTCATTTAAAAGCATATATTACACACGACAGATCTTTCATTTTCACCAAAGTATAACAAGTATACAATTACAGCAATAGGCTGATGTAATACAGGGTGTACAGAAAGTAAGGTAACACTTTTGTACATTTATAATATAGCTTTCAATTTCAGATGAAGAGATAAAAATATAATATGCATGTAGATAAAATATGTAAGGTTTTTGTGTGATAATTTATTCAATTTTCATTACATTTACAGTTTTACACTGATTTCAAATCAGAAGTACATTTCTGTCATGGTGTTATTTTAGTAATATATTATGACGTTTTTATTGTGATGACTCTTTGTGCTCTTTCAATGCCGAACACACACCATGAAATTGTCGATGGCTTTAGCACACATTCCAATGTCAAATCTTCTTAGTTTCACATTTAGCTATCTTTAACAACATGTCTGTGCTGTCTAGCTTGGAATTGTATACCTCTGACTTCAAATAACCCCAAAGGAAGAAGGCGCACATGTTGAAGTCGGGACTGTGTCCAGTCCACTATATTATGCAATCTTTTACCGCCGGATATAATTTTTGATGTTACCCTATCATTGAACTTATCATATAAAAAGTCTAACACAGTATTAGATATGTGTGCCATAGCACCATCCTGCATACACATGTTTTTCAATGTTGGGGCTTTCTTTTCAAACTTGTTTTTCAAAAGCAACAGGTAGCGCTTGGAATTAATGATGTCGTTGGACTTGTGGCCCCATAATACTGTGACATGACACTGCACACCATACAGTTAGTTTTCACTGTATAGCTGTCTTTCTGTGAAACGCTGTGTTGTTCATGTGCCCAATAGCGCATTTTTGTTGACAAACATGTCCAGACAACAATAAGTGAGAGAACATCATTAATTACTAAAATGACACCGATGACAAAAAGGTACTTCTGTTTTGGAATCTGTAAAAGTGAGAAATGAAATGAAAATTAAATGAATTTTTCACAGAAAAAAAAACTCACATATTTTATGTACATGTAGGTATATTTTCATCTTTTCATCTGAAATTTAAAAGCCATATTATAAGTGTACAAAAGTGTTACCTTACTTTCCAGACACCCTGTATGAAAAAAAAGAAAATCATGACATGTAAAAATTCAGCAATCCAAATATAATTCATTACCACCTGAAACATATTGGCATCCAACTGATTTCAAAGATTGATTTGGAATTTTAGAAGATCTCTCAAGCATGCTCTACAAAGCATAACCAGTTTTGACCCAACAACTAAAAGAAACTGATAACACTTTCATGAACCATGGATAATCAACATATCAGCAGGTTTAACTCATTTCCACGCAGCAAAATTTTAGGCTGGTCCACCATGACAATATATGCAAGCAAAATATGAGATGATACTCAGATAAAAGTTATGGTTTTTGAAAAGGAAGAAAACATTGTGGGAGAAAAAAAAAAGAAAATTCTGGTAACTAGCATTTTCTCCTTTTCCCAAAATATTTTCAACAAACCATTTCCATCAGGGTCTTTAAACTGGGATTCGTGGTAAAGGGTGAGTACATGAACACATGTGAAGACATTCTAGCACAAGGTGAAACTGTTTGTTTCAAAGAGCTTTTGTGACCAGGCATTAATTTTAAAATGGTCTAGTGCAAGATGAAAATCAGTTGTGTGCAGGATGTGCAGTTTTTTATTAAAATAAAAGTTTATCCACTGGTTTTTCCTTTTGTATCCAAGACGTACAATCTGTAAAAATTCATCTTTTGTTATTTTTACACTTAAATCTATGTCAGTATTCAGTTCCCTTTACAATTCTTGAAGAAACACTGGTGGTTAGATAGTAAAGCTTTGAAAGAGATGAAAACTACAAAAACTAAAAGAACCATACTAAATCAGAATTATAGTGGAAGTGCTGAAATTAATTACTGCAATTGTGAAACTGTTTTGTAAGTATAGAGGAAAAGAAGAAGCCAAAATGATCATATTTACTTTTCAACATAAATGCAAATGATTCGTGAAAATGATCAATAAATTTCTCTGTTTGTTCTTTTTCTTTTTGAATGGTTTGTTTGTTTGGTCTCTAATACTATTTTCATTTTTTTTTTCTCAGTCATATCGAGATGGCTAATGCACCTTGTACATGTGTTCCTGAAGTTTCTTTTGTCAGTACTGTGCACAACATTCTTTCCAACTCACTGGCTTCCTTTTCACATAAACTGCTGAAATAATATTCAATAGTGTCAAAGAAATAAACCCTCTTGCAATGGTTATGATCAAACCTGGAAAAGAGTTTGATCAAGCTGTGATTCAAACTCAAAAGCCCAGTATATTACCACCTATTTTATTTCACATCAAGTCTATTTCTGTATAGTATAAGAGGACTAAATGTTAACCATTCTCATTCCAACATAATTAACATCCTTGTATTCATCACCAGGCTTGTCAAAGGGAAAATTTCCATCATAGCCTGTCAGATACCCTGCAAGTCCAATCAGCATCTGAAGAATTGTAGTAAAAAAAAAACCAACAATAAGACAATTCTGAAGTTAATACTTAATACCAGTTAGTAAAGTTTAAACTCATCAATATTGTGGTCATTTTCAGGAGACAAATCAAATGTGGATAAAATTGTAGAAAAGGGTTTAAAAAAAAAAAAAACATTATAAATTCTGAGGATGATTTTTTTGCTCTTGCAACTGCCAACAGACTGCTTTTTAATACACTGTGGCATTGCTTATCCTTACTCTAAATGGATGTTTTCAAACTTACCTATGGCACATTTGTTTCACAAGGCAGTGTGTGGAGAACACAACAGAAAATACTAATATTGTAGAATATTAAACCCAAGAGAAAATTTCATTTATATCAATATGCTTACATCAAGCTACATATTAATTTCTTCGATAAAGCAACACATAAAGAAAACCTTACTGAGACTGATATAAAGGCATTCTTTTTTTTTATTTTTGCTTTCTACAGTAAAGGCTTAAATTTATGAAAAATATCCTAATTCCAACAATTCTGGGATACTACAAAATTATCAATGACGCAATGAAAAAAAAAAACTATTAATTAATTATATCAAATGATCCCATGTGCAAATAAGAAAAAAAGAAGGCCTTTTAAAGAAATTGGGGAAATGAGAAAGTGCTTTTAACCAACATTTTCTCCTTTTACCAAAATATTTTTTTCAATTTGAATGTCAGTTTTCACCATGAGCCAAATTTATCTTGTTTTTATTATTTTTTTCAAATGGTTTAAATTTGGAAAAGTCTACACTTTTATCATGTTATTAAGAGGTAACAAACCTTCCCAAGTGGAGGGTGCACATCAAAAAAGAATGAATGTCTAATATACCAGCTACCCATTTTTCCAAAGTGAGTTTCATCCCAACTGAAATAAAATTGTATAAAATGCGTAAGACTTTGATATTATATGAAATTACCAGTACTTCTCATAACAGCAGTTAATATTGACTTTAATTGTGTACGAGATAAACACTGAATTAATTGTGGAATCTTTACTACAAAACCTCTCTTGCATGTCATTCATATATGCATTAAATTACTTATATGTGGAGCAGTTTCAATTAACCCTTTAGCATAAAAATACATATAAATATTTTTTACATACCTGCAAAAAGAGAAAACATCATGTAAAAGAAAAACCCGTTGTTTATAACAATAGAGAATCAATTGCTCCTTATCTAACAATATTTTCTACACTAATAAAAAATATTTTCCTTCACATCAAATACTTCCAATTTTGTTTTGATCTACTTTCTAAGCTTTTATTTTGTTAAAAATAACCTTGAGTTTGGAACATCTAAAACATTACAACAGCATGAAAATACCATATCAGTCTCTGCAATAGGTTCTATGATTTATGCTAAAAAATTCAAGTTATGTCTATAATGAAAACAACAGTTAACCCTTTATCGAATGATCCTACGTTTCTACAATGCAGAGGACAAAAGCCCATGAAACCGTTGTGGGAAAAGGAAAAATCTTCAAACAACCTCCAGTTTTACCCTTTCCCACAATGTTTTCAACTCTTTAAAAGTCAAGTCCCATCTTTGAAAAGAGCAATTTATAATTTATCATCTGCGAATGATTTCAGTATTGCGAGTCTATACTTTTGAACGTGTAGTCAAAAGTTTGGGAAAAGGGGAAAAAAAAACAAGATCTTAGGTCTTACACTGATATTTTAACTTAATTTTTTGTTATAGTTTTGCTTTCTTTGCCCTCAAAATATAACACAGACATTTAGTGTAGGAGCTTAAATTCCACACCCAAAAAGGGGTATGGGTGACAGTCAGTTTTTAGTGTCATTCAACTTTTATGGGGTCTTTATAGTCAGGGTCTTTGTGTCTGACAATAATCCTGTAATGTCATCTGAAGCCAATATTGAGTTCATGTCAGCTTCTGCTGGAGGATGGCCCTTGGTCCCCTCAGTAATTCTAAAGGGTACTAATCAAATTGTATAAAGAGGCCAAAATTAGAAATAAAATCAACTTACTAATCTAGATTTTACTGTATGTTCATTTCACTACTTATATATAAGATTCTCAAGAACAAATTTTCAAATAGATGTCTTAATTCATATTAGTAGCACAATTAAATTGTTATCAAAATAAGTGTGAGATATGCAAATGAATATTTAGCAAAAAATATAATTTAAAGCACTTGGTGTGACCTTGTTTTCACACATATGGGACTGGAAATCTGTCATCTGTATTGATCAGATAAAATATATTTTTAAAGGATTAACATCATCAAACATTCTGACAAACTTTCAAGAAATGTGGCCTCTAGAGTATACACAAGATTTTTCTAAGATTTGACCTGGTGACCTACTTTTCGACATAATTTGACCCATTTTCAAACTCATCCAAGATATCATCAAGACAAACATTCTAACAAACTTCCAAGAGTAGTGAACTGAAAATGTGGCCTCTTGAGTGTACACAAGGTTTGTCTAAGATCTGACCTAGTGACTTAGTTTTTGACCCGTGGTGACCCATTTTAGAACTCGTCCAAGATATCTTCAACACAAAAAAATCTGACCAAGTTTCATGAGTATCGGATTCAAAATGTGGCCTCTAAAGCATACACAAGGTAAAAGTTGATGACACAAGATGGACACAGCATGATCACAAAAGCTCACCTTGAGCACATCGTGCTCAGGTGAGCTAAAAACAAAGACAAATGACAGACTCATCACCGCTCAATATTTCAGTGACTTAACATTTACTTTATCATATAACTATGGAATTATTTGTCAAGGTATGTTGGAACAACCTCTCTTTCATTGAATAAATGTTATACTGTATGTTCATGTATCCATCTTTGAGTCCCAAAATAAAGCAAAGTTTGCACTTTCAATATAGTGAATTATGCTTACAACTAATTGAATCTGGAGGCCTTCTGAAATTTGCAATATCACAGTTTTACTGTACACCTCTTATCAAAACTATGTTGGCTTCCATCTGCCAAACAGCAGAGAAGTCAGCTGATCCTTTCTTATCAAGAATTGACAGTATGAGCCTTTCCTCTTAAAATTTGGAAGAAACAATGGTAGGATAATGACAAAGACAGTTTTTTTTCTAAAGTGAGCCATCTGGCAAGTGGTCAACAGCAGTCAGTTTTAGTCATTATGAGGAAGTGAAACAGTTATCTTTTAAAGAGGTAATTTGTATGGACTACAATTATATTATTAATGAAATGCACATTTTCCATGTTGAAATTGGAAATCTATTTGGCACACAGTTCTTACTGAACCAGGTTGCACTATTTTGCATTCATCTGGCCTGTATTTCTGACCTAAAAAGGCAGTCTAAAATTAACACTGTACCTGACAAAGTTTACTTGGCCACTCATGAAATATGGGTGTACAAACCTATGATAAAAATTATTTTTGGGAAAACCCTAGGGTAATCATCTCTATAATAATGCGATGACAGATTTCAGTAAGGAAGAAGTTCAATAAACAGTGAGTTTTCATTGAAGGTTCTGGAAATAAGGTAACTATGTAATGCTCCAATGCATCATGATGATTGTCACAGCCAATATCTGGCTTTGATTTTTTTCTCATGAGAACAGCCCGGTTCTAAATAGTAGACATCAGTTTTACAAATAGTATATTAATGCTCAGCATTAAATGAATTAAGAATTAAATAACGATCAAATCGAAGTCAGGTATTGAGTGAGAAATGTAAAAAATGTTAAAGTGCAAATAAGGCTTTATAATTACAATGTTACTGAAACCTCCAATACATTGATATGCATAATCACAAGAGTTCCGCACCATGGATTTTGCTTGACAATTTTGGGAAGAAAACGCAAGAAATGTATTGAACAAATGTTGACATGATGAATATTCAGGACTTGCATTTTTACCATTTCAACATTCATTTTGCACATTTCTTATTCCCTAAGTAAAATTCATGGTGGTGAGTTCCTAGAATATTGCCTATTTATCAAACAAGTTCGCTGATGAGGCTCCAGGCTTGTTTGTCCCTGGGCTTATTTGCCCTGGCTTGTTTGCCTGGACACAACCTTATCGATCGTATTGGAATGTACAGTGCAATGTGCCCTCTAAAATGAATTGTTATTTTATACACAAAAATACTTTGAACAAAACTTAACAATGCTTTGTTTTTTGCCTTTCTACTAGTTTTTTTTAAACTATCCTCTATATTCCAAGACACACTGACAAGTTTATTGCCTTTTGTTGGCAAAATAACATTTACCATGGGGTTGTTTGAACATGTGATTGTATGGTGAAAGCTACTATGATAAGGAACACAGAGTTCGGTTGAATTTTTTTATTCAACGCCGTTACATCGGGGCAGCGAGTACTCCGTCGCTTCTTGCCTACGGCTTACCATCCAGTAAACTCTAAATTTACTGAAATTCTATATTCATTAATATTTTCTTTTGCTATGATTTCTACTGCAAACATAATGATAGGGGATGACTATTTCTGCAGTTATACATTCTTAGGTTGAGTAAAATGGTCGGGGATTATGTGCAGTTAACACCTTTTAATGCCTGTCAAAATCATTGAAGTATGCACTATTAACACCGATGGTTGGCAGATATATAACGAACAAGCCCGGACCAATGAGAAATCAGTTTGGATGAACAAGCCCGGTCGAACGAGCCTGAACAAACAAGCCAGACAAACAAGCCCAGGGCGAAAAAGCCTGTTACCGTTGACAAAACTAATGCAAGTCATATCATGTACTTACTCCCGATTCGGGGTCTAGCTCCGATGTTATTTTTGTGATTGTTTCTCCACTAGACTCCCGCAGCAGCCTTCTTTAAAAGTATCTGGAATGAATACGATTTTACTGGCATCTTCTCAAACGGCTCTATGCGACAAAATTTCCTATGAAAGCTAATAAAATGGGCACGGATTGTTAGATAAATGATTAATCTTTACAAAAAAACTGATGTTAGTTAATATCTAAATCTTACCTTCAAGCAAATCTATACTTTTCAGCGTAAATAACCGTTGACCAACTTCACCAGAAATCAAAACATGGTGATATCATCAATGCGCATGTCTCGGCAGAAATCGCAGTATCTCTGACACGCGACAGGACGGTTCATTTGGGAATTCCACTGTTGACAAAGGCACCTTATACAAAAATGGTTGTTAGGTTTAGAGAACCAGACTGTACAAAATTCAAATTCTGTTGCCATGTAAGTTGTTTACAAATTTCACTGGATTTATTTACGTTGGGAAAAAAGGTAAATTTCCATTGATTTAATTGGTATTTTGCAGCACAGCTTGTGTGATAATAAAGATTAATCATTTATCTAACAATTCATGCCCATTTTATTAGCTTTCATCGGAAATTTTGTCGCATAGAGCCGTTTGAAAAGATGCCGGTAAAATCGTATTCATTCCAGATACTTTTAAAGAAGGCTGCTGCGGGAGTCTAGCGGAGAAACAATCACAAAAATAACATCGGAGCTAGACCCCGAATCGGGAGTAATTATGTACTGTATCACCTACCAAACCCATGGAGGCAATTCAATGTTGAATAATCTTGATGCAAACGATGCCGCTGTAATAAGGAGAAGTAGAACACTGTAAAGCCAAGGGGACTCTAACGAGTCTATCACTTTAACGTCCTCGTCCTTGCTTTCGGATTTTGACCATTCAGATTGACCAACTTTTTGATCGCCAGACTTCAAAGTTCTCATTCGATCAGAAACGTTACCACAAGTTCCGATAGTTTGTTTTGTTAACTTCTGTGTGGGCACGTATTTTTCTCTTTTTTCTGCCATTTTTCGCACTCTAATATGTTCATAACTGAATTAACCAGAACATCGTTACCACGGTTTATTGCAGACAACAACAACAACGACTTTAACTATTGGCGGACTTGTTTTGGTCATCAAACTAGTCAGAAGACAGAACATTCCGATCACACAATTTGATGGACAAATGCTATGTGGTCATACTTCAGAGAAAGGCTCAAAACGGCCCACCTCCAAAACGGCCCACTTTACCAAAACGGCCCAATGTAATTGATACCAAAACGGCCCACTTTTGAAAAACGACTGTTATTCCTATCAGTTTTGACAGAATGAATTTTATAACTTTTTTACTCTTATCTTATTTTCAAATAATGAATTTAATTTCTAGAGCTTAGGCCTCGACTCTCCATGCTCGTGTGGGTTGTACTCTGCATATCTATCCGATGGTATCCTATTTTATGAGCTTATTTGTCTCTGCTCTCCGCACTTGTTCCTTTCTCGTGATCCAACGGAATTCTTCGAATATATTTATAAACTCGTAGAGGAAACCGTCTGGCCCTGATGATCAAATTTCATATTATAATTAAAATTTATTAAAATAAACTTGTAAATTTTATAAAACTAACAGTCTGATCCAAGTGATGATTAAGAACTTAATAGTTTTTAAGAAAGGACAAAAAAGTGGGCCGTTTTGGTAACGGGCCGTTTCGGCACTGGGCCGTTTTGGTACCTGGCCGTTTCGGCACTGGACCGTTTTGACTCCATTCCCTTCAGAAATATACACTGTGAGATAGTTAGACTATGGTGGCATATTTCTGCCGCGAGATACGAGATAGCTATCATGATAATTTTAGAAAACTATCGTGATAAAACAAAGTTTCCTGGAAATATTATCTAGATAGTAAAAATTTTCACGGTAAAAATATCGCGATAATTCTACCTGTTATCAAGATTTTTTTTTTGCTTTCGTGCCCATAACTGACATTCACGGTATCTATAATTAGATACGGTTCCGGAACATCTTCGTATACAACCTTATGAATTCTCCTTTTCCCTGAATAGTTTTAAAGTGTTCGTAGGAGGCATTTCGAGTCGTCTTTATGATTTTACAGACTTCTGTTCATTTCGAGTCTTGTCATAATTTACCAATTAAGCTACAATTATTAATTATTCGAACTTTTACTTACTGCAATCTTGTGAAGTCAAAAACTACCGAGTTCATCCAAATGATAAATTTTCTATTTATAGATATCGAGAAACAGGTAGAACTATCACGATAATTTTATCTTGCATGTCAGCTTCGTGCACAATTGAGAAATTTTGCGTTAAAATATTAAGTTTATCGTGATATTTTTTTCAGGAAACTTTTCACTATCTCGATAAAATTTCCATGAAACTTTAATTTATCGCGATAGTTTTGTAAAATTATCATGATAGCTATCTCGTATCTCGTGGCAGAAATATGCCACCACAGTTTCGTCCTGTATCTTTCACTTTCTCCCGTTACATAATTGAAAGCCTTCAGGGAGGTGTCACACACATGGGCAACCGGTGGCGACGACAAATACACGGAAATATAGCCAACTTTTAGGCCTTGAGCGACCAATAGGCCCTCCCCCCCCCCCGGTGGAATTTTCGGCACTATTATTTTCTGAAACCCCAAGGTCTACTGAGCACTTTGTCAAAGTCTGCCACCTGGCGAGCGGGGCTTTTGCGAGTTACAGAGGTCAAAGGTAATCAAGTGCACTGTTGCATACGAAATATCAATGAATAGCAGTTCAGGTTAAATTTTCATTTCATTTTCTACATTTGATATGTCAGAAACATGTTAAGATGGGTTTATACATTCATATCTATAGTCAAAACAGTTGTTTTATAGAAATAGAAGCAATTTTGTTTGAATCAAAGTACTGAGAGAACTGTTCTTTGCCATGTTTGTGAGAGTAAAATGGCTGGTACTCAAAAACATATCCATAGTATACAAAATCATCAATTATGATCTTAGTGACACAGAGTAGATTCCATGACAAACATTGTGCCTTATCATTATGATTTATCCTATCTATTAGCTGTGTCAGTAAAGGAAATTAGGATATTAATAGTGACAAATGTTGAGGTTTTTTAAAATCTTATGACATTTGCAGGAATTAAAGATATTTCTTGCTGTTGACCCAGAAGAACTCGTTGACATCAGGATTGTATTTATCACTTGTGTTATCAACAGTAATTTGCCACATTGATTGTTATTGGTATTAAACCCAGTGAATAAAATTGTTTTGGATCATTTTCTTAATGGTGGCCCTTCATAGAGTTCGAGACTAATATGAAGTTGCCTTTCATTAAAATGATAACAATGATGTTTACAACACATCATTCCATGCTATACGACAGTCTATCCTCTATCACCCATGGACCACATTCATGAAGTCAACATTGTTATCATCTTCCTCATCGCTTGGTTAGAATATATTTCACTATGTTAACTAAATCATTGCTATGACTTATACTCTATATTATTTCATACACGTATTGCAAGTCTATGACATGGGGAAGTACCCAGTAAACATTGTAAAGTTTCTGTTCAGTTCCGAATACGACATTTAACCACAATTGAAAAACATTAAAATGTACGCAAAGAGGGCTTCCATCGAACCATTTTTGAAACACTCTGGGTTTGTTATTCCCTAAACGATTCCAAGGTAGCATTTTGCAAAACAGGATTTACTACAGAGACTTCCCTTTACAGCATAAACTTTGCAAATGAGAAATCAGGTCAGAAAAGAAGAAACTTTCCCCGTTAGATCACTGATCATTTCTTCCTACAGATGGGCAATTATTGGTGCATCGCGTAAATGGAATAGCACAGTAAAATGAAATCTATCATTTTGAATATGAGAAACAATATCCTGGAAATAACAATAAGCGCATGATCGTGATACCAAATGCAAAAAAAAAAAAAAAGTTCATCTGTCCATGCACAATAATACAATTATGCTGATATTGGATGAGGTGGAGCTAAGCATAGTCTAAGTATATTGTAGCAGGCATTTTCTTTTTGAAATATGTCGGGTACCTTCATATGCATGTTTGATAGAAAGAGAGAAAAACAAAACTCGTGCACATAGCAGAAGTAAGCAGAGTCACTAATCATCTATCAAACAAGGCAAATGATAACTGGCCAGCTGAAATACCAAAAAAGCTTCTGTTTCTGTTAAATGTGTACAATATCAAACAAAATACTGAAAAAAAGCAAGTTTTGAATTTACACATAAATCACTAGAATACAATGTAATTGAGTAAAAGAAGGCATAGCCTTGAAGCTATGCAAGCAGAAAACAGGAAGTTATACATATGTAAGAACAAGGTTATCTGAGCAATAAAAGGATTGCCATGTAAATGATGATAATTTGCATGACCTTTACGCCAAAAAGTATGTTAATGACAAGAAAATTAACAGTAAATGGTAACACACAAAATGACCTTCATTTCAAAGTTAACATAAAAGGGAAACAAACTGGATAAAAGAATGGAAATAAAAAACACCAGGGCTCTTTATTGCATAGTTTAAGACTTAAGCATATTATATCATACCCAATGCATTTTATTTCCAACATTAATTGTTAGCTTTCTTTTATAGTCACGATGTTTCATATTATTTCCTTGTTTCTTAATGCCAAGCAGTTAACCTGACATAATTCTGAACCTGGAAGAAGAACAACAACAAGCACAGTTTTCAAAACAAAAACATAAAGCCACAAATATGGCTGGTAAGCATGAGAATGATGATGATGAAGGTTTTACTGAGCAAATACAAGCATGAATGAGCTCTCATTTACTATAACACTATGGTCCTATGTAAATGAATACTGACCAACAACGTGAGATAACAGGTGCATCTGCACAATTGAAATATCAAATCCAAATGAGGAATCCTATTCATCTTGGTAACTCACGTTGCTAGTAGATCACCTGATTACTTAATAGATGTGTGTAAAAGGTGGCACAAGATTAACTAGGAATAATATATCCCTGATTTTGGGCAGTTAACTCTTTCGGCGCCAAATATTAAATGACCACTTCTTTCGATGCCTGGAAATGGACTCCACTGAAACTCAGAAAGAGTTTTATCATATTAGGCTTGACTAAACGAGACAGAGATTTAAGATAAGACTGCATGTTTTGTGCAAAGGCTTCTGTTTTCGCCCATAACGCTGAAAGGGTTAAATTCATGCATATGTATCCTGTATTTAACTAAAAAGGTGGATATGGCTGTAGGTCATACCTTTACTACTTCGTCATGGCAAGTTCAAATTTTAGTACTTTGATATCATTGTCTGAGCGAACTAAATTGATAAAATGACAAGTGAAGGCACTGTAGATAGCATATGCAATGTCTTCTAAGTAAATAAGATCAATATATATTTTACTTTTAAACATTTTTGTCCATTTTTTAGATGCAAGAGTAAATTGGTACACAATGTATCAGTAACTTCAGTACTTTGATTTACACTAAAAAATTCTGTAAATTGACATACAATAAATCTGAAAATGCTATTTGGGTTGCTTCTAGGATGCATCCAAGGCATTTGTGATCAAGAAAATGTGCTTTATCTGAAAAATATTCCTGTAGTTTCTCAGATTATGATTTTTTGGAAGCTTGAATCATAAGAAATAGTGCTGTCGGTGCTTTGATTTGCATTAGATGTTCTTTTATTTTGTTAGAAATGCATAGAATTATCTAAATATAAGCTTATTAGGTTACCTGAGATCATTTGGGACTTTCACAAGGTATAAAATTTCCAAAAACGGTCAATTGAGGATCAACTGATAGAGTTAGGGTTACAGGCGCACTTGATAACCTTTGACCTATAACTTCTAAACGCCCCCTCGCCTGATGGCAGACTTTGGGAATGTGCTCAGGAGACCTTGGGGCTCAAGAAAATAATAGTCCCGAAAATTCCCCCGTGGGGAGAGCAAACACCCTGCTGGCTCAGTCTATTTCGCGGACATGTAAAAATCGATATCTCCCTATTTTACCTGTATTTTTTTTACAAAGAATTATGAAAGGCCTTGGTCGATAAACGCTTATAACTTCATCAATTTTCAGAATCGAAAATTATCTCAAGCGAGGTAAGAAAATTCAATTTATTCTCTTTCAAATGAACTAAGTTTTATAAATTTCGTAAATGAAACTTTTGGTCCTTTTTTAACTTTAAAATTACAGGTATGGTTTATATAGAATAAAGAGGAAAAGTACTTTTTCCGAAGATAAAAACTGACATATGTGTTGAATTTCCTCTCTTTTTGTTGAAAAGTCAAAATAATCTCAAGTGAGGTCATAAAGCTTATTCATTGCTCTTTAAATTGGTATAAGTTTGAGTCATTTAAAAAAATAAACTTTTGGTCCTTTTTACAGTTTTTTAATGCCCCTATCCTATTTTTTTCTTTTTCCGTAATCGCTCGGATTGTGCCGGATTTTGCCGCTGATGGCTGAGTCTAACTATAAGATAAGCTGCCCGGGTATCTTTGCTGTGTTACGTAATGATATATTGACAAACGGACCCCCTGCTATGTTTATGATTAACATGTATCCACATGATTATGTACTCGAATTTTTACCCGGGTTGTTTGATCATTACAGAATCCCTAAGATTTTTTATTATGTATCTTATAGAACTAATAAAAGACTAGAATTTGATTTTTATGAGATTATTCCCATGGATTTACAATCACTATTAAGATTTGAAATTAGAAAATGTACGTTTGCTATTTTTTCCATTCTTCAGCCATTTTTTCCATTCTTAGATATTAATGCCGTATCAAAAGTATTTTTCTAGCGACAGTTTATAAATTCATGTTTCCTTGCCATTTTCAAACCGGTCCTTGACCTGTCACATCATATAGAAGGCTTTTGAAAACATTGAAGAAAGGGTTTAAATGCTGGTTAGTAACAGATAGCCAACTTTCACGGACATGCTTTATCAGCAGTCTCGCATATCAACAAATCGATGAAAAGAACCGATATTATACGTAAAGGTTCGGGATTTTCCGGAGTTTGGCAAACATAAACCGCGTATAATCTATTCATAATCGATAGTCCGCAGCTGTAAAAGATAAGAATAACGTAACATTACGTAACAGGATAATAGTAGCCCTGCTTCAAATTTACAATCCTTGCCTAGACCGACTTTTTGTTGTCGGGTTTCCACCTTAACTCTTTGTCTGCTAAAAGCCATTGTAGCCCATGTAGATCAGTATCAGACAGCACAGAATGTGCACCCTCATCAGACTACACATAATCTTAGACTTACACCATCAGATACTGCGAGATTTTTCTTTGGAAAGAACATTGCTATATTTGAGCTTTGTTTGACGGTTCATACTTCATTCATTCTTCGGTTTAAGGATTGAGTTTTGATGCTCTTAGATTAAAGTTCTGATCCTTACTGTTTTGCCGTTTGTGCGACTAAGTGCACTTTTAGCTGACAATGTAGACCAGTAATAAACTTCACAAAAAGCAGTCTAATCTTGATACCTAATTCGTCCAAATTCAATTTTGCTGACAGTGTAGATTAATAACAGGCTGCACAAAACAAGCAGACTGATCTTGGATCTGATCGACTCTATATATCGATTTTTTTCTTAAATTCTTGATACCGAAATATCACCAGGTTGCTGAATTCAGCAGAAAATTCGAAGCTTTTGGAGTACCGGTTTAATCCTTTACCATACACTCCCGAGTTTTAACGTTCTGTACAGTCTGATTTTGATCTAAACTGTCCGCAAAAGATCCCTGAGTCGCGTTTAACAGTCTACAGGTTAAAACATTTCATAGTTCAACCAACGGCAGATGTCGGTTGAGATAGCGAGGAGGGATCGGCATCAGACTGAACGGATGTACTCTGGTAGGCCTATTGATCTTCTCCGATACCTGGTAATGTTTAACAGCCTTGAATTCATCCATTTACAGCTTTTACCAAACAATCTTTCTAGTTTTGAACGAACGAACAAACGAACGAACGTTTGAAAGAAAGAAAGAAAGTGTCGGACACAAAGTGGCAATAACTGAAAGTTGTGAACGACTAAAAGGCAAAAACAAAAGAAGACGATAGAGTAGTAGGTTTTTTTCTCCTGATCCCTGGCCTGTCTGACCGGAAACCGCCTGCACTTTTCAATATTAAGGAATTCTTTACAGCAGAAAAAAAAAAAAAGTTTCCTTTTATATGAAGCCATAGATGTTTACTCTTTACCAAACAATTCAAATTTAGTCTCTTTTAGATGGAATTCATATATTGATATAATTTTTACCTTTAAATGACCATGTTTCCAACTTGATCTGTAAGACCAGGGATCGTATATAACATATACGATCCCTGGTAAGACCTGATTGCCAGTGACTTGCATGAGGGACTGCATTCACAAACCGTTCTAAATACTGCTGTATTGAAACACTAGCTGTACCATCTTGCAAATAAAGGACATCGTATAATGACGAAGTAAAGGGATGAAAAAAGAGCGAAATCGTTTATAAAAAAACGATTTTTTCTCCCAAACAATATTATATAGAAAATATCAAGAAAAATTTGTTTGTCAACATACGAAGAAACAAGCCCTCTCACATGTCCTATCGGTCAATGGTGAGCACAATTGTAAACTTTGGAGTGGATAAATCCCTATGTGACCTGAAACACGCGGAGAGGGGGCATTCGGACATCAAGTGTCGTCTCGTATCAGCCTGCGCAGTCCGCGCAGACTAATCCGAAACGACACTTTCCGCTTTTATGTAATTTTCTTTTTTTTGCGCGTCTACTGAAGAACAAATTCTAATGTACCTGTAGTCGTAAAGTGCCGTCTCGGATTAGCCTGCGTGGACTACGGTGGCACAAAAGTGACATGGAAGATATATTTTATACTACGTGCGCATGCAG
This sequence comes from Hippopus hippopus, assembly GCA_946811185.2. Taxonomy (NCBI): domain Eukaryota; kingdom Metazoa; phylum Mollusca; class Bivalvia; order Cardiida; family Cardiidae; genus Hippopus; species Hippopus hippopus. The sequence continues at coordinate 43,755,753 of OX328097.1, forward strand.
TAGCTAATACATGCGCACGTAATAAGTAATACGTGCGCACGCAGTAGTATTACGTGCGCACGCAGTAGCTAATACGTGCGCACGTAATAACTAATACGTGCGCACGTATTAGCTAATACGTGCGCACGTAATAGTTATTACGTGCGCACGCAGTAGCTAGTACGTGCGCACGCAGTAGCTAATACGTGCGCATGTATTTACTAATACGTGCGCACGTAATAACTATTACGTGTGCACGTAATAATCGACCAATCAGATGCAAACAATTCACGAATCAATAAATGTCTATCTTACACTTCCATCTTGAAACAATGGCTTCTGTTCATGATTCTGATTGGTGGATTATTACGTGCGCACGTAATAACTAATACGTGCGCACGTAATACTACTGCGTGCGCACGTATTACTTATTACGTGCGCACGTAATAGCTACTGCGTGCGCACGTATTAGTTATTACGTGCGCACGTATTAGCTACTGCGTGCGCACGTAGTATAAAATATATCTTCCATGTCACTATTGTGCCACCGTAGTGGACTGATCCGAGACAACAGTTTACGCAAATGTTCGAATGCCCTTTTTCGTGTGATGCTCGCCATTTATGTACAAACAAAAGTAAAAAAAGAAATGAATCTAGAAATCGAAAGACATGTTATTGGTACAATTCCAAGTTCATCTATAAATAAGTGACTTGTTGGTTACCGGAGAGCTCCGAATAAACCTTGAGAAAAGACAGTGCTAGTCTAGAAATAAGGCCTAAATAATTGCAAGTTTAAGGTTGCTCTTGGCCAGATTATCTCAACAAAACGGACAGTGAAGATCAAAGATCAGAATGCCTTTTTTCAGTCTGATATCAATCTTTAGTGGCCGCATTTAGGCAGCTTTAGTTGTGAAGGCGATTGAGGGTCAATAAAGGCTTCTGTTCCCGTCTGTTCTGGTTGGTTTTTAGGCTGACCCCGATCACGTGATTAATCAACCGCGCACGAGATTGCTCAGTGAGTAGTTTGAGTGGGCAGTATGGTGTTTCGAAGAGAGACCCGGACAATTTGATCAGGAAAAAATGAAGTAAGTGTCATATTTATTTGAAATTTGCAGATATTTTTCATGAATAATCAAAGTGTAAATCTAGATCTAGCATGGTACACATGGTTGCAAATTGCGATTATTTAATTTTCTCGCAAATTATCGCCGGCGTCTTAAGTAGTGCTGATCCAAGGTAGAAAATTTTGTGGAAAAGGCAGCAAATTCTAGTTGCAGTGTTCTTTTTTTTCAAAATGTTTTTGAAAGCCGTCTTTGTCAGAATCATTCAAGTATGGGAATGTTTGGAGGAATTTTCTCTAGCCCATTTTCAACAGTGAATTAAAAATTTTAGGGTAGAAAAATTCCAATTACAGTATACTGAGGCAAGTCAAAGAGTATCCTTAAAATGATGAACTCTTTACCAAAGGACGAAATTTTGGTCTTGACCAAATTGAAATCATTTTCAGACAACAACAACAACAACAAAAATATAGCTCAAAAGATGACTGCTGTCTTTGACAGGGTAGAGCATTTCCTCCTTTTCCCATACTGTTTTCAAATGACTTCTTCCTCAGGGTCATTAAAACTCGGGATTGTGTGGTAAAAGGATAACATAATTAATATTGGTGTATTTATTACCCTTTAGTTTGTATTGGAGTTTAACGCCATTTTAACAGCTTAGGTCATATCATGGCAGTCAGTGACGCACCCATGTGTTTCCTGGCTTTCCCACACCGGTACTGACACAAAGCCACTGACTACTTTTCTCACATGTATCAGAGGTGAGAGGTGAAAATTCGCCGGAAAGAAAGTTCGTTGCAACTGGGTATCGAACCTGCAACCTCCAGGTCACGAGTTAGATAGGCTAACCACTGAGCAACCCCGCCAGGCTTTGTTACCCTTCACCAGAAGACAACATTACTTACCAGTCCAAATTGCAAGCCTTTCAAGATGAAAAATTTAATGTGACTCAAATGATGAAACTTGTTTTTGAAGGACTAGAAAACATGGTTAAAGAGAAAATTATGGTTATCAGCATTTTCTCCTTTTCCGTCAATGTTTTCAAACTTCTTTTCCTCAGGGTCATTAAAACTGAATATGGGGTAAAGGGTTAAAAATATACACTTACAAAGACATAGAATTTTTTTACATTGTTAATGACTATGCAAAACTTGAATTTTATTTTTTTTCTTTTAGATTTACAATATGACCAGATTTGGACTTTGTTGAGGTAAGAATCACTTTACATGAGGTAATTAAAAGTCAATTTGAGCACATATAAAATTATAAAAAATCTGTCCATGTAATGATGGATAACTTATCAACAATTTCTAAAATTCTGGAATACAATATTTATAATTTGAGACATTGAGGTATGACTTTGATATACCGGTACATGTACTTCTACCTGCCTAAAAATCAGAATTTAAATATAACCTGGTAGCTCTAAACTGATTGTCCTCCATGGTGTCAAGCGTATAAGACAATATGGTTGCCATATATTGTTGAAGGGTAGCAAACTTCGAAAGTTTGAAAAAAAAAAAAAATGAGATGCACTCAAACTGTGCCATTTCACTAAGATGCCACACTCTACCTTCAAATTACAACATCTTACCTTAATTTATGAGGCCATCCCCTGGAGTCAGCTACTAATAAATGAAAAAGAAAACCGTATCATGAATGTTAATCTTACTCTGTCGACAGACCTACATATTTTGTGTTTGTCTCTGTATGTGTGTGTGTGTGCCAGTGTTTTTTTTTTTCAATTATACCAAATAAATCAATACAGACTAATACTTAACCAAAAAACTCAAAATGACCAACAAATATTGTCTTGCTAAACCTTAAGATTGCCATGTTGATGAAACATACATTATCAGTCTCTAAGACAAACCATCTTGAAGCAGTTCCAGATATATTCTGACCCTCATGACATCAGTTTATGCATATTCTTACATTATGTCTCTTATATCCTGTAACACCCTTTATGGTTCTAAGACTAAGTACATTTGTAGATCTACTTCTTGTGAAAACTTGATGATGCTCCTTGACCACCCCCTTCTTGCTACAACCCAACCACCAAAAAAACTCACTGCATATAAATGTCAATATGACTAGCATTATTTGCAAAGACGCTTCAATAAAATAGGAAATTAACTATCAATCATCTGACACTATCATAGATAAGTCACATTACATTGATCATGTAGATTGGTAGATCAGTCAACAGTTATTTATAGGTCTCACTATATTGCATATTAAAACTCTAAAGTGGTTGTCTTTGTACTAAATATATATGTTTTTACACGTGATTGTCTAAGAATTCATGTAAAAGTAGGTATTGTGGATGGGACAACCACAATAATTTAGCAGTTACTACATCACACACATTACTGCATCATTTATGATTTTACATACATTATTGAGGCTAAACTTTGTTGATTTTTATGAATCACAAATACTTAATTGTCACTTTATGTAGAAATGATTAGATCTAGACCAATTACAGTCAGGTATACCCATGAATATGATTTAGATTTTCTGCGAGAAACAGATCAGTAAAGGACATGTTTCTTAACCCAAGTGACAGTATGGACCAACTGCTGGTGAACAAGTGGCCTTCTATTGACAAAAAAACAGCTATTTTATTAATTATGAATTACATAATTAATGTCCTCAAAATAATAGTGACTTAGCACCAAATTTCATTCAATGTTTAACAGCTACATACAAATAATAAGGATGTAATATGTGAAGAATTTGCATGAAAGCATTTGTATTGGGCATGACTCCTTAAATTATAGTTCTGACTCTTACTATTATTTTGCCCAAATGACTCTTAAAGTTTTGGCTAATACAATATTCATCAATGGCTTTTGAGTTACTGAGTAGAGCAGGATAGACTCTTGTAGAAGAACTGTCTTCAAGTTTTTAAAGTTTTAAGTTTGTGGCCAATGTATTCAAAGTATTTCATTAGTTGACAGGTAACAGAAGACATAAAAGTTTACAGCAGATGAATCTTCTAAATCAGCAACATGTTTATGAAATTGATAGGTTTGATACATTTTGAGGTATCCTAACATGATGTGTGTCTGTAAGACACACATTAAGTTAAAAACATGTTTGAGAGTCAGTAAACCAAAGGGATTTGTAATAGCCACCAAGGTATTGTCAGCATACCTTATTATATGTTGAGGATTTTAACTCCTAAAAATGAAAGTGCATGTAATTTCTTACTACTCTTAGTGTGTTTTTCTGATCTATTATTATATGCCTTGTTTAACCCTTTACCAAATGATCCTGCTTCACTGTAATCCTATAGAAATATTGAGACTTTTAAAAACATTGTGAGAAAAAGAGGAACAACATTTTTTTCTTTATTCACAGTGTTTTGCTACCTACAAAGATAATTTGCAGCATTTGAGCCACATGTAATATGTCATCTGCAATGTTTCCAAGTAGACAAATCCAATTTATCATTTGGTAAAGATCTTTTTCTGCAGGGTTCATTTTAGTTTTTGTCTGAGGTGGGCTCTTGGCACCTAAATCATTTTTGCATGGGCCAAGCTAATTGAGGTAAAATACTTTTAAGGAAACTGACCAAAACATGGAAAGACAGTTTCAATCAAAATTAAAGATTTGTAAATATGAGCGAATAAAAATAAAAATCATACTTTCAATGTTGACCAAATACTGCAAAAATCTAATTTTAGATAAACTGGAGATCAACAGGCAAGTAATTGTTACTGCACCTGATTACCCTTTTTGTGGCCCACCCAGCCAACCATTAACTTCTTGTTGCATTGATTTTATACCATCTTTTTTTGTACAGAAACTTGTTCTGAAATGAACACTGCATTTCTTTTTACCCAAGTCCCAAGCAATTCCTGTGTTGCTAAGGATCTTAGAAATATTAATTCTTTATCTCATACAATTTTTTATGTAGAGGATCTTAGATCCAGAAGTAAACAAGAAATAATTCATGAGCTCACACAGTTTTTGATGTTAAGGATCTTAAATCCAACTTTGGTAAGACTGATCACGAAAAAAAAAAGCAGAATTTGAATGATAGCTTGATAAGTAAGTAAAATCTGTTCATGTAAATTCTGAAAATGGCTTGTATTAAGTATACTTGTCTTTTTTTGAAAAAATAAGTTACTAATTAGAATACATGAAACAAAATTAGTTTTATTCTTCATTGCTCAGAAAGGTTGTCCTTGCCCAATTGATGATTACCTTGGACTGGTTAGAATCCAGGAAACACAGCAGAGAGATACATGTAGTCAGGACAGAGTTGATTACTGGGTGGCATCCAGGAAAAATTTGTCTTTTGACCAAGATTTTTTTATCATAAACAACCAAAAATATAGAGATAAACTGTCACCAATGACGGATCAAGGCAAGCCAGAAAGGTTTGTCAGTCTATGCAGGGGCAGCAAGATTTTTTAATCATGAACAAACAAAAATATAGAGATAAACTGTCACCAATGATAGATCAAGGCAAGTCAGAAAGGTTTGTCGGTCTATTCAGGGGCAGCAGCTGTGTTTCATTTGCAAAGTTAACCTTATCTGAGCCCTTTTATCAAAACCAAAGTACATGTCACTGAAAAACAGTTTTATCAGTGAAAAAAAAGATCCATTTTCACAAGTTATGTGAATGTATTTATCTTACCTTTAGACTGACGAAGACAATATATAGATTTTTGGCCTTTCATATTTAATATTAGATTTATCTCTGTACCAAACAACAAAATTGCAGACTTTTCAAAATTAAAAGCCTTTGCAGACACCATCACTAATACAGCACAAAAGATAAGACCTGCCCTTGAAAGGGTGGAAAACATTGAGGGAAAAGGAGAAAATTCTGGTTACTAGCATTTTCGTCTTTTCCCACACTGTTTGCAAAAGCCTTCCTTTTGGGCTTTAAAACTTATGATTGTTTGGTACTGGGTTTAAAAGACCACACAGTTTTTGTGTGTGTGTGTCAATGTATATAAGGTTCGTGTAATTTGGAATGAAAAGGATCTTAACCTGTCAAGTGCCTCTCACAACTTTAGATTTTTTCAGGCTAGTGCAGATCAGGATCAGACTGTATAATGTAGCCTGCTCTTAGATCTGCTCTACCTAATGAGTAAAGTTCAGCATTAAAATGACATTTTTTCTAGCCTCTGTTCCATGTCTACATAGTTTGTTTGGCACTTGAAGGGTATATAAAATAGATATGTAGAGCTTAATGGTACTGTACATTTATCTTTATACATGTATTTATATTAGATCTACATTAATGTACTTATATTTATTTTTTCTTTTGAAATTTTCCTTGATCAAATTATCTTATTATCATTGTCCTAAATTTTTCATTTATTTATTCATTCATTCATTCATTTATTTCCTTTCTTTCACATTTGATTTAACCCTTTACCACACAATGCCAACTTTTAACGACCCTCAGGAAGAAGCCTTATGAAAACATAGAGGAAAAAGGAGAAAATGCTGTTAACCAGCATTTTCTCCTTTTCCCACATTTTTTTCTACCCTATCAAACAAAAATCACACCATTTGAGCAATATTGAAATCATCTGCCGCAAAAGCTTTCAATTTGGAATGGTACAATTTTTTGTTGTGTGGTGAAGGCTTAAAATAGCAAAGCTTTTCTATTCCTCAGTATAGTACATGTAGGTTTCAATTTGATGTGATCTGTCTATAAATGCATCTCTTGCTGACCTTTGTAATAAAGAGGATATTTTTATCTATCATTATTAGGTTAGGTTGTATTGTGTATTTAACCCTTTACCACATAATCCTGAGTTTTAACGACCCTGAAGAGGAAGAATTTTGAAACCATTGTGGACAAAGGAGAAAATGCTGATAATCAGCATTTTTTCCTTTGTCTGCAAGGTTTTCTAGCCTTATAGGGAAAAGTTCGGTGTTTGAGTAAAATTTGATTTCTTGTCTGCCACTGCTTTCAATTTGGACAAGTCTAAGATTTTGTCATTTGGTAAAGAGTTAATATATTGAGAAGTAAAGTCATGCTTTCTATGTGAATGTAATCTCTGTTGGTTTAAAAACATTTCAAAGATGTTTTCTATAAAAAGATTTTGGATCAAACTGGGGAATCAATATCAAAAAGATATTGGGGACAATTAAAGACTTGGTGCTTTTAAAAGATTCATTGGCTGGTCTATATATAAATGCATTGACATTGTCTGATTTCAATGTAGTAACACATACAGATCAGCTGTTAGAATACCTTGAATACCAAAACCAGCCACACCATGAAAACCTTATAACAAACTTTTCTATATAATGTATTAAATTATACTTTATGCTACAGCTGTTGCAACTTTTGCTTGCAAATTTTTACTATTTCATTTTAGGGGCTTTACTTACAAAGTATTTGCATAAAGGTTATTTAAGAAAACGAATAGACAACAGCAATACATTACATTTATGTTGTTTGAATTACTATTTTTTTTCTGTTAAATCAAAAAAGTAAAGGAAAACATCTACTTTGAATTTGCAGTGGTTCAGATCATAAATGCTAGGCTGGTTTCAAACACTTTACCAGCCAAGAAATTTACCATCCAAGTCCAAGTTCATATAGACCTAATTGTTAAAGAAACTTATCATATACTATATTTCTAGTCATGTTTCAAAGTGTCATTTGGAAAACAAAGACATCACAATTTTTAAGTGTTGCTAGATTATTTCAAAGTTCAAATGCAAAAATGAGGATAATGACATTTTGTCTTGGTTTCAACAATTTTGGCAAGCCTAGGAACACTTGTTAATTGTTGTAACATTTCTTAATAACTAATGAACTTCTAGCATAGATGATCCCAGTACACTACACATTTAATGTGTCAACAATATTCGCATACCGGTAAAAGCATAATTCAAGCACACTTCAATAAATATCTTGTAAATAACATATTTGGAACTTTCAATATCAACTATGTAATAGGTAAATCATGGTAGTTATTTCCATTCATCCTATGGAGATTTGTGGGATTGATTGAATGGAGTATTGGTCATAGTGGATCATGAACACTGATAATTTATCTGGATACTTCATTGAAAACAGATTTTTAAAATAGCAAAAACACACAAAGCAAAACAGATCTGTCTCAGCTGTAAGTATGTAAGTAATCAGTGTCCCATCCCTATGTGTCTGAGCTAATGGTTTTCCATGCCAAATAGGGACATTTACACAAATGAACCAAAACAAAGGATAGGAATACAGGAAAATATAGGAATATTATAATTATCATAAAACAAAAACACTGAACCACAAAGAAAAAAAAAAAAAAAAAGAATATCTAAATACAGAAAAGAATAAACACCCACAAAACTAAACTAGAAAAAAAAATATATATTTTTATAAATGACCAAAAAAAAAAAAAAAAGGTAATAATAATAATGCAAAACATCTTATTAAAAAAAACTTGTGAAAAATGAAAAACTTGAAAAGGAATGAAATAAAATAACATGAGAAGTAAAAAAAAAAAAGAAAAATAAAAATTAAAGAAACATCACAAGAAAGCAATAAAAATAATTAGAAAAGAATTAAGTTACAAAGAAAAAAAAAAGAAAATAAAAACAAGAATAAAATGGTAACAGGGAAAAAAAATTATACAAGAATATATGAATAAAAGAAAACAATATTGGGGATAAAAAAGGTATAGAAAAACAAGTACTACTGCTTTAAATTCTAACACAAAAAATGGAGCTACAATACAGAAAAATGACATTGCCAAGTTCAAACAAACAGTTAGCTTTATACATAAAGCAACAACTTAATTTGTAGTCACAAATGCAAAAAAAAGGGTGTAATCTTAAGTACCGTAGATTAATATTGAACCGTTACCGGATAATCCTGAGTTTCAAAGGCCCTGAGGATCAAGGCTTAAATTGAAAACACTGCTATCAGCATTTTCTCTATTTGCCAACATATTTTATGAGCTTGTTAAAGACTAATACAACCATATGAGCCACATATTAATATATAGCCTACAAATGCTTTCGATTTGGACAAAATGAAATGGTCATTTGGAAAAAAGTTAGGAATATGATTTTACTCACCATTACCATTAAAGTAAACCTTAATTTTCATTTTCTATTTATACAAGTTGTTTTTCTGTAGGTTAAACAAATAATCACATCTGTGTAGTGTACTTGAATTATTTATAGGCAAAGTTCTACATGTAGTACTGAAAAAATCATTATTGTTTTTTTTCTTTAGAGGTTTTCAATGGGAACATGTTTGTTTCTGATACCCCCTGTCCCTGGCAAAAGTATTGCAGAAAGTATCAGAAGCAAGCATTATCCATAATCCTTTTTTTTTTAAGTAATGATAGGAAGTTGCATATATAAACAATTTTCAGCTTGAACTAAAACATACACATTTGTAAAATGCGAAGGAAACATCAGGAGAGGTTACCTTAGATACAAACTTAAAAACCAAGAATATTTAAATTGTTGATCAACAGTCATGAAATAGGATACAGATAATAAACCTAAAATTTTCAGTACTTTCTTATTGAGGAATCTTTGATTGAAAAATGAAAATATTGACATATAAGAAACAGAGTTTACTCTATGTTTCAAGAAAACATAAAGGAATAAATATAAAGTTACAGTACAAAAGTGTGATTAACAAGTTAGATATGCATACAGATTTCAACAGCAGCAGGTCACAAGCACATGCGAGCAATAAATAAAGTCTTTTGAATAGTAAGTTAAAGATTGATTCCTTTGCAAGAGCAAAGAAATCAAGATTACATGTATATATTCATATTAAGTTGAAATTAAATTGAAAAACAAAAAAAAAAAAAAAGAAACAAATAAGGGTGTGGTTTATTAACTCTTTATAATATACAATTTTGTGTTTTAATTACTGTTAGAAATAAGACTTTTGAAAACACTGAGGAAAAAGGAAAAAATGCTGGTTACCAGCATTTTATCCTTTTTCCACAATGTTTTCTTCCCATTCAGTGACAAACTTTCTTATTTGAGTGCCATTTACTTTGTCATCTGCAATTGCTTTCAATTTGGACCATTCTAAAAATCTTAAAACCTGTTATCAGAAAGAAAAATTGATTAAATGAATACTAAAAACTACTTCAAGCTTGAAGATAAAAATGAGTAAAGCTGCATTAACAGTACAAAAAAAAAAAAAAAATGTTTAGACTGAGAATGCATACAGTCAGCTTTCTACAGCAGCAGGTCATTTCTCACTTACAAACACAGGTTTGAGGAAGAAAAATTGAATTGTGAGTCACTTAAGTTAAGATTTACTTACAATAGAAATACAGTTTAACCAAAAATAGTCATATTGATTTAAAGCAATCTAAAGTGTAAAAATCAGAAAAAAAACAAAAAAAGCAAAATAAAGTTACAGGAAACAACTTTTCCTACAACTAGCCCACCCCCATCCCCACCCCCATAGAAAAAAGGAACCAGAGGTTGTTTTTTTTTTTGTTTTCAATTTAAGATCCCACGGCTTTGAAGTGGTAATACATGTACTTGAAAAAGATGACAGACACTTTGCCTAAGGCCATAATGAGAAAAATCTACAAGTAGCAGTGTATCTACATGGTAAGTTAAAAGCTATACAGGTAGATTAAGAACAGGCTAAATAGACTATGCATTGTAATCTTAAAGATAAACTGGTTTTTTTTTCACAGATATTCTTTCCAAAACAACAATTTGGAAAGAAAAATAGTCTAAATTGTCCTATAACTCTTTACCAACTGACAAAATTTTAAGTCATTGCAAATTGAAACCATTTGCAAACGACAAAATCAGTATGACTGAAAAATTAAAACATGTTCTGAGAAAGGTAGAAAGCATTGTTGGAAAAGGAGAAAATGCTGGTTACCAGCAGCTTCTTTTTCGGGGTTGTTAAAGCTCGGGATGGTGTGGTGAAGGGTTAACCCCGCCAACAAACAATCCTGTGTTTTAAAGACCCTGGGAAAAAACCTTTGAAAACATTGTGGGAAAAGAAAAAAAATCCTAGTTACCAACATTATATCCTTTTCCTGCTGTGTTTTTTATCTTATCGCAGACAAATTCCATCATTTGAATGATATTAGTCATCTGGAAAATCTTCCACTCTGGACCAGTCGGGGTCCTGCGTGGCTTGGTGGTAAAGTGGTGTGGGACTCGTTACCTGGAGGCCCTGGGTTCGAGCAGCACTAGATCCACTGGGCCTTTTGTGGGAGTGTCCTTGGGCAAGACACTTCAGAGCTCTAGCCTAGTACTGGTAAAATCCACGAAACACATGAATATGTGAACTGTTGCTGAGATATGACTGAAATAATGTTAAAAGAGGCATAAAACACCATTCAATAACAGACAAATTCTGTTGTTTTGTATTCTAGCCTTTCCCCAACAATCTCGTGTTTTCATGACCTTGATAAAGACACCTTCTGAAAACATTGTGGAAAAGGTAGGAAATGCTGGTAACCAGCATTTTCTCCTTTTCCCACAATGTTTTAATTCTACCTTATAAAATACAGATTCCATCAATTCAACCACACATAAATTGTTGTCTGCAAAAACTTACAATTTGGACAAGTCTACGTTTTGCTTGTGTGGTAAAGAGATAAATGAAACAAGCAAAGATTTGAAAAAACAGAAAAGTAAAAAATAACAACACAAAGTAACTTTATAAACTGCCTCACAACAATTCCCCACTCCCATCTCCCTAACCCTCCTCCAAAATAAAATACAGAGGTTTTCTTTTATTTTTTTTTAGGGTTTTCAATTCAAGATTGTTTCAAAGTGGCATTGCTTGGAAAAGATGGCAGACACTTTGTCAGCAGCAGTTATCAGAACAATCTACAACTCAGCAGCGCATCTATATGGGAAGTTGAACACAGATCAGGTATTTAACCCTTTACCACACAATCCCAAGTTTTAACAACCCTATGGAATAAGGCTTTTGAAAACATTATGGGAAAAGGAGAAAATGCTGGTAACCAGCATTTCTCCTTTTCCCATGTTTTCTACCCTTTTAAAGACCAGGGTTCATCATTTGGTCCATATTTCTCTGGTCATTTTTAAATGCTTTTAATTTGGACTAGTCTAGAATTTTATCGTGTGGTCAAGGGTTAACCCTAGCTTTACCAACAGCAAAACTTTTGGATGTGACCATTGAAACCATCTACAGACAACAAAATAAATGTGACTCAAAATTTGAAATTTGTGTTGGGTAGGGTAGAAAACATTGTGGGAAAAGAAGAAAATGCTGGTTACCAGCATTTTCTCATTTTCCCACAATTTTTTCTAAAGGTCTCTTTATCAGGGTTGTTAAAGGTTGGGATTGTGTGGTATGATCAGACTGAACAAAATACGCAATCTGATCTGAGATCTACATTACGATTATCTGTACAGATATTCTCTCAACATGACATGAAATTGTAATACATGTATTTTGACAGTCTTTTAAGTCATTACCAAATGAAATTTTTAGACTGGTACTAATTGAAAGTATATGTAGACAACAAATTTAAGGTCTACAGCCCCTAACTCAATGGTAAACATTGACATTTTTGTAAAGGCTATTCGGCCAATATTGGCAGCTTCCGCCTTTTAACATGAGAGTTAGGGGCTGTCGAGTTACTTACTTATCGGTAAATATTATGTAACATTGAGGTTTTCATAAGGGCTATTCGGCCAATCTTGGTAGCTTCCATCTTTTAATATGTGAGTTAGGGGCTGTAGATGGTAAATATGGCTCAAAAGATGGGTTTGCCTTTGAAGAGATAAAAAACATGTTTTTGAAACTTAAGAATGTGTGGTAAAAGTTTAAACTAATGGAAAATATCCACTTAGTTTATTTAGCAACCTGCTTAGTAAATTTGCTGCAGGTATCTTTGAGAATACTCTTGTAAAATAGGCATTTTCAATATTCATTTTAAGGACTACGACCCCCCCTAATTCATCAGTAAACATCGTGTAACATCGATGTTGATGTTAAGGCTATTCAGCCAATCTGGAAGCTTCCATCTTTTAATATGAGAGTTAGGGGCAGTAGACTCACTAACACATCGGTAAATATCGTGTAACATCGACGTTTTCGTACAGGCTATTCGGCCAATCTCGGAGGCTTCCGTCTTTTAATATGAGAGGTAGTGGCCATAGACCTTAATTTGAATATGCCAATATGTGGAAAAATGAGGAATATGTCTTTTGCCACAGTATTTTCTAATGTACATGTATTCTTCATCATTACTCAAATGTATCTAACTCTTCCTAATGGCAAATTTTTAGACTTGCCATTTGCAGATGACAAATGTATCTCTTTGTATGAAATTGTCCTTGAAAGGGTAAAAAAACCTCGTTGGAAGAGGGGAAAATGCTAGTATCCAGCATTTTCTCCATTTACCAAGATGTTTTCAAAAGCCGTCTTACTCAAGGACTTTAATCCTTAGGCTGCTAAGCACGATTCACTGACCTTTTGCAGACAGTGTGGATCAAGATAAGACTGCACAGAATTTCCGGTCTGAAGTTGGATCTACACTGTCCGAGAAGGATTTATTATTTCCCCAAATAAAACTTTGAACTAGCAATATTTGGGTTTGTTCTATCAAAATGAAAATTTTATACCAGTTTTTTAGCAGGGTTAAAACTTGGGCGTGTGGTAAAGGGTTAAAGACCTAGATGCCAATGCCTTGCTGAATCGCCATTCATTCATTCATTCATTCATTGTGGTACATGCCGAGCCCCAGTAGTTCAGTCAGTAGCATGCAGGACTTGAGAACAGGGGGTCATTGGTTCAATCCCTGGCTCGGCCAATTTCTTTCAGAGGATTGATGATAGTCATTGCGACAGGATTCATTCCTCTCACTGCTGACCAATGTCCTGATGATCATTATGTGGGAAAGCAGCCAGTGGCTTGGAAAGATTATTGTGCAGAGAAAACATTGATCGGTGCGATATAACCAAAATGATGTTGAAAACAGCATTAAACACTATACAATCAATCAATGATTGTGGTACATGTACATGTCTTTTACGTAGGTGTTGATTTTATGCTAAAATTATGTATATGTAGAATGATAAATTTAAAGTTCATTATTATTCCTTTGAAATCTGTTGCAGGGAGAGAATGAACTCGCCTACTATGGAAATTTCGGGGTGATTGTGGACTCGAGGTAGGTCAAAGTTGTCAGTCAGTTTTTAGCTGTACTATTGTTAAAGTTTTCTAAATTCACATGTATTTGGCTCAACAAAACTTTTATTAGTAGAGCTAAGAAGGTTTTAGTGTATTTTTTGTTTCTTCATTTTGTGCATAAAATCCCTGTCTGCAATGCACTTCATCTTATTGGTATGGGCATAATAGGAGGAACACTGGGTGCAAGACATTCATACTTGTCCTGTTTGTACAAACTTTTGCTAGGTTTGAGTTTCCATATAACATCTTTATATTTTCAAGTGTCTTTCTTTCTGAATATTTATGACAGACTATAGGTTAAGTCTTAAACACACAATCCAAACTTTCAATAACCCTACGGCAAAAAGGGCTTTTGAAAACATGGTGGTGAAAGAAGAAAATGCTGGAAACCATACCATAGTCAAAAACCGTTATTTGACGCACATTTTATTTGTTGTCTTCAAGTTTGGATAAGTCTAAAATTTTTGTTGTTTGGCTATTAGTTAAAGCAATATGGAAATGACAGTTTTAAACTTTTTCACAGTATAGAAGTTCATAAACAATGAAAAAGCAAATTTAATGTTTGGAAGGATTTGTTTCTAAAGCCTTTATTTTCAAACTAAGCACTAAAAGTTCTTTTGATGACTGAGAATGCGTTACCTTAGTATAAAGTTAATATAAACAAGTGAGGCTCAGTTAACTGATGGTAGGAATTTCCATTATATACATTGTGACCAGGGACAGGGGTTAAAACGAGAAATGGAAGTTTCAACTATCAGGTTGCTGGCAAAACTTCAATTGTAAAGAGGTAGAAAATATTCATTAATTACCCAGTAAAAAGTTCTTAAATATAAGCTTTAACTCAAGAAGACCTACAGACTGCAAAATCTAGCTGCTGACAATATCTTCCTTAAACTATATGTAAACTGTTAGGTTAAATAGGCATTATGGCATAAAGTAACAAATTTAGTGAAAATTGGATTGAAGCTCCTGGAAAACCTAGTTTTAGCGTAATGGTTAAAAATAAATCAGAGTATTAGACGAAAAGTTCATAAACAAAACATCTTACATAGGGTTCGTTATAGGCAAGTGAGGGTCGGCAGACTGACAGTTGGAATTTCCATTACAGGTACATATGCATTGTGGCCAGGGACAGGGGTTTTATAAAACAAATGGAAGTTTCAACTATCAGGTTGCTGTCAAAAACATTTTCAGATTATATGTAACTACATCAAATATACATAAAGTATGAAAGTGTAAAGTTCATTTCAAGGTCAGCCATAACAAAGCATCAAAAAAGAGATCACTTATACAACTTCTGTACATAAATTTCACTTCGAAAACAAGAAATTTCTGAGCTATCAGGTTGTTCAAAATAACATTTATCTTTTTTTTTTTTGTAAATAGGTCAAATGCACATCATGGAATCAAAAAAAAAAAAAAATATTTCCTGTAGTTGAATGAGGATGCTGGCAAATAATCTTCTATATTTTTAAACAGCATTTTCTCTTTTTTCCCCACAATATTTTCTTTTGAGAAGGTTTGTAAAGAAAATGGTCATCATACATGCTTCATTTAATTTGTTGTCTGCAGGTACTTTCATTATGGAAGAGTCTGAGACTGAAGATTTAACCCATTTTCACAAAATCCGAACTTTTAACAACCCTCACAAAGAAGGCTTTCGAAAACATAGTAGGATAAGAAGAAAATGCTGGTAACAAGCATTTTTTTCTTTTCCCACTATGCATTCTACCCTTTCAAAAACAAATTCTGCCATAATAGCTGCATTTAAGTTGCTGTCTGCAGATGCTTTGAATTTGGACAAGCAAAATTTTGTTCGTTTGGTAAAGTACTACTTAAGGTCTTTATCAGCAAATCAAACTTTGTACACTTGAAGCCAGTGCTGTGAATGTCTTGCATCTCTGTTCTTATACATCTGGATTGTTGGCTCTTCATGCTGTGTTGTATCAAAATGAATGAAAAAACAAGTACCAGAAAACCTCTTCATAACAAACTCTAATAATTTTCTAAAATTTTCTAAATTCAAAATTATTTTTGTTTGTATATTTTTCATGCTTATTTCATACTTTAGAGGAGCTTTTGTGGACAGTGCTATCCCCACATTGATAACCTAGGTACCGGCCTGCAAAAGTGTACCTGATATGGCCAATGTACAGAGAGGATATAGGGCCTTATGCCTTTTCTGTTGCAAAGTATTTGCAGGTAAAGATAGTACTGTAATGGAGTGTGTTGGGTACCCTGGTGCAGAGATCATCTATAAAGATTATAGGATCGCTTCCTAGTCTCATTAAAACCTCAACCCAACTAATTTACTTTACATATTTGCGCCCGTCTCTCATGTAAGACTGTCAGGCCAAGGCATGTCCGAAAACATTGTAATATAACCCCATAGTGACATCAACATGGCCATTTACATGCTGACACCCACATTGTATGGAGCAAGGAAGAAAATGGCCATCGACATGCCTAGAGAAAAAGCTCCTCCCTATATTGGCCACACTGCGCTAGGTGGACAGTCTTGTCTGATGTCTGGAGTGTATAAAATAAATAATATATATTGTGTCAGCATATAAAGTAATGGTTTCTACTTATTTCCATACAGGGTTTTTGGTTTTGGTTTTTGAGAAAAAAGGACACAGCAGACAGTAGAATGGTCATTACAAAGCTGACACCAAAATGAGCATTTGTTTTGAAAAAAAAATGACCATGAACATGCCTGTAATATATTCGCTAAAATATTAGCCACACTGTGCTATGTGAACGGTCTTGTCTGGTTGAATGGTAAGTGCAGAAGCAATATTACGTCAGCTTAAAGGGAAAGGAATTAAATAAATTTTACATTAATGAAGTTATTTCTTATCATCAAAACATAATTCTTTTAGAGCTACAGGCTAAATCAAATGACCACTTTGGCCTACTTGGGGATGTGGATGTAGTTCCTTACCTCTGTTTTTGTTTAATTTTAGGTAAAGTACAGATCTAGAGCAAAACAGACAGACCATGGAAGGCAAAACTGAGATGATATTTGAAAGTTGAACCATTTGGTGATATACAATATACAAGTTTAAAAGATACAGTCCCAGCGAATACCACAACATTGTTCACATCCCTACTGTAGACAGATTAACTCTTTACCAAATACATGTACCAAAAGAGTAGGCTTGTCCAGATTGAAAGTGTTTGCAGACGACATATTAAAAATCTGTCACTCAAATGCAGTGTAATGTGGTTTTCTAACTGCATCACACCCCATTTGAGTGACAGATCTTAAATATCAAACACAACCAGTTGGTCATCCTCTGTGTACTTTGAATTCATTCAAGTTATTTGAAAATATGTTGGCTTTGGTGACACATTTACAGCCCTAGGGTATACAAGCAAATGCTGTATCTGAAATTAGCCGGTATGGTTATGGGTTAAGATATTTTACAAATTGATACAACATTATGAAAAATGAAGTACATGTTATCTTTAAACGTTAAACAGAATAACATCTTACAATATATGAAAGACATAGATTTGTATAATAAAATATAGATTTTTTTAAATTTAGGACATAAATATAAAACACGCTGGATAACTGCAATGAGGATTGCCTCGTTGCTAAGTCTACTAGCACTTACAATCATATAATAGATATATTCCACATTTTTCTGCTTTAATTTTTAATTCTTGTTCATGAAGTATTACGCTGCTCAAAAAAAATTAAGGATCACATGTCCTCAACTTCGATCGCAAGATAATTTTTTCAGTCCAGGACAATGCAAATAATTTTCCGCTCATAGGTTCATTCAGTCTTAACACTGTAAAATCTCAGAGCAGGCAAAACAGTTTGGTTTGCACAAAAGATGTATGGGCTATTCTTGTCAAAGCCGTTTTTTTTTTGATATGTCACACAGGCTTTTAAGAGAATCGGAGGTGTCATTATTTCATCTCGACCTCTTCTTTCATTAGATTTGACAAGAATATGAACAAAAGATTGGAAAAATATGAGCTGTTGAACAAAACAACAAGGAAAACAAATTTCTTGATTTTCTTCTTAACATGGTTCATCAGCATTTAAAATGAGACAAACAAGAAAACTATTTAGCCATTTCGTCTAGTAAGAATGTAAGCTGATGGTTTTCAGAACACAAAGACTGAGTGTTTAGCAGAGTGAAAGACTTGAATTTTAGCATTTGTGTGATCCTTTAATACTTTTGAGCAGTTTATTAACTTTTAAATTACCACTTGGTTCTTACAACTATTGATAATACATTACCTTTCAAGCATGTTAAATGACCATAGATGTCGATGCGCCATTAAACACCATTTGACCCTTTACTGCATAATGCAGACTTTTAATGACCATGAGAAGAAAGCCTTTTGAAAACATTGTGAGAAAAGGAGAAAAGGCTGTTAACCATGTCTTCTCAAAGAAAAATCGAAACATTTGAGCTACACTGAAATTGTCGTCTGCAAATGCTTTCAAATTGGACAAGGCTAAAATTTTGTCGTCTAGTAAAGGGTTAAAGAAAAAATAAGAAATGAAGTACATTTACATGTACATGTAGTTTGTTTTTGAATTAACCCATTACCAAAAAACCAAATTTTAGATTTGTCCAGTTGGTAAACATTTTCAAAAGACAAATGTGGTTTTGAAAGTATGAAAGAGAAGGGTTAAAAAAACTGAGTAAATGAAAGTACATGTAGCATTTTCTTCTTTTCCTACAATGTTTTCAAGAGTCCACCAACTCAGGGTCATAAAAACATATTTAACTCTCACTGCCAATGTCGCCTTGGATAAGTTTTGCGGATGGCGTAGATCAAGATCAGACTGCACAAAATGTGCAGACTGATTTTTGATCTACACCTTCCGCTACCTCATGTTCATCTTTTACTAGAGTCAGCTCCAAACGCAACGTAAATTTATTTAAAGCCTTCGAAAAAAGTAGAATGTATTTGAGCCATGCTCTGGGAATAGGGGGCTTAATGCATTTGCGAAAAGTATAGACCCATGTCAGCCTGTACAGTCCGTGCAGGCTGACATGGGCCGAAACTTTACGCTTTCTTTAAATTTTCTGCATGTTAAAGGATCATTCTACCTCATGATTCAGTCGGCTGTTTCAAAAAATGGATTTTATAGATCTATAATTATGTAATGACTTGTTTGGTATAATGGATGGCAGAGCTGCATTAAGCCCCCTTTTGCCAGAGCATGGCTCATTTGATTGGTAGTTGCTAAATAACTGAAATAAAACTTTTAAGCTGATAGTAAAAACACAAATTTTGCTATTTCAAAGGTATTTTTTTTGAAGGAAAATATATCCTTATCGGACATTGTAGATCAAAGATCAGACTGCACGTTCTGTGCAGTCTGATCTTGATCTACACTGTCTGCAAAAGGTCAATAAGTCGCGCACAGCAGCCAAAGCATTAATAGATAAAGGATTCAGTTGTAAGGGGATATAGTGGAGCGAAATGAAGCATATCAGCCAATCAAAACGCAGTATAGCGCATAGATGATATTTGTGCTGTCAAATGACACAGATTGTCTTGAAAGCAAGATTTAGTTGTTTTGTGTTTGATACATTTTTCATCATTATTTCAGTCTTATCATAGCCATCAACCCATTAATCCGTGCACTCCTGGAGTTTCTATAACCAGTACTTGGCACAATATTCCTCCCAAGCTACTACTGTCTGCCTTTTCTCGTAACCACCGTTTAAACAACCTTGAAACTAGTGGTAAGAGTAGCATACATCGTGTAGCAATGGCCATTATCAATCTTCTGAAAGTAATTGGCCGAGCTGGGACTGGAATCGGCCACCTCCAGTGTCAAGCCCTGTACGCCACGGCCTGAGGTATTGGGCTTTAGCTACTTACAAACTCAGTTGAAAAAAAAGTTTAGCCATGAGAGATAAATGGCTAATCTCAATACTCTAAAAAGAGTTTTACACAACCACACCGTCCCAATATTTAATGATCCTGAGGTAGAAGGCTTTTCAAGGTTGTGTTGACCAGACCAAAGTAGCGGAGATCAGACTGCGTAGTGTTATCTTGATCGGCACTGTCTGTATTAGCAGCTATAGCTGAACCTAGCGTTTTAGCCATTAACCAGTCAATTCCGAATTTTTACAACTCCCGAGCCAGAAGGCTTTTGAAAACATTTTAGGAAAAGGAGAAAATGTTGGTAACCAGCATTTTAACCGTGAATGTTTTTGACCCTTTCAAAGACAAATCCACTGATTTTCTCCTTTTCTCACAATGTTTTAACTCTTTAAAAGACAAATTCCTTCGTTTGAGTCATGTTTCATTTTTTTTTTTAATGACGTCAAATAGAACAAATCTGAAAATTTGTCTTTTGGTAAAGATTTAAATAACAACTTTAACCTACAAATACGGTTGATTGTTTAGGATAAAATATGGAAACGAGTGCAATAACCTTTTACAAGTTATCTTCTTTTCAAAAAAATATTTTTTACACCACTCAATCAGTTTCTGCTACAAAGAGTATTAACAGTAAAAAGAATGACAGTACTAGATCCAGTATATTAAAATTGACATAGAGTATGAATATTGTGGAAAAAGGGAGTAAAACAAACGAATATTCCTTTACAAATAACTTAAAAAGTTAGCTTCTGCATAATTATCATTTACGTATACACTCATGAAAACCCAAGAGAAATAGCCTCTTCTAAAATTGCTCTGTGGGAAAAGGTAATACTTAACCCTGTACCCCACAGTCCCGAGATTTAACGATCCTGTAATAGAAAGCTTTTGAAAACAACTTGTAAAAAGTTATTACATCTATTCCTTTTCTCGCACTGATTTTGATCCTTTTAGAGACAGATTTCATCGTTTGAGTCACCTTTTATTTGTCTTAAAAAAAACAAAACTAAATTTAGACAAGTCAAAAATTTTGTCGTTTGGTGAAGAATTAAATTACAAATTTAACCTATTGTTGTATAAAATACGACTTCTAAAGACCATGCAGACGATCTCTAACTTTTTCAGACAACTCTTTTTTTTTTAAATCAATCAGTTTCTTGCATCTTCCAAATGTTCCACTTAAAACAACTTTCATAGATTCATTGTTCATTGGTAAGAATTAGTCTAAACAGTGAGGGGCTAATTGTTGATTCTTCCATATTTAAAACGACGCAACCTGCAAAAAGCATAACCGCGAAAAGGTTGTACCCATCTTTATGTATCAAAATATAGTTCAATGCATGGATAAAACTATTAATAGTAGTAGACATTGTGAGAAAAGGCGACATCGCTCTACAAAGCATTACTGAATAGAAATCGGCGCCACACGGTCTATGGAATATTCGGAACAAAACATTTTCTCCTTTTTGTTCGATCAAAACCAACTTTAAATGGATGCTTTCTTATATGCTGAATCTGTAGGCTAACTTTTCGTGTGCATAAAACAATGTACATTTACTCTGACGGTTCTGAGCAGTATTCAAAATTAATATATGTGCTATAAATC
This sequence comes from Hippopus hippopus, assembly GCA_946811185.2. NCBI lineage: Eukaryota > Metazoa > Mollusca > Bivalvia > Cardiida > Cardiidae > Hippopus > Hippopus hippopus. The sequence continues at coordinate 43,777,429 of OX328097.1, forward strand.
GGTTTTATTTCTCCTTCTCCCCCACTTTTTTTTTTTATTTCTTTAATCGTACGAAGTGGAAACTATACAAATCAAAACAATCAAACCACACACACAAAATACAATTTGTAAATTCTGACTTAATTACCCCATCAAGATATAACCTTTAGCTTTTTACTAAACGACTAAATTCTAAGTTTTATTTTTTCAAGTTGAAAGCATTTGCAGATGACAAATGAGGCACATAATGAAACTTGCTTTTGAAAGGGTAGAAAACATTGTAGGAAAATGAGAACTAGTCGATCACAAAGATTTTCACCCTTCCGTGTGTTTTCAAAAGCCTTCCGTAGTTTCTCAGGGTCGTAAAACTATGGAATTATTTGCTAAGGTACTAGTATTTAACTGCATATAGCACATTTTCCCGTCAAAAGTTGAACTCGTTACCAAATGACGAAATTTTGGACTCGATCAAGTTAAAAGCATTTGCAGACAACAAATTAAATGCAACTCAAATTATAATGCCTGTCTTTGAAACAGGAGAAAATGCTGGTTACCAGAATTTTCTCCCTTTCCCACAAAGTTTTCAAAAGGCTTTTCTTTCAGGTCCGTTAGACTCGAAAGTGTATGATAAATTTAGGGTTAAACCGGAATCCGAAAATGCCGAATTTTTTGCTGGATGCAGCAACCTGTTGATATAGTAATATCAAGGATTTTTCAAAAACGACGCACAGAATCGATCAGGTCCAAGATCAGACTATTTGTTTTGTGCAGCTTGTTATAAATCTACACTGTCAACAAAAGTGCATTTGGACGAATTAGAATTCAAGATGAGACTACTTTTTTTGCAGTTTATTAATTATTGGTCTACATTGTCAGCAAAAAGTGCATTTAGACGCACAGAACAGTTTAAGGGCCGAACAGCAGGGATCAGTAATGTTTCAGGGAATCCAAACTTGACCCTTAAACAGAGGAATGAATTCATTTACAAACTGACAAAGCTTAAATACAACAATTTCAATGGTCTTTTCCAAAGAAAAATCTTGCTGTATCTGAAGACCAATGTAAATCAAATTTTCTGAGCACTCTGATATGGGTGCACATTCTGTGCAGCCATATATTGATCTTCAAGGAGACAAAGGGTTTAGGTTGAAATCCGAAAAAAAAAAAAACCGCCAGGGCAGATATACAGTCTAGGCAAGGATTGTAAATTTGATGCAGGCTACTGTTACGTAATGTTACGCTTCTCTTATCTTTTATAGCTGCGGGATATCAAATATGGATTACTAGTATATACACGGTTTAAGTTCGCCAAACTGACGAATGGTTTGCTTATAGATAACTTTCTGTTTCGTCTCTAGCACATATTTTTTTTTTTTGTCGTTTCGTTTCTCTTATCTTTTACAGCTGCGGGATATCAAGTATAGATTATGCAGGGTTTAAGTTCGCCAAACTCCGGAAAATCCCGACACATTTACCTATGATATCGATTATTTTTATGATTCGTTGATATGCAAGACTGCTGATAAGGCATGTACGTGAAAGCTGGCTATGAAGGACAAAAAGCCAATTCGATGCCAGTTTATGCTAATGCGATTACGTGGATTCAAAGCCATTGCTGAACATGTTTCAGGAAGATAATTAGTTGTATCCGATACTCTTTCGTGAAGTGCATTAATGACAAGTCATGAATGTATGATTGAAGAAGTACAAAATTATACTATTTCTTTGGATACACTGAGACCTATCTTGGATCGTAAGTGAGTAAGAATTTGAGAAGACACTGCCAAAGATCAAACTTTGCATGGAGCAATGAATTATAGAAGATTTGGATGGCCTACATACATGAATTTAGTTCGAGCAGAATTGAGAGATTATTTTGCAATGTGGTGTGAGTTGTCAATTTCAAAAGGATTACTCCCTACAGAAATGTAATAGTTGTACAAGAAAAAATAAGAGGCGAACTACTAAGTGCTATTCATGAAAGACAATTTGGATTTAATAAGTGCAGTGCTAGAGCTCATGCAAGTGCATCAGACCATGTGTTTTCCAAAGATATCAAAGAAAAAGTAGAAAATTGAGATTTCTGTAGAAAACTGTGACCAAGTAATTTAAGGAACCACTGAAATCTACAATGTTACCATCTAGGCCTTGGCAAAAGCTAGCCATGAATATTTGTGAATAATAAAGCAAACACTAGATCTACTCAGTTGTAGTAGAATACTATTCACGATTCTTAAAAATAGTATTCTTAACATCGATTACCAGTGAACAGGTGATAGGTAAACTTAATTTACATGTTTGCAAGATGGATATGCCAGACAATGGAATATAGCTTACGTCACGGGATTTAAAAAAAAAAGAAAATCTGAAAATACGGAATTAAGCAAACATTTTCTAGTCCACACTATCCACTATCGAATGGCAAAGCGGAAAGTGCAGTAAAAACGCAAGGAGAATACTGCGACAGCCTGACATGTTCTTTAAGCTTTACTCACTTACAAATCGACACTAATCGAAGCTACAGGTTTTTAAAATCCAGCAGCAATGATGACGGGACGAAAAATGAGAACGCATCCCTTACCGATGTTAACGAAATCATTAAAGTCGCAGTGGAAAAACGATGACAATATAAGGTTGAATGATACAAAATACAAAGAACGCATGAAACTTTCCTACGACAAGCACAATAAGGTACAAACATAATCAGAATGACATCTAGGAGAGAGTATATTGCTAAAAACTGAGAAAAGAAAAGTTGCGGGAAACTAGCGGGACTGTGAAGATTGTGAAAACGAAACCGCACTTTTATCATGTGTAGAAACATCTTAAAGGTGGCCCTTCAGATTTTTGGACGAAAGTTTTACAAAAATACAAAAAAAAAAAAATCATCCTTATACTCCCAAAGCCTTTTAATTTTCATTCATAAAACCCCAGTAGTCGAAAACCATCCGACAACAAGAGAAATTAGAGATTTACTACGGCTCAGGTCGACACCGACGGGAAACACGGTCTATTTTTACACGAGCAACTCGCTCATTTACATACCGGAAATACACAGACGAAGCTTCAAACATAGCGTCCGAAGAAGACATTAAGGAAAATAATTACATGCTTGTTATGTTGTGGAATTTAAGCGTCATTAGTCACGTGCCAGTCACTTGACATTCCCACTATACTTTTTTGATTTCTGGCGCGAAATCTAAAAATACCTTAAGAGGCTACGTAGCCTTTTAAGGGAACACCATAATTTTTTTTTTTTTTGTAATTTTATGATTCTTAATTATTGATGATTTGTATTGTTTTTTTTTTTTTTTTATATAAATTTCAGTGATATATATATTTTTTAATTTGGTGAGATGTGAAAAATCTAAATACCCACCTTTAAGACAATTATCACAGTTTTAAACCGAAGACACAGCCTTGAAAAACTAACTACAATGATACAAAGCATCAATGCTGAACAAAAAGCAACTCACTAGACCAACCCTACAATCAGTCCAATCAACATACAATGTTCAGGAAACACTGCGTCAACAGTCAGAGTAAAAAGAACCAACAGTGACGACGCCAGCGGTTACTTCGAGAAGTGGGCGTACTTTAAGCAAGAACCCCCCCCCCCTCGATTTAAAGACTCCGTTTCATTATGTATGTAGATAAGGTTTGCTCGTAATTAGACAGTAAACATAAAATGTAGCGGAAAATGCACTCAGAGACAATTATACTTAATTAATGTCCTGATGTATTCGCATATAGAGTACATGTATAAGCGTAATCTTAGTTTAAAAAAAAACGTTCACAATGAATAATAAATTCACACTTGTTTAACTTTAAGTTCAGATTAATCGATTGATTTCTTAAAACAATTTGCTTCTCTTAAGAAAGGGAGATGGTGATAATGATATTATGCGAAACTCGCCAAAATCCCACTTGTAATTTGATTCGAACGTGAGCACGGGTAGGAAACTTCATATTCAGAGCCAATGGCTCCGACGAGAAAATGTTGTGTTGGTCTTCCGTTTCTGAAGATGTCGGCTGAAAAACAACCAATAAATAGGTAAGCTTGTCATTATTTGTAATCATGTAATCTTATACCTTTGAAATTCCAAAAAAAGAGAATGTCATGCAATGCTCTGGTCTTTCAACGTGTTTTCTACACTACGGAAAGTTGTAACAAGTGTACGATGTTGTCTGAATCATTTGTGGCGTGGGTTGACCTTAGCTAAAATAATACGTCACGGACCTAAATTCAGTCTATTATTGCCATATAATTGGCAATCAAAAGAGAGTCTTGCTGTCCCAAAAGCGTGAATTAATGTCTTGATTCACTGCTGGTAAAGAATTGGAAAGAAATAGCACAAAAATGGTGAAAATAAAGAAGGGCTCTGATTATGTGGGCCGGCTCTGACCATGTAAGTCGGCACCGATTGATGAGGGCTTCCTTTCAGAAATTTAGTTTTCTGTAAAAATTTACTTAGGAAGTAGGCTTTGTTTTTCCGTTAATACCTTTTAGTCCAAAATGTATTACTTTTGTTGGATGAAACATGACCGAATTTATGAACATACAAAGGACTGGTATTGTCACGATTGAAAAATGCTGTCGAACATTAGTCTATCTAAATTTTGAAAATACTTTTATGTAGCTTTTGATTAACAGAATGATCTATACACTTATAGAGTATTTGTCATGCTTTCGTCGTAAGTGCAGCCCACGTGTAAGAAAAAAAAAGAAAAATATTTGGCTTCTTCGGAAGACTATCTTGTGTTGAAACAGTCATTAAAAAGCTAGATGGAAAATGTACCGACCGTAGCAGAGATGATGAATAGAAAAAAACTTTTACAAACCGTGAGAAATACAATTGACCTTTTCGCATTACGCGCCTAGGGTATATGCGTTACCACTCTTAACTCTTCTCGACACCTAACACGACACAACAGTATGCCGGGTGGGTGGGGTATATACAAGTTTTTAACAAAAAAAAAAAAAACCAACCTAATTTCACAAGCACGCCAAGACCAAAAATGTTCACAGATCCCTGATTTTGATTGTACTCACTCAGATCTTTCAATGCAGAATATGTCATATATTAGTGTTACGGGAGACCACTCCTTCATGCATGGCTTCATCCCAATTTAAATACAATACCTAACACCTGCGTTAGGGAGAATTCTCTTCGGCTCAGTGGTTATGGTATTGGCCTTTCGTCCGGCCTTTCTAGGTTCGAATCCTGCCCGGTCCCTGTATTTCTGCCATGCATTTGTTTCTTTGCTGCGGACGTTGTTCGTAAGATTAGTTATTTTCTAAACCTTTTTATCCTAAATAATGACTCATGACAGCTAATTGCATATACAAGTGCAGACGACAATGTTTAGGACATTCATACAAATATCTAGGACGGAAAAAGAAAAATAAATAACTCAAAGCTATTCATTATAAACCCTTAAAGTGCCTGTCACAACTTAAGTTGGTTCTGCAGCCAGTATAGATCAATATTAGACTGTACAAAACGTGATCGTTTGTTTGTTTGGATGAATACTTGTTTATCATTGGCTTAAAGGTAACTGATATGTGACATTTTCTGATCTAATATGCATCTGGTTAATTGAACATTGAAAGATCTGAGTAAGTACTATCAGAATCAGGGATCTATGAACATCTTTGGTCTTGACGTGCTTGTGAAATAGATTCTTTTTCGTTGTTAAAGACTTGTATATACCCCACCCACCTGACATACTGTTGTGTAGTGTTAAGTATTATTTAAAAAGAGTTAGCCCCGCCCGGGTGGCTCAGTGGTGAGCGTGTCGGACTCATGACCTAGTGGTTGTGAGTTAGATACCCGGTTGAGGCGAACTGTCTTTCTGGCGTATTTTCGCCTCTCACCTCTGCTGAAGCATGTGAGAAAAGTAGTCGGTGGCTTTGGAAAGAAAGTTGTGTTAGTACTGGTGTGAGAAAGCCAGGAAACACATGTGCGTCACCGACCGCCATGATATGACCTTAGCTGTTAAAGTGGCGTTAAACCCCAATACAACCAACCAACCAAAATTAAAAAGAGTTAAGAGGGTTCACACATATACCCTGAGGCGTGTATTGCGAATAGCTCAATTGTATTTCTCACGTTTTGTAAAAGTTTTTTTCTATTCATCATCTCTGCTACGGTCGGTACATTTTCCATCTAGCTTTTTAATGACTGTTTTAAGACCAAAGAGCCTCCCAAAGATGCCAAATATTTTTTCATTATTTTTGCTTACTTGTGGGCTGCACTTACGACGAAAGCATGACAAATCCTATATACATGTATAGACCATTCTGTTAATCAAAAGCTATTTTCAAAATTTAGATAGACTAATGTTCGACAGCATTTTTTCAATTGTGACAATACAAGTCCTTTGTATGTTCATAAATTCAGTCATGTTCCATCCAACAATAGTGCTATATTTTGGACTGAAACGTGTTAACAGAAAAACAAAGCCTACTTCCTAAGTAATTTTTTACAAAAAACTAAAGTTTTGAAATGAAGCCCTCACATCAATCGGTGCCGACTTACATGGTCAGAGCCGGCCCACATAATCGGAGCCATGCTTTATTTTCACCATTTTTGTGCTATTTCTTTCCAATTCTTTACCAGCAGTGAATGTAACATTTCAAGACATTAATTCACGCTTTTGGGACAGCAAGACTCTCTTTTGATTGCCAATTATATGGCAATAATAGACTGAATTTAGGTCCGTGACGTATTATTTTAGCTTAGGTCAACCCACGCCACAAATGATTCAGACAACATTGTACACTTGTTACAACTTTCCGTAGTGTAGAAAACACGTTGAAAGACCAGAGCATTGCATGACATTCTCCTTTTTTGGAATTTCAAAGGTATAAGATTACATGATTACAAATAATGACAAGCTTACCTGTTTATTGGTTGTTTTTCAGCCGACATCTTCAGAAACGGAAGACCAACACAACATTTTCTCGTCGGAGCCATTGGCTCTGAATATGAAGTTTCCTACCCGTGGTGAGATAGAGAGTCTGCGCAGTTTGTTATAACGAGGAGTCCGTGTTAAATAAACCATCAGCTGGGACGGAATATTTTGTCGTTCAACTCATTTTATCCACTTAACACTACTAAACTGGAATAGTTTGATTTATAGATCTCCTGGGGTACCTTTCACTAAACTGTGTACGAACGAAATTTGCGTACGCAGTTGTAAGCAAGCATTAAGTCTGAAAACAAGTTTCACTGAAATGAATAACTTTACGATTTGATTAAGTATTTGCATAACGTTACGCCAGTTCATATCTTTGGGTAAAGCAGGGATCGCACGTGTGTATATTCAATCCCCCCCAAAATTGCGTAAATCTACACAGTTCAGTGAAAGGTACCCCTGATGAGAACCACGCTTCATATTTCCATATAGTAAATCAGGGGCGTATCTAAACTGGTCCCCATTGTAATTCCATACACACGGTTAGCTGAAGCAGGGGAGGTAACCAAATATAGGGTGTATCTAGGCATACACTTGAGGATTCAGAAAAAAGATCATGATCTTGATGGTTATCATGATAATTTCGGTCAAGCTACCTGTCTGATTTTTCTCATCATTCTGTACATTTTTTTTTTACCCAAATAATACCGAAAGTATCATGCTTTTATATATAGAGGAGGAAGGCTTTTAAAATTGTTATGGGGAAAGAAGAAAGTGATTGAAACCATGGTAACAATATTTTGTACCTATTCTAAGGAACTCCCACCAATATTGAGTAACCTTTTAATTGTCTGCAAGCAATTTGAATTGGACAAGTCTAACATTTTGTGGGTTGTTGAGGGTTAAGCCAAAATATCAAAGCACTCATGTACAAAAGCTTGTATTAAATATCTTACAGGGGCAGTACTGAAGAGCTCAAATGCTTTGTTTCTGATTTCGAAAGGGCATGCAAAGAGTGGCTGCAGACAGCTTCTGATAGAGATGGGGACAGGAAGAATAGGAAGCCAACCTGTATAAATGACATACTGTGTGCCTAAACTCTTTCAGGGCCAAATCTATAATAATCGACTGCTTGTATTGTGCTTTTGAATTGTATTAGTGAAGATCAGAGATCAGGCTTTATTTTGTGCAGCCTGATCTTTCTGTATGCCAAACACGGAAGATACTTATGTTTTTGTCTTATATCACATAACATAAAACTTTGAGACTCTTACAAGATGAAACCAGTGGTAACTAAAAAATGCTTTTACAGTTTTGATCTTGATGTATACCATTTTTTTGTTTCCTTTCTGTATTTTCACCAAGTTACACTAGAATTTTTCTAATTACATATATTTATTCCATGCTTTTACACATCTGAAATACTTTGCCAGACAGTAAAAACAATTATACTTGTCTGTTTTGAAAGCATTTGCAGACAACAAAGTAAAAGTGGCCAAAACCATGACATTTTATCTTGGAAAGGATGTAGGGCATTGAAGAGAGGGATAAAATTTTGAATATAAGCATTTTTGTCCTTTTCTTAAATGTTTTCTTCACATGCCTTCTGTATGATGATCGTAAAAATATTGAATTGTTTTAATAACTAGGTTAAACATGTATGTTTGGGTGAAATATTTATAACATAAAAGTCTAATTGATTTTTATTTTTTTTTGTTGTATCAATGTGGATTTCATATCCTTCCTGGCATGACTTTACTTATTGATTGGAATTGTCACTTTTTCTGTTGCTCTTTACCAAACAACCCAATTTTTCTACTTGTCCAAAGGCATTTGCAAAGACCGAATTAACCCTTTACAAAACGATTGCATGCTTTACATTCCCTGAGTAAGAGTGCATTCGAGAACAGCATGAGAAAAGGGAAATGATGGTAACCAGTATTCTCTCCCTTTTCCACAACGTTTTCTATCCAAGGACAAATCTTTCATTGAGCTAGATCTTATTTGTCCTCTGCAAGATGCTTCAGGACAAGTAAAAAAGTTTGTTGTAAGGTAAAGAGTTATACATAATATATGTCTTTCAAAAGGTAAAAAACATTTTGGAAAAGGAAGCTATTGGTTACCGGCAAATTCTCCTTTTCCCCACAATTTTCTCAGAATTATTCTTAATTGTTTGGTAAAGAGATTATTGGATTTCATTTTAGAGCTGGAAAACCATAGGAAACACATGAAATGAAAATTTTTGCATAGATAAGGCTAAATTTTTGTTGAAAGTGTTGTATAACACCAAGCAATGAATTAATTTTTTTTTAAACAGTTCAAGAAAAAAAATGTTGTTTCTAATTTCACTTTGATAGTCTGTGGAAAAATCCTCTCGTTCACATATTCTCAAACCTCTATTTGTTGTTTGCATGCAGGTGATACAAATCATGCAAATTTTCCCATGTATGAAAACTACTTAATAAATGCTAACAATTTGTTAATATGCAGTTTATGGATTTACTTTCCCCCTGCAGAAAGCATATAGATAAAAAAAAAAAAAAAAACATCCCTGAAAAGCACCCATACACAAGTAAATAATTTCCTAGAAACGTCAGACCTCGGAAAGATTATGCCATTAAGGCTAATGAGCATCTGATCGAAACGCACATTCTGCTACTAAAGCAGCAGTTTCAATGCTGATGTCGGGCTGGTGTTGAGAGCCGATATCGGCCTGACATCGACAGCCGATGTCGGCCAGACGTCACCAGCCGATATCGGCCCGATGTCGAAAAGTGTTTCAAATCGATATCGGCCCGATGTCGGTGCCGATATCGGCCCGATATAAAATGTTTGCTGGGTACGTTACGAGACATCACCTAATTTCGACAACAGATTTAACATACAATTTCAAATAACAAATACAAACAGCAGTTTTTAACAATTACGGTCATATGTCTGTGCTGGCCAATACAAAGCACAAGTTTTCGCTACTTTTTTACAACCAGAAAGCATCAAGGTATTTGATTGCATAGCGTAATTTTAACGAAACGATTTACGAGACAACTTTCTCACGCAGCATTACACCGAACTATGAACACTGGAAAATAAACAGTTAATTTCTACCAAAACAGTAGTGTTCCTACGAAATAAAACTCATGATTTCGGCAAAAGATCCATTATGTGCTCGACACAATGGTGGCTTTACCAGATTTTAAAGCCATTTACGAGTCACCATTTACAGGACAGAGAGTGCAGTTTTACTGGATTTTATAAATCCCTGTTCGTCTTTTACACTCATTTTATTATGTTTTCACTCAATAAAGGGTATTTGCGACAAAGTATTACAGCGGCTATGTTTGAAACTGAATAACTGCAAACATAACGTAAATCTACACAACTGCCCAGGTAAGTGACTTGAACAAACGTTTATTTTCATTTTACTCTGCTTTTTTAGCTATTTTAATTGCTGAATTCTGTAACAACTGATCAATGTTGCATGTCAAACACAATAAAAAGAAAATAGAGAAGTAATGTCTTTCAATTTATATGTGAAATGATCTTGTCCCGTAACTGGACTTGCAGTCCCGTAAATGGTTAGTTTTGGTGGTACAGAAATCGTGCTTACTTGCAGGGTCAGAAAACTGAAATAAGCATATCCAAGCACTATATACCTTAAAGAACTCTTAAACAGTATGGTTAAGATGTCCTCTGTTTATCATTTTCATGTTAAGAGTAAATTTTTATTAAAATAAAAACACCAATAAAAATGTGAAACACATTACATTTCAGATAATATTTTTTTTTTACTTTGTGAGACATTCCCTCCTCATCTGACAATTTCAAAACGATTTTTTTTCTCTCTCTCTCTCCAGAAACAAATGAGATTTGCTAACAAACAATACTGGTTTGGACGTTTTGTCGCAATTTCGAAAATTGTCCCATAACCGGTTCGGAGATAATTAGCCTCTATTCCAGAATTACAAGTAAAATCAAGCATCAGAATTAGTTAAAAGGCCAAAAAGTAAGAAATGCATGTCAATATCACACCACTAAAGAGCATGGAAATTATTGTGAAGATGACAATCTATCATTGTATGGTTGGTCCATGTATTTGTCGCTGGCAGAAAAGATAATCTTAAAACAAGGTAAAAATTAAACAAAAGACAGAGCGACCTGGCAACTTTTGACCTACATGTATTTTTAAAATTTATCTTACGGCCAGCGACTTTCACATGGCTCAACCGAAAACCTAATAAAGTTTTGGACGTCAAGAAAAATTTTCTCATTGTCACGATATAGATCTACAAGATTACTTTTCCTAAAGAGTAACATCTCAAGATCAATATTACCAAATACTGATAATGTATTAAATAGTCTAGTCCTAATAGCATCATAATTATTACATTCAAAAAAGAAATGCTCACTCGTCTCAATCCCACCACAAATACAGCGAGGGGTATCAACAATATTTTTCAGAAATAAATGGTGATTGAGAGAGGTACATTTGTTTCTGATTTGTGTATGTATAACCTGTAGCTTCCTTTCTCCAACAAAGTACAACTAGGTAAAATGCGCGTGCCTCACAACCAGATGGAAATATGACGTATTTACCTTACATTTCTCTCGCTTGACGTACTATTACTATTATAAGTTACTATGCGGAGGGGGTACGCCACGGGGAATAACCGAAAAGAACTGTACTGGATTTTGATAAAGCCCCCCCCCCCCGGGTTAAAAGCATGAAATAAATAGGATATTTTTTTTCGGTGAAAGATCGAAATTTATTTCGTCGAGTGAACATCATCGGTAATATTTTCACGAGTGGCGCACTGGATGAAATAAATTTCGATCTTTCACCGTAAAAAAACAAATATCCTCTATGTATATGACATCATTTTGATTGACTTTTCCCCTCTACTTTGATATCGTTAAAGCTTTTATTAAAGAGCGATTTACTTGCACGAACTGATTTTTACGGCGAGCTCCGGTCGTTCAAGCCTCTTTTTGATTTTAAATGATATACAATTATAACGTGCAGCTAGTACAAATGTCATTTAAATCTTTCATTTTATTATAGATTAATTCACGTTTATGGAAAATTTTATGTAGGCCTACATACATTAAGTTTTTCTCTCAAAACATACAGTATCTCAATAATTTCCGAACAGCCCTCGTAGAGTTAAGGATATATTATGAGGATGAAGATGATGACGGTGATTAACAATAGTAATATGAAAAATAAAAGCGTTTTTTGTTGTCAAGAAACGCAAAATTGGCTTTCAAACGTTGGGCCCCTACTCGGGCCCTAAATTACAGCTAGAGGAGGACCAAAAGACCCCACCATCTCTTCCCTTGGGACATGCTTCAGCATAGAAACGCCACTGCCAATGGTTGACTTTTTAAATCTGGATTTCGCAAATTCTGTTCTACTTCTCCGTGATTTTAAAATTGCTATTAATATGAGAAGTTAATTTTCTCATCAATATTGCCGTCAAAACCATACTTTTTGTGGATTTCTAATTTTGGCTAATTCCCCCGCCAAAATATGTATTTACTACCGTTTACATCGAAAGCTTGATGATTGAACTCATAAGAATCAACTAATAAATACAGCATAGGATAAAACAGTTAAGGATATTCTGGAATTTAAGGCAAACATCTCAAAGGAACAGATCGTTTTTTTTTTACAAAAAATTGAGGATGCAATTCAACGTCTTTGTCGCCTATGTACATGAACACCCAAAAGCATCCCCAGTTAACCACAAAAGACTAGAAACAATTTCAGTCTTATTCTAATGATGCAGTTTCATTTTCATTGGCAAAAAGCAGCATAGTTTACGTCATGACTCCGTACCAGTTTGATTAAGAGTGACTTTCAAAACCAAGCTTCATAGTTCTATATTCGTTGGTCAACTTATTCACCCATTCAAAGGATTCAGATCGTCGAAATGAAATCAAAACTAACGTACTTTTCGCATTTATTGAGTTTTTAGATGTTACAACAATAAGTCATTTCATTGTTAGATTTTTTTTTTATCGTTTCATGTTTCTGAAGCGACACCAGACATTTTTAGCTCACCTGAGCACGAAGTGCTAAAGGTGAGCTTTTGTGATCGTGTTGTGTCCGGCGTCCGTCGTGAGTCGTCACATTTTACCTTGTGTATCTCTAGATGCCACATTTTCAGTCCGATACTCGAGAAACTTGGTCAGAATGTTTGTCTCGATGATATCTCGGACGAGTTCGATAATGGGTCACGTCGGGTAAAAACGTTGTGTACGCTCTAGAGGCCACATTTTCAATCCAAAACTCCTGAAAGTTGGTCAGAATGTTTGTCTTGATGATATCTCGAACGAGTTCGAAAATGGGTCATGTCCGGACCAAAAACTAGGTCACTAGGTCAAATCTTAGAAAAACCATGTGTACGCTCTAGAAGCCACATTTTCTGTCCAAAACTCTTGAAAGTTGGTCAGAATGTTTGTCTTGATGATACCTCAGACGAGTTTGAAAATGGGTCATGTCAGGTCAAAAGCTAGGTCACTAGGTCAAATCTTAGAAAAACCTTGTGTACGCTCTAGAGGCCACATTTTCAGTCCAAAACTCCTGAAAATTGGTCAGAATGTTTGTCTTGATGATATCTCAAACGAGTTTGAAAATGGGTTATGTCTGGTCAAAAACTAGACCACTAGGTCAAATATTAGAAAAACCGTGTGTATGCTCTAGAAGCCACATTTATTGTCCAAAACTCTTGAAAGTTGGTCAGAATATTTGTCTTGCTGATACCTCCGACGAGTTTGCAAAAGAGTCATGTCGGGTCAAAAACTAGGTCACTAGGTCAAATCTTAGAAAAACCATGTATACGCTCCAGAGGCCACATTTTCAGTCCAAATACCTTGAAATATGGTCAAAATGTTCGTCTTGATGATACCTTGCATGACTTTGAAAATGGGTCATGTCTGGTCAATAACTAAGTCACTAGGTCAAATCTTAGAAAAACCTTGTGTACACTCTAGAGGCCACATTTTCTGTCCAAAATTCTTGAAATTTAGTCAGAATGTTTGCCTTGATGATATCTCAGACTAGTTCAGAAATTGGTCATGTTTGGTTGAAAACTAGGTCACTAGGTTATATCTTAGAAAAACCTTGTGTAGGCTCTAGAGGCCACATTTTCAGTCCAAAACTCTTGAAAGTTGGTCAGAATATTTGTCTTGATTATATCTTTGATTAATTTGAAAATGGGTCATGTCGGGTGAAAATATAGGTCACTAGGTCAAATCTTAGAAAAATCTTGTACACGCTCTAGAGGCCACATTTTCAATCCTATACTCATGAAACTTGGTCAGAATGTTTGTCTTGGTGATTTCTTGGACCAGTTTGCAAGTGGATAATTTCGGGTCAATAACTAGATCATTGAGTTAAATCTTCAAAAAACCTTTTTCAGTCAAATACTCATGAAAATCTTGGTAGAATGTTTGTCATAATATCTCAAAAGAGATTGAAAATGGGTCATGTTTGGTCAAAAGACTCAGGTGAGCGACTTCAGGGCCATCATGGCCCTCTTGTTTAAGTTAACTATTTTCATTCAAAAGAAACTATTTTTATCCGAAATACTGATACATTAACCACAATCTTGAGTCTTTCCAGTTGAGCTAACGGTACAAATTAGGGACAGTTCAAAGGCAAAATAGTGGTAATTTAGACAGAAAAGAGATTGAAAATGGTTCATGTTTGGTCAAAAGACTCAGGTGAGCGACTTTAGGGCTATCATGGCCCTCTTGTTTAAGTTAAGTATTTTCTTTCAAAAGAAACTATTTTTATCCGAAATACTGATACATTAACCACAATCTTGAGTCTTTCCAGTTGAGCTAACTGTACAAATCAGGGACAGTTCAAAGGCAAAATAGTGATAATTTAGACAGAATAATCAACGCCTTCATAAGTAAAAAAAAAAAACATTTTGCTTAATCTTTGCAAAATATGTTCCTGTTTTAAGGTTTAGTAGATCTACTTGAAAATTTTGTTCTGTTTCGCAGTTCAACAAAATTAATGTCAATTTTTAAAAAGAATTTCTGACATGCCAATTGCATCCGCCTATTCAAAACATGTGTGCAATATGCGTCTTTTCATTTGCTCACATATCATTGATACACACATTTGGTAGTAATGAGCTAAGGATACCTTGTCTAGACTGTCAAATTTATTGGTTCACTTCGATTCGATATTCAACTGCTTTGGTTCAACTGGGTAAGACCAGAGAACTTATAAATGTACTTGGCAACTTAGTAATCCAATTTAGACTACTCTCTCATACAAAATCTTCCACTGAATGTCAAAGGCCTAGCTTTGATGTCAAATGGAGCTGTGCAGGCCCACCATTGCCTCTTATCTATTAACTTGGACAATACCAAACTAAAGAACTGCAGTCAAAGTCTGCGTTGTTCGGTTCTGTTCATATTACTTTTTTTTTTTTTTAATTTATGACATTATCATAGGGTTATCACAAAACGGTGACTCAGTCCTATATGTTCATGTATATGCTTAAAATTAATGGCTCATTCTACATTTTCTTAAAATTTATATTAAAATTCTTTAGGAATCAATCGACAGTGAGAAACTGAAAGTGATGTTCATCATTTTGGATCGAAATGACCAGCCCCGTCTGCTAACATCATTTCCGTAACCAAGCTTTTGATACAGTTCAGCTGAACCCAGTAAGAAATTAACTTGAATCGAAGATTTAGTCACACGAATTGCAATTAATTCACAGCATAAGCAGTTATTCATAATTATTTTATACTTATAACAAGCATTTTACGTATGAAGTCAATTCCGTAACGGAGCGATCACATCCGTTATGCTACTTGACGTTTCTGTAATGATCATAACGGGAATGATAGTGTTTTATTACCCCTCTGTAGCCTACAAGGAATAAACTTCCGAGTTGATATCTTTTCAGATGCTAAGCTGTACGTCTATTTATTCATAATTACATGATTGAATACGCTTTTAACCTTTACACTAACCAGTAAATTATCAATGCTACATCGCATCAGAACATCATGCAATCATCTCCGTTACGCTACTTGACGTGTCGGTAATGATCATTACGGGAATGACATTATTTGATTCTCCCCTCCCCCTCTGCAGGGTCCGAGGAATAAACTTTCGCGTTGTCTTTTTTCACATGTCAAGCCTACTTCTATTTAGTCACAATTAGGGAAAAATACCCTTGTCATTGCTTCATGAACTTAATATTAAACATATGGTAATGATCTTAAAAAAGGAATGCTTTAAACTTATTAGTAAATTCTACATGTGACATCAAGTTAGAACATCAAACCATCGCCTGCCGCTTCCAAAGTTCGCGCGTTCAACTGAGTGTTTTATGACGTCACTCCCACTATTTTATCAAGGGAAGTCAAAAGTTCACGCGTTGTTCTTCTGCATTACAAGAAACGATCGGAAAAAGCGAGATGTTACACTTTTCGAGATGTTTTTCTTGTATTTTGTTAACCGTACACACTATAAAATGGTTTAACCTGTAACTGTGACAAGTATTGATGTTGTCAGACATTTTCAAGAGATCATAAGTAGATCTACATTTTAATTCATGAAATGACAACGATTATGTAGATCTATTTCAATCGACATGATCGGGACAAGAACCTCAAGTTGACGTATATCCCTCGTGCATTCAGCTTTTGAGCACTCCGTATCATACATGGTTAATTATTTATTTATCGTTCAACAATGAGTTTATAGTGGTAGAAGCAGCGTTTGTTAATTAATAGATTTAGATATCAGTTTTGAACAGAAATACGATATACGTGACTGTTTCTTAAACTGGACACAAGTTTCTAACAAAATTTAGAATCGGCCAATTACGGTAGATCTACCATACACAATTCCAGTGAAATATCACACCAGTAATCCAGTAAAACTGTTATTTTAGAAGTTTGTCAGTAAAATGGAAATTGATGACCGCAAAGTATGTTAAGAGATCCTCTCAGATCAGATCACCAATACTTAGTATTAATCAAGCATCTCTCTCTCTCTCTCTCTCTCTCTTCTCTCTTACTTTTACTTACACTAAATGATTTTGGTAGGATTGTGATTTACAAAACTGTCTATAGTGATACTACTGTGCACAGCCAATCTGATTTTATTACATATTGTCAAAAGCTGGTAATTTCAAATGCTTCTGCCATTTACACCAAAAATTAGGAATGGAAATATATTATGAACATAAAAAAAAAAACAGAAATTAATGCCGAATCCGGTGATCAAGTCCGCCTCGGTCATTGCCAGTGAATTTACTTACCTTTCGGGCAACTCGTCTTTGGTCCGAAATTTACCGGTCGCTACTTCAACACATGTTCTGAAAATGACAACAAAAGTATGTTTAATAATGGATATATCTGATTTTTTTTCCATTTTCCTTACGAAAGTAGATTTTTTGCATGAAGTAAATTAACTGTCATGTAGCTGATGTGCACTGACAGCTTTGCACATCGTTTGTGGGCATTTCGTCCCATCAAAATTCGCCACAAAGAATACTGAGAATTACCATTAGATTATGTAGATGCTGCAATTTTGTTTTTCTCCAGCATAAAATTTGAATTTATTCTATAGCTACAATATGAGTAAATTCTTTCTATCTGCTTTATGTTTACTGTAGCAGATATTTTGTCAGAGGGATTTTTTTCTTTTGTATGTTGAAGGGTCCATGGTACAGCAATAGTAACACTCAGAATTCTCAGATAAATTCCTGTGGAGCCCTCTCATTTGAGATATATTTCTTTACAGGGTTACTTTATCATTCAACAATTCAGTTTTGATTTGTTTTTTACCAATTAAACCAAGTTCTAATTTTTAAGACAAACAAAATTTACGAAGGACTTTGTCTATACTACCCTGGTTTTACTAATAAAACTATTTTTCAGATCTTCATCATTCTTTAACCCATTGCCACACAATCCCGAGTTTAAATGATCTTGAGGAAGAAGGCTTTTGAAAACCTTTTGGGTTAAGAGGAAACCAACATTTTCCTTTTATCCTGCAATGTGTCTTACCCTTTCAAAGACATAGGTCATCATTTGGGCTGCACTTAATTTGTAATCAGCAAATGCCTTAAACTCAAGGTCAAGTTCAAAATGTTGTCTTTTGGTAAAGACTTAAAGATTTGTCCTTTATTATACTTAAATAATTTAAAACTTGAATTTTTGCTGATAGAGACAAGCAGATGGTTTAAATAAAACAAAAGGTTTCAAGTCCAGTTAACACTGTTTCAAAATACAGCCTAATTAGCAAAGAGGAGTTCCATTTTCAAAAACCGTAGAATGTTATTTCATAATGTGTTTTGGCAAATAATACAATTCTTCATTTCAGTGAAATTTGATTAAATTTACATAAATTACATAAATTATTAGAATTAAGATAGATCTGCTCAAACTTGCAGTTTTATCTTAATGGTAAAGGTCATTCATTGGCCCTCACTTAGAGTGGCCCTAGAATCCCTTACTGTTTGACATTTCTTTCACCAGGGGATTGTTTTTGATCAAAGCGAAAAATTTGTACATCAACCCACCTAATCATAACTCGACCAATGCCATGACTGCATCTTAACAAAAGATCGCTGCCAAATGATACTGACCCTTGCTCCTCGTCACACAAAGATCCTTTTATGTTTGACTTTTAACTTTATTGAACGTGTTTGGTCCAAGGGGGAAAACTTATACATTGACCATTACTCTATGTTACCCAAAGATCCTTTACTGTTTGACTTTTAACTCTATAGAACAGTTCTCAGGGGCGATCAGTATTGAAAATGTTTAATATCTGTCCCGATAGGATGCTATCTGTCATTTTTCTGCATGTCAATGGACCAGTGTACCTCATGATTCAGCCCCCTTTAGACAAAGTGAAAATTTATGGATGCCTTGCTTGGTACAATACATTATGAAGATGCATTAAGCCCCCTTTTGCTAGAGCATGGCTCACCTAGATTGGCTGAAATTTAATATTTCATTTGAAAATTGAAAACAGCTGCAAGGTTAGTAGAACTAATGCAGAATTTGCCTAATAAGTATCATCTGTTAATAAAAAACAAATCTTTTTCCAGAGTATTGTTAGTTGATTCCAAAAGAATTTTGATTTGTTTTGAAAACTTTATACTGGGTGTGGATGTCACATTAAGGGAGGTTACTTGACATAACTCTGTAAGTTATCTCCCTTAGACCATGAAACGATTGAAAGAAAGCTGCGCAAGACGGGAAGAGCTACAAACAGATACTTACTCAATTTATATCAGGAAGAAGTTGATTATGTAGTATTAATGCACCATGAAAATTTTCATACTAAATACCTGGGTTTGATTTTTTTTCTCATAAATAAACACGCTTCTAAAAGAAACAAATTGGTCTTGCTGTGATCAAATTGAACCCTGGGTATGAAAAATATCACAGTGCAAATAATACAGTATATTTCATGTGTCTATTTTTAGAAATGTTATGGGTAAAGAAATGTCGTAATTTAAGCTGGGGGGAATTATTTCCCCGTCACAGTGAATATTTTCCTCCTGCCGAAAATCTGGAACTACTTTTTTAAGTTTTTTAAGTTTTTAAGTTTTAAAAGTGGCATTCATTGACAAAATAATCAGAGGAAATATAATATATAATTTATTTCATCAGCTTGTGGTTAATATGGGGAAATATTTGCATCAAAAGGGAAAGGTCCGCGAAAATAACTCGTGCCTTACGGCACTCGTTATTTTCGCATACCTTTCCCTTTTTCGGCAAATATTTCCCCATATTAACCACAAGCTGATGAAATAAACTCTATATAGTTACATTTATTTTTTGACCAAAATGTCTAATTGATTTACTGTGTATAAGTCTAATTTGCAGAACTTGCTTGTTACAGAAACTACTGTAAGCATTGTCATTGAACTAGAAATTACTTGATATCTGCAGTTTTACTTTATACCAGACTGTTATCATTACTGGTCTTCTGCAAGAAGAAAAAAAAAAAAAGCACCAGTATGCAATATGGTGAAAGTGTTTAATTAAGGATTTACTTTATCCCTTTATCATACATTCCTGTCTTTTAACAACAGAGAGGTAGAAGGCTTTTGAAAACATTGCAGGAAAAAAAAAAAAAAAGGAAGTGGCAGTAACAAGCATCTTATTATTGTTAGTCTTTTAATGTTTTCTACCTTTCTACAGATGAATCCCATTAATCCCGTTGTTGTCCACAAACCTTTTTGAGACAGAAAAGTGAAAAATTTTCTTGTCTGGTTTATATGAGCAGCACTCCTAGATGCATTATACCATGCAAATAATCACTACGGTTATGGATCCATAAAATTCATCATGTCTAACAGCCAACTGAATCATGAAGTATGATAGCCCTTCATAAGCAGCACATTTAACTCTTTACCAAACGACAAAATTTTAGACTGCTCCAAATTGAAAGCATTTGCAGACGACAAATTAAAGGTGGCTCAAATGCTGGAATTTGTCCCTCATAGAGTAGAAAACATTGTGGAAAAAGAAGAAAATGCTGGTTACCAGCATTTTCTCCTTTTTCCACAATGTTTTCAAAAGGCTTCTTTCCAAGGGTCGTTAAAACCTGGGATTGTTTGGTAAAGGGTTAAGCACATATAAAAGTAATGACTCATGTCAGCCTGCCTGGACTCTGCAGGCTGGCATGGGTCGATACTTTTTGAAGATGCTTTAAACCTCCCTTACACAAAGAATGGCTCATAGATGTATGTATGTCACTATACTTTCAGCCTGTACTGTATTCCTACTTTAGAAGTTCAGCATCATGGAGGGTCAGAATTGGTAAGGACATTTCAACAAGTTTTTAATTTTTTCAGCACCCAAGGCCAAAACAGGGAGTTCTGCTGATGGCATAGATCAAGATCAGACTGCACAGTACTTGCAGTCTGATCTTGGATTTATACTGTCTGCTGGCTACATTTTGAAGTTATTCATCAACCAATGAAGACATAATAACCCTATTCCTTAATTCGTACAACTCTAGTTCAACCAAATGTCGCATTTTCATTCCTTACCACACAATCCTGTGTTCAAACGGCTCTGGGAAGAAACCTTTCAAAAATATTGTGGGAAAAGGAGAAACTGCTGGTAATCAACCAGCAGTTTCTCCTTTTCCCACAATGTTTTTTGCCCTTTTAGAGCCAGATTTTGTCAAGTGAGCTATATTTAATTTGTAGTCTGCATCAGTTTTGAATTTAGACAAGTGTAAAAGTTTGCCCTTTTTCAAAGAGTTTAATGGGAAAATCAGAAATAGTATTGCTACCTGTAGGCTATGCAAGACTGAATATCAATATCTGACAAGATGTTTGCACTGTCAACAACAACAAGCTAAGTTTTCATTTGTTTTTTAGGAAGACAGAATAGAAACATTAAATGATAAAATTGAAAAACTTAAACCACATGTAAACTACCTCATCTAAGCAAGGAAGGTATACAAATACAATTGTGCCGTGCTCTAGCAAAATGGGGTTTTATACATCTATGCGATACATCATACCAAGCCATTCATCACATAAGAATGGATCAATAAGTCATGATGTCTAAACACCAAATGAATAATGAGGTAGAATGGTCCTTGGACATGCAGAAAATTTACCTAAAGCAAAAAGTTTTGACCCAGGTCAGCCTACGTGGCCTGCATAGGCTGACCTCAGTCGATACTTTGTGCAGATGCATTAGATCCCCTTTTTACAGAGCATGACCCAATTGTAATTGAGCCATGCTCTTACAAAAGGGGGCTTAATGCACCTCCGTGATCCATGGCACAAGGCAAGCAATCACACAATTAGAGATCCATAAAATCCACTCAGTCTAATGAATGACTGAATCTGGAGGAAGAGTGGTCCTTGGACATACAGAAAATTGACCGATAGCGAAAAATTTCGGCCCAGGTCATCCTGCGCGGACTGCGCAGTATGACCTGGGTCGATAGTTTTCGCAGATGCATTAAGCCCCCTTTTCACAGAGCATATGCCTCAATTGTTTTGGAAACAAATATGCATAGAAAAAACTTGCAAATGCAGAAAATGTTGATTTTTTTTGGTGTTCTTGGTATATTTTATTTCATAAACTATGAATCTTTATGCACTAAGTAAGACTGTAGGTGTTTTAGTAAATCAATTAGTTCAAGATCAAATTGCACAGGCTGTGCAGTCTGATCTTGGATCTACACTAACTGATATTTCAGTGGTAGCAACCTTGAAATTGCAAACAGTTTTTTTTTCTCAAATGAAATAATATGTAATTAACTCTTCAAGCACCGTCCGTGACTATAGTTGCCTTTGCGGCCAATGTAGATCAAGATCAGGCTGCCTGATCTTTGATCTGAACTGTCGGCTTTGCTGAAACACTGTAGACTTAAGAAAACATGAAATTACAATTATATAGATCTTATTTCTAGAATGAAAATGTCTGATAGGCTTATTTAGTGCTCAAAGGTTTAGCATTTACATGCATTGAGTAGGATCTACTCTTTACCTGAGAGCGAAACTGAGGACTGGTCGAAATTAAAAGCATTTGTCTACAATTCAGTGTGGCTCAAATGATGACATTTATCTTTGACAGAAACGTGGAAAAATTCTGTGGGAAGAAGAGAAAATGGTGGTGACAAACATTTCCGTCTTTTCCCACATTGTTTTCAACGGCTGTCCTTAGGGTCATTGAAATTGTGACTGTGTGGAAAAGGGCTGAAGATAATCTTGTCTGTTACCTACCAGTCCAACTGGAGAGGACAATGTCACAAGTCAAATGCAGTGTGCAAGGACTTATTTACCACATTTGCATTACCAAGATCTTTCTTTTATCCTTCAGTTCTTGCTCTGAAAGGTGTGGATTATGAATACAAGTCTGTCAACTTAATCAAGGATGGAGGCCAGCAGGTACATATAATTAAATCTTCACCAGATGACAAAATTTCAGATCCGCCTAAATTGAAAATGTTTTCAGAAAACAACATATGTGGTTCAAACCATGGGACTTGTTTTTTAGAAGGTAGAAAACAATGTGAAAAAAAAAAGCTTCCAGCATTTCTCATTTTTCCACAATGTTTTCAAAGGCCTTCTCCATCAGGGTTATCAAAATTCTGGAATGTCTGGTAAAGGCTTAATTCTTTTCCAAACAACAGAAGCTTAGACTTGTTATTCAAAAAGTTTTTAACTCTTTACCAAACGACAAAATTTTAGACTTGTCCAAATTGAAAGCAGTTGCAGACAACAAAATAAATGTGACTTGAAAATTGAAATTTGTATTGGGTAGGGTAGAAAATATTGTGGGAAAAAGGAGAAAATGCTGGTTACCAGCATTTTCTCCTTTTCTCACAATGTTTTCAAAAGGCCTCTTTCTCAGGGTCGTTAAAAGTCGGGATTGTGTGGCAAAGAGTTAAACTATAAAATATTCATTATTGCTCAAATTTTGGGGTTTGTCTTTGAAAAAGTAGAAAGCATTGTGGGTAAAGGAGAAAATGCTCGTCCCCAGCATTTTGTCCTTTCCCAACAATGTTTTCAAGTCTTCTTTCTCAGGACTGTTTAAAACACAGGATTGTTTGGTAAAGGGTCAATCTGGATTTTTCTTTCCTCCAGAGAACAGATGAATATAAGACAGTAAATCCTATGGGTCAGGTTCCTGCACTGGTTGTCGGCAGCACAGTTCTTACCCAGTCAGTAAGTTTTTTGTTGGCTTCCATAATTATGGGTAACTATCAAAGTATTTTTCACAAAGTAATGCCCCTTTTTGAACTTAAAATTTTCTCTGAAAATCAAGCACTTGCAGCTGAGTGTTGGCACCTGCATGCATGCTCTTTTTTTGTTGGCACCCACATTTGGTTGTCTTATTTTTTTCTTTGCAGTTGAAAATGTCTTAAGAAGAAGATATTTTTCATGAGTAATTTCTCCATTTGCTGCAATGTTTTAAATCTGTATTAAATTTAACTTTTTAACAGATGGCAAAATTTTAGGCACTTCCATCTTAAGAGCATTTGCAGACAACAAGTTATATGTGGCTCAACTGTTGGGATTTACCATTGAAAGGGAGAAAAATGTTGTTGGAAATGGAGAAAATGTTGGTCACCAGCATTTTATCCTTTTCCTTCAATGCTTTTTACTTTTTCCTTGAGAGCAGTGAAAGCATGAGATAGTTTGGGGAAAAATTATATTGTGGTGTTTATCCACATTTTGTTTCGGGAGGTATTTTAATTTAGATACCAGTAAAACTGTTTCCAGCATTTTCTTCTAAGCCTATAAAGTTTTCAAAGACCCTCACTCTCTGGGTTGTTAAAAATTGGTTAATTGGTAAAGGATTAACTCTTTACAACACAAGAAAATTTTAGGCTAGTCCAGACTGAAAGTATTTGCAGATTACAATTTAAAGTGCCCAAAATGATTGGGTTTGTTTTTTGAAAGGGTAGAAAACATTGTGGGGGAAAAAGGAGAAAATGCTGGTTACCAGCATTTTCTCCTTTTTCCACAATGTTTTCATAAGTCTTATTTCCCAGGGTTGTTGAAACTGGGAATTGTGTGGTTAAAGGGTTAATGTTCCCAAAGCCCCTAGGAGAGTGATTTAATCCAGTAGCAAACAGTCCCATGTTTTGTATTCCCAGGAAGATATTCTCCTTTTTCCACAAGGTTCTCTATCCTTTAAAGACAACCTTATTGTCAATTTTGACTGGTGAAAAATTTTATTGTATGATAATTTGATAAAGAGTTAATCCTGACTTTTAGCTCTGGTCCCAACATCTTTCTTGGGACCTACAAATGAGCATTTTCCCTATTTCTCACACTGTTTTCTACCTTTACACGGACAAATCCTATAATTTGCTACATCAGGGCTACATCTAACTTACTGTTTAAAAATGCTTTCAACATTGACTAGTCCAATGCGTTTGTCATATGGTTGAGAATTTATCAATATTTATAGATTTTTATTCTAGGAATAACACATATTATACATAAACATCAATATGATAGTATTAAAAAGGACTGAAAAGAAAATTCAAGCATATATAAAATCTCATAATTTATTTTTCGACTTCGTTTTCAGCTTGCCATTATAGATTACTTAGAAGATGTTTATCCGGAACCAGCACTTTGTCCTGCTGATCCTATCAAGAAAGCTCAGGTGGGGTACTGTGTAAATAATAAGTTGGCTTGCATAAAATGAAGTTCAAATTTTCAAAACATTATACATGTAAACCCCCCCCCCCCCACACACACAGAGTTAGGTGAGGATATACTGGAATAATCAGATTGTCTGTCTCTCAGTCCTCAGTCTGTCTGTCTGATTATGCAATTTTGTATCGTCTTGTGCTCCTAAAGTTGTTAGCCATATTCAATTTGTCATGTGCAAATGGTTTCAGTTCTGAGAAACTTGTTAAGATACTTAGCTTGTACAACATATTAGTCAGCTGGAATGCTAATTTACGCTGCATTCAACATTATGTCAGTCACATATATGTGTATGTCCTTAGTTTCACCACTTGCAGGCTAAGGCTCTCAAATGTCTTGCTGAAAGGACACTCCCTTGAAAAACCCAGTGCTTCCAGTGAGGCTTGAATCTTGGGCCTCCAGGTTAGTAGTGCTATGCTTTTCCACTGAGCTATGCAGGACTCCCTTACAACAGCGTAATGATATACAGACTGTAGATGTTTTTTGCGAAGGTTAGGGACAGCAGTCATCAATTATATCATATCCTCTGGCTAGTTGTGGAATTTAGAATTAGAACAAAAGTTTGACATGGCGTTGAATTTGGCCTTAGATGAAAATTCAAAAATTCATCATTACTCTGTTCCAAACTTTTTCAGAAAATAAAGTCAAATAACAGTATCAAGATAGCTTTGTTACAGAGTAATGACTGATAAACTCTAAAACATTTTCCTTGCAGGCCAGAGCATTAGCAGAATTAATAGCAGCTGGTATACAGCCACTTCAGAACTCAACAGTGCTCCAAAAAGTTTCTGACAACCCGGAGGGTAGAAGTGAATGGGGCAACTTCTGGATTACAAAGGGATTTACAGGTATTTGTTCTTAGTGAACCCATTTATTCATTATGTTCTATTCCTGTCTTTTTAATTTGTATCTTGCATTTGATATTTGTGTTTGTTCATTTAAGTCCCAGTAGTGGCAAAAAGTAAACAATACTGGTGTTAAAATGCATTTGAATTTAAATCATAACATTTAAAAGTATGGAAATAATTGTGAAGATAGCAATCTGACATGATACAGTTGATCCACGTGTTAGTCGCTTGCAGAAAAATGAGTTTTAAAATCAAATTGAATGTTAACAAAAGATACAGCGACCTGGCAACTTTTGACCTACTTCGAAAATTCGTTCTTCTACCAGCGTCAAACTCTTGGATGGACAGTATAACAACAGATTGTTATCTTCACAATAATTTCCATTTGAATGGTATGATTTAAATTTATATGGATTTTAAAACCAGCATTGTTTACTTTCGGCTGCTATTGTGGCTCTAAGAAAAAAATGTTATACATGTTAACTTCCTGAAAGATGCACAAACTTTATGAGGCTGAAATTGAAAGACTGGCAAAAAATGTGTTATTCAGTGCCGAAATCCATCATGATATTTGTGGTTTTTAATTTTCTGAAACTGAAACACCAATTGATAAGCACAGGAAAATAATGATTTAAAAAAAAATCCTTGATGCATTTTTGACAAAATGGAGATTGATTTCATTAGTAGGTACCGGTATGTTATGCAACAGGGGTGCTTAAGTTTTTTACAAACAACATAACTTTAGATCTGTTTAAATTGGAAGCATTTTGCAGACAACAAATTAAATAGGACTCAAATGATTGGAGTTGTCTTTCAACGGAAGGAAAACATTGTGGGAAAAGGAGAAAATGCTGTTTTCCAGCATTTTCTTCTTTTCTCTGCAATGTTTTCAAAAGCCTACCTTCTCAGGGTCGCTGAAAGTCAGGATTGCGTGATAGAAGGTTCAACAATGTTAATAATCTCATTATCTCCTGAAGGTGGAAAAGTGCTTGAATCTAGTCCTGCATTTGATTTTAAATGAAGGTCAGTCCGGTCCACAGGGACACATCAGCGGGGAAGGATGTAACATAATGATAATGACATGGGTTCTGCCTTCCAAAATGCTATTTTACACAGAAATAGCTAACAACTTGTTTATTGTCTTACAGAAATGCACAAGAGTGCTTGAAGAGAGATAACTCCATCAAACTAGCAATATTAAGAGTGAATTTGACAGGAAAGTAGGAAATTCACTGTCTCTATTTAACACTGACATGTCTTTTCTTTCTTAAGTTAAAAATCTTTACATGTTTTGATAGCCTTTGAAGAGATGGTAAAACAGACTGCAGGGAAGTATTGTGTTGGAGACTCTGTTACCATAGCTGATGTTTGTTTGGTACCCCAGCTTTATAATGCAAAAAGGTAAGGGGAACCTGATCAGCAGAATAGGATATTTGGTTCTGGAAAAACTGTTCCATAAATATGGTCCTGTAACAACTAGTTGTTAAGGGCAGTAAAATTATGTTTGTGGCCTATCATATGAGGGTCATCTTATATGGTCATATCCCTGTAGAGAAAAAATCTGTAGCCATACCTGACATATATTTACATTTTCCCCTTCAAATGTCTCCTAGCTCTAATTGTATATATCAGTTAATTGCAAAGTGTCTTTCTCTTGATTCCTAGACTGAAGGTAGAATAATTCCTGTATTGTTTACAAAGTTCAGAACAAAAAGAGGCTCCTTCTCACAGCAGTGTTTTCAGAAAAAAAGTCTATGACAGGAGTTGAAATACCTATCTTTCCTGTAATGGGATGCATACTGGGTAGATTAGGGCTTGAATTCCTTCATTGCTGGTCTTGATCCAAGTATTATTGTTTAAGCTACACCTTCGAGCATGGACTGATGGGGCTTCATGAGTATTGATCTTATGAACTGTTACATGAACTGAATCCCATCATTTGAGCTGCATTTAATTTGTTCTTTGCAAATGCTTACAGCAGCAACAAGTCTGAAATTTAGTCGTGTGGTAAATATTTAAGTAGCAAACCCTCAATATATTTCAGGTTCAAAGTCGACATGAGTCCTTTCCCAACTATCACCAGAATCATTGAGGCTTTATCCAAACTAGATGCATTCATCAAAGCTCATCCTCATGTTCAGCTGGACTGTCCAGAAGATATGAAAGAAAGCTAGAAAAGACTGTGATTCATTAAATAACCATTTTAGCAAAATTTGTTTTGTAACCAGAGGCTTTGAAAGGTGCATGTTTGTAGGAATTGATAAAATCCTTGTGTCAGTGTTTAACTCTTTACCAAACGACACAATTTCGGACCCAACCAAATTGAAAGCAATTGCAGACAACTTCAATGTGGCTCAAATGATGCTTTCTGTTTTTAAAATCCTGGAAAACATTGTGGGGAAAGGAGAAAATGCTCGCTTCCAGCATTTTCTCCTTTTCCCACAACGTTTTCAAAAGCCTTCTTCCTTGGGGTCGTTAAAATTCGTGATTGTGTGGTAAAGAGTCTATATCAAACGACAGTTTGGGGCAGCTCAAGTGATGGGATTCAGTTCATGTAACAGTTCATTAGAACAATATTCATGGAGCACCATCAGCCCCATTTGTCTGTTATAGGTTTGAAAACTTTTTAGCAAAGGGTGAAAAAGCAGGTTACCAGGATTTTTTTCTTTCCCACAATGTTTGCCAAAGTCTTCTTTACCAGTGTCATTAAAACATCCGATTTTTTTTATAAAACATTGACTAATATGATCGGTTTAGCTCATTGTCTTTTGAAACAAATTTGTAGCAAAATATTTTTATGCATCCTACATTAGTATAGGCTTACACATTTAAAGATCATGAAGTTGAATTGATGTTTTATTTGTTAAAGCATGCAAAAACATTGTTGTTAAAGCAGAAATTGCTTGTAATGAACAATTTTTCCTTTCACTACAATGAAACAATCATCCACAGGAGGTAATTAGATCATGACATTGTTCTAGTTTTATGACCTTGTTTCATACAGAGGTATGCAGAAATATCATTGTCATCCAAAGTTGTCAGTTTGACTTCATGTTTACTTCTTATGAGGCGACAACATTTCTGTTTAATGTATTTTGTTGAACCCCCTTTCAATTTAGAAACTGGATATTATAGATTGTTGTCATTTTCAGCACCCTTTCAGTTATAATGTTAGAATGTGGTATAAATCCTGTACCCCCTACCTCTATTGATTTGAAACTCTGTTACAAGTAGTGAGAGTCATACGTGGATCCGTGGAAATCAATAATTGACCAATCAGGTTTTCGCATCTTTTTGGCCCGATGCACTGTTATGCTGTCCACTATTTCGGCTCCAAACTTAATGGCTGTTGACGTTGGAGAGGTGTGATAGTTTGTTTATTTTGTGTTAGAATGTTCGTAATTAAAGAAAAAGGTTAAATTGTGATTTGCGAATGTATACCTCTGACATGAGATATAAGCAGATGCTAAAAGTTTGCATTATAATAATGATCGACGATGGGACCTGTTTTGATCAACTCTACATTACACAATGGATTAATCAATGCTAGGTTTTGCTTGGAAAGATAGTAAACTGTATTTCATAACAATGGGGGAAACAAGGTAAAAGATATATGAAATACTAATAAAAAGAAAGTATGTTTACTTAAACATCTAACCTTGTTAATTAAGTTCTGTACAACCTATTAAAAATGGTTACGGTAATTGTCATCAGTTTCATTTCGACATTAACCTTTACACTTAGTCTGTGAAGAATATGCTGATTGTCTAGATACAGATCATATTGTGAATAACATGCAGTTTAGTCTTGGATTCAAACTGTCTGTGACTTAAATTAAAATTCTGACCAATAAAGAGTTGATTACAATTTTTTCATTTAGCTTGTATTCCTTACTGTATGTAGATTTCAATCACGCAACATCTAAGTTCTGTTCTGTACTGGCTACAAAGTTCAGCTCCAAATGCAATTATGTTATCTTGTCCCGTAACTGGACTTGCAGTCCCGTAAATGGTTAGTTTTGGTGGTACAGAAATCGTGCTTACTTGCCCGGTCAGAAAACTGAAATAAGCATATCCAAGCACTATATACCTTAAAGAACTCTTAAACAGTATGGTTAAGATGTCCTCTGTTTATCATTTTCATGTTAAGAGTAAATTTTTATTAAAATAAAAACACCAATAAAAATGTGAAACACATTACATTTCAGATAATATTTTTTTTTTTTACTTTGTGAGACATTCCCTCCTCATCTGACAATTTCAAAACGATTTTTTTTTTTTTTTTTTGTCTCTCTCTCTCCAGAAACAAATGAGATTTGCTAACAAACAATACTGGTTTGGACGTTTTGTCGCAATTTCGAAAATTGTCCCATAACCGGTTCGGAGATAATTAGCCTCTATTCCAGAATTACAAGTAAAATCAAGCATCAGAATTAGTTAAAGGCCAAAAAGTAAGAAATGCATGTCAATATCACACCACTAAAGAGCATGGAAATTATTGTGATAATCTATCATTGTATGGTTGGTCCATGTATTTGTCGCTGGCAGAAAAGATAATCTTAAAACAAGGTAAAAATTAAACAAAAGACAGAGCGACCTGGCAACTTTTGACCTACATGTATTTTTAAAATTTATCTTACGGTCAGCGACTTTCACATGGCTCAACCGAAAACCTAATAAAGTTTTGGACTTCAAGAAAAATTTTCTCATTGTCACGATATAGATCTACAAAATTACTTTTCCTAAAGAGTAACATCTCAAGATCAATATTACCAAATACTGATAATGTATTAAATAGTCTAGTCCTAATAGCATCATAATTATTACATTCAAAAAAGAAATGCTCACTCGTCTCAATCCCACCACAAATACAGCGAGGGGTATCAACAATATTTTTCAGAAATAAATGGTGATTGAGAGAGGTACATTTGTTTCTGATTTGTGTATGTATAACCTGTAGCTTCCTTTCTCCAACAAAGTACAACTAGGTAAAATGCGCGTGCCTCACAACCAGATGGAAATATGACGTATTTACCTTACATTTCTCGCGCTTGACGTATTACTATTATAAGTTACTATGCGGAGGGGGTACGCCACGGGGAATAACCGAAAAGAACTGTACTGGATTTTGATAAAGCCCCCCCCCCCCCCGTGTTAAAAGCATGAAATAAATAGGATATTTTTTTTCGGTGAAAGATCGAAATTTATTTCGTCGAGTGAACATCATTGGTAATATTTTCACGAGTGGCGCACTGGATGAAATAAATTTCGATCTTTCACCGTAAAAAAACAAATATCCTCTATGTATATGACATCATTTTGATTGACTTTTCCCCTCTACTTTGATATCGTTAAAGCTTTTATTAAAGAGCGATTTACTTGCACGAACTGATTTTTACGGCGAGCTCCGGTCGTTCAAGCCTCTTTTTGATTTTAAATGATATACAATTATAACGTGCAGCTAGTACAAATGTCATTTAAATCTTTCAATTTATTATAGATTAATTCACGTTTATGGAAAATTTTATGTAGGCCTACATACATTAAGTTTTTCTCTCAAAACATACAGTATCTCAATAATTTCCGAACAGCCCTCGTAGAGTTAAGGATATATTATGAGGATGAAGATGATGACGGTGATTAACAATAGTAATATGAAAAATAAAAGCGTTTTTTGTTGTCAAGAAACGCAAAATTGGCTTTCAAACGTTGGGCCCCTACTCGGGCCCTAAATTACAGCTAGAGGAGGACCAAAAGACCCCACCATCTTTTCCCTTGGGACATGCTTCAGCATAGAAACGCCACTGCCAATGGTTGACTTTTTAAATCTGGATTTCGCAAATTCTATTCTACTTCTCCGTGATTTTAAAATTGCTATTAATATGAGAAGTTAATTTTCTCATCAATATTGCCGTCAAAACCATACTTTTTGTGGATTTCTAATTTTGGCTAATTCCCCCGCCGAAATATGTATTTACTACCGTTTACATCGAAAGCTTGATGATTGAACTCATACGAATCAACTAATAAATACAGCAGAGGATAAAACAGTTAAGGATATTCTGGAATTTAAGGCAAACATCTCAAAGGAACAGATCGTTTTTTTTTTACAAAAAATTGAGGATGCAATTCAACGTCTTTGTCGCCTATGTACATGAACACCCAAAAGCATCCCCAGTTAACCACAAAAGACTAGAAACAATTTCAGTCTTATTCTAATGATGCAGTTTCATTTTCATTGGCAAAAAGCAGCATAGTTTACGTCATGACTCCGTACCAGTTTGATTAAGAGTGACTTTCAAAACCAAGCTGCATAGTTCTATATTCGTTGGTCAACTTATTCGCCCATTCAAAGGATTCAGATCGTCGAAATGAAATCAAAACTAACGTACTTTTCGCATTTATTGAGTTTTTAGATGTTACAACAATAAGTCATTTCGTTGTTAGATTTTTTTTTTTTTATCGTTTCATGTTTCTGAAGCGACACCAGACATTTTTAGCTCACCTGAACACGAAGTGCTAAAGGTGAGCTTTTGTGATCGTGCTGTGTCCGGCGTCCGTCGTGAGTCGTCAACTTTTACCTTGTGTATCTCTAGAGGCCACATTTTCAGTCCGATACTCGAGAAACTTGGTCAGAATGTTTGTCTCGATGATATCTCGGACGAGTTCGATAATGGGTCACGTCGGGTAAAAACGTTGTGTACGCTCTAGAGGCCACATTTTCAGTCCAAAACCCCTGAAAGTTGGTCAGAATGTTTGTCTTGATGATTTCTCGAACGAGTTCGAAAATGGGTCATGTCCGGTCAAAAACTAGGTCACTAGGTCAAATCTTAGAAAAACCATGTGTACGCTCTAGAAGCCACATTTTCTGTCCAAAACTCTTGAAAGTTGGTCAGAATGTTTGTCTTGATAATACCTCAGACGAGTTTGAAAATGGGTCATGTCAGGTCAAAAGCTAGGTCACTAGGTCAAATCTTAGAAAAACCTTGTGTACGCTCTAGAGGCCACATTTTCAGTCCAAAACTCCTAAAAATTGGTCAGAATGTTTGCCTTGATGATATCTCAAACGAGTTTGAAAATGGGTTATGTCTGGTCAAAAACTAGACCACTAGGTCAAATATTAGAAAAACCGTGTGTATGCTCTAGAAGCCACATTTTTTGTCCAAAACTCTTGAAAGTTGGTCAGAATATTTGTCTTGCTGATACCTCAGACGAGTTTGCAAAAGAGTCATGTCGGGTCAAAAACTAGGTCACTAGGTCAAATCTTAGAAAAACCATGTATACGCTCCAGAGGCCACATTTTCAGTCCAAATACCTTGAAATATGGTCAAAATGTTTGTCTTGATGATACCTTGCATGACTTTGAAAATGGGTCATGTCTGGTCAATAACTAAGTCAGTAGGTCAAATCTTAGAAAAACCTTGTGTACACTCTAGAGGCCACATTTTCTGTCCAAAATTCTTGAAATTTAGTCAGAATGTTTGCCTTGATGATATCTCAGACTAGTTCAGAAATTGGTCATGTTAGGTTGAAAACTAGGTCACTAGGTTATATCTTAGAAAAACCTTGTGTAGGCTCTAGAGGCCACATTTTCAGTCCAAAACTCTTGAAAGTTGGTCAGAATATTTGTCTTGATTATATCTTTGATTAATTTGAAAATGGGTCATGTCGGGTGAAAATATAGGTCACTAGGTCAAATCTTAGAAAAATCTTGTACACGCTCTAGAGGCCACATTTTCAATCCTATACTCATGAAACTTGGTCAGAATGTTTGTCTTGGTGATTTCTTGGACCAGTTTGCAAGTGGATAATTTCGGGTCAATAACTAGGTCATTGAGTTAAATCTTCAAAAAACCTTTTTCAGTCAAATACTCATGAAAATCTTGGTAGAATGTTTGTCATAATATCTCAAAAGAGATTGAAAATGGGTCATGTTTGGTCAAAAGACTCAGGTGAGCGACTTCAGGGCCATCATGGCCCTCTTGTTTAAGTTAACTATTTTCATTCAAAAGAAACTATTTTTATCCGAAATACTGATACATTAACCACAATCTTGAGTCTTTCCAGTTGAGCTAACGGTACAAATTAGGGACAGTTCAAAGGCAAAATAGTGGTAAATTTAGACAGAAAAGAGATTGAAAATGGTTCATGTTTGGTCAAAAGACTCAGGTGAGCGACTTTAGGGCTATCATGGCCTTCTTGTTTAAGTTAACTATTTTCTTTCAAAAGAAACTATTTTTATCCGAAATACTGATACATTAACCACAATCTTGAGTCTTTCCAGTTGAGCTAACGGTACAAATCAGGGACAGTTCAAAGGCAAAATAGTGATAATTTAGACAGAATAATCAACGCCTTCATAAGTAAAAAAAAAAACATTTTCTTAATCTTTGCAAAATATGTTCCTGTTTTAAGGTTTAGTAGATCTACTTGAGAATTTTGTTCTGTTTCGCAGTTCAACAAAATTAATGTCAATTTTTAAAAAAAAAATTCTGACATGCCAATTGCATCCGCTTATTCAAAACATGTGTGCAATATGCGTCTTTTCATTTGCTCACATATCATTGATACACACATTTGGTAGTAATGAGCTAAGGATACCTTGTCTAGACTGTCAAATTTATTGGTTCACTTCGATTCGATATTCAACTGCTTTGGTTCAACTGGGTAAGACCAGAGAACTTATAAATGTACTTGGCAACTTAGTAATCCAATTTACACTGCTCTCTCATACAAAATCTTCCACTGAATGTCAAAGGCCTAGCTTTGATGTCAAATGGAGCTGTGCAGGCCCACCATTGCCTCTTATCTATTAACTTGGACAATACCAAACTAAAGAACTGCAGTCAAAGTCTGCGTTGTTCGGTTCTGTTCATATTACTTTTTTTTTTTAAATTTATGACATTATCATAGGAATATCACAAAACGGTGACTCAGTCCTATATGTTCATGTATACGCTTAAAATTATTGGCTCATTCTACATTTTCTTAAAATTTATATTAAAATTCTTTAGGAATCACATCGACAGTGAGAAACTGAAAGTGATGTTCATCATTTTGGATCGAAATGACCAGCCCCGTCTGCTAACATCATTTCCGTAACCAAGCTTTTGATACAGTTCAGCTGAACCCAGTAAGAAATAAACTTGAATCGAAGATTTAGTCACATGAATTGCAATTAATTCACATCACAAGCAGTTATTCATAATTATTTTATACTTATGACAAGCATTTTACGTATGAAGTCAATTCCGTAACGGAGCGATCACATCCGTTATGCTACTTGACGTTTCTGTAATGATCATAACGGGAATGATAGTGTTTTATTACCCCTCTGTAGCCTACAAGGAATAAACTTCCGAGTTGATATCTTTTCAGATGCTAAGCTGTACGTCTATTTATGCATAATTACATGATTGAATACGCTTTTAACCTTTACACTTACCAGTAAATTATCAATGCTACATCGCATCAGAACATCATGCAATCATCTCCGTTACGCTACTTGACGTGTCGGTAATGATCATTACGGGAATGACATTATTTGATTCTCCCCTCCCCCTCTGCAGGGTCCGAGGAATAAACTTTCGCGTTGTCTTTTTTCACATGTCAAGCCTACTTCTATTAAGTCACAATTAGGGAAAAATACCCTTGTCATTGCTTCATGAACTTAATATTAAACATATGGTAATGATCTTAAAAAAGGAATGCTTTAAACTTATTAGTAAATTCTACATGTGACATCAAGTTAGAACATCAAACCATCGCCTGCCGTTTCCAAAGTTCCCGCGTTCAACTGAGTGTTTTATGACGTCACTCCCACTATTTTATCAAGGGAAGTCAAAAGTTCACGCGTTGTTCTTCTGCATTACAAGAAACGATCGGAAAAAGCGAGATGTTACACTTTTCGAGATGTTTTTCTTGTATTTTTGTTAACCGTACACACTATTAAATGGTTTAACCTGTAACTGTGACAAGTATTGATGTTGTCAGACATTTTCAAGAGATCATAAGTAGATCTACATTTTAATTTATGAAATGACAACGATTATCTAGATCTATTTCAATCGACATGATCGGGACAAGAACCTCAAGTTGACGTATATCCCTCGTGCATTCAGCTTTTGAGCACTCCGTATCATACATGGTTAATTATTTATTTATCGTTCAACAATGAGTTTATAGTGGTAGAAGCAGCGTTTGTTAATTAATAGATTTAGATATCAGTTTTGAACAGAAATACGATATACGTGGCTGTTTCTTAAACTGGACACAAGTTTCTAACAAAATTTAGAATCGGCCAATTACGATAGATCTACCATATACAATTCCAGTGAAATATCACACCAGTAATCCAGTAAAACTGTTATTTTAAAAGTTTGTCAGTAAAATGGAAATTGATGACCGCAAAGTATGTTAAGAGATCCTCTCAGATCAGATCACCAATACTTAGTATTAATTAAGCATCTCTCTCTCTCTCTCTCTCTCTCTCTCTCTTTCTCTCTTACTTGTACTTACACTAAATGATTTTGGTAGGATTGTGATTTACAAAACTGTCTATAGTGATACTGCTGTGCACAGCCAATCTGATTTTATTACATATTGTCAAAAGCTGGTAATTTCAAATGCTTCTGCCATTTACACCAAAAATTAGGAATGGAAATATATTATGAACATAAAAAAAAAAACAGAAATTAATGCCGAATCCGGTGATCAAGTCCGCCTCGGTCATTGCCAGTGAATTTACTTACCTTTCAGGCAACTCGTCTTTGGTCCGAAATTTACCGGTCGCTACTTCAACACATGTTCTGAAAATGACAACAAAAGTATGTTTAATAATGGATATATCTGATTTTTTTTCCCATTTTCCTTACGAAAGTAGATTTTTTGCATGAAGTAAATTAACTGTCATGTAGCTGATGTACACTGACAGCTTTGCACATCGTTTGTGGGCATTTCGTCCCATCAAAATTCGCCACAAAGAATACTGAGAATTACCATTAGATTATGTAGATGCTGCAATTTTGTTTTTCTCCAGCATAAAATTTAAATTTATTCTATAGCTACAATATGAGTAAATTCTTTCTATCTGCTTTATGTTTACTGTAGCAGATATTTTGTCTGAGGGATTTTTTTCTTTTGTATGTTGAAGGGTCCATGGTACAGCAATAGTAATACCCGGAATTCTCAGATAAATTCCTGTGGAGCCCTCTCATTTGAGATATATTTCTTTACAGGGTTACTTTATCATTCAACAATTCAGTTTTGATTTGTTTTTTACCAATTAAACCAAGTTCTAATTTTTAAGACAAACAAAATTTACGAATGACTTTGTCTATACTACCCTGGTTTTACTAATAAAACTATTTTTCAGATCTTCATCATTCTTTAACCCATTGCCACACAATCCCGAGTTTAAATGATCTTGAGGAAGAAGGCTTTTGAAAACCTTTTGGGTTAAGAGGAAACCAACATTTTCCTTTTATCCTGCAATGTGTCTTACCCTTTCAAAGACATAGGTCATCATTTGGGCTGCACTTAATTTGTAATCAGCAAATGCCTTAAACTGAAGGTCAAGTTCAAAATGTTGTCATTTGGTAAAGACTTAAAGATTTGTCCTTTATTATACTTAAATAATTTAAAACTTGAATTTTTGCTGATAGAGACAAGCAGATGGTTTAAATAAAACAAAAGGTTTCAAGTCCAGTTAACACTGTTTCAAAATACAGCCTAATTAGCAAAGAGGAGTTCCATTTTCAAAAACCGTAGAATGTTATTTCATAATGTGTTTTGGCAAATAATATAATTCTACATTTCAGTGAAATTTGATTAAATTTACATAAATTACATAAATTATTAGAATTAAGATAGATCTGCTCAAACTTGCAGTTTTATCTTAATGGTAAAGGTCTATTCATTGGCCCTCACTTAGAGTGGCCCTAGAATCCCTTACTGTTTGACATTTCTTTCACCAGGGGATTGTTTTTGATCAAAGCGAAAAATGTGTACATCAACCCACCTAATCATAACTCGACCAATGCCATGACTGCATCTTAACAAAAGATCACTGCCAAATGATACTGACCCTTGCTTCTCGTCACACAAAGATCCTTTTATGTTTGACTTTTAACTTTATTGAACGTGTTTGGTCCAAGGGGGAAAACTTATACATTGACCATTACTCTATGTTACCCAAAGATCCTTTACTGTTTGACTTTTAACTCTATAGAACAGTTCTCAGGGGCGATCTGTATTGAAAATGTTTAATATCTGTCCTGATAGAATGCTATCTGTCATTTTTCTGCATGTCAATGGACCAGTGTACCTCATGATTCAGCCCCCTTTAGACAAAGTGAAATTTTATGGATGCCTTGCTTGGTACAATACATTATGAAGATGCATTAAGCCCCCTTTTGCTAGAGCATGGCTCACCTAGATTGGCTGAAATTTAATATTTCATTTGAAAATTGAAAACAGCTGCAAGGTTAGTAGAACTAATGCAGTATTCGCCTAATAAGTATCATCTGTTAATAAAAAACAAATCTTTTTCCAGAGTATTGTTAGTTGATTCCAAAAGAATTTTGATTTGTTTTGAAAACTTTATACTGGGTGTGGGTGTCACATTAAGGGAGGTTACTTGATATAACTTATTGTATAAGGCTCTATAAGTTATCTCCCGTAGACCATGAAACGATTGAAAGAAAGCTGCGCAAGACGGGAAGAGCTACAAACAGATACTTACTCAACTTATATCAGGAAGAAGTTGATTATGTAGTATTAATGCACCATGAAAATTTTCATACTAAATACCTGGGTTTGATTTTTTTTCTCATAAATAAACACGCTTCTAAAAGAAACAAATTGGTCTTGCTGTGATCAAATTGAACCCTGGGTATGAAAAATATCACAGTGCAAATAATACAGTATATTTCATGTGTCTATTTTTAGAAATGTTATGGGTAAAGAAATGTCGTAATTTAAGCTGGGGGGAATTATTTCCCCGTCACAGTGAATATTTTCCTCCTGCCGAAAATCTGGAACTACTTTTTTAAGTTTTTTAAGTTTTTAAGTTTTAAAAGTGGCATTCGTTGACAAAATAATCAGAGGAAATATAATATATAATTTATTTCATCAGCTTGTGGTTAATATGGGGAAATATTTGCCTCAAAAGGGGAAGGTCCGCGAAAATAACTCGTGCCTTACAGCACTCGTTATTTTCGCATACCTTTCCCTTTTTCGGCAAATATTTCCCCATATTAACCACAAGCTGATGAAATAAACTCTATATAGTTACATTTATTTTTTAACCAAAATGTCTAATTGATTTACTGTGTATAAGTCTAATTTGCAGAACTTGCTTGTTACAGAAACTACTGTAAGCATTGTCATTTGAACTAGAAATTACTTGATATCTGCAGTTTTACTTTATACCAGACTGTTATCATTACTGGTCTTCTGCAAGAACAAAAAAAAAAGCACCAGTATGCAATATGGTGAAAGTGTTTAATTAAGGATTTACTTTATCCCTTTATCATACATTCCTGTCTTTTAACAACAGAGAGGTAGAAGGCTTTTGAAAACATTGCAGGAAAAAAAAAAGGAAGTGGCAGTAACAAGCATCTTATTATTGTTAGTCTTTTAATGTTTTCTACCTTTCTACAGATGAATCCCATTAATCCCGTTGTTGTCCACAAACCTTTTTGAGACAGAAAAGTGAAAAATTTTCTTGTCTGGTATACTATGTTTATATGAGCAGCACTCCTAGATGCATTATACCATGCAAATAATCACTACAGTTATGGATCCATAAAATTCATCATGTCTAACAGCCAACTGAATCATGAAGTATGATAGCCCTTCATAAGCAGCACATTTAACTCTTTACCAAACGACAAAATTTTAGACTGCTCCAAATTGAAAGCATTTGCAGACGACAAATTAAAGGTGGCTCAAATGCTGGAATTTGTCCCTCAGAGAGTAGAAAACATTGTGGAAAAAGAAGAAAATGCTGGTTACCAGCATTTTCTCCTTTTTCCACAATGTTTTCAAAAGGCTTCTTTCCAAGGGTCGTTAAAACCTGGGATTGTTTGGTAAAGGGTTAAGCACATATAAAAGTAATGACTCATGTCAGCCTGCCTGGACTCTGCAGGCTGGCATGGGTCGATACTTTTTGAAGATGCTTTAAACCTCCCTTACACAAAGAATGGCTCATAGATGTATGTATGTCACTATACTTTCAGCCTGTACTGTATTCCTACTTTAGAAGTTCAGCATCATGGAGGGTCAGAATTGGTAAGGACATTTCAACAAGTTTTTAATTTTTTCAGCACCCAAGGCCAAAACAGGGAGTTCTGCTGATGGCATAGATCAAGATCAGACTGCACAGTACTTGCAGTCTGATCTTGGATTTATACTGTCTGCTGGCTGCATTTTGAAGTTATTCATCAACCAATGAAGACATAATAACCCTATTCCTTAATTTGTACAACTCTAGTTCAACCAAATGTCGCATTTTCATTCTTTACCACACAATCCTGTGTTCAAACGGCCCTGGGAAGAAACCTTTCAAAAATATTGTGGGAAAAGGAGAAACTGCTGGTAATCAACCAGCAGTTTCTCCTTTTCCCACAATGTTTTTTGCCCTTTTAGAGCCAGATTTTGTCAAGTGAGCTATATTTAATTTGTAGTCTGCATCAGTTTTGAATTTAGACAAGTGTAAAAGTTTGCCCTTTTTCAAAGAGTTTAATGGGAAAATCAGAAATAGATATTGCTACCTGTAGGCTATGCAAGACTGAATATCAATATCTGACAAGATGTTTGCACTGTCGACAACAACAAGCTAAGTTTTCATTTGTTTTTTAGGAAGACAGAATAGAAACATTAAATGATAAAATTGAAAAACTTAAACCACATGTAAACTACCTCATCTAAGCAAGGAAGGTATACAAATACAATTGAGCCGTGCTCTAGCAAAATGGGGTTTTATACATCTATGCGATACATCATACCAAGCAATTCATCACATAAGAATGGATCAATAAGTCATGATGTCTAACCACCAAATGAATAATGAGGTAGAATGGTCCTTGGACATGCAGAAAATTTACCTAAAGCAAAAAAGTTTTGACCCAGGTCAGCCTACGTGGCCTGCATAGGCTGACCTCAGTCGATACTTTGTGCAGATGCATTAGATCCCCTTTTTTACAGAGCATGACCCAATTGTAATTGAGCCATGCTCTTACAAAAGGGGGCTTAATGCACCTCCGTGATCCATGGCACAAGGCAAGCAATCACACAATTAGAGATCCATAAAATCCACTTAGTGTAATGAATGACTGAATCTGGAGGAAGAGTGGTCCTTGGACATACAGAAAATTGACCGATAGCGAAAAATTTCGGCCCAGGTCATCCTGTGCAGACTGCGCAGGATGACCTGGGTCGATAGTTTTCGCAGATGCATTAAGCCCCCTTTTCACAGAGCATATGCCTCAATTGTTTTGGAAACAAATATGCATAGAAAAAACTTGCAAATGCAGAAAATGTTGATTTTTTTGGTGTTCTTGGTATATTTTATTTCATAAACTATGAATCTTTATGCACTAAGTAAGACTGTAGGTGTTTTAGTAAATCAATTAGTTCAAGATCAAATTGCACAGGCTGTGCAGTCTGATCTTGGATCTACACTAACTGATATTTCAGTGGTAGCAACCTTGAAATTGCAAACAGTTTTTTTTTCTCAAATGAAATAATATGTAATTAACCCTTCAAGCACCGTCCGTGACTATAGTTGCCTTTGCGGCCAATGTAGATCAAGATCAGGCTGCCTGATCTTTGATCTGAACTGTCGGCTTTGCTGAAACACTGTAGAATTAAGAAAACATGAAATTACAATTATATAGATCTTATTTCTAGAATGAAAATGTCTGATAGGCTTATTTAGTGCTCAAAGGTTTAGCATTTACATGCATTGAGTAGGATCTACTCTTTACCTGAGAGCGAAACTGAGGACTGGTCGAAATTAAAAGCATTTGTCTACAATTCAATGTGGCTCAAATGACGACATTTATCTTTGACAGAAATGTGGAAAAATTCTGTGGGAAGAAGAGAAAATGGTGGTGACAAACATTTCCGTCTTTTCCCACATTGTTTTCAACGGCTGTCCTTAGGGTCATTGAAATTGTGACTGTGTGGAAAAGGGCTGAAGATAATCTTGTCTGTTACCTACCAGTCCAACTGGAGAGGACAATGTCACAAGTCAAATGCAGTGTGCAGGGACTTATTTACCACATTTGCATTACCAAGATCTTTCTTTTATCCTTCAGTTCTTGCTCTGAAAGGTGTGGATTATGAATACAAGTCTGTCAACTTAATCAAGGATGGAGGCCAGCAGGTACATATAATTAAATCTTCACCAGATGACAAAATTTCAGATCCGCCTAAATTGAAAATGTTTTCAGAAAACAACATATGTGGTTCAAACCATGGGACTTGTTTTTTAGAAGGTAGAAAACAATGTGAAAAAAAAAAGCTTCCAGCATTTCTCATTTTTCCACAATGTTTTCAAAGGCCTTCTCCATCAGGGTTATCAAAATTCTGGAATGTCTGGTAAAGGCTTAATTCTTTTCCAAACAACGAAAGCTTAGACTTCTTGTTCAAAAGGTTTTTAACTCTTTACCAAACGACAAAATTTTAGACTTGTCCAAATTGAAAGCATTTGCAGACAACAAAATAAATGTGACTTGAAAATTGAAATTTGTATTGGGTAGGGTAGAAAATATTGTGGGAAAAAGGAGAAAATGCTGGTTACCAGCATTTTCTCCTTTTCTCACAATGTTTTCA
Organism: Hippopus hippopus; assembly: GCA_946811185.2. NCBI lineage: Eukaryota > Metazoa > Mollusca > Bivalvia > Cardiida > Cardiidae > Hippopus > Hippopus hippopus. The sequence goes on from OX328097.1 coordinate 43,820,215, forward strand.
AAAGGCCTCTTTCTCAGGGTCGTTAAAAGTCGGGATTGTGTGGCAAAGAGTTAAACTATAAAATATTCATTATTGCTCAAATTTTGGGGTTTGTCTTTGAAAAAGTAGAAAGCATTGTGGGTAAAGAAGAAAATGCTGGTCCCCAGCATTTTGTCCTTTCCCAACAATGTTTTCAAGTCTTCTTTCTCAGGACTGTTTAAAACACAGGATTGTTTGGTAAAGGGTCAATCTGGATTTTTCTTTCCTCCAGAGAACAGATGAATATAAGACAGTAAATCCTATGGGTCAGGTTCCTGCACTGGTTGTCGGCAGCACAGTTCTTACCCAGTCAGTAAGTTTTTTGTTGGCTTCCATAATTATAGGTAACTATCAAAGTATTTTTCACAAAGTAATGTCCCTTTTTGAACTTAAAATTTTCTCTGAAAATCAAGCACTTGCAGCTGAGTGTTGGCACCTGCATGCATACTCTTTTTTTGTTGGCACCCACATTTGGTTCTCTTGTTTTTTTCTTTGCAGTTGAAAATGTCTTAAGAAGAAGATATTTCTCATGAGTAATTTCTCCATTTGCCGCAATATTTTAAATCTGTATTAAATTTAACTTTTTAACAGATGGCAAAATTTTAGGCACTTCCATCTCAAGAGCATTTGCAGACAACAAGTTATATGTGGCTCAACTGTTGGGATTTACCATTGAAAGGGAGAAAAATGTTGTTGGAAATGGAGAAAATGTTGGTCACCAGCATTTTATCCTTTTCCTTCAATGCTTTTTACTTTTTCCTTGAGAGCATTGAAAACATGAGATAGTGTGGGGAAAAATTATATTGTGGTGTTTGTCCATATTTTGTTTTGGGAGGTATTTAGATACCAGTAAAACTGTTTCCAGCATTTTCTTCTAAGCCTATAAAGTTTTCAAAGACCCTCACTCTCTGGGTTGTTAAAAATTGGTTAATCGGTAAAGGATTAACTCTTTACAACACAAGAAAATTTTAGGCTAGTCCAGACTGAAAGTATTTGCAGATGACAATTTAAATGTGCCCAAAATGATTGGGTTTGTTTTTTGAAAGGGTAGAAAACATTGTGGGGGCATAAGGAGAAAATGCTGGTTACCAGCATTTTCTCCTTTTTCCACAATGTTTTCATAAGTCTTATTTCCCAGGGTTGTTGAAACTTGGAATTGTGTGGTTAAAGGGTTAATGTTCCCAAAGCCCCTAGGAGAGTGATTTAATCCAGTAGCAAACAGTCCCATGTTTTGTATTCCCAGGAAGATATTCTCCTTTTTCCACAAGGTTCTCTATCCTTTAAAGACAACCTTATTGTCAATTTTGACTGGTGAAAAATTTTATTGTATGATAATTTGATAAAGAGTTAATCCTGACTTTTAGCTCTGGTTCCAACATCTTTCTTGGGACCTACAAATGAACATTTTCCCTATTTCTCACAATGTTTTCTACCTTTACATGGACAAATCCTATAATTTGCTACATCAGGGCTACATCTAACTTATTGTTTAACCCTTTACCACACAATGCCGACTTTTGACGCTCCTGGAAAAGAAGCCTTTTGAAAACATTGTGGGAAAAGAAGAAAATGCTGGTAACCAGCATTTTCTCCTTTTCCCACAATGTTTTCTACTCTATCAAAGAAAAATTACACCATTTGAGCCACACTGAAATTGTTGTCTGTAAATGCTTTCAATTTGGACAAGGCTAAAATTTTGTCGTCTGGTAAAGGGTTAAAAATGCTTTCAACATTGACTAGTCCAATGCGTTTGTCATATGGTTGAGAATTTATCAATATTTATAGATTTTTATTCTAGGAATAACACATATTATACATAAACATCAATATGATAGTATTAAAAAGGACTGAAAAGAAAATTCAAGCATATATAAAATCTCATAATTTATTTTTCGACTTCGTTTTCAGCTTGCCATTATAGATTACTTAGAAGATGTTTATCCGGAACCAGCACTTTGTCCTGCTGATCCTATCAAGAAAGCTCAGGTGGGGTACTGTGTAAATAATAAGTTGGCTTGCATAAAATGAAGTTCAAGTTTTCAAAACATTATACATGTAAACCCCCCCCCCCCCCCCCACACACACACACACACATACAGAGTTAGGTGAGGATATACTGGAATAATCAGATTTTCTGTCTCTCAATCCTCAGTCTGTCTGTCTGATTATGCAATTTTGTATCGTCTTGTGCTCCTAAAGTTGTTAGCCATATTCAATTTGTCATGTGCAAATGGTTTCAGTTCTGAGAAACTTGTTAAGATACTTAGTTTGTACAACATATTAATCAGCTGGAATGCTAATTTACGCTGCATTCAACATTATGTCAGTCACATATATGTGTATGTCCTTAGTTTCACCACTTGCAGGCTAAGGCTCTCAAATGTCTTGCTGAAAGGACACTCCCTTGAAAAACCCAGTGCTTCCAGTGAGGCTTGAATCTTGGGCCTCCAGGTTAGTAGTGCTATGCTTTTCCACTGAGCTATGCAGGACTCCCTTACAACAGCGTAATGATATACAGACTGTAGATGTTTTTTGCGAAGGTTAGGGACAGCAGTTATCAATTATATATCCTCTGGCTAGTTGTGGAATTTAGAATTAGAACAAAAGTTTGACATGGCGTTGAATTTGGCCTTAGATGAAAATTCAAAAATTCATCATTACTCTGTTCCAAACTTTTTCAGAAAATAATGTCAAATAACAGTATCAAGATAGCTTTGTTACAGAGTAATGACTGATAAACTCTAAAACATTTTCCTTGCAGGCCAGAGCATTAGCAGAATTAATAGCAGCTGGTATACAGCCAATTCAGAACTTAACATTGCTCCAAAAAGTTTCTGACAACCCGGAGGGTAGAAGTGAATGGGGCAACTTCTGGATTACAAAGGGATTTACAGGTATTTGTTCTTAGTGAACCCATTTATTCATTATGTTCTATTCCTGTCTTTTTAATTTGTATCTTGCATTTGATATTTGTGTTTGTTCATTTAAGTCCCAGTAGTGGCAAAAAGTAAACAATACTGGTGTTAAAATGCATTTGAATTTAAATCATAACATTTAAAAGTATGGAAATAATTGTAAAGATAGCAATCTGACATGATACAGTTGATCCAAGTGTTAGTCGCTTGCAGAAAAATGAGTTTTAAAATCAAATTGAAAGTTAACAAAAGATACAGGGACCTGGCAACTTTTGACCTACTTCGAAAATTCGTTCTTCTACCAGCGTCAAACTCTTGGATGGACAGTATAACAACAGATTGTTATATTCACAATAATTTCCGTTTGAATGGTATGATTTAAATTTATATGGATTTTAAAACCAGCATTGTTTACTTTCGGCTGCTATTGGGGCTCTAAGAAAAAAATGTTATACATGTTAACTTCCTGAAAGATGTACAAACTTTATAAGGCTGAAATTGAAAGACTGGCAAAAAATGTGTTATTCAGTTCCGAAATCCATCATGATATTTGTGGTTTTTAATTTTCTGAAACTGAAACACCAATTGATAAGCACAGGAAAATAATGATTTAAAAAAAAATCCTTGATGCATTTTTGACAAAATGGAGATTGATTTCATTAGTAGGTACCGGTATGTTATGCAACAGGGGTGCTTAAGTTTTTTACAAACAACATAACTTTAGATCTGTTTAAATTGGAAGCATTTTGCAGACAACAAATTAAATAGGACTCAAATGATTGGAGTTGTCTTTCAACGGAAGGAAAACATTGTGGGAAAAGGAGAAAATGCTGGTTTCCAGCATTTTCTTCTTTTCTCTGCAATGTTTTCAAAAGTCTACCTTCTCAGGGTTGCTGAAAGTCAGGATTGCATGATAGAAGGTTCAACAATGTTAATAATCTCATTATCTCCTAAAGGTGGAAAAGTGCTTGAATCTAGTCCTGCATTTGATTTTAAATGAAGGTCAGTCCGGTCCACAGGGACACATCAGCGGGGAAGGATGTAACATAATGATAATGACAATGACATGGGTTCTGCCTTCCAAAATGCTATTTTTACACAGAAATAGCTAACAGCTTGTTTATTGCCTTACAAAAATGCACAAGAGTGCTTGAAGAGAGATCAAACTAGCAATATTAAGCGTGAATTTGACAGGAAAGTAGGAAAGTCACTGTCTCTATTTAACACTGACATGTCTTTCCTTTCTTAAGTTAAAAATCTTTACATGTTTTGACAGCCTTTGAAGAGATGGTTAAACAGACTGCAGGGAAGTATTGTGTTGGAGACTCTGTTACCATAGCTGATGTTTGTTTGGTACCCCAGCTTTATAATGCAAAAAGGTAAGGGGAACCTGATCAGCAGAATAGGATATTTGGTTCTGGAAAAACTGTTCCATAAATATGGTCCTGTAACAACTAGTTGTTAAGGGCAGTAAAATTATGTTTGTGGCCTATCATATGAGGGTCATCTTATATGGTCATATCCCTGTAGAGAAAAAATCTGTAGCCATACCTGACATATATTTACATTTTCCCCTTCAAATGTCTCCTAGCTCTAATTGTATATATCAGTTAATTGCAAAGTGTCTTTCTCTTGATTCCTAGACTGAAGGTAGAATAATTCCTGTATTGTTTACAAAGTTCAGAACAAAAAGAGGCTCCTTCTCACAGCAGTGTTTTCAGAAAAAAGTCTATGACAGGAGTTGAAATACCTATCTTTCCTGTAATGGGATGCATACTGGGTAGATTAGGGCTTGAATTCCTTCATTGCTGGTCTTGATCCAAGTATCATTGTTTAAGCTACACCTTCGAGCATGTACTGATGGGGCTTCATGAGTATTGATCTTATGAACTGTTACATGAACTGAATCCCATCATTTGAGCTGCATTTAATTTGTTCTTTGCAAATGCTTTCAGCAGCAACAAGTCTTAAATTTAGTCGTGTGGTAAATATTTAAGTAGCAAACCCTCAATATATTTCAGGTTCAAAGTCGACATGAGTCCTTTCCCAACTATCACCAGAATCATTGAGGCTTTATCCAAACTAGATGCATTCATCAAAGCTCATCCTCATGTTCAGCTGGACTGTCCAGAAGATATGAAAGAAAGCTAGAAAAGACTGTGATTCATTAAATAACCATTTTAGCAAAATTTGTTTTGTAACCAAGGTGCATGTTTGTAGGAATTGATAAAATCCCTGTGTCAGTGTTTAACTCTTTACCAAACGACACAATTTCGGACCCAACCAAATTGAAAGCAATTGCAGACAACTTCAATGTGGCTCAAATGATGCTTTCTGTTTTTAAAATCCTGGAAAACATTGTGGGGAAAGGAGAAAATGCTCGCTTCCAGCATTTTCTCCTTTTCCCACAACGTTTTCAAAAGCCTTCTTCCTTGGGGTCGTTAAAATTCGTGATTGTGTGGTAAAGAGTCTATATCAAATGACAGTTTGGGGCAGCTCAAGTGATGGGATTCAGTTCATGTAACAGTTCATTAGAACAATATTCATGGAGCACCATCAGCCCCATTTGTCTTTTATAGGTTTGAAAACTTTTTAGCAAAGGGTGAAAAAGCAGGTTACCAGGATTTTTTTCTTTCCCACAATGTTTGCCAAAGTCTTCTTTACCAGTGTCATTAAAACATCCGATTTTTTTTATAAAACATTGACTAATATGATCGGTTTAGCTCATTGTCTTTTGAAACAAATTTGTAGCAAAATATTTTTATGCATCCTACATTAGTATAGGCTTACACATTTAAAGATCATGAAGTTGAATTGATGTTTTATTTGTTAAAGCATGCAAAAACATTGTTGTTAAAGCAGAAATTGCTTGTAATGAACAATTTTTCCATTCACTACAATGAAACAATCATCCACAGGAGGTAATTAGATCATGACATTGTTCTAGTTTTATGACCTTGTTTCATACAGAGGTATGCAGAAATATCATTGTCATCCAAAGTTGTTAGTTTGACTTCATGTTTACTTCTTATGAGGCGACAATATTTCTGTTTAATGTATTTTGTTGAACCCCCTTTCAATTTAGAAACTGGATATTATAGATTGTTGTCATTTTCAGCACTCTTTCAGTTATAATGTTAGAATGTGGTATAAATTCTGTACCCCCTACCTCTATTGATTTGAAACTCTGTTACAAGTAGTGAGAGTCATACGTGGATCCGTGGAAATCAATAATTGACCAATCAGGTTTTCGCATCTTTTTGGCCCGATGCACTGTTATGCTGTCCACTATTTCGGCTCCAAACTTAATGGCTGTTGACGTTGGAGAGGTGTGATAGTTTGTTTATTTTGTGTTAGAATGTTCGTAATTAAAGAAAAAGGTTAAATTGTGATTTGCGAATGTATACCTCTGACATGAGATATAAGCAGATGCTAAAAGTTTGCATTATAATAATGATTGACGATGGTACCTGTTTTGATCAACTCTACATTACACAATGGATTAATCAATGCTAGGTTTTGCTTGGAAAGATAGTAAACTGTATTTCATAACAATGGGGGAAACAAGGTAAAAGATATATGAAATACTAATGAAAAGAAAGTATGTTTACTTAAACATCTAACCTTGTTAATTAAGTTCTGTACAACCTATTAAAAATGGTTACGGTAATTGTCATCAGTTTCATTTCGACATTAACCTTTACACTTAGTCTGTGAAGAATATGCTGATTGTCTAGATACAGATCATATTGTGAATAACATGCAGTTTAGTCTTGGATTCAAACTGTCTGTGACTTAAATTAAAATTCTGACCAATAAAGAGTTGATTACAATTTTTTCATTTAGCTTGTATTCCTTACTGTATGTAGATTTCAATCACGCAACATCTAAGTTCTGTTCTGTACTGGCTACAAAGTTCAGCTCCAAATGCAATTATGTTAATAAAATCAAAATTTTGCTATGCCATTTTGAGCAGGGTTAGCTTATCTAAGAGTGTCAGTGAAATGTTAAATGTTAGGATGTGTGATTGCAAATTAAATAGCCGCTCTAATCCAGTTGATCACCCCTATTATCTACAGTTTATCGTAAGATAAAACAATCAATCATCTACCGACAATGATATTAACAAGTCGTTTAATTTGACAGCACAATTAACACATATCACAGTCAGCAAAACAACATTTACCCCCTAACCTGAAAAGAAATTTATTAGGTGTTTCATTCCGTCTCCACAGGGATCGTATATACACTGTATATAAGATCCCTGGTCTCCATGAAGTCTAATAGTTTGTTCAAACAAGCATTTCATTTTCCGTAGCCCCCGAAATTTGTATACTGTGTGCATATTCTTTTGTAAATTAGTTAATCATCTCTCTTAATTTCATACCGTGAATTCATCATCGGCATACTATTATTAGATATGATTAGAATATGTTTTCCATGATTTTATCGAGAGAAACAGTCATGACAGTAAACTGTTAGTAGTCTCTGCTATACTGTATATGTATATACCGCGTTTGTTTGGGAGCCTATAGCAACATGCAGTAACCAGGGAAGTCGGTTTATCTTATCGCCACAGATCCATTGTGTACGAGGGTTGTTCATTTAAATTGTGTCACTAATAGGATTCCATACCACATGACCATATGTATCACACGGAAATAGCAAAATTTTCACAAGAAAGTTCTTTTGAATACTGCTACGAAATTTTGTTTTGATGGGTTCATTCTTTAAACTTTTAAGTTAAAGTAGGTATAGTCATATACACTGGCTATATAACTGAATGTACAATGAACCCAAATGCAAAGCTTGAAATTATTAAAAGTCGCATTACTCTGATTATTTCAGCTTCACAAATATTTAGTGAACTATGTCAGATTCAAACTCTCGAACCAGGGATCGTATATACACAGGGATAGGCAACGCAACTGGAGTTAAGACCAATTATCGATTTTTCACTGACTTACCTGTACGGCGTCCAATAATCCGTTGTCGTTCCTTGCGAGTTATTATCTTCCTTTCAATTAATATAATTCCTTGCCGATTCCGACAATTTTTATATCCGCCAAAGAAGCGTTTAGTATGAAATGCGTTTCAATGTTTATGTCAATGTTTTTCTATTATTGTTTTTTTCAGTTAAAGTGTTATTTTTTTATCTGGAAAATTTAAAGTGTCGACTAATTGGGCGTTTCAGATATACAGATCATGTTGTCAGTCTTGATTTCACACAAAGTGTAAACTGTGAATGGAGATCAAAACGGCCCGGTGCCAAAACGACCCATTACCGAAACAACCCTCTTTTTCGTAGTAACTTAAAATATTTTAATATTTCTGCAGTGGATATCTATTGCAAACAATTCGGGAAAAGCACACATCGCCTGTTGAAGGATTAAGTCCGTCTAACGTTTCTGAAGTGGGCTGCTTTTGTCCACTCCCTGTATTTGACATGATCACAAGTGGGATATATCAAGTTGTGTATCTGTCATGACACATCTACTGTCAGTAGTGTCCTCTTCTGTTTATAGACAATACGCATCATTGAAATTAAATATTTATTTTCTGATTTTCTTCTCCAAATGTTTCAATTTGGTCAGGTCAAAAGCTTCTCATGTTATCAGGAGTGACAAACGTTTCACTTGTATGTAGTACAATGTATTAGGCCGGTAAACACAGAGATCTGTTAATAGTTATATACCCATTTTTCAATAGCAAACTACACAAAGGGCATATAGAACCAGAAAATTGCCTTCACTGCCCATTAAATGGACCTTCCAGTACATTTTCAGTTCAGCTTGCAGCTACTCTTAAATCACTGTCTTTGACAAAAAAAGGAGAATTTCCTGCAAAATGGAAAGAATTAGTGAACTTTCTGAAAAAGTAGGCTCGTGAAGTGTGAGGACCTGTCTGCAACTCTGTTCCTACTTTTATACATTGGAATCAATTACATACACCAGTGGCCTTCACAATTGCATCATTTCGAATTAACCTGTGTACCTTACAACCTTGTGTGTTTGATGACTTTGGAATATTTAAAGCTTTTTGAAAATATTGTGGGAAAAGAACAAAATGCTAGCCTAGCACATGTACCTGTTTTCAGCATTTTTATCCGCAATGTTCAATACCATGCAAAAAAAGTCCAATCGTTTGAATCTACTTTCAGTTGTCGTTTGCTAATACTTTCAATTGGGGATTCCAAAGGCCCCCAAAAAATTGTTCTTTGGTGAAAAATAGTCAGTAGCATAATTATTAGAAAAAAAAAAAAGACAAATCTGCAATTATCCCTTTGCCACACAACCCCGAGTTCTGATTCCAAAGGCCCCCAAAAAATCGTTCTTTGGTAAAAAATAGTAGCATAATTATTGGGAAAAAAAAAGACAAATCTGCAATTATCCCTTTGCCACACAACCCCGAGTTCTGATGACCAAGAGAAAGAAGCCTTTTGGAAACATTGCAGGAAAAGGAGAAAATGCTGGTTACCAACATTCTCTCCTTTTCCCCTAATGCTTTCAATTATATCATTGACAAATTCCATAATTTGAGTCGCATTTCAAGTGTTGTCTGTAAATGCTCTCACTTTGTACAAGTCTACTTCTGTGTTGTTTCAAAAAGAGTTAACAGTGTGGCAAAGTAAAAGTTGCTTTTGACAAGCAATTTTTCCTTCTTTAATAAAGGTTTTTTATTCTGTGTCAGAGAACTAAGGTTATCTAATAACTTTGAAAGCTTTGATTTTGGACCAATTTGAAAACAGTATAAGTTGTGTAGGACTTTGTACAAATTTGACTTTTCGCTCCTCATACAGTGGACAGCATTGGAAAACATTTGTAAAAGACCAATTGCAGCCAGTGATCAATTCTTTTCAAAATGATTTCTGTGCTATTAAAAATATTATGTTTTTGCCTTTCCTTCAAATGTTTTTCATTTTTTAAATTTTCAAAAAAATTCACACTGTACACAGAAAGTTTATGTTGAAATTGATATTTTAAAATTTCTCACTAAAAACATCAAGGCAGCCATGAATATTGAGCTACATGTTTGTTACAAAATTAAATGGTGCTGAAAAATGTGTTCCTTTAGCAAGTTTTAACTTAATGCTTAATAAATTTGATTTTACATAAATCCACTGTAGAAATCTTTGGAAAACAGTATGACACAAGGACCAATCTTTTTGCGATAAAATGTAACAGGCAAATGGTTGGTTGCTTCTGCATATGCTTTTTTCATTGATTGTAGACTTTTATCTCCTAAAACTTTTTCACTGTGGCAAGTTGCAGTTAATGATGATGGTAAAAGTATTGTGTATATGAGATATTATTGGTATATTAAACTATCATTATAATCCTGGTCTATGTCATACAAACGCCCAAAATATACTTCTCTCCCTCAACAGAGATTTTCAAGTAGAAACATTCCCAACTCTAGTAATACATGGAATATGGATAGCTGCATTGTTTGCTGTGATACAATTGCAAAATGTTGAAAGCAACCAACCTTCAGGAACACTTTGCCAGACAACAAAATTTGAGACTTGTCTGATTTGGAATTATTTGCAGACAAGAAATGAAATGTGTCACTTGTGTCTTTGCTGAGAAAATGAAAACATGCTTGCCAACATTTTCTTCTTTTCCCACAATGTTTTCAGATGTGTAAATATTTCCCATGGTAGTGAAAACTTAGGATTCAGGAATACTGGCATCTGTCACAGATTATTAGATAACTCCTTACCACAAGTGGCTTATAAGACTGTAGATACTGAATGTACTGTGTTGTTTGAAGAAACCAAAAGTATGTCAAATTTAATACATGTACTTTTAGTGTTTTATGACAATAGTGTGAGTAGTGGGAAACCAACATCATGCTTCTCAGAGAATTTTGCACAACACAGATACATACTTCTCTCCCTCAAAAAATATGTTGATGAGGAAAAGCAACACGCAGCTTGTGCAGACAGTTGTGCAAATTCAAAAAACAAATAGATAAGTATAATGGCTGCTATGATACAACTAAAATGTTGTGAAACATTGCAAATTGAGCAAGGTTCCATCCTTAACTTTTTGCCAGATTACAAAATTTTGGACATGTCTAATTTGAAAGCATTTGCAGACGACAAATGAAATGCAACTGAAATGAGGAGACTTGTTTTTCCTGGGGAAATGAGAAAATGTGACATGTACTTACCGGTAGTTTCTTCTTTGTTCACAATGTTTTCAGAAGTATGGATATTCCCTAGGTTAGTGAAAACTTAGGATTCAGGAATACTAGCATTTGTCACAGGTAATTAAATAACTCCATACTTCTAGTGGCTTATTGAGCTATACATACTAAATATACTTTGGTGGTAGAAGAAGCTCACAGCTTTCATATTCAAATACATTAATTTCACTTTAGCATTTTTCTTGCAGGTTTGTACAGTTCACAGCTGATTTGGTCTTTAATATTCCAAGTTTTCAAGCCCAGCTTCAGTTTTATACTAGCACACTTTATGCAGAATTACAAAACCATCTTCAATGTCATTCTTCTGTTCACAGGATGCATCACAACAGTATGTTTATATGATCCCTGCTCAAACCAATGGTTACTAGCTTGTTTGAATTATTTTATTGGGTCCTACTTAATACCACAAAGACACCCTAAATACCACAAAGCCGCACCAGGACATCACAAAGACCAGATGGGGATGGAATGGTAAACAGTGTAGACCTTGATCAGACTCTGGGTTTGCACTAATAGCAAACTTAATGATCATCTATCCTATGCCATTATATGCAATTGGGCTCATCATCATCATTGGTCTTCTTTACCCTCGCCATGCGGCATAAAGCCATTTGGCGAGCATCAATTTGGCTCTAATGGGCGCGTTGGTTATATTGGCGGTCGTCCTAGTCATGTGACCTGGATTATTTATATGAAATATGAAAGGCCGTCTAATAGATAACGAACTAGGTCCAGACGGTAACAATGGGTTAACGGGAACAAGACAGTTCCCCGACAAGACAGTTCCCCGATACACGTTTTCTAGACAGTTCCCCGACAGATTTGGAGACAGTTCCCCGACATTTTTGAAGACAGTTCCCCGACACTTTTTGTCTATGTCAAATGACAATTATCATGGATAAAAATTGCTGATGAAGGATTTTACGGATAAAGGATCTCTTGTGACTGATTGAAGTGTTTGCACCTGTAATTGACCAGTACATTTGGTCACCGTGAGATTGTATTTAAATTTATAATGGCCTCGTGAAATGTCAATAATTTTCTGTAACTCAGATTTGTTTGACGGAACAGTTTGACGGCCTTGCTCGCAAAATACCAGACAATATGAAACATTTTCCCAAAATGGTACATGTATACGATTTACATGTATGTGAAATATTAGGATTATGGACCGAGTGTACAAGGTAAACAGAAAAAGTATTTCACTCGGGTAAATCCCCCTCTCTCTCTTGCTCTCTCTAAAGTATTTCTATAAAATGTAAAGAAATACACACAACTAAAATACAATTATCAAAACAGTTTGAAGAATTAACTCCAAACATATCTTTGATCAACTTTCATGCTTGCTAAAAGCCTCTTTAAAATTCTCTTATTTGCATGACAATCGTGAATTTACCCATGAGAGAATTTAGGTCTACACGTCAATGTATATAGAATTCCTCTTCACAAGGTACGAATAATCCGATCACAATATCAATTATCTAAGAATATTTCTAATATCTCCTGATTATCAGTCATAATTGTCAATAAAAGGTTATTTAAAACGAAACAAAAGTGTCGGGGAACTGTCTCCAAAAGTGTCGGGGAACTGTCTCGAAAACGTGTGTCGGGGAACTGCCTTGTCGGGGAACTGTCTTGATACATTAACAATTTCTTAATTACTCCGTATCACACTCTCTTAATCGCGGTTTGTTAAAGATCTTTGGCAGCTGTCTGTTCATCGCTTCAGTTATTATTATTTTGACAATGTGATGTCCGAATGATAGAAAAGGGAAAAAAAAAAAAAAATGAACGGACTGGAACCCAGGCTGGTAACGAACAAGCCCAGGGATGAATATCGGTTTCGGAACAAGCCCAGAACCGAAATATAACTTGATTAGTTACCTCCCCTGCAAGGTGTTCAAAGGTTCACGACGGGGAGCAGTTTAGGAAGTAGGCCTAAAAGATATCGAATTGACTGACTACGGTCGTCTGGGAACTGAGCAGGTTTGTTTTATATTAACTTTCTCCCCGCAAATCTAATAGTAAGTCACTGTATTCTGCGCCGAAACTGAATGAAGCTTACTTTATATATCTATGTGCCACTGTTTTACTCTTATCAACACGTTACTTGTTAGGTAAATGGCTTTGAAACTGAAAGTGCTTGCATTGCTATCAGAAGATTCGGCCCCAGAAAGATCTGTTTTATATTAACTCCCCCCCCCCCCTCCCCCGCAAATCTAATGGTAAGTCACTGTATTCTGCGCCGAAATTGAATGAAGCTATATAATTCTTAGTGCCACTGACTTATCAACACGTTACTCGTTGGGTAAATGGCTTTGAAACTGAAAGTGCTTGCATCGCTATCACTATCAGAAGATTCGGCCCCAGAAAGATTCAGTCCAACGCGTACCAGCGATTTCACTGAAGATTCAGCCCGAAAGTTAAAAAGATTCGGCCCTGAGGTTGAGAGTATTGGGCTCACGTTGTTTAATCACATTTTATTGGCAAATTATCAATATGTATTGGATGTGTTTTTAGAACTTTATGGTAATCTTTATCTTTTATAGGAATTATGGACGTTTCGTACCATAACCATTTTGTACCATAATTATACATTCTGTACCATAATTTATGCCTTCTCGTACCATAATTTTTCCACTTTGTACCACTGTCATACCATTTAGTACCAATTTTTTTTTTTTAATCTTTGACAAAGTTTTGACTTAATAGAAAAACTTTTGTTACTACGTTTTTAACGTTATTTATTCAAATTAAACATTTATGTAAGAAATTACGTGCAATAGAGCTATACACTTTCTGATTATCTCTTTTTTCCCATTATGTTTTCACAGCAGTGTGTCCGAGGGTTGTTAAAAACGAATTGCTTTTGTAAGGTGGGCAATTTAAGGAAATGAATATTGTGGAAAAAATTATATTTTTACTAGAAATGAAATCGTCACCTTGACGTTTGACCTTGTCCTTGTCTCAGCTTCATGCAACTTAATTTCAAAACAAACCTGTAAACAAACATTCAATAAAGAAGACTAACAGTTTGCAATCAAGGGCAATCAAACAATTATGATTCCTTGATTAAATGTTCAGTTTAATGTAATCAGTTTGTTCCCAAGTCTAATTACATCTAGATAAACCCGACCTGCAACAAAAATTACAGACAAACAGACCAAGTAGAGCCACTTATCTTCTCAGTTGCATACTGATTCCTTAAACTGATTTATGATCATATCCCAAAGCATTGGTTTATACTAAGTAAATGTTTGAAAAACTCTTTTTGTCACATTTATTGATACGTATGGTGATGGTACCAGATGGTATAATCATGGTACGAAATGGTAATGCTATGGTATGAAGTGGTCATAAATGGAATCGTACGAAGTGGTCATAAATGAAATGGTACGATATGGTTATGGTATGAAGTGACTGCATACCTTTTATAGAAGTTTTGCAATTTGCTGAATATAATGATCATTAGCACATTTTATTATCACCATTCATTATCGGCTTAAATTGTATTACTTTTATCCCTCTTTTAAGAAGATTCGGCCCAAATTATAAATGAATTGGAGGTTTCAGTAAAACAAGTTATTTCATTTATGACCACTTTGTACCATAGATTTACCATTTTGTACCATAGTGATGTGGCTCAAATTATGGGATTTGTTTTTGAATAGACGAAAACATTGTGGAAAAGGGAGAATGCGCTCTGCATTTTCTCCTTTCTTCCAATAATGTAAAAAGCTGTTTTCACAAATGGTCACTATGGGATTATTTTGTATAAAAGGTTAAGCTAAATTGCTCAGTTTTTATTGCGTGTATTTATCCCTTTATGAAATAATCCCAAGTTTGATTAGTGAATTGGCCAAATTTTTCCTAGATTTACATGACAGGCCCGTAGGAACAGTGGGGGGCTAGGGGGGCTGAGCCCCCCCAATAATTTTGAAAATCATAGTAACTTTAATATGAGTTTTTAGTGCAATGCAACAACCACGCAAAAAATCTCAGTATTTCGAAGTTAGCCCCCCCAATCTTGAAATGCTTCCTACATGCCTGCATGTAACTGGTTGACTAAATGTATTGCTGTTTGCCTAGGCTTGCACCATATAATTAAGTCAACTGGTTTGATAAAAATGATAATACATAACAATCATGTAAGATACTGGTACTTTATTTCTCTGTCAGGTTCATTGAAATAAGGGATTGTGTGATAAAGGGTTAAACAGATTGCTTCAAGAGCTATTAAAATATTTATCAAAGACATTTGTTTAAATTCATCTCTTAAATTTTATGTTGGTGTTTTGATTATAAAATCTGCTGGAGGAAGTTACTATAATCACAGTGAGTCATTAACCCTTTACCCCACTATGCCGACTTTTAATGACCCTGGGAAAGAAGCCTTTTGAAAACATTGTGGGAAAAGGAGAAAATGCTGGTAACCAGCATTTTCTCCTTTTCCCACAATGTTTTCTACCCTATCAAAGAAAGATTGCACCATTTGAGCCATATTGAAATTGTTGTCTGCAAGTGCTTTCAATTTTTAACAAGGCTAAAATGTTGTTGTCAGGTAAAGGGTTTAGTTATTCATTTACTTTATAAGAGCAATGACATAACATTCCAACCTGTATCAAGCAAAAAGCTAAGAAATACTCAAAATGTGCATGCCTAAGACAGGTGCATGTCACCTTCACAATAATTCCATGCTTTTAAATGTAATGATTTAAATTCAAATGCATTTTAACACTTTAAGTGTTTACTTTTGGCTGCTTGTGTGCCTTTAATAAGTTATGAAATAACCATTACTGCGCGTCCCTCTTGGCAGAACAACTTCAACTTTCCTTGCCCTCGCTAATTCCACTAACTAACGACATAAACATGCATTACATGTAATCAAAGTTTTATTTTTCATTTCACCATTATCATACCTTAATACTGTTCCACAAATTTGCTTTTAAGGACTTTCACTCCTTTGGTTTTTAATAGGACTTATCGAGAATGTCCTTTTATTGCAGGGAATGAATTGAAAAGCTAGCATTAACCCTGAAAATGCCAAAAAAAGCAAATTGAACATTAAATTTATTCATGAAATAAAAGGCCATAGTATTGCATTTCAAGTCTTTTTTGGTCCTGTGCAGTCTGAATTTTGTTCAGTCTGATGTTGATGTATATGAGTTGCAAAAACCACCTGAAGGTGTAAAGGGGCCCTGTAAGGGACAGGCTTAAATACTTATGAAAATTGATAAATACCAATATACTATTGGTGATAGATAGCCTAAAACATAAACATGCAACCTAGTTTTTGATTTTAATGCTTAGCTTGCTTAAGGCTATTGTAGATGTTTTTGCTTACTACGGTGTGAATCAAGATCAAGCTGCTCTGACCATGTTAACTAATCTCATATAATACTGTCCAATGGGAGGAGTCTCATGTGGCTCAGTGGTCAAGGTGCAGGATTCAAAACCTGGAGGCCACAGGTTTAATCCTCACTTGATCTGATAGGTTTTTCAATGGTTACTGATCAAGACATTTCAGAGCTAAAGCCCAGCTCTAGTGTAACCCAGGACATACACCATTAAGTTAGCTGGAATGGTGATATGACTTAATATTAATGTCAGAAATAGTATAAAAATGCCATTCTCCATTTCCCACGTTTTCAAAGACCTCATTCCTCAGGGTCATAAAAGCACAGGATATTGTTTGGTGAAGGGTCAAAGGTTAATACAAAAGTCTAAGGGTCAATGATTTATAATGTTTATAGGCATAGATGTAATCAGTTATAATGTTTTTTAACTCTGAATTCATCCTTTTGTAGGTAAACACTGATACATGGTTAGAGTACAAAAACAGGAATTAGATGTCAGAAAACATGGTTGGTGTTTCACTATGTTTTGGACTGTTTATATTCTACTTGCTGGTGCGGATTTTACAAGTAACATCAACTGCAGAGAAACCAAAGCTGTTTTACAAACATCCTGCATCTCTATTTGTGCTCAGTGTTCTTGAATTATGTCCCATTTTGACAAGTTTGTAAGTTTTCAGTTTACTTTTTTAATTAATTTAAATTATAAATATGGTACTTTGCAATACTCTTTTTGCCTTTACGGCCAATGTAAATCAAGATTAGATTGCACAAAAATTGCGATTTGATCTCTGATCTGCATTATCTACTTTGCTAAGACTTTCTGGACAAAAGCAACCTTGATATTGCACTTATTGGGGTTTTTAATCTAGACTAAAATGTGTGTTAGGTTTACATGTATTCGGGACTTTAAGGATTGAATACCAATACATGTACTTTCTTTTTAGGTCCATTCATGCAGGTTAAATTAAAATGTGCAAATATAAGCAAACAACAAGTTTTACCTGTTTGCCTGCAACACATGTACTGGATGTGCATGTCAAAATTTGAAAGAATGTTGAAAAAGAAAAATATATATAAAAGCTTGGTGTCTGAGTAATCTCATAGGAAATGGGAATATATATAAATGAGTCCTCTCCCTTTGCTTCTAGGAACAGAACATAATCTGATCTTAATTTGCATTGCCGTGATCACTGTTACAAAGGAAAATTCTGTAATAACTTCAAAAATATGTCATCTGCTTGTCTGAAACTTATCCTTGCAATGGATGTTTTTATGCAGAGACCTAGATCAAGATAAAAAAAAAAATTAAGTAGACATCAGAATATCTTTGACGCAGTCTTTCCCCCTTTTTTGACAAAGCACTTTCACTGAAAAAGCAGCTAATGCTAAAGCTAATACCATTCACATGCCATGCTCTTGTTTACTAATAAGACCAAGTGCATTCAAGGTAAAAATATTGTATCCAAAAAGATAAAATACAAAGAAAGTTGAGTCCAAAGTAACTGTGTTAATGTATGGGATATTCTAATGAAACTGTTTGAGAATTGATGATAGTACTTTCAACAGGATTCATTCCTCTCTCTCAGCCGATCAATGGTTTACAATTTTCAAGAATTGATGATAGTAATTTCAACAGGATTCATTCCTCTCTCACAGCTGATCATTGTGCTAACTGCTTATGTGGAAAAGCGGCCAGCTGCTTGGGAAGAAAATTGTGCAAAGTACATGTAATACTAGTACATGTATTGGTTAAAAAAAAACTTGAGGAAAGCATTGTAGGTGCATTGGCTACCACAAGATCATGGAAATAATGTTGAAAACGGTGTTAAACACCATACAAATTATGAAATTTCTCTTAGGGATTATATGCTTATTTTAGCTCACCTGAGCATGAAGTGCTCAAGTGGAGCTTTTGTGATTGTGCTGTGTTTGTGTGCGTCGTCAGTTGTCCGTCATGTGGTTATCAACATTTACCTTGTGTGCACTCTAGAGGCCACCTTTTCAGTCATATACTCATGAACCTTGGTCACAATGTTTGTCTTAATAATATCTCAGACAGGTTCGAAATTGGGTCATGTTAGGTCAAAAAGTAGGTCACTTGGCTAAATCTAAGAAAAACATCGCATGCACTCTAGAGGCCACATTTTCAGGCAGATACTCATGAAACTTGGTCAGAATGTTTGTCTTTAGGGCCAGTGGTACTTTGTTTACATTTTTTACCACTACACCACAATAGGAAAACACCTTTTAATTTTTTACTCCATACCACTATGATACCAGACAATGAAATTTAGGACTTGTTCAAACTGAACACACTTGCATATGGCATATTAAATCTGGCTCAGATGATGAGATATTTCTTTGAATAGGTTGAAAACATTTTGGAAGAAGAAGAAAATGTTGCTTACCAGCATTTTTTCTGTTTCCAACTATATTTTCTAACACTTTCCTCCTCATGTTTGTTAAAAGTGGGAATTATTTGAAAGAGGATTAAGTGTATTCAATTACATCAATCATTGACTTGTTTACAACGCAAAAGTGTTGTGACTTGTTGAACTATACAAGTAAAGACACTTAGAAATACTTCTCTTATACCAGGTACTCACCTACATCATTATGGGGTAAGAGTGGACATTTTCAAACCTGCGTTCATGCTATCATGGGTAGAACAAAACCAAGAAAACCGGTGTCCAATAGATTTCATGTGATAATGCCCGATGGTGCTACCATGAGCTATGATGTATTTGGTCCAGATGAAAAGGGAAAGAAAGGTAGTTTATTTCTTTAGAATACATGTAACTCATTATTTCTTGAATCATATTTGAAAAGTGTGAAAAAAAAAAGACAAATCGAGAATTTGTGCTGTTAGAAAAAGGAGCAATTTCTTCCTATTTCATGTGTTCAACAGTGGTGTTCCACAGAAGATGATGTGTTAAGTCCTAGTGTACCGGTACTTGGGATACTAAAGATGCTGTAATGTACAGTCTGATATTGATTTGACAATGTCAGAAATTTTGCCAGATTCTCTTATTACCCTTTACCACAAAGTGATGACTTTTAACAACCTGAGGAAGAAAGGTTTGAAAACCTTGTGGGAAAAGGAGAAAATGCTGTTAACCGGCATTTTCTCCGTTTCCCACAATGTTTTCTTCCCTGTGATAGACAGGTTTCATATTTTGAGATACATTTAATTTGTCATCAGCAAGTGCTTTCAATTTCGACAAGTCTAAAATAATTTGTTGTGTGGTAAAGGGTTAGATAAAGCAATTCCGATTTTTATAATCTCACTAAACTTGACAAAAGGGCCATGATGGCCCTGAATTGCTCCACAACCTTTTAAACAAAAATGTATAATGTGCTTAATTGGTATTTACAGAGAAATGAATCTTTAGAAGTTTTTATTTATTATCAGACTGCATTATTGCATGATTGTCATTGGGTATTCAAGTTTTTCAGATAGAAAATGTTCAGTTGTCAGTTAGAGTGATTTATTTTCATATTAATTGTTATGCTTGTTATGCTCAGACTAGTTTATCATTAAAAAATAATGGCGGGGAGGAGGTTAGCTACTTTCTCTGTGAAAGCATATTGCCATACAGACTTCTCATGATGTATGACTCTGTCAGTGCCAATTATGCGGATAGTACATTTCTTTAAAAGCCAGAGGAGCGATAAGGGCCATCGTGGCATTATTGTTAGATTTTGCACCAGGGTTTTGTAAAGACTTATGGGAATGTCACATGATTAGTAACACTTGTTCATTACAAGGATTCATATTCAAATCTGTATGATGATATCATATCTGATGTGATAAAGTTGGACAGGGTTACTGATTGCAAAAAAATCCAACCTTTTAATTTCCCCATCTACTCATTTTCTTTGCAAACAATGAATAGAACAGTAACAGTGTCTTGTTCCTCAAATATTACACTTAGTGACAAAGGTAAAAATCTCATTGTAATTTTGAAGAGGTTAGAATTATCTGCAATCCCATTGACCTATTGAGTGATGCATTTGCGTAATGGAATGTTCAACTCATTACCAAATTTAAAGAAAACAGAAAAAACAAACATGCATCAGACAGACATTATCAAAAATATCTTCGTGAAACATGGAGTCAATATGAGTTAATGTTGAATATAGTTTGTACATGTATGTTTGAAAACACTGCAGCTAGAAGAAGATTTTGCTATCTTTGAGAATTTCCTCATTTTACCACAATTGAAAAAAAGAAGTGTGCATGTTGTAGTCTGTTCATCCTTTTATAATCTGATATATTGATAACCCTAGAGAGGAATGCTTTTGAAAACTGTGTGAGAAAAGGAAAGAATGAAGGTATCTTAATTTTTCCTATACTTTTTTCTACAAATACCATCTTTAAAAGTTTACCAGATGACAGTGAGGAAGAAAGCTAGTGAAAGAAATGTGGGAAAGGGAGAAAATGCTGATAACCAGCATTTTCTCCTTTTCTTGTAACGTTTACTACCATTTGAAATGCAAATGTTATCCTATTTTCGCCACATTGAATTAGTGCAAATGCTTTAAGTTGGACTAGTCTAAAATCTTGTTTTCTGGTAAAGGGTAACTCCATTCACTTTGTCATCTGCAAATACTTTCCATATTGAAGAGTCTGAAATATTGTCATCTGGTATAGGTTTAATACTGCTAGTAATCTTTTAATCTTTCAGTGATCTAAGTCTGTGCCAATTAATCTTTCAGCTAGGTTCACTATAGCCATCTGTCCTGGGATTGCAAACACTAGTGAATGTACCTACATTCGCTCTTTTGCCTCACATGCCCAGAGTCATGGTTACAGGGTAGCAGTTCTGAACCACCTTGGATCTCTGAAGAGTGAACAGTTGACTTCATCGAGGATCTTTACATATGGTATGTCAACTTTTTACCAGGGGACAGAACTTTGAGACTTTGCTACATTGGAAGTACATGTATATTCAGACTAAAAGTGTGGCCCAAAATTAGTGGGTTTTGTCATTGAACAGACAGAAAAACTTGTTAGAAAAGGAGAAAATACAGGATGAGTTTATTTTTTCCTATGTTAATTTCTAAAAGGCTTTCGTCCAGCTGCTTTTTTCTTGCACCTGATTGTTTGGTAAATGTGGTTAACTGGAAGTAGATCACACTCAAAGTAACTATGTCATGATAAAATCATAAAGTGTTTTGTAAAGTTCATAGATTAATTTTTCATGTTTATTAATTTTTCATGTTTAGGTGGGACAGATGAATACAAGTGCATGATTGAGAAATTACTGGAGCATTACCCAGAAACCAAAATACTGGCAATTGGCTTCAGTATGGGTGCAAACATAGTGACCAAATATCTTGGAGAAAGCCAGGATAATCAACACAAGGTGTTGTGTGGTGTCTCGATCTGTCAAGGATATGAGGTTAATAAGTGAGTGTTTATGTACAGAATATTGTATTGTTGGTATTTTGACAATTTTCTCTTACAATTGCAAAACTGCTTAGAAACTATTTGATTAATTATAATGCCACTCTGTAGGACAAGGAAAAAGCAAAATGGTAATATCAATCTCTTCCTTTTTTCTGTCATTTGCAGGCCCTTATGAACCCTTTCTTTCAGTGAAGCTGCTAGCAGTAAGCAAGATGTAGTCATCGCTATCGCATGATTGATGTTCTCACATCATTTTACCATCTTTTCAAGAGTCAATTTTGCTTTACTTCGAACATAATTCTCTTTTCTCTGTTTTTTTTTATTTGTTAATTTTGTTTCCAGATCTACACCTTATTCTATTACTTTGTGCTAAAAAGTATTGGAAAATTTGTTAACTCTTTACTACACCATAGAATTTGGACTTGTCCAAATTGAAGCACTTGCAGATGACAAATTGAATGTAGCTCAAAAGACGACTTCTATCTTTGAACGGGTAGAAAACAGTGAAAAAAGGAGGAAAACGCTGGTTACCAGCATTTTCTCCTTTTCCCACAATGTTTTCAAAAGTCTCTAGGGTTGTTAAAACTCAGGGTTGTGTGGTCAAGCGTGAAGAGATTTCAAAATATTTAAATAAATTTGAAAGATATTATTTAAAATTTTGAATAAACTGTATAATTATTTGGTAACTAAGATACATATTGGAAATATTTTAATTGGTTTTACTTTGGAGTGATGACTGTTGCTAAATGTAGAAATTAGGTATGCTCTGTGGGAAGAGCTTTTAATGCATCTCAGCCTGTGCATTCTGCACAGGCTGACTTGGGTGGAAACTTTTTGCTACTGGTTAATTTTCTGCATGTCAAAGGACCAATGTACCTTGTGATTCGGTCTGTTGTTAAATAAAGTTTATTTTATGTATCCATAATTAGATGATGACTCTCTAGGTATAATCAAACACCCTTTTGCCAGATCAGTCAAATATAGTCATGCACTTTACAGGGCCAAGGACCACTTTTTTGAATGGACTCAGCTTAGACGGTTGTACACATATGGTATGACATTGACACAGCGAAGCTTGCTAGGAAGACACAGAGATAAATTATTTGCTGATACAGTGAAGCAGTCTTTTAAAGCCATTGATGAGAAGAAAGTCTTCAATGCTACTAATCTTATAGATATAGATGCAAACTACAGTTGGTATGTTTACATGGCTGAATGTTTTCCTAATAATGATGGAAGACAGTATTTTCAGGGTCAAACTAGGTCATTTTTCAAATTCATCTAAAGCTAAGGAGAAAATTAAGGGGAAGATAATATTTTTCAAAAAGTTGCCATGTTACGCAATAAAGATTTGCAGCAATCTCTGAATGACAAAGACTATTTTTCTGACTCCAAGAGTGGGTGGGGAAAGGACAATACCGGGTCATTGAAAATGCTGTTTAACTCTGACCTGGGGCAAACGTGATTAACCTGGTGGCTGACGGCCCTCAGACCCTTTTTTAATTATCTATTTAACTTGTTTCATCTAAAACAGGCCAGATATTTAGAGTAAATAGGTATTGAAAAGTGCTATACTCTTTTGAATATTGTGTATTGTTAAAATATTTGAACTCAGAGTACTATTCAAATTTGTGAAATAATTTGCTGGTAAAAGGTCCGCACTGTCTTTGTTCCACCAAATTTGCTTTATATTAATATCAGTTATATAATGCTAAGGGTTTCTATGAACCAAGGAGATGTTTACTAGGACTTATGACAAAATAATGGATAAAATCCTGTCTTACACCACTTTGTTTTGGTACATTAATCTGATGTTAAGTTGCCAGTAATTTTTCGATAGTTCAGGCTTATTTCCTGCCCTTTCTATTGATACAATTACATCCCCAATACACAACACATGTTGGAGGCTATCAGCTCATTAACTGAAATAGTGTATTGGTCAGGTGGCTATTGGTAGCCTGTAGTAAATTTCCCGGCACTGGGAGAACTGAGAACACAGGTGGCACGGTAAGAGTTAATGATTTTTCATGGCACGGTAAGAGTTAATAATTTTTCATACAAGTATTTCATGGTTGATTTGTTATTAGATTTAAATAAGAATGAAATTGATTTTTGATGCAATACCAGAATTTCATGGAGCTCACCACAACCAGGAGATCCTGGGAACACATATACATGTATATACAAACTCTGCGTCAGCTAAGGAATCCTTTTCAGTTAATATGTCATAATCATTTTTGATATTCCAATAGGCTGCAGTCACAATCTATTTTCACAAAAAGAATGCTGTTTTTGGCAAATTAGCAACTACATGTATTGTAATCTTGAATGTACTACTGATGTAACTTTATGCTGATCTGTTATGCAGATGCTTGTAAAGGATAAAAGAAAAAGAAAATATAACAACATAAGTCATTGGATGATTTATTTTTTCAGAGTGGAAAAAACAGTTATTTTGCAGGAGGAAGATATTACTGGAGATAAAACTATTTTGGTCATGGAAAACTTATCGTATGAAAGATGTTATGTTCAAAATGAGTGCATAATTAGGTGTTGCCCATTTTATTACAGAAGACCTTCAAAAATTATCTTTGTTGATAATTTGTTGTTGGAAATTTATCTTTATTGGTAATTCTTTATTGGAAATATTGGAAATTTCTAAGAAAAACATGAAATGAGAAAGAGAAGATAAGAAAATAAATTTGCTTGAATAGAGTTTAAATATAGACCAGGTTATTTTCTTCAGGCCAAAATAATTTTTGAGATAAAACTTTTTTTCACGGGAATAAGATTATTTTCTTACCTTGAGAAAGAGAATTTAACATTCAACCATATTTGGTAATTTGCAAGTGGCGTGGTAAGTTAATTATATCTTTTGTCTCTTAAAAAGATAAGGAGATGTTGCTATTTTTGTAATGATATAAAGCAGTTTTTTGTGAAGGGGGTTGCTTAAATGAAGTAAGCCTCTGGAAGTAGGGGTGTGACTCAGAAATCAGTTTCATATTACTTAGATTCCAATAATAAATTGAAGACGAAATGTTTGTTTGAAAAAAGTTGAAAAATCATTATGATACATAAAACAAGAGGCTTTGAAAAGCTATTTTTGTAGGGAGGGTAGCATCAAGGATCTACTACTGAATATAAGCACACAGAATAGAGCCAGATTCGAATTGAATCAGAATGTATAGATAATACAAAAAGTGACCGTAGTAAACAAAATCTGTGTATACGAGGGGTGATCAGAAAGAACGCGGACCAGTGCCTTTATCGGAATATTGTTATAAAAATCAACTTGGAATGTTTACTGTTTTTCAAAGTAACCTCCTTTGTGTTCTATGCACTTATTCATTCTTGATTCCCATGCGCGAAACACGTGCGCGAGCCCGTCACGTGACATCACTCTCAACGACCCGGTCATGGCATGGGTTAGCTCCTCTCTGCTCTCGTAGCGCGTGCCACGTAGAGAATCTTTCAAAACAGGAAATAGCCAAAAGTCACATGGGGCCAGGTCTGGACTATAGGCAGGATGGTCTAATGTTTCTATGTTTAGTTTTTTCAAAACTTCCTGTAGAAGTTTGGCTTTGTGATCGGGAGCATTATCTTGATGTAAAATGACGCCTCTCCATAGAAGTTCCGGCTGTTTTTTTCGGATGGCCTGTATTAAATTCATTCGAATAATGCTGGCATAATACTCAGCATTGACTGTAGTATGTATAGGTACAACATGATTTAGAAGAAAACGTTGAGAAGAGAAAAACATGATGCACATAACTTTACCAACAGACTTAGAAAGTTTGGCTTTAACAAGGGACGGCGATGTTGGATGTTTCCATACAATGCTTTGTTGTTTAGATTCGGGCTCGTAAAAGTGTACCCATGTTTCATCGCATGTCACAATACGATCAGTAAAGTTTGATCCTTCTTTCCTAATGCGTTCTAAAATTTCAGAACAAATTTCGACCCTAACCCCCATTTGCTCGGGCGTCAGTAGCCGAGGCACCCACCTTGCACAAACACGCGACATTCCAAGTTTGTCAGTTAAAATCTCCTGTGCACTTCCATAGGAAATGCTAAATGTGTCAGCTATTTCCCTGACAGTAACTCGACGATCTTGCTTTACATGCTGCTGCACATCCGCGATAGTTTTGTCCGTTACTGATGTTGATGGACGGCCAGATTTAGGGTCATTTTCAACGGTTTCGCGTCCTTCTCTAAATCGTCCAATCCATTTACAAATACTGGTTTTCTTAGGTGCTGAGTCCCCATAAACTTTATCTAAATCGGCCTTAATTTCCGATGAAGACTTTCCGAGTTTAACGTAAAACTTTATAATTACTCTCTGCTCAAATAAAACGTCATCCGACATTGTGAACCGCTAACGCAGTATGTGATGTCATTGAAATGACGTCACTCTTTTCTTATTTGCCTATGACGTCATTTAAATGCTTGAGTAAGTAACCAGGTAATTAATGTTCATCTGTGCAAATTTTTGTTATCTTAAGTAAAGTAGTTTTTGAAATAATCGGGTGGTCCGCGTTCTTTCTGATCACCCCACGTAAGTGGGAAATAGAGACTTTTTTGCCTAAAGGAAGATAATTTTGTAGGATGATGCTATTTTTGGTCAGTTGAGATTGTTTCATGGATTAAGTCTTGAAAATGAATTTAAAGATAAACTAGAAATACATGTCAAATTTCATTCCTGGATGAAAAATTGTGAACATGTTGGAATATTGTGATAAGATACTATTCTAAACAATTAAATATGCAGCATAAAACTAGATGGATAGTAGAGATCAACAGAAACACCTTTGTACAACTTACCCTCCTGAAGCAGTACAAGGACTTCGAAATAGTTTCACAAGTATGTTCTTTGTGTGACCTTTCGTCAAAATTGTTCACACTGTTCTACTTCATTGATCAAGATTACCACAAGAGCTAAAAATAGAAATGCCTTTGAAAGACCTTTTTCCATATGTAAGGGTAGGGATCCTGAGATAATTTTACAGGCATATTTCTTGGATGATCATGCACCAAAACTGCTCAAATGTTCAGATGGATGTATCCTTGCAAAGACATATTCCATCATTTGAGCAACATACAGTTTTTTATTTTATACGCCGCCGAAGGTGACGTATATTGGCGTCATCTTCTCAGTGTGTCTGTTTGTCCGTCCGTCCCTTTTCTTGTGAACGCAGCTCCTCCCACATTTCTTGATGGATTTGGATAAAATTTTCACAGAATGTTTCTCATCATGTGACCTAGCACATATTGTCAAGGTGTTGCGATTTATAGCTGCATCATGGAGAAAGGGGGCTTCATGTTATATTTCATTCCATTTCTTGTGAACGCAACTCCTCCCACATTTCTTGACGGATTTGGATAAAATTTTCACAGAATGTTTCTCATCATGTGACCTAGCGCATGTTGTCAAGGTTTTGCGATTTATTGCTGCGTCATGGAAAAAGGGCGCTTCATGTTTCATTTTTCACCAATATCTCTTTAATTACTGGACATATCTCAAAGGATTTAGATGAAATTTTCACAGATCATGTGACCTAGCGCATATTGTCAGGGTTTTGGAATTTATTGCTGCGTCATGGAAAAAGGGGGCTTCATGTCAAATTTAATTTTTCAAGTTTTTAGCTCCACTGGACTTATGTCATGGCCTGTCGTCCGTCGTCCATCTGTCTGTCCATCCATCAGTCCATGCGTAAACCTTTTAGATCACAAGTAACACAATATATCCATTGAGCTACCCAGGCAGGTGCTAGAAATTCCAACACTCTAGTCTCTATAGCTAGCTGCTTGAAATAGCAGCCATGTGTGGACGTATATTGTGACGACGGCACTCTTGTTCACAAATGCTTTCAATTTGGATTACCCTCAGACATTGTCTGCTAATGAGTTAACTTGTGCAATATGGATCAAAGTGAAGGATCCAGGACCACCTTGGTCCTCTTGTTTTATTATAGTTATCTTGTATGGAATCAAAATATTCACCAATATATTTTTCTAGAGGGCTCGGTCTGTTTTATCAGGGAAGTTAGATTCATTTTAACCCTTATCCTGCTGATTAAGTTGAATGATACCTCAAAGTCAATTGTAAAAATACAAATGTTGCTGTGAATTCCGAAGTTGTTATTAGGGGAAAAATATTCCCTTATTGGACAGTGTAGATCAAAGATCAGACTGCATGTTCTATGCAGTCTGATCTTGATCTACACTGTCCACAAAAGGTTCTTTGAGTCGCGCTTAGCAGCCAAAGGGTTATTAAAAATCCACATTTTACATCTGATTCTTATAAGATTACACTGGATATTTATTCCTGTAATGCTGACTCGGTCAAATTGAGAGCATTTGTAGGTGACTTATGAAATGTGGCCAAAAGCAGACAAGAGCTTTTTTTAAAATAATTTCAAATGGCACATCTGTATCAGAACAATTCCAGAGGTTGGCACTAGTGACAGATATACATGTATAACAAAAGCCTTTGTGTAGACATAGGTTAATTGATGTGGTTTTCTTACCTAGGGTGATTGAAATATGGGATTGTGTGGTTATGGGTTAGACTAATACTCCCTGAAAATTTTTGGAGAACTACCTTGAAAACACCTTTGTATGGTTGGAATATTCAACATGAATAAACGTTTTAAAAATGTAAATGAAATTATGAATACATTATTAATTTATGTATAATTTGTATTGTGGTAAAAGGAGAAATGCCTTCAATAAGCAATTTCTCTTTTGCTTACGACCTTTTATCCTGCTAAGTAAGTGAAAATGAAACTTTCAAGTTGATCGTAAAACCCCAAATTTTGCTATTTCAAAGGTATTTTTTGGGGGAAAGATATCTCCTTATCAGACAGTGTAGATTCAAGGTCAGACTGCACACTCTGTTCAGTTTGATCTTGTTCTACACTGTCCGCAAATGGTCTTGAGTAGAGCTTAGCAGCCTAAGGGCTAAAGTGGTTGGCTGCAAGATGAATCAAAGATATCAGCAGGAGTTTGAAAAACTATGGACGTAATTGGTCTTTTTTCTCGATATTTGTTTCAGCTACCGTGCAGGATTCACATGCCTCCAAGAGTATTATGACTGGGTTAGCAGTGCTAACAGCATGCAAAATGTGAGTGATTTCACATGATTTTATTTTTAACTCAGCTGTTTTCTAAGACAACCCAAGGTATTGTTATGATCCTGCTGTCTGCATCGTCATGCGAAAACTGTCATGAGGCATTTTTTTCATATCTCTGTCATTACTGAAGATATTTACTTAAATTGTTATTAACTCTATACCAACAGGACAAGTAACCCTCAAAACGTTTTGGATACTGTTAGGCCCTGTTTTTGTTTTGATCTCTTCACCAGATGACAAAAGTTTTGACATGCCTAAATTCAGTGCTTTTCTGAAAATCAAATGTGGCTCAAATGATGGCATTTGTCTTTTGAAGGGTAGTAAACATTGTGGAAAAAATAGAAAATGCTAGTAACCTGCCATTTTCTCTTTACCCTCTTAGTTTTCAAAAGCTGTCTGGCTTATGGTCGTTAAAATTCAGGATTGTTACGTAAAGGATTAATTAGGACTGTTGCTTGGAATCAGACATGTCCTACATATTTCTAAAAGCAACTACAGCTGAGCATTGGCATCAGCATTTGGTTCTCTTGTTGATGATAGATGATAAATTTTACTTCCCTTTGATAGAAGACATAGCTAAATATGTCAGTGAAAGAACTTACTTGGTTTCCCATAGCTTGTCCACTAGTGACCAATGGAATAGCTTTATTTTACCAAGCATCTATCGTCAAATCATCTAAAATTGCAGTATATGGAAGTTCACAATCCTTTTCTTTTTCTTGTAAGTCACATGGCACTGTATCGAAATTGAGGTTGATGATGCCATACCATTTATTAGTAGTATAACTGTCTGCAAATATTGCAGGAAAATGAAGTTTTGATAGGCAAATCGGCGAACTTAAACTCATTTTCAAGACATGTCATTCAGCAAGGGTGGTTTAAGGTCAGTCTATTTCTAAAATGGTGGTTTATTCTCACTCTCTGCAAACATACCTGCATAAGAAAATGGCTGCTGTGTCATGTGTGTTATGCTCACTGAAATATTTTTGTGAATATTTAAAAATAAATGGACTTTTCTTGTATACTTGAAGGACATTTTTAATTGTTTAACATGTACAGGTAATTGGAGTTTCATTTTTATCCTTGTAATTTAAGTTGGTAAACACTGAAGCTTAATATCGCTATTGTCAGTGTGTCAAGGGTAATATTGTATTCTTCAGGAACTCTAGCATAGTACTGGTGAACCCAGGACATAGATGAATAAGTGAGCTGTCACTGTGATATGACAAAAATTATGTTGAAAGCACCATTCAATCAATCTGACATTGTATGATGGACAGGAGCAAGATCTGTGACTTATTTTGAAATTTCAGAAAAACAGTAAGGTACTGAAATTTTGAAAGCAACTGTGTTCATATAACTTTCTACATATCCATGTCTTTTTATGTTTAGATTTTGATTCCAATGTTGTACTTGAATGCGGAAGATGATCCCTTGATACCCCCGCCTCTATTCTGTTTTCCAAAAAAAACAGCAGGTATTGTGTTTTATATACCTATCAGAGTTAACTCTTTACCAAACGACAAAATTTTGGACTGGACCAAATTGAAAGCATTTGCAGACGACAAATTAAATGTTGCTCAAGTGATGGCTCCCATCTTTGATAGAGTAGAAAACATTGTGGGAAAAGGAGAAGATGCTGGTTAACCAGCATTTTCTCCTTTTCCCACCATGTTTTCAAAAGCTCTCTTCTTCAGGGTTGTTAAAACTTGTGATTGTGTTGCAATGGGTTAAAGAAAAGGAGAGTGTTTCAGAGCTAAAAGAAAGAACATGTAGCACCATAGTTCTTCACTAAAACATTGTGGTTTGGGTACTCAAATTGAATATTCAACAACAATTGTAAACAATTTTAGTGAAAAAATTCCCCTTAACTCTTTCCCAGAAGACATAATTTTAGACTTATCCAATTTTGAAACATTTTCAGATGACAAATTTAATGTGACTCAAATTATTGGATTTGTCTTTGAAAGGATGAAAACATTGTGGAAAAAGGGGAAAATGCTGATTATGAACATTTTTACCTTTTCCGACAACGTGTATGAAAGTCTCTTTCCTCAGGGTTGCTAAATGTCGGGATTTTATTGTAATTAATATCCTCATAACAGGACTTCTAGTCTGTTTATATCTGTAAACATACTTTATGAAAATAATGAAAGAATTGCTGGTGATGTATTGAAATTGATACACTCTGGTGTATTAGATCTGCATCAATGGATCCACTTGGTTTTTCATGGGATTGTCCTTGGGCAAGACACCTCAGAGCCTTAGCCTTGTACTGATTGGACCCAGGAAATACATGAATATGTGAGCTGTAGCCATGATATTGCCGAAATAATATTGAAAGCAGCATAAAACACCATTCAGTCAATCAGATTTGAATGAAGGTCTTTAAGGATAGGGCACCCTAATGAGCACCATTCATCGCCGAAAATCCTATGGATTTGGCTAAGACTCGGGTAATCCATAATCAATGCGGGGAACCAACGTCTGAATCCGTACGTTTTTTGGCGAAGAAAGGCAATGTTTCACGAATCTCATTAGGATACCCTATCCTTAAGTTCATTTATAGATACCTTGTGTCAACTTGATTATCTGGTATAAGCCATAGTGACTGTTATCTGAAATGACTGTTATCTGAAGATGACTTTTCTTGTCCTTCAACAGACCACTCTTGCAACACTGTGGCAAAAGGAAAATCAGTAGTCATTTAGTTACTATAAATACATATTCTCTCATGTATCAAATCTTGAATTGCCAGTATTGGAATAATGATGTTTCAAAAGTGATCAGCTATTTTTTTTATGTCTCAGGAGGTTATGAGTTTTCTGTATTTAGTTTAAATAGAATGATAGGTTATTTTCAATTTCAGAAAAAAATGACAACTGTATATTCATGACAACTAAACATGGAGGCCATCTTGGATTTTTTGAAGGCGGTTATGTTGAACCAAATGAGCTCACTTGGCTTGATAGATTTATTGTAGAATATACTGACGTAATTGTAACTCTCTATCTCCAAGGCAAATTACCATCCATTGAAAAGCTGTCAACCTGTATACCAAAATCCAAACTTAGTTCAAAAGACAGCTGTGATATTGATGATACGAATAGTAGAGCTATGCAGACCAGTTATAGGGAACATGGAACCAAAGGGAAGGACTTAATTGACAAGGAATCTGGAAAAATAAACCCATTTACATGGGAATCTACTTGCAAGGAAGATGATAAAAGTTTTGAGGACGATGAAAAAAGGGATTCTTTGAAAAGGGAATCAATTTTTAAACAAGCAACATCATTTGTACAGTAAAGGAAATACGGTAAGAAAGATGTACATGCACATGTGTGTGGTAAATTAAAGGATCTTAAAGAACTTTTTTATGAGAGAGAGAGAAAGGTTGCTGGTATATGATACCAACATCTGACTAACTGTTATGCTTTTATTGGCTTATCTAGGCACAAAGTGCTCAATTTTAAGTTTTTGGACAGTCACTATTTGTTGTTGGTCTATCTGTCCAACCACTTCTTAATACCTTCTCACCTCTATAACAAACAAAATAACATATGCAGATTCCTCTTTGTTCAAATGATCTGCCTCTAGTCTTGTTCATAACCCTTTAAAAAGCATGCATAATCAGCTTTAACAGTACTACAAAGTATGTTCAAAATAAAATGATGACCATGACGATGATGGTTTTAACACATGACCTGTGACCTATATGGGTGGAACTTCTAAATGCTTTGTTCTGTAGAGTTATATATACTTAACCCTTATCCTGCCAAATAACTAAAATGAAATTATTAATTTGATAGTAAAAACCCAAATATTGCTATTTCAAAGTTGTGTTTTGGGGAATAATATCTCCAAATCAGACAGTGTAGATCCAAGATCAGACTGCACATTCTGTGCAGTCTGATATTGATCTACACTGTCAGCAAAAGGTCAGTGAGTCACGCTCAGCAGCGTAAGGGTTAAAACTTTATAGATGTTCTTGTTTACATTCGCAAGACCAAAAGCTTTAATATTTTATCTGTAGCAGCATGTTGTGGGTTTCAGCTTCTCTTGCCAAAGACCAGCAAGCTTATGACATGGCCCCATGTCTGTTGTGTGTCTGTATGTCCATGTGTCAGTGTATGCATTAATTATTATTTCAAACATCATCTCTGAAACCACCAATCCAATTTTGATGAAACTTCACAGGAACGATCCTGCCATGGCCTTCTTCAGAATGGCATCAAAGCATTTGATTCAAAGAAAAAACTGAGGTTGCCATGGCTACAAATCTAATGTACTTTGAAAGTCTTTGAAAAATCCATTGTCCAAAACCATATGTCTTAGGGCTACCAAATTTGACATATAGCTTTATCAAATAGACCTCTACCAAAGTTTTTCAAATTTCAGCTCTGTGGTCAAAATTGGCTGTGCCCCAGGGGTCACAAGTTTTACATGAGCTGATATAGTGAAAACTTGAAAAATCTCCTTGTTCCTAGTTTTAACCGTAAAGCATAGGGCCACCAAATTTTGCATATAGCTTCATCTAGTGAACCAGTGGGTCAGAATTGGCCCCACCCATGGGATCTCAAGTT
The DNA here is from genome assembly GCA_946811185.2 of Hippopus hippopus. NCBI lineage: Eukaryota > Metazoa > Mollusca > Bivalvia > Cardiida > Cardiidae > Hippopus > Hippopus hippopus. Next base: position 43,853,845 of record OX328097.1, read on the forward strand.
TTTCATGGGCTTATATAGTGAAAACTTTAAAAATATTTTTGATCCTAACTGTTAGGTGTAGGGCTTCCAAATTTGGCATGCTGCTTCATATTGTAGATGTCTTCCAGGATTGTCAGATTTAATGCCTTTTGGGTCAAAATTTGCCCCACCCCAGAGGTTATAAGTTTTACATGGGCATACAAACTGAAAACAGAAAGAACTGTGAGGTTCCTAAACATAGGGTCTAGGTTTACCAAATTTTGCATTTAGCTTCATCTGATATAAAACACACACCCACATACACGTATATATACATGTATATTAAAAATAAAACTTGTCAAGAGAAATAACTCCTGTGATGTCAGATATATAGTTTGTTCACGTTTACCTCTCTTGAATATCAAACTGCCCTATTACATGATAGAAGTTAAGTATTCTAGTTCTTTTTGAAAAGAAAATGTGAAGTTTTCAGTGAAAGTGATTTATTTTGATGTTAACTGTTATGCTCAGATGAGTTGAATATTTAATATAAAGTAGAATTTCTATCATTCAGTTCTTTGTTACAGAACTTTACCATTTATGCCATTGAAAAAAAAGTTTTCTGCTTCTAAGATTTGGAAATGTTCTTGTCAAAGCACTACTTGTTCGAGTTCATTGATATTTGGTATGGATGATACTTAATTAGACCTGCTTGTATTCACTGACATAATCTTTGCATTTGAAAAAGATATGACTCTTTTTGGCAAGGGGGGGGAGGCTAGGATATTTTTTCTATGAAAGTTTATTGCCATACTCTCCTCATGAATTATGTCTCTGTCAGTACCAGCAAAGTGCATGATACATTTATTTAAAAAGAAGTGGAGTGATACAGGGACATGTTGGCTCTCTTTTTTTCTTAAGTTGTTCAAATCATATGCATGGGGTTATGTTAATATTTTTACATACAGGAACATGACAAAAGCACTGAGATTTTCTCGTGTTAAACTCTAGAACCTAGAGATGTGAAACTTTTTGTGTAGCATTACCTCATATCTCTTAGAAAGATAGAGTTATTTGAATTTTTCAAAGGTGTCAAAGTTGTACATGTCATTATACATTTTAGCCCTTACTGACTTACATGAGCTAAATGGGACTATCATGTTCCTTTTGTTTTTAGCTCACCTGAGCACAACATGCTCAAGGTGAGCTCTTTGGATCAAGCTGTGCGTCGTCCATCGTCTGTCGTGCGGCGTCAACAATTCTTTAAACATCTTCTCCTCCTAAACCGCTGGGCCAATTTGGAGCAAACTTGGCTGGAATGTTCCTTGGGAGGTCCTCTTTAAAACTTGTTCACAGAATTTGATTTCATCAAAAACTCTGGTTGCCATGGCAACCAAATGGAATTTTCTAAGAAATTCTTTAAAAATCTTGTCGTCTGAAACTGCTGGTCAGATTTTGAAATAATTTCACAGATATGTTCCTTGGGTAACCCTTTTCAAAAATTGTTCGCGAAATTTTGATCCGTCGAAAAACATGGCCGTGGTGGTGGGGGGGGGGGTAGCTCTTTGCGTCCAGTGGTGTCAACAATTCTTTAAACATCTTCTCCTCCTAAACCACTGGGCCAATTTGGACCAAACTTGGCTGGAATGTTCCTTGGGAGGTCCTCTTTAAGAATTGTTCACAGAATTTGATTCCATCAAAAACTCTGGTTGCCATGGCAACCAAATGGAATTTTCTAAGAAATTCTTTAAAAATCTTCTCCTCTGAAACAACTGGTCAGATTTTGAAATAATTTCACAGAAATGTTCCTTTGTTGACCCTTTTCAAAAGCTGTCTGCGAAATTTTCATCCGTCGAAAACCGGTGGGGGGGGGGGCTTTTTGCACTGTATTGACTTAAAGAAATTCTTTGAAATACTTTTCTTCTCTTAAACCGCTCGTCAGATTTTGAAATAACTGCACAGAAATGAGCCTTTTTTAGCTCGGCTGTTTTTTGATGAAAACATTGAGGTATTGCCATAGCCCTGTTGTTGTCGTCTGCATTGTCGTTGTGCAAAAACTGACATTTTGTTATATCTCGGCTTCCACTCAACACATGTACTTGAAACTTGGAATAATTGTTCACTAATAAAAGAGCAACCCATACAACAAGGAAAGATAACTCTAAAATCATTTTGTCCAAATTATGTCCCTTTTTTGACTTAGAATTTTAACTTACTATCCAGCACCCAACAGCCAATCGTTGGCACCTGCATGCGGTGCTCTTGTTCGACTTAATATTTTTAGCCACTATCGGGCATGTGCTCTTGTTCAAGAAATGGTTCTTGGGTGACCTATCCCAAAATTTATGTGCAGAATTCTGATTCGTCAAAAACATGGCTGTAGTGATGATTGTAGGGGTGGTGATAGATTTTGAAATGATTTTTACAGGTGACCTTTTCAAAATTATATCGCAAAATAATGATTTTGTTTCCAAAATTTCAATACCTCAAAAAAAATTGGCTATGGTCCTCTCAAAAATTCAGGTGAGTGATCCAGGGCCATCTTGACCCTCTTTTTTGTATTTTGTTTCAAAAATTTTATCTCTACTTTCTCTAAAAAAAAATATATATATATATGTGTGTGTGTGTGTGTCTGTGTGTGTGTGTGTGTGTGTGTGTGTGTGTGATTCAATGTACATGTATATTACTTATGATACTTTTAACATTTGAAAAAAATGTTCAAAAATTTCGAAAAAAATCAGGTTAGTCAAATGTTGAATTACTGTGTTGTACATACTTTGTATTCTTTGCCACACAATCCGGAGTTATGACCTTGAGACAAAAAACATTGTGAGAAAAGGAGAAAATGGTAACCAGTACACCACAGTGTTTGCTACCCTATTAGAGAAAAATCCAATAAACTGAGCCACATTTAAATTTTTGTCTGCAAATGCTTTCAATTTGGACAAGTCTACATTTTTGTCGTATGGTCTACAGCCCCCAACTCTCATATTAAAGGATGGAAGCTGCCAAGATTGGGCGAATAACCTTTATGAAAATGTCGAAAAGACAGAGTACAAAATTTTAGACTTCTAGAAATTAAAAGCATTTGCAGACAACAAATTATCTTGAGGGTTGGGATTTTGAAAAGGAAGGGTAAAAACATTGTATAGACAATGTTTTCAAGAGTCTTATTCAACAGGGCTGTATGGAATATGGTCGTTTGGAATATGTTGGAAAAGGGTATTTCAACAGACTGTCGGATATTATTAAAACTAGCTCTAGTCAACAGAGCATTTTGCTTTTTAGAAATTATCAAGTGAGTTTTTAAGTGTTGAATTGTTCAAATTAGTCAATTTAGCTTGCTGTTAAGATTTTCATTGCTTGTTATTGTTATTTTGTTTCAGTTTGTTGCTTTTTACCTTGAAAAGGTTAGGTTAGGTGTTGTTTGTTGTTTAATCTGGGACTTACCTTTTGCTGTTCAAAAGTCCAGTTGTGTCAAAATGTTGCTTATATTGTTCATCAAGTAACCCCCCCCCCCAAGTTTAACGGCATTAATGAAGATGACTTTTGAAAACCTTCCCGGAAAAAAAGCAAGTGCTGGTAACCAGCATTTTCTCCTTTTCCCACATTTTTTTTCTATCCTTTTAAGTCTACTCCATGTCAAAATTTTAGATTTGTCTAAATCTAAAGCATTTGCTAATGACAAAATAATGTGGCTCAGATGGTGGGATTTGCTTTTAAAAATGGAGCATTTACCAACATTTTCTCCTTCCCACAATTTTGTCTAAAGCTTTCTTTATCAGGGTTGTTAAAACTTGGTTGGTGTGGTAAAGGGTTAACAATGTTGTCTTACTGAAGTTATGATTAAACCAAAAGAGTGAAACATACACTACATGCATTTACTTGAAATTCTTTGACCCTGACTTTTATGTATCTGCTATCTTCATCAAATTTCTCTGACACTTTTGAGTCTGTTTATTCCTTTTTTATATGTCAAAGCCATGCATGTGAAGGTGGAGCATTATGGATTGTACTAGGACCAATGTTTTCATGTTAAGTGTTCCTGCAAGAGATGAGAGATAAAATCCTATGCATTTAGTATACACAAACGAGTCTGTTGATAAAACGATTATGAATTTTTTGTATGGTGTCTCCATAAATTTTATATAGAGAACATAGATAGGCTAAAACATTTCTTAAATTAATGTGCTCTATTCATACTTTATTTTAGAATTCACTCGGTGTTGTTAAGGTCTTTAAAACTTGTTGCATATTTTTGTGTTACTGAAGAATTAAATACATTTGTACTTTGTAAGGGTATTTGTTAATTTTTCCATAAAGTTACCCAGTATTTTCATCCTTGACAGTTCCACTTGCCTTGGCCAGTGGGCTTATGTCATGACTCTGTGTTCATCATGTGTATGTTTGTCTAAAAGTTTGCGAGTCCAACTGTCCATGCCTTTACCAAATACCAAAATTTTAGATTTGTCCGCATTGAGAGGGTGTGCAGATTTCAAATGGAATGTGTTTCAATTGATGTTATTTGTCTTTGAAAGGGCACAAAATATTTTGGATCAAGCATTTTCTCCTGTTTTATTTAGGGATCCTACGTGGCTCAGTGGTAAAGTGTAGGACTCGTGACCTGGAGACCCCGGGTCTCACTGGATCCATTGGGTTTTTCGTAGGAGTGTCCTTGAGCAAGACACTTCAGAGCCCTAGCCTAGTACTGGTGAAACCCAGGAATACGTGAGTTTGTGAGCTGTCGCCGTGATATGACTGAAATTATGTTGAAAGCGGCGTAAAACACCATTCATTCATTCATTCAATCAATCCTTTTCTATTCGATAACTTTGCCATTCATGATCTGAGACCGAGCCCGATAACGTACAAGACACGAAACCGGGGTGGGGGAGGGGAGTTCACTGGTTCGAATGCACAGCTCTGCATTTTCCTTTCTAAGGATTTATGGTAGTTATTTCGACTGCATTCATTTCTCTCTCACCGCTGATCATTGTTCCCAAGATGGTCATGTAGAAAAGCGGTACTGGTAAAAGAAACACCAGGAAAGCATGGATAGGTGCTGTGATATAATTGGAATAAAGTTGAAAACGGCATTAACGCCATACAGGCAAGCAAACAACCATTAACTGAAAAACAGTAATGACTTCGTGTTACTTCCGTGTGTTTAATTTTTCATAAGCCTTTGAAACACAGAATATAAGAAACTCGCCCTCAGTTCATCTTTTACTGTAAAATATCATAAGTTTCAAACTGACATTGTTCAGTCATTCTTCAGGCATGGTACTTGATGTCTTTCGGTAATTCATACAAGGCTACGAGACAGCTACAGGCTCGGATGGCTTAAAAAAATCTTTACCTCGGCCACATTTCAAATGAAAACGATTGAGCGTATTGTGATAAATATGAAGAACGGTATCTCTTTAACCCTTTACCACACGGCAAAATCTTAGACGCCCATAATGAAGGAATTTAAAGGCGACAATTCAAATGTTTTTTCAAATAATAGTATTTGTTCTTGAATAGGTAGAAAACATTTTGGGAAAAGGAGAAAATGCTGGTAATCAGCATTTACTCCTTTTTTCCACATAGTTTTTAAAAGCCTCTTTTCTCAATGTCGTTAAACTAAGGATTGTGTGGTAAAGGGATAACCCATTACCAAACAACTCAATTTTGGAGTTGTCCGAGTTCAAAGCATTTGCAGACGCCAAATTCTTTGTAGTTAAAAAGATGATTTCTGTCTTTGAAATAGTAGAAAACATTGTGAGAAAAGAAGAAAATGCTGGTTACCAGCATTTTCTTCTTTTCCCGTAATGTTTTCAAAAGCATACTTCCTGTGGTAAAGAACTAGAGGTCCCCGACTTCGACTTGAACATCATGAGTTATTCAGTATCATAAGACATCTTCAGTGTTGTGTGTCAGAGTAAGTACATAGGAGCTGCAGGACGTTTCAACGAAAGCTAACTGAAGTTTAACTGAAGTTGTCTGTTACAGCGAAAACTGATCCGAATCCCTCCCATCCCTCCGTCTCTCTCTCTCACTCTCTCTCAGAAATAAACGCAGGGGTGGTAAAACCAATGCCCAAGTTTCCCAGAGTCGTACATTTTCGAGTCCGGCGAAATACATATTTCCATTTTACTTGTCGACAAATAATAAAGTGACAAACGTGATAATGAAAAAATCAGTCGATTTATATGAAGATATTTTGGGAGAGGGAGAGAGAGACGTTGACGATCGTGATATTCTTCCAAAGAGAGGCTGCTCTACAATATAATAAAAAATTCGTGCGCCTTGTCAAACAATAATGGAGAGAACTGATAAACACTTTTTTAATAGAATCGATAGGCATATGAAGGTGTCAGATTTTACACATTATTACAAATAATATAATGGTTTAATCCATTACAAAACAATCCTGTGTTTCTGCAACCCTTAGGGGGAAAAAAAAAAAGACTTTCGAAAGCATTGTGGAAATGGGGAAAATCATTTTTGATTTACCCATACTGTTTTGTTTTCTACACTTTAGTGCGTAAATGCTTTTAATACTTAGGCTGCTAAGCGCCACTCACAGACCTTTTGCGGACAGTGTAGATCAAGATCAGACTGCACAGAATAACGTGCAGTCTGATCTTGGATCCATACTGTCCGTTAAGGACATAATTTTCCCCAAACAATTACTTTTGAAATACCGAAATTTGGGTTTTTAATCGGTCGGCGTAAGCCGGACGATTAGAGAGACCACAAATTTCGGAAACCCGTCCGCTGAGGGCAAACTGATGTAACTGCAACTCGTAACAGCGTTCATTTACAGCATTACAACGCTTAACAAGCCTGTCGTGACCTTATTACAAATACTACTTTCGGTTGAGCGCAAGAATGAATAAACAGTCCTAGTAAACAGGCGTCAAGTAATCCCGTTCTCAACTTTTCAATTATGCAATAAACGGTGATTACAACTTGTTTAGCATTGAATTTTGTCATATTACCAATGTAATCAAAATGTCTAGCGAGCAGAAATGGAAAAACTCGTAGCAGTTTACTTTCAAAACAGTTATCAGAAATGGGGTCAGAGGTAATGAGTAACTGTATGAATGAAACGAGAGCGAATCAATTGTATATCGTGATGTAAACACATTCTGTAGCCGTCGACTGTCTATATTATTCGGCAAACTTCGAGTGGGTCGTTGGTCACTATATACGTATTTACGGGATCGGTCGAGTTGTGACGAGTGTTGTCCGTATATGTTGCAGGTGTTGAAAAGTTCACGGGTCATCTAGGGTTGGGGCAAAGATAAAATCGCTACAGAAAGGAGTTTGTAAGGAATATTGCTGTAAAGAATTTAGAAATTTAGATTGTTCTGCTTTAGAGCAAAGTGATGTAAATGCAACTCGTAACAGGCGTAGGTTTAAAATAGTAATTGGCCGTGGGTTGTTTAACGCTAGTGAGGCAAAAAAGTGTGAAGCTGTGCGGAAAAGGGATGTAAACTTGTGTAAGGGTTATGACCTCTAACTTCTGAGTAGCGGAGAGGTCATTACGTAAGCATTTTCAGAATGGACTGGTGATCCCACGCCTGCAACTTTACAAGCCAGACTGTCCATTCACAGTACTGACCAGCAGTATCTGATTACGCATTTTTTTAGCGTCAGATGTGTTAAATTTTCATAACCCCTTACAGACACGGCACTACCATTTTGTACGGTCAGTGACATGTTTCTTCTTGATGAGCTTAGATTGGAATCAGTCTGTCAGTCTGCTGACCCTTGACAAAACAATCCTGTGGGGCATTGAAAATATAGTGGGAAAGAGAGAGAAATGCTTGTAACCACCATCATCTCTTTTTCCAACAGCATTTTCTTCACCATATGAACGATTTTCAAAATAAAATTTTGTCATTTGGTTGAGTTAAATAGAGCATTTTCTCCGGAGGGGGGGGAATGAACTGCAACATAAATACTCTCACTTAAGATATAATTCTCCATGTCTGAATCAACGGGCCAGGGAAAAGTTTAGGAGCATGTATTTTTTCCAAGGTATTTTTCTTTAGAGGGCTAAGCAAAACATGTTGCCTTTGCAGAGAGTGCAGATTCAGACCAGACTGTATAGAACATGCAGTCAGATCTTGGATCTGTCGTAACATTTTTTTATATGAGATATTCTAGTCAAGACAGCAATGGCCCTTCAATAAATAGGAAGCTTTTCCAAGCTTGACATGTCTGTTTCGTTAATTCAGGGTCTTAAGGTAAAACTCTCGACAATATGTATGTCTCACCAGACACTTTATATTAGTTGATTCTCATCCTTTCCACAAGGTCCAGTTTTTCAGATAAAGAGCACAAGGTTTACTGTAGCTATGCTCCTCGCTTATTAGAATGAATCAAATACATAACCTGTATTGGTCAAGGTTAAGAAAAGTTGCTTTTGCAGACAATAAAAGATCGAGATTAGACTGTCCTTTGAGTGCAGTGCAGATCAATATTACACACGTAGATATCTTAGATCATAATTGGATGTTCGCGTAGGATATAGATCTGTAAATGAAACTGTAATATTTGTACAGTGGTTTCTGACTGAAAACGGCCAGTAGATTTACTCAGAGTTTTAACTCTTTACCACACAATCCCAGTTTTAACAACCTTGAGGGAAAAGGCTGTTGAAAACATTGCAGAAAAGGGGGAAATGCTGATCCATCATTTTCTCCTTTTACCACGATGTTATCTACCTTTTCAACGATTCAACTCATCATTTGGGCTACAGTCAAATTCGATTCGTAATGTCCAAATGCTTTCGATTTTGACAAGTCTAAAATTTCGTTGGTTGGTGAAGAGATGACGGTTACGTAGATATTAGCTACATTCTTTAGAAGTACGGTTGGAAAATTTGGCAAGCAGACGTTGTGGCCAGGGTGATTCGGCCCAGGAAGATTTAGCCAGCCAAAAATATTAGAGGGGACAATTTATCTCGATAGATACGATGGCTTGTTAAAAATGGAGAAATAGATAGCCCACTAGCGGCCAAAAATAAACAATTCGGGAGTCAAAATGCAAACACATTTTATACGATTTATTCAAATTATTTAAAAGTAAAAAACTAAGGATATTATTAAGAGTCTGGCAATGTGCTACAGTACACTCTGTCTGTGTTCCAATAGTTAGTAGAAAAGTGAGTCTTGTAACTATATTAAAGTTACCAAAATTGCTAAAGTTAGAATAATAAAGAATATCAAATTTTGTGTTTGTGTGCGTGTGTGTGTTTTTTTTTATTTTTTTTTTTCTTTAGTAAAAGGCTGGTAGGTACTGTTAATCTTGTAAGAGTGATGTCTAAAGCTTGATAATAAGAATTGCTGATTAGAATTCCGTATCTTTTACGTTCTATTGCTGACGGCTGGCAAATCTCTACTTAGACCATTCCGTTAAACTACTAATTTGTAAAAGACAGGTTGAAAAAAAAGGTTCCTAGGTGGTTCAGTTGTATGGTGTAGGATTCGACACTTGTGTTCTTCGTGGGAGTGTCATCAGGTAGGATACCTCAGAGCCCTTGCGTAGTACTAGTGAAATCCTTGACAAATATGAATAAGAAGGCTGTCGCCGCGATATGACTGAAATAATGTTCAAAGCGACCAAAAACACAAAACAACCAATTACTCAACCAGTTTATTACTAAATTAGATGATTTCCACATAGTCCTTTGCAAGAATAAGAATGGATTTCTTTATCCATTGTCGAGGTTCTAATTCAGTATAAAAGGCAATATAACATGGGGTCCTTACTCCCATACACAGTTAAACAACTACCATTTGATATGTGATTTTCAAAAGCAGTGTGGTTATTCAGTGTCGACCGATTACAGTGCTGACAGCACTTTGATTACTATCGGCTTATGAATACGTTTTAGTTCACTTATTTAGCAGGATAAGGATTAAGTTCGACGCATCTGAAATCGTGTCATCTGGTGACAAGACACAAATTTCACATCTTGTCATCATCAATTGATGCCGTTTTTTCTTGTACGTTGATTAACACGATCCAGAAGCCCACACCTGTGCTACACAGGTGCAAACTATCAAGTAGCTGCGATTCCGGCGAATCGATTTAACGGACATTGCACAATGAATAGTGAAACTGCATATAACGAGCAATTTTCTTTTGTTACAGTTTTTATTCCTTGTCTTTATCCACTTTTTTTTCTAACTGGTACGAATTTGATATTTTGTTTTTTCAAAAGCCGTAGAATCGGAAATGTAGCCTACTTGGGGGCTATATCTAATGGGCCAGTCGCTTGATATTCATTATCTCCCGCTAGATGGCATTCTACAAATACATATCTATGTAATTTGAGCATTCTGGGTACAGAACCGGACTACGAGGGTTGTTCGATATGTAATGTGTATTGTACGACATCTCAAAAGCATTCGACTCAAATAGTGAAATAAACATTACATCCCTTCAAAGTATTCTCCGCGGTTTGAAATACATAATTTCAATCTCTGAATCCATTTCTGAAATGCGTCACGGTACGCTGATTTAGGTAGACCTCTGAGGCACTGACTGATGGCTGAGCCAACGGCTTGTCGGGACTTGTAACGACGACCAGATAAGAACTTTTTAAGTTTTGGAAAAAGGAAAAAGTCGCATGGGGCTAGATCTGGAGAGTATGGTGGGTGTGACAAGACGGTAACCTTCTCCGACTTCAAAAATTGCTTCACAAGCTCGGATGTATGTGATGGAGCATTATCATGAAGTAGACGAACATGCCTAAATCCTGACACAGGGCGTCGTTTAAGATAATATTTCTTGACCTTTTTTAGTATAACATCTTGGTAATACCGACCTGTAACACTTTTGTCCTTCGGCACCGGAATTTGTACGGCTATACCATCACATGAGAAGAATATGCAATAAAGAACCTTCTCTGTGCTTATGCTTCTTTTGGCAACTACAGGCCTTCTACCGTGTTTAGTTAGCCGTATTTTGTTTCCAATTTTTCTTTCTGGTTCGAAATAGTGAACCCATGCTTCGTCACCAGTAACAATGTTTGCAAATTGTCTTTGATTGAATTTGGGAAACATTTTGAGCAATTGCTTAGCGGTTTGTACTCGTACCCGTTTTTGGTCATCTGTCAATATATGCGGTATCCATCTGGCAGAAATCTTTCGTACTTTCAAAATATGCTTCAAAATGAAATGCACCCGCGATAGCGATATGCCAACGGCGTTGGCAATATCACGAATCGTGTATCTGCCATCACTTTCAATTATTTCCCTGACTTTTGAGACATTTGCCTTGCCTGTTACAGTCACAGGTCAGCCAGATTTTGCTGCATCTTTGACGGACTCTGTGCCAGTCAGAAATTTCTTTCTCCAACTACGAACTGTCTCATAAGATACCTTATCAGACCCATAAACTTCCCCCAATTCAGTAAAAATCTGCATTACCGAATGACCGAGTTTTGTGCGAACTTTTATATAAGCTCTAATTTCTTTAATATTCTTAATCCGTTTCCCAACCATTTTTACAACAGTGGTCAACGACTAGCTCTATTGAAATGACTAAGTTTAAAACTGTGTGGAGCTGAAGGCTCGTGTTTATACCGTTGGAAAGGTATTGAATAGAGCTATTCAAGCGTATCATCATCCACGAAATCGTGCACAGCGTTATCGCGCTGTGGTACAATACACATTACATATCGAACAGCCCTCGTACTTTTCAATACGACAACCGTTACTTTGAATTTCAAAATAAAATAAACGTTTACCCAATAAAACGCTACCTGGTGCGATTCATTCACCTATGATCAGCTAGCATGTAACACATACACCGGTCATTTGTAAAAACAGCCTCTACAGGCTTGGGTAATAGCTTCGGTATAAGCCCTACTTTTCCCTAGTATATGGGATCGGTGATCCGTCATAGCAGACAGGTCGCATTTTCGAAGAATATGACATGCGCAGACAACGGCTTGATATTGCCAAGTGATAGACCCTCCCGAAATCTAGACTTGCGCATGTATAATTGAGCCATGCACTGAGAAAAGGGGGTTTATGCATCTCCGTGAAACATTATACCATGTAAGTCATTACATAGTAATTGATCTACAAAATCCATTTGGCTTAACAACCAACTATAAATATGAAGTACAGCGGTTCTTTGACATGCAGAAAATTGACCAGGAGCAAAAAGTTTCGACCGAGGTCAGCCTGCGCGGACTGCACTGGCTGACCTGGGTCGATACGTTTTGCAGATGCACGAAGCTCCCCTTTCACAGAGCGTGGCTCACAAACATGTACGCCTGGTAGTGGTGTCTTCAAGTTCTTTGAACATTGTTCCTTCACTCAAACCTTTGTTGTGAGTACTCATTAGAAATATCTTGGTGAGAGGGAGTATCACGAACCAACGATAGTGAATACGTAGCTTAAGATAGATCTATATATCACGAAAAAAACAATCCTCCCTTAATCAGTAGTCTAGTTCTTTGTAATCAGGAACCGGTCATTCCAATCCTCACTGGAAATGTCACAAAACAAGATTATTTAAGTCATTTCAACCGTAAAGTGTGCTAGATTTCATGGCCTTATTGGCGGACAATGCAGACCAAGCAAGGCCATACTGCACAGATAACATACAGTCTGATTCTACGTCTACATTGCCAGGCATTTTAGATAACACATCCTTTTCGTCCCCCCCTCTTTCCCCACGTTGGACTAGTCCTTGTACTCGTTGCATGAATATTGCCGAGATGCCCTATAACACCCGTGACCTTGTGTGCAGAGCTATGGACATTATATCCCACACAGTGGGAGTGGCAATCTGGAGGCTGTGTACTGTGAACTCTTTACCAAACGACAAAGTTTTAAACTTGTCGTAATTGAAAGCATTTGCAGCCCAGATGATAATTGTGACTGGAAAAGTTAAATTTGTTTTGGGAGGGGTAGAAAACATTGTAGAAAAAGGAGAAAATGCTGATTAACAGCATTTTCTCCTTTTCCCACAATGTTTTCAAAAGTTTTCTTCCCCAGGATCGTTAAAAGTCTGGGTTGTGTGGTAAGGGTTTAATCTCGATTTCCATGGAAGATGATCAGAATATCCATATAGACTTGTTATAAAATAAAGCGTAGTCTATAGAAAAAATGATTTTAGGTACATGTGTGTGCTTTAATGTGTCTCATCGTATAGATCTATAGGCACATCCTGAACTTTCTGTTACAGATAGACTACAAAAAAAAAAAAAATCACCACTGCTGTTTAACTTGGGCTTCATTGATGTTATGCAGTTACGTCCCGATTCAGCAGTCGACTTAAAGCGCAACATCGTGACAGATGGTCGATAATTAATTATTATGTAGATCTATAAGCATTTTTAAATACCATCTTATTCAGGTAATCCTACTTTTAGAAAATCTTACGTAGGTAAAAATACCTCGTGCTGATATTTTACCCATACAACATTGTCTAAACTTTGTTTGAAAATAATTAGACATGGTCGTTCATTACGAAAATAATTGAATTTTTCAGTAAAGTTGAACCAAACTTCTTTTTCAAACCCGATCAAAACCGAAAGTGGTCCTATAGGTTGACTCTGTAGATTTTAAATTGTGTAGGTTGGAATATTGCTGTTTGTGAGATACATGTTCGGTTTTAATTATCATAGGCTTATTATAATTGGCATGCAACACACGAAAAGAGGCACTCCAACATTTGCGTAAAGTGTAGTCTCGGATCAGCCCGCGCTCTCCGCGCTGACTTATCCGAAACGACACTTTTCGTTTTGATGTAATTTTTCGGCGTAGTTGTGTGATCTTACTTTTGACCTACTTTTTCGGCGTAGCTGTATGATCTCACTTTTGACCTACTTTCAGTACTAGGATGAAATGAATGGTTACACATTTTGTGACTGGCCAAATATAGGTAAACTACGCAAAAAAATAAAGGTCACATTAGAAATTTACCGACATTGGATAAAGTGTTCATGACTAGAAAATCACGTTATCATTTACCTGTATAAAGATGTACTTTTTGGCCATCAGATGTTAAACTCTAGCTAAATATCCGTAATCTAAATCATATGGATATATGGATAAACTAATAGCAATGAGTATTGGTGAGTTTTCTATTTTGGTTAGTGTAAGAGACTTGGTACCCGTTTTTCCTCACGTAAAACCGAATACGAATTGCGACGGCAGGCTGCCGCTCTATTGTCTTACACGAAAACGGGTTGTAAAACAACTGATTTCGTTTCTTGTCACAATGAAAAAAGATGTTATGTCTTGAATTTGGCGATTTAATTCGAAACGTGAATAACTATGCCTACCTGAGGAACAATCGATTTTATTGCGTTGTTAGCGAAGAAACTGGGTTTCTACTAAATTAATCTTAATAAAAGTAGGTGGGTGTGGTCAAGCATTGAGAGGGGTGATAAAACCCCGCCTTCTGATAACGACAAATAGTCGATGTTTGAAAGGTGCTTCATTTTTGTACAAAAACATGCAAATCTACTTTGTTTTCTATTTAAAGATTTCATCGTATGGTCTAAACAGACCTTTATTTAAACATGATTCATTAATAAAAAACAGAACAAACGATATATTCCGAAACATGGCAGAATGTCGACTCTCATTTTACGTTAAACATGAGAATTAATGTATTGCTCAGTAACGCTCATTACGAGAGCTTCCTCAATCTTAAATCTTATTGAAAATTCTGCTTTAAACCATATGCAAAACAATTTAAAAGCGGCTACTTTCAAAACTGTTTTCATTTCTCTTCATATTATAGGCCTACTAGATCAGGGATCTTATATACACGTATATACGATCCCTGACTAGATCTACAAACGAATTAAATATTGCTATCCCAGTGCCTCTTACGCCGTCTGTCTTATTTGAAAGATATTTCTTGTCTGTTTTGCGCAAGTTTACTGTAGGACAAAATCTAATATAGACTAGTTGTAAAGTGCTATCTCGGATTAGCCTGCGCGAACTGCGCAGGCTGATCCGAGACGAACCTTTACGCAGATGTCCGACTGTTCCTTTTCGCGTGTTGCAGGCCATATCTGAATGTCTCTTTGAAAATTTCGATTGAGGAGGAGTCGGTAATCTAAGGAGGAAAACGTTTTTTTTTTTAGAATTCAGTTTCGGCACGGTTTGTTCGAACTTTGGCTCAACTTTACGGGGAAAAAAAAAAACGCCTTTGTTCTTCTATTAGATCTAGATCCTCAGATACGAAAAAGTATTCATTTTTTGTGGTAACAAACCGCTAACTGTAGATATTTTGAAAAAAGTTATAAGCGAAGTTACAGGCTAAGCGGTTATCTACCTGGGCTCTTAATAAATCTATGTAAAAGAAAGATCTAGATCTACAGGTAAATTAGGCAGCTATTCCCCGATATCTGATTTTACATAACCGTGGAAGTGGGCTAGATCTATTGTTTAATCAACTTTAGTACCTATAGCATGGATGTTTCTAGTGCCACGATTGAAATGTTTTTGACCAAAGAGCCTTCAAATCAGATAGATCTATTTTTTTTTTAAATTTCTTTTTCATTCATCTCAACGAACATAGATCAATATTCAAGCAATCGTATTATTATAGAGTCTATTTGAACGAACTTAATGGTGTGTCTGTCCCTTTGACTTTTTTCACTATCTGTAACAATATTGGTTTCCACGTCGATAACGGATCAATGATATTCCCACAATGACTTAATAATGCTGCTGCGGCAACTGTCGCATTGCAGGTGAGACCTGACCAATCGCAAAACGCGTTATAAAGCTTCACGGTATTGGAATTACTGCGCCGGTAGAGCATTTCACTCACTCCATCAGCGCCGAATGTTTGTAACGAAAAATTAGATCTGAGGTTTACTTGTAAGACTAAAAAAACTTAAAGCCTAGTGATTATACGGCTTACAGTAGACTTGATTCAATGTATAAGTTTAAATCAGCTTGTTAAAGTATAGTTTTCATTTACTCGAATACATTTAAGAAAACAATTCCGCGGATTGATACAAAGCAGCTCTTTATTTGCCAGCCTCATCAACATCGTATTTCATCACAGAACCAAGAGATTGGAGATTAGAATAGAATCCACCATGGTATGATGTCACTTTATTTCATCTCTTTACGATTGGTTTTGAAATAAATCTACTTACTTTTAATGGTTATTTTTGGGGGATATTTTTGTTCGTCTCGAATTATACTCTGAACTAGATCTAGATATATTCTATTATTAATTATAATAAATCTTCCGTGCTGTCTAGCTAATCGGCCGTCGTATCAAATTGAATTTCTATGACAATAAGTCACTAATTCACTTTGTAGCATTAATACTTTAGCAAAGGAAATAATTCGGCGCACTCTCAATTAAAAAAGAACCACGAAAAATATGCGAATTTAGTTAGATCTACGAAAGTCTAAAGCGGCACCTTTAGCATGGTAGGATTTTCCGTGCAAATGTGGCTTTTAATACCGCTGAAGGGGCCCAGCTTGTACGTAACTGTCAAATGACTATTGAAAGCATTTGCTCCACTTTCCACATTATTTTCCATGTTTGAAAAATCTGAGGGTAGGGTAAATCTGGCAAAAGTCAGACAAAAATCATTGGTGCTCACATAAAACGTCGCTGAGAGCTTGAACTTGAAGAGAGTCATCGTCGGGTGATCTCCCTTGATAATTTGTACATTACAGTTTAGTATTTCTATAACTGAAACAAAGATAAAGTCAAAATTATTCTGAAAAACAGGAGAAAATGCACTATTGTGCAAAATGGCATAACTTGTAACTTTGGACAAACCATCATACAAGTTCGGGCAGGAAATTTTCCATGGTTACGAACAATTCGACCTTTTCCAACAAGGTTTTCCAAAGATACCTCCTTCTTATGTGTTAAAACAAATATCAGGGAAAGGTTAATTAAGCTCTTTTAAAGAGGGGAATTTTCGCTTTCCTCAACACTCCACCTTTCCCTCTTTTTCCCTTTTGAGCTTCTAAAGCCTCGCCTGTTACCCGCTCTGTAGAAAATATTGTTACTAAATAGAGAACATTTAGAATGTTTTGTATGAACAACGCTAATACACATTTTGTTTCTTTTTAAACTGATAGATCCATTCTAAAGGTGTCGGTTTTTTCTATTGATGTCACATTTTTCTCGTCTGACTTTTAACGACTTCTCGAAAAGATCGTTGATTTTCAGACACTTCATTTTTTTCCTAATATTTCTAAGGAAGACTATCATTTCTTCTTTTAATGACATTTTTTTCAGATATCTAAGCTTTTTATTTAACTGTTTAGATTTTTTCGTATACTGTCCCAAACAACGACGTAAAAGTCCGGCATATACCTCGGGTTTGCACGTCATAGTAATTTTTCACTGGTCTACTGAAGCTGAGCAGAGTATGGGTTAACCCATGTGCCGTTCTAAAAATCAGTATTTGACCTTTCAAAGTTACCTATATTTTTTTTTAACACACACATGTACAGAAATAATGCAAACACTGTTGCTGAGTATCATAGAGGAATATTCTATTTCTGTGTCGGATTTATTACCGAAAAGCCGGTCCTGTGAACTGCAGAATTTCGAGAGATCGATTTGACTTTTACCAGACACACGTGTCAGGCCAACGGCGTTTCAGAATGTGACTGAAATGTACTTTGAAAACAAATCTGAATACTCCAGTCCATATAGCCAGGGTATAAATCAAAGTGCTGTCAGCACTGTAATCAGTCGACACTCAACTACTTGCATTGCCAAAAAAAAAAACTGCAACTAATTGGATTTTGTTATTGAAATATAGGTGAAAAGTAATACTTTTGAAAACGTTGTGTGAAAAAAGGACAAAATGCTGGCAACCAGCAACTTCTTCATTACCCCCATTGTTTTTTACCCATCCCCGAACAAATTTCAATTTTGGAGTTGCATTGATTTTGTCGTGAAAAATTACTATGATGTCATAAATTTGACGATGATTTTTCATAGGTCTATTGAAAACTGGGTGTCCAAATTACCCTAAACTGGCAGCCTGTTGTCAATCTTGGTAACCTATTGGGAAGTTACAGGAGATACAACGGGTACCAGTTTAAAATTGCCCAACATATATTTTGCTGATTTCCATTAGTTTCCTTTCACTACATATAAGATCTGCTGCATGAAATGTAACGGAGGGATTGCATTAAATGACGGTCTTGATTAAAAGGTGAATGATGATGGCCAGTGCTTTCATTAACTTCTCACCAGACAAAAAAATTTTAGCCTTGTGCAAATTGAAAGCATTTGCAGACAACAAATTAAATGTTACTCAAAACATAAAATTTGTCTTTCATAGGTTAAAAACACTGGGAAAAGGAGAAAATGCTGGTTACCAGCATTTTCTCCTTTTCCCACAAAGTTTTCAAAAGCTTTCTTTCTCTGGGTTGTTAAAAGTCCGCATTGTGCAGTAAAGGGTTAAGCGGACGTAGAAGTAATGTATGTCCTGACAGTTCCTAAAAAGTTCTGACAAAATGAGAATAGACGTTTTTTGTACATCTGGAATTTTACAGAAATACATCGGCAAATTCATACTCGGAATTAAAGTTTGAAGTTAGGAATCAAAAAGGGGTAAAACAGATTGGGCTAATCAATTAAATTTTCTACCAATATGAAAGGCAATGACGCACCTTTGCTGATAGTCCATAACAATTTATTTTCCAACGTGTAACAAGGTAATATCTAGGGCTACATTTTCTCTCCACAATTACAATTTTAACGGGTCTTTTTTCAAGACTGCATTAGATCTACCACAGAAAATGGTAATTTTCATATCTTACTGTGCAAGTCAAAACATGCACACAGAGCTTTTTTTCCTTCTATAATTGAGGCCGATATTCAGTGACTTCCCAATTGCAAAAAGCATCATTTTTTTCCCAATTATGGCGGAAGAATTTCCAAATTTTGCTGGAAGAATTTCTCATGAAATGATACTGAAATTCCCAACAAGTTAAAATACCAATTTCTCAAAGCTATTTCAAATGACCAGACACAAAACTTTCGTTATTTAGCAGTGATTGAAACCAAAAGCAGGCTTTTTATTGATTTGTACCAAAATGATTCAGCTGACTGCACTGCAGTACGGCCAAAATGTTGCGTTTTCTTGGCGCATTTGGTTTGTTTAATGGAGGCAGTCTGAACCCAACCGAGTTATTTTTTTGCGCATTATATCACTGCACGTAGACTGAACGCTGTTGTCATTTCTCAATCATTCAGTATTAAATCCTTTGACATGTTATGTAATTGTTTGTCTTTTGTAAAAACTTACAGCTGACAAAAGAAGTTTTCTTAACAATGTGGAACAAATTCTTACTCGGTTGCAGTCAACGTATTTAGAAAAAAAAAAACAAACACGCTGTATCAAAGTGTAACATGTCAAGAACCGGGAAACATTACAAAAAGTTCGTTAAAAGGGCTGCAGATGATGAAGGCTAGCGCAGCCTTTTTACTTTAGGCGTGAAACGTTCAAATTCTTTGCTGATTGATCTACAGGTAATCAAATCTCCGCATACTAAGTTTCAATCTGAAGTGCCGGTTCTGTCGGGCATCGCCGATCTCCCGTTGTCTGAAGACTAGACAATTATATCACTGCACATGATGCAAACTCTACATCTCCTGACATAATATCAAAGCCTAGCCTTGTTACTTTCACAGATAGTGATTCCCTTGTATCATATGATTGCCGGAAAACTCCGGCACCCATGGGTGTACCACAGTAGTGTTAAAAAGGGCTATAAGCCTATATGTGCAAATGCTGTGAGATGTTTTGCCATAGTTTCAGCATTTAAAGTGTGAATGTTGAATTTGTTTCACTTTCTATTTACTGTACGTATGTACACTGCTATTAATTTGTTTTATTGATGTACCTTGAAAGTCAGTTTGATTTTTCCCAATTTGGCCAAAATCGCGCTTGAATTTCCCAAAATGAAAGGCTAAGGCCCCTTCCCAATTTTTGGGAAAAAAGCCCTGGCACAGTCTTCTTCATGGAATAATTGTCACTGAAAAAAAAAAAACACATGGCAAAACAAATGTCAAATTAACCTCGTCCGATCAAAAATCCTTCAGACTGTCTTTTTTAGCCATGATAGATCTGCTTTTAAACAGCTGACTTGCATACACGCAACATAAGAATTAATTCAGGAACTAAAATCTCTATCACCTCACCAGAAAAAATTGATGATCGTTAAAAATTTAAAAAAAGATATTGGACAACCTACAAAACTTAGACAAAGGGGTGGGGGGTGTTTTACTTGTCTTGCAGCTAAGAGCACTGAAACGAGTGAAATAGACAAATGAGTAGGCTATGAAATAGTGATTTATGGTAATGAATTGGTCCGACGAATCACCGAAATACCCCTATTTTTTATTGTTGGGTTCAAATAACTGACAAAAGTATGCAGGATTTTTTTTTTCAGAAAACATAATCAAAGTATTAATCATTATTGAGAAGAGCGAGGCTGTTAATATACACTGATCGTTGATTTACGTGGACAACAATCACCGAAACACTGGCTTGTCTGGCCTGTTCTACACCGAAATGCCCGATCTTGATAACGACAATCTAGTTCTAATGAATATTTATAAATATGACATTATCACTTATATTTCTTTTGAATGATAAGCACACACAAAAGAGAGCGCTAATCCACTTCATTTGCAAAAGAAGTAGACCGTGAGACCCAAATCAGACAGTAAATGATGTTAGTCTCTGATCCGACAGACACACAAGTTTCTCGGCATGTTCTGTTCTCTTCTGTTCTGTTAAATGTTTGGCTAACATAATCAAATTTGTTTGATGTGTAGGTTTGTCCTTGTTATTTTTAAAGTAATATGGTTATTATTTATAATCTTTTCAGCGAAATTGTAATCGTCTTACCAATTTACGCCTGGTGCCATACTAACTAAAGATTCAAAATGGCTGCCGGTTTTCCAATTTGGTGATGTTTAAACCTCGTATTCCAAACATATAAAAGGAAAGCTATTTTTCTAGCATACTTGTGGATAAAGACCAGACACATCAATCTTGTACAAAAGCAACTGAAGTAAGATTGCGGAGGTATAATTCCTGAATTGACCAATTTAATACGTGGAGTGGGTATTTCGGTGGACATTTACAGCACGGTGGGCTATTCCGGTGCATATTCTTCACGGCGGGCTTCAATAGCATGTTACTTTATTGACATTAGGTTTAATACTAACCCTCTTTCATAAATAAAACTACAGTTTGGTCAAAAACCACAACTTCAGTTATCTTAAAATAACTGAAAAAATATGGGTGTTTCGGTGGTATTTCGGTGATTCGTCAAACCCTAATGAATTGTATACTAAAGATTCAAGTAAAACATGACTTCTCTTTACCACACAACAAAATTTCAAACTAGTTCAAATTGAAAGCATTTGCAGACAAGAAAATAAATGTGGCTAAAAAATCAAAATTTGTTTTGGGAAGGGTAGAAAACATGGTGGGAAAAGGAGAACATGCTGTTTACCAGCATTTCCTCCTTTTCCCACAATATTTTCAAAAGGCTTCTTTCTCAGGGTTGTTAAAAGTCGGGATTTTGGGTAAAGGGCTATGGAACTGTTTTCAGTTTATTTTACCTTGAGTATCCAGATAACAGTATTTACTTGCCTAAGTTTCCCTGGAGTTGACCCTTTGTTGTTAGTACTTCATGAAATTATCTCATCGTGATAATTCTTGTGAGTATCCACAACACAGGATTTTTCAGAGGATTGTGGAATGATTCAAATACTGAAGCCCAGGGTTGCATCTAGAGTGCGGGATTGCCGAAATCCCACATCAAATAATTCTGCGAAAACTAAATTTGTTTGCTAAAACGAACTAGCCCGCAAAAATTGCATAATTGTGCACACCATAATGGGGGAAAAAGAGAGAAAAAACGACTTCAGGGGAATAAAATGTAACAAAATTTGCATGAATCGCCCCAATAATCATTAGAAACTTAGATTGTAGACTGTTAGGTTATTTTTATCATATTGAGAGACGCTTGGCATCTGTGTTGTGCAGATGAAAACCTCACTGCAGGGCCCATGCTATTGATCACCAGTGGCACCGAATGCGACAGTTTAGGGAAAATGTGTCCAAAAATGACACATTGGCGAATCTGCTGGCAACAAGTGATGTCTAAAGGCAACAAAATTCTTGAAAGATGATAACTCCGTCATAAACAGTGAATATTAAGTATGACAAACAACATGTCACCGTTTATCGCAAGAAGCTGGTGTGTAATGAAAAGCGAGATAATGATGTCAATGCACTTATCTAGGGTAAAATGACATGTTTAGACGTGACCTGCAACCCTTATTGACAAATTCTTGCAATATCATGCGGAAATACTTTTAAAAAAATTAATTGACATGAAAAAACATTGATGCAAAAAACCGCGAAAACCCATGACTCGACAAAATGTCAATTTGTCATTGTCTGATCAGAGGCACTTCAGACTGTCTTTTCAGCTTTGGTGTATGAACTTAAGCAGTAAATTTACATAAATATCTGTATGAAACAGTAGATGGAAGCTAAAATCTTTGTCTAATACCGAGGTACAAATTTCGGTGAATTTATGAAATGAAAATATTGAACAACGTAAGACAGATAGGGTAGGATGGGGGTTAGTCTTCTTTTCTTACAGTGATAGTACTGTAACAAGTGTTAAAGAAGTTTCAGGACATTCATACAAACAAAGAAGACTAGAATAGAATAACCCTTTAATTGATATGATCTTTATTTTCCCAAAGAAAAACAAATAATACGTTAACCCTTTACCACATTATAGGAACCGCCATAAAATTTGTCCCCTCTCTTTACACTTGAAGGGGGGGAAATGTGCCCCCCCCTTTTTCTGAAGATGATGGGGGACAGCCCCCCTATTTGAAAATTTCTAGATGCAACCCTGGAAGCCAAAATGTTTACTGTCATCTGGACCTCTGATAAAGTGGGGGGGGGGGGGGGGACAGGAAGAGAAATAGGTTTGTCGTGTTATCGAGATGTTTAAAACTTTCTGAATTCCCATAAAAAAAAAAAATACAAAATCTAGACATGGAATTTCAAAATTTCTGTAAAATAGCCCATAATAAAAGCACTTCCTGATTTCGCTTGAGGCCTAATAAAAAAATATCTGTGTTTAGGGTTTCTGTCTGAGATGCTGTAGGTAGGGATTTCTTTTTTTTTTTCCCCAGAAACTTTTTACGTGGACTATGTACTGAAATCACACCAAAAAACTTTTTTTTCTCCATTGTAGGATAAAAAGTTCAGGGTCGGCAGCATTTTCTAGGTAGGGTCGGGAAACCCTAAACACATATATTTTTTTTTTTCAGGCCTGATTAAAGTTTCAGTACCAAAGCTGATTGCTGTTCTATAATAAATTCATAAACTTTTCAATCTATCGATATTTTCCGTCCAGTAAGAAAGAGTTCGGTCTTGTAAAAGACATTTTTTACCAGACCAAATGTCCAGTAAGAACTGGACAACTTTCAGAAAGACTGCCATTTGTGCTAAGACACGAGAGAATGAGAAAATAATTGAAACCAACAAAATGACTACGTTGACGACGTATAGTACAAATTTTTCTAATGGACAGATTTTTTTTAAACTTCGCACATACAAAGCTCATCATATCTCCAGATTACAGTAGAAAAAGATGTGGGTCACCGTGCTCGTTTCTGAGAAATTTACCTTTGAAAAAGGTATATACAGTTCCAAATTGGGCTTATATTGGATTTAAAGCGCCTTTCTTTAATAGTTCAACAGGAAAAATATACAAATATACATTATTTTAATGAAAATTCATATATTTTTGCACAAAAAATATATATTCATAAGCCTGGTTTTGAGCGTGGTAAATGTACAAATATGTATGTTATATATGGATCATTGAGTTAAAAAGGGAGATAATTTGACCGAATTAAGGGTTAATCTTAAATACATACTTTCTAACGGACAGATTTTTCTTAAAATTTCCACACTTATAGTATTTATAATTCTAAACAATAAGAAAAAATAATCAAAGCGTTGAGAACACTGAAGTGGTATTTGTCAAGGAAACCATTGTGTGGAATTAATAATTTGAAAGAAAAAGAGAAATGTTATTCAAATATTGGCTTGAAAGTCAACCTACTAAGCAAATGAATACCTTTTTGGTTTAAGGGAGAGTATTCATGACAAAGTTAGGATTATTTGTGTATTGGTGGTCTCCCTTTGATCATAAGGAGGAGTCAGGAGTAACGTCCCTTGACAGTAGGATGCATGATGGATAGAGGGAGAAACCATGTGAATATATCGAATAAAATTAAGTTTGTACCTGAAAACTATGATTTTGAAATATCTTTGGCCGTTAACATTTAACTCCCAACATTACAATCAATTATTTCGATCTATAAATATCCATGCCCAATCAAATAGAGTAGCGCGCAATCATGGGATGAACAAGCCATGGGATGAACTGGTTTTGGAACGAAAAAGCCCTTGACCAAATGATCAGTAGACAAATTTTGTATCACTGCGCCAATAGAAGGCTATGAGCGATTGAAGCTATTTTCAATTAAAAATTAGTATTTCCACGGTCAATGGCCTCACCCAGTGTATTTTAACATGCCATATCCAATTACATATCTGAGTGCTACCGAAAAACTCCTTTGTCTGAGAAAAATTGAGTTTAATTGGGTTTATTTCCTTCGGCTTTGCACAAAATACGATACATGGTCTTCAAAATTCAATATTGAACTCATAGTGGTATTGTCTTCGACAAATACCACAAAAATGGCACCCATCCGTGCTTATTTCATCAGAAAACAAGGTTGAAGGTCACTGTGGAAGTTATTTTGTCAAGGAAAAAAAATAGGATAAAAGCTCAGCAGACATAGTGGGAAAAGGAGAGATTGCCCAATAGGAGCGATTTCTCCTTTTCCAACAATAATTTTCAAAGTGGAAACAGCTATACTTCCACAGCTTTAAATTTCCTGCCTTTGTTTCCTTGTTTGGTGTGTAACGCCGTGTCTGCAACATTTTAATCATTTCACGGTGACAGTTCAAAGATCCATTTTTTTTAGCTCACCTGAGCATAAAGTGCTCATGGGGAGCTATTGTGATCGTGCTGTGTCCGTCGTGCGGTGTGCGTCGTCTGTCGTCAACTTTTTCACCTTGTGTACGCTCTAGAGTCCGATACTCGTGAAACTTGGTCAGAATGTTTGTCTCAATAATATCTCGGACGAGTTCGAAAATGGGTCATGTCAGGTCAAAAACTAGGTCACTAGGTCAAATCTTAGAAAAATCTTGTGTACGCTGTAGAGGCCACATTTTCTGTCCAATACTCCTGAAAGTTGGTCGGAATGTTTGCCTTGATGATATCTCGGACGAGTTCGAAAATGGGTCATGTCAGGTCAAAAACTAGGTCACCAGGTCAAATCTTAGAAAAACCTTGTGTACGCTCTAGAGGCCACATTTTCCGTCAAACACTCTTGAAAGTTGGTCAGAATGTTTGTCTTGATATCTTGGACGATTTGGAAAATGGGTCATGTCTGATCAAAAACTAGGTCACCAGGTCAAATCTTAGAAAAACCTTGTGTACGCTCTAGAGGCCACATTTTAAGTCCAATACTCTTGAAAGTTGGTCAGAATGTTTGTCTTGATATCTCAAACGAGTTCGAAAATGGGTCATGGTGGGTCAAAAAAAGGTCACCAGGTCAAATCTTAGAAAAACCTTGGGTACGCTCTAGAGGCCACATTTTCAGTCCAACACTCATGAATGTTGGTCAGAATGTTTGTCTTGATGATATCTTGGACAAGTTTGAAAATGGGCCATGTGGGGTCAAAAACTAGGTCACTGGGTCAAATCTACACTCTGGAGGCCACATTTTCAGTCCAAAACTCTTGAAAGTTGGTCAGAATGTTTGTCTGGATGATATCTTGGACGAGTTCAAAAATAGGTTATGTGGGGTCTAAAACTAGGTCATTAGGTCAAATCTTAGAAAAACCTTGTGTATGCTCTAGAGGCCACATTTACAATCCAAAACTCCTGAAAGTTGGTCAGAATGTTTGTCTTTATGATATCTCAGACGAGTTTGAAAGTGGGTCATGTCGGATCAAAAACTAGGTTACTAGGTCAAATCTTAGAAAAACCTTGTGTACGCTCTAGAAACCACATTTTCTGTCAAAAACTCTTGAAAGTTGGCCAGAATGTTTGTCTTGATAATATCTCGGACGAATTCGATAATGGGTCATGTCGGGTCAAAAACTAGGTCACTAGGTCAAATCTTAGAAAAACCTTGTGTATGCTCTGGAAGACACGTTTTCAGCCCGATACTCCTGAAACTTGGTCAGAATGTTTGTCTTGATGATACCTTAAATGAGTTTGAAAATGGGTCATGTCGGGTCAAAACTAGGTCACTGGGTCAAAAATTAGAAAAACCTTGTGTATGCTCTAGAGGCCACATTTTCAGTCCGATACTCTTCAAACTTGGTCAGAATGTTTGTTTTGGTGATATCTCGAAAGAGTTTGATAATGGGTAATGTCAGGTCAAAAACTAGGTCACTTGGTCAAATCTTAGAAAAACCTCTTGTACCCTCTAGAGGCCACATTTTCAGTCCAATACTCGTGAAACTTGGTCAGAATGTTTGTCTTCGTGATAACTCAAAAGCGATTGATAATGGGTAATGTCTGATCAAAAACTAGGTCACTAGGTCAAATCTTAGAAAAACCTTGTGTATGCTTAGAGGCCACATGTTTAGTCCAAAACTCTTGAAAGTTGGTGAGAATGTTTGTCTTGATAATATCTTGAAAGAGTTTGAAAATGGGTAATGTCGGATCAAAATCTACGTCAATAGGTCAAATCTTTGAAAACCTTGTTTACTTTCTAGAGGCCTCATTTTTAATGCAATACTCATGAAACTTGGTCAGAATGTTGGTCTTGCACCAGTTTGCAAGTGGGTCATTTTGGGTCAATAACTCATGAAAATCTTGGTAGAATGTTTGTCATATTATCTCAAAAGAGATTGAAAATGGGTCATGTTTGGTCAAAAGACTTGGGTGAGCGATTTCAGGGCCATCATGGCCCTCTTGTTATCTTCACCAATACTATCCGAAGAAAGTGCTACTTGTTTCAGTGCACCAATAGTATTACCATTATGTGCAAACAATACATAGGTGCACTTTTGATTCAATATGCACGACAAAAATACATGCGCAGTAGGATGCGTGCGAACATTTGTCATACATCGTTAAGCATGGATCTAGAGCACTTGCACATCTGTGAGGTCTGCTCAAGATCCATACTATTTTTGCACTGAAAAATTTTTCATCTTTCAGCCATCTTGTAACATGCGAGTACACGTTCAGCAGGTGCACTGCACCTTGTCTCATTTAGAGCAGTCATAACATGTTCTGAAGAACACAGCACTGTGTTCTGAAATAATCCATTGATCTAGAACATGTTCTGAGTGTTCAGATCAGGGAAAGGAATACACCCTTGTACTGCCTTGCAATAGAGCTAGCTTTTGCAGGGACATGGTAAGCAATTTAAGGGAAATCAGGCCCTCTTGTTTGATGAAAATAGATGAAGGATATTTATAATCTTTGTGAACCAGATAAAGGACATTTGTAATCTTTGTGAACCTTTGCTAAACAGTATCATTTTCTTTTGACAGGCTGATCAACTCACCGAAGAACAAATCGCAGGTATGACTTTAATTAATATACTTTATGCTACTGATATCTTCAATGGACAGTAGGGATGTGTCGCTTAAAATTTTTAAAATAATATTTATTACAAAATGATCGATATTTTGATTGTATTTCACACCTTTTTCCTATATTTCCCTTTGTTTAAAGTGCTTTCTGTAGTATTTGCCCATGTGTTACCTAGCTCGCCAAAATAGCAAATGGTGCAACCAAGCATAACTTTGGAGCCAGAGAGATGGATTGAAATAGTTACAATTGAAATTTGCATTGTCAATCCTATGTAGTTGATCAAAATATCTAGGCCATCCACCTTCATCAAAGAGAATGGTCTAGATAAAATGAATAGTGATATTTTCTTAACGGCGTATATCAATAATTTTTAGCTCCACTGGCCGAAGGCCAGCGGGCTTATGTCATGGCCTGTTGTCCGTCGTGCGTCCGTCCGTCTGTCCGTCCGTCCGTCCGTTAACTTTTTTTTAAAATGTCTTCTTCTCTGAAACTACCCATCCAATTTTGATGAAACTTCACAGAAATGATCCTGCCATGGTCCTCTTCAGAATTTCTTGAAAGAATTTAATTCCTTCAAAAACTCTGGTTGCCATGGCAACAAAACTGAAAAATTTTGAAAATCTTTGAAAATCTTCTTGTCTGAAACCGTAAGGCCAAGGGCTACCAAATTTGGCATGTAGCTTTATCTAGTGGACCTCTACCAAGTTTCTTCAATTTATAGCCCTGGGGTCAAAATTGGCCCAGCCCCGGGGGTTACAAGTTATACATGGGCTTATTTAGGGAGAACTTTAAAATTCCTCTTCTACCTAGCCATAGGGCCTAGAGCTACCAAATTTGGCATGTAGCTTTATCTAGTGGACCTCTGCCAAGATTGTTCAAATTATAGCCCTGGGGTCAAATTAGGCCCTGCCCGGGGGTAACAAGTTTTACATGGGCATATATAACAAGTTTTACATGGGCTTATACAGGGAGAACTTTAAAATTCTTCTTTGACCTAGCCATGGGGCCTAGGGTGACCAAATTTGGCATGTAGCTTTATCTAGTGGACCTGTACCAAGGGTGTCCAAATTATAGCCGAGGGTCAAATTTGACTTCGCTCCGGGGGGGTAACATGTTTTACATGGGCGGGCTTATATAGGAAAATCTTTCGCATCTAGCTATAAGGGCTAGGGCTATCAAATTTTGCATTTAGCTTTATCTAGGGGGTCTCTATCAAGGGTGCCCAAATTATAGCCCAGGGGGTCAAATGTAGCCCCACCCCAGGGGGTCACAAGTTCTACATGGTCTTATATAAGGAAACTTTAATAATCTACTTGTACATAGCCATATTTAGGCCTAGGGCTACCAAATTTTGCATGTAACTTTATATAATGGGCCTCTACCAAGAGGGCCCAAATTTTAACTTTGGGGGTCAAGTTTGACTCCACACCAGGGGTCACAAGTTTTACATTGGCTTTTATAGTGAAAACTTGATAAACCTGTGTCATGGATCACATATTTTACAGGGCCTTTTATTCAGCAAACTTGTTTTACATGACTTTTTATTGGGCAAGATTAGAAAATCTTTTTGTTTATAACCACACATTCTAGTTTCATATTGTAGGTCTGGGGTCAAAATTGCCTTCATTCCAGGGATCGCAAGTTTAACATGGGCTTCAAAATATTGTCACTTCAATTTAAACATTAATCAAGGGAAATAACTCTTTATGAAAGATAAAGTTTGTTACTATTTACCTCCCTTGATTATCAAGCTGCAGTGATACATGATTGGTGCTAGACAAGTTTTTTAGCTCCACTGGCCGAAGGCCAGCAGGCTTATGTTATGGCCCGTTGTCCGTTGTGCATCCATCCGTATGTTAACTTTTTAGCTCATTTGAGCACAACGTGCTCAAGGGGAGCTTTTAGCATTTGTTTCAACTCAATAAAAGAATTTTCAATCATACACCAAAACAAAAAATTATCCTCCACATATCTGACTGTGTTTACAAACTATGAAGTGTTCATATTAATACACCATGTCTACTGTTTGATGATGACTAGCTTAGAAAAAGTATTAATAAAATAAGTTTGAAAAAAAATATTAGTGATTTATTATGACAATTGTTAGCACACATGTAACTCATTACCAAACGATAATATTTTAGGCTTGTCTAAATCGAAAGCACTTGCAGACGACAAAATAAAAGTGATTGAAAATTTGAAATTTGTTTTGTGAACAGTAGAAAACATTGTAAGAAAAGGAGAAAATGCTTTTCTAAAGCCTTCTTTCTCAGGGTCATCAAAAGTAGGGATTGTCTGGTAATAGGTTAAAAAGATATATTTCAAACTGAGATTGATGTATATACTTTTTTTTTACTGGCACTGAAGGTCCGTCCGTCCATCTGTCCGTGCGTGCATTAACTTTTATTTCAAACATCTCTGAAACTACTTAGCCAATTTTGATGAAACTTCAAAGAAATGATCCTGCCATGGTCTTCTTCAGAATCCCATGACAGAATTTTATTCCTTCAAAAACTCTGGTTGCCATGGCAACAAAACTGAAAAATATAGAAAATTTTCAAAAATCTTCTTCTCTGAAACTGTAAGGCCTAGGGCTACCAAATTTGGCATGTAGCTGTATCTAGTGGGCCTCTACCAAGTTCCTTCAAATAATAGCCATGGGGTCTACCAAATTTTGCATGTAGCTTTATCTAGTGGGCCTCTACAAGGAGGGCCCAAATTATAGTCCTTGACCCAAGTTTGTCCCCACACCACGGAACACAAGGTCACCAGTTTTACATGGGCTTTTGTAATGAAAACTATCTTAAGTCATCATGTTACTAACCATTATAAAGACTAAGGCTATTAGATTTAGCCCTGTCTCATGGGTTTCATGTTTTACAGGGCTTTTCATTGAGAAAAATTTGAAAATCTTCTTGTTTATAACATTCAAGAACTGAATTATTTGGTATGGAGCTTTATATTGTGGACCTCCACCAGGATTCAAATAATTATAGCTTTGCGATCAAAATTGACTTTGCCCATGGATCACAACTTTCTCGTAGGATTAGATAGAAAAATGTTTGCATGTCCTCGTGTTTGAAATCAATTTGCTGAATATTGTAATGTTTGGCTTGTAGTGTTTTTACTTAATAGCCAGTTGAGCGATACAGGGCCATCATGGCCCTCTTGTTTTTAAAACTTAGCACATACAGAGCTCATCATGTCTCTAGGATATCACAGTATACAGAAATATTCTAAGTTCAGCCTTGGGATCGGAATTAGCCCTGCCTCAGGGGTCTCATGTTTTACAGGGCCTTTTTATTAACCCTTTACCGCACAATGCCGACTTTTAATGACCCTGGGAAACACGCCTTTTGAAAACGTGGGAAAAGGAGGAAATGCTGGTAAGTAGCATTTCTCCCTTTCCCACAATGTTTTCTACCCTATCAAAGAACAATTGTACCATTTAAGCCACGCTGAAATTGTCGTATGCAAGTGCCTTCAGCTTGGACAAGGCTAAAATTTTGTTGTCTGGTAAAGGGTTAAAGAAGCTTTGAAAATCTTCTAGACTTGTATTATTTGGTATGGGGCGTTATCTTGTGGACCTCTACCAGGATTTAAGTAATTATAGCTCTGCGGTAAGAAATGGTTTCACCCTGTGATCATAACTTTCTCGTTGGGCTTTTAGAGAGAGATTTTTATAGGTCTTCTAATTCGAAACCAATTGGCCAAGAATTGTAATGTTTGGTGTGTAGGATTTTTTACTTGTTAGCTAGTGGAACGATACAGGGCCATCATGGACCTATTGGTTTTTTTTTTTTTTTTTTTTTTTTTTTTTTTTTTTTTTTCCAAATTGAAGGGGGGGGGGGGGGGGAGTGTCAAAATTGGCCCCACCATGGGCTTTTATATTGAAAACTTTAGAAATCTTAATCCTAACCACAAAGCATAGGGCTACCAAATTTGGCATGTAGCTTCATTTAGTGGACCTTTAGTAATACTATTCAAATTATAGCTCCAGGGGTCAAAATGGCCCCAGCCTAGGGGTTACAAGTTTCATGTTGGCTTACATAGTGAAAACTACGAAGATCTTTTTGACCCAAAGTGCGTGGCATAAGACCTTCAAATTTGGCATGCAACTTCATATAGTAGACATCTACCAAGATTGTGTGATTTATAGCCTTTGGGTCAAAACTGGCCCCATCCTGGGGGTCACAAGTGTGACATAACTGAAAATTAAAAGAATCGTCCGGTTCCCAAATGCAAGGTGCAGGTTTACCAAATTTTGCATATAGCTTCATCTGGTTGACATGTAGCAAGATTTTTAAAAACTATAGCCCTGGTGATCACATGTTTTACTAAAGCTTGAATAGTGAAAACTTTAAAAATCCTGTTGTAGTACCTGAAGCCAATATGACTTAGGCTGATAATACTGATCGAGGGGGAGTAAGTCATGCTTTAACAAATATATAGTTTGTTCCCATTTGCCTCTTTATTATCAAACTGTACTATTCCATCATTTGTGTTGGGTATTCGAAGTTTTTGGAAGTTTTCAGTGAGAGTGATTTATTTTTGATGTTAAAGGCTTGGTCAGACCGGCTAACGGATATGTAACGAGGGAGAAACGGACAAAAACATGCAGAATTTGGTTATCCGGTGACAAAATTCATCTCCTCTGCCGCTCGAGGCTCACGCGATCGGTGTGTGGAGCGAGGAAGCCACACAATGACCGCACGAGTACTGCACATGTAACGGAAAAAAACGCACGTTTAACGGATATGTACAGGATAATAAACGGTCTATTAACAGATATCACCGTACGAGTAAGGGACTTATACCGGATAAAACGTAAGTGCAACGCATGAGAACCGGACAAAACGTACGATGAACGGAAATGTACCGAACACCAACGTACGAGGAACGTACCGGTCACGTGACATGCCGAGGGTATAAATTGTCAGATGCATCCAAAGTCTATCATTTGCATGTCTCTGTCCGTTTTGTCCGGTGGAAAGTTTTGAACATGCTCAAAACTTTCCACCGGACGGAACGGACATCGCCGGACATCGCCGGAAAAGTAGCGGATTCACCGGATAAGAAACGGACAAAAAATGGATACGAACGGACACGAACGGATGAAATGATTTTTTATCCGTTACTCGTCCGTTAGCTCGGTGTGACCAAGGCTTAAAGGTTATGCTTTGATGAGTTGAATTTTCAATATTAAGTAGGGTTTCTATCATTCAGTTTTTTTCCAGAACTTTACCTTTCATGCCATTGAAAAAATATTTTCTGCTTCTAAGATTTGGAAACCTTGTCACAGCTCTTTTTGTAAGAGTTCACTGATACTTGGTATGAATGATACTTGATAAGACCTGCTTGTATTCACTGATATAGTCTTTGCAATTTGAAAAAGAAGTGACTAACCCCCCCCCCCCCCCCCCGGGGGGGGGGGGGGAGCTAGGCTATTTTTATCTGAAAGTTTATTGCCATACAGACTTATTATTGCTTATGTCTCTGTTGATGCCAGTAAATGCATGATACATATATTTTAAAGGCAGTGGAGTGATACAGGGCAATCATGGCCCTTTTTTTCTAATTACAGAATTCAAAGAAGCATTCAGTTTGTTTGACAAAGATGGTGATGGAACCATTACTACAAAAGAACTCGGAACAGTGATGCGGTCACTTGGTCAAAATCCTACTGAAGCAGAATTACAAGACATGATAAATGAAGTTGACGCTGATGGTAAATCACTATACATGTTCTTGATAAATATAAACTGATATAATATTAAGGGGAAAAAAAAACAGTTGTAACAGTAAGGAATTAAACAGTTTAAAAGTATGCAGGGCTTTCAACAAGATTTAAAGTAGAAGGGTAATTTCCGAAAGTAGAAGGGGGGTCCTCCCCTAGCGAGGGTCATGGGGACAGCCCCCCTGTCTGGGGGGGTCCAGGGGGCCCCCGGCCAAAAAGGAAAAGGTGTTTGCAGACATGGAAAACCACATATCCAGGGGGGTATTAGTTGTCATTTCTTGTCCATTCCCCCCTTTTCTTTAGAAGCATGGAGGGGAATATAATGAAAAAGATCAAATAAAACAACTTTTTCTCAATGAAGCTTAACTTTACTATTTCATCCCCAAATTTTGTGAATTTGAAAATGAAAGGTAATCAACAATGGCTCTTGAAGATGAGTCTATAGTATTTTTTGAATTTAGTTTTGTTGATTTATCTGTCAGTTTTGTGCATAAATCATGCATAAAATAAAAAAAAAAATACAGAATTCTAAAAGCATGTTTGGGCATTTTCATCACACAACTTGTAAAATGTACTGCTGATTACTATTCATTTTCACATTCACTCTCTGACCAGTCATCATCAGAGGGTGGTGGTAACTCGACAGGAAGTTGCACAGCTTTAGCATATAGACGAACTTCATCTCTGACAAGCTCTGTTTTTTTAAAAACATATGAGATAATTGTTGTCAGTGCCGATGAAATTAACAAAAGAAAAGGGATATAAACACACTTAAAACTGAACAGAAGTGGATATAAAGTCACCCCCCCACTCTGCTACAAAGTTCCAACATAATGATTCTTCTAAGTCTATGATGTATCATAGCCTATTTTGAGTTGAGTTTAGTTGAATGTCACATACATAAACTGGAGGATCAGAAAAATTCAACTTTGTAAAATTCTGTAACAAATTCAATGTTCCCACTCGCGAAAAATATTGCGTAAATCACGTTACAGAATTGAAATTAACGTAACAAATTTTGGTTACACGCGAGACCTCGAGTAAGAAAATACACGGACAAAAAAGGCCATTATCCGCTTATCTTGTGTAAAATGACAGGTTTTTAAGTTACTTGATATTCTTGTTGACAAATTTATGTCAAATCATGCGGAAATATCCATCCAGAAATTAACTGACAGCAAAAATTAATCGGCGCAATAAAACGCGGAAACCCATCACACAACGTAATGTCTTTCTGACACTGTCCGATCAGAGTCACTTCAGACCATCTCTTCAGCTATTTAATGACTTTAAGCAGTAAATTTACACAAATATCTTAACAAAACAGACTTTCTTGTTACAAATTATCAATGTGGATTGCTTTATCAATAGTTTGGGAACCATTATTGTCATACCCTCTAACATGCTATCTTACCCCAGATTTAAAGCTCGGGCGCAAGTGTAACCTTAACATAAAAATCTATTGGAAACATTGAAATTTGAATGCTGCTAGACTAATCCTTTAAATACGAAGAAGTGCGACAATCTCATCCGTACACAACCTAACTACACTTCTTTCATGCATGTTAATACTCCTGTTGATTTCCGAGTCAACTTTTTTGAGAACAGTTTTAGAATCCGACCGCGATTTAGGGTTACATCTAGCTACAGCGTGCTCCTTACTCTCAAAATATCTTGAAATTGTACCGATCGATACGATTTTACTTTTAGAACAGTGCCGTTCCCGACAGAGATGGCAGTACATGATGTTTTTATCTTGGTCGTACCGCAACCAGTGGTGGTTTTGAAGCCATTTTTACTCGGAGCCTCGGAGATTGGGCTGATCATTTTGAATATCGTTTCTTCTTTGTATTTGGGCTTCAACTTTGTTTTTAGTGGCGCTTTCGATCGAAAACTGTTTGCAAACTTGCGACCCGAAAAACCCTTTATGGAACAAAACCAGGCGGTTGTCCGAAACGATTAAGATAGCGTAATGTACACTCGTCACAACTCGGCCGATTCCGTACCTACATTTAACTTGATCAACGGATCACCTGAGGTTTGCTGAATGCGTAATGCGGTCTGGATTCGAGCGTCTATACGATATATCTTAAAAATCACGTGTACACCAGTCTGAATGATTTATGTCCCTTGTTGACTATATCTAAAACAACAGTAAAAGTTCGTTTCGTGTAATCACCGGTCTTCCCCTTTGGATGCGATTTTTTCTCGCGTTTTGAAATTTTAAATGAGATTTTTCCGTAATAATAACGCGGAATCACGGCGTTGGCATATCCCTGCGATTGTCGTAAAAGCGTAGCATGGTTCCGAGACACTTCGATCCTAAACTATACTGATCCAATTCACATCGGCCCGGATGATTCGGACTATTACCTGGGACACCTTTTCGGACCCCTCAAATAAACAGAGATCCAAACATTACCCTGAAGACGGTGACCTTCCCCAAAAATTGACTAAAGGCTGAAACTACGTAAGACCCGAAACGAGCGATAAAAAAGACCAATTTCCAGCATTATTTTGTAAACAAACTATTCGCGAGACCGATCAGAAGGTGCAGTTAATTTTATTACGTTTTTAGTGACAGGGTAATGTTTTATAAGCAAAATAAGCGGTAAAAACATTCAGATAATGCTGTTCTATTCAGAGTTTTATATCGTGGATTATAAAAAAAACACCATCAGCCATTTTTTGTATGACAAAAGTTGCGGGGGGGGGGGGTTTGGTCAAAAAAGACGGGGGAAATCCCCGGCTCCCGGCTCTTAATGAAAGCCCTGAGTATGGAAATTATTTTTTCCGATACACACCAAAATTGCTGAAGGACAACATGTTTAACTCTTTATCATATGAAAAAATTATGGACAAGACCAAATTGAGAGTATTTGCAGATGACAGATCAAGAGAAGTTAAGATTATGATTTCTGTCTTTGATCAGGTAGAAAACATTGTGGAAAAAGGAGAAAATGATGGTTACCAGCATTTTCTCTTTTTCCCTCAATGTTTTCAAAAGCTAACAATCCCAGGGTTGTTAAAACCAGGGATTGTTTGGTAAAGGGTTAAAAGGGACAATGTTTTATGTTTTCATCTAGTTCCATTTAGTGTTTTACTGTCTAATAATATGGGCACATCAATCAGTTTTCTATGAAACTCGCAATGTGTGAATGATTTTGTTATTTATATCCCTGTTGTCATCTGTGTAGTCTTCTCTCTCTGAAAACTTTCGACATTTCTCTGTCATTTCTGAGGATATTTACTTAAAACTCAGACTTGTGGGTAACTATCAAAAGGGAAACCAATACAAAAGGAGTAGAAGGGAAACCAAAACAAAGGGCAGGTAACCATCAAAATATTTTTTGATAGAGTTTAGTTCCTTTGTCGTCTTAAAATTTTCACTGAGAATCAAACTAAGCATTTTCTCCTTTTCCAGCAATCAGGGTTGCATCTAGTGTGCGGGATTGCTGAAATCCCGCATCAAAATAAAAAATCCCGCGAAAACGAAATTTGTTTGCGCACCAAATCCCGCACTAAAACGAACTAGCCCGCAAAAATTGCATGATCGTGCGCACCATAATTGGGGATAAAGAGGGAAAAAGACTTCGGGGGGGGGGATAAAATGTAATGAAATTTGCATGGTCACCCCAATAATCATTCGAAACTTAAAACCGTAAACTTAAATTGTAGACTGTCGGGTTATTTTGATCATATCAATAGACGCTTGTCATCTGTGTTATGCAGACGAAAAGCCTCACTGCAGGGCCCAAGCTGTCGATCACTGAATGGGACAATTTAGAAAAAAATGTGTCCAAAAATGACGCACTGGCGAATCTGCTGGCAACAAGTGATTTCTTAAGGCTACAAAATTCTTGAAAGAAAATAACTTCGTCATAAACAGTGAGTATTAAATATGAGGGACCACACGTCACCGTTTATCACAACCGAACAAGCTGGCGTGTAATGAAAAGTGAAATGATGATGTCAATCCACTGATCTAGAGTAAAATGACATGTTTTGAAGTGACCTACAACCCTTATTGACAAATTCTTGCAATATCATTTGGAAATACTTTTAAAAAAATTAACTGACATGAAAAAAGATCGATGCAGAAAAGCGCGAAAACCCATGACACAACAAAATGTCTACTTGACATCGTCTGAACAGAGGCACTTTAGACTGTCTTTTCAGCTTTGGTAGTGAATTTAAGCAGTGAATTTACATAAATATCTGTATGAAATAATAGATGGAAGCTAAAATCTCAGTCTAACACTGAGGTAAAAATTTCGTTGAATTTATGAAATGAAAATGTTGAACAACTTGGGATAGATAGGGTAGGATGGGGGTTAGTCTACTTGTCTTACAGTGATTATACTGTAACAAGTGTTAAAGAAGAAGTTACAAGACATTCATCTTAACAAAGAAGACTAGAACACAATAACCCCTTTAATGGATATAATCATTATTATTTTTCCAAAGACAAAAACAAATAATACATTAACCCTTTTCCATACTATCAGAACAGCCATGAAATTTGTCCTCCCTCTTTACACTTGAAGGGGGGGGTGCCCACCTTTTTCTGAAGATGATGGGGGCCAGCCCCCCTATTTGAACATTTCTAGATGCAACCCTGCGCAATGTTTCCCACACATCTGAAGAGAAATATCCATCTTAGAGTCACATTTCCTTTGTTGTATGCAAGTGCTTTCAATTTGGACAAGTCCAAGTTTTTGGTCATGTGGTAAAGGGTAAATCAGTCTTTTCCCAGAATGATGCAGAAGGTCCCTCAACGTGGGCTCAAGATATCTTTCAAGATTGGACTTGAGATGTTGCCTCTGGGTAATTTTGATGTCGAAGTTGGGCTCATTGGTTTGTCACTCTTCTGTCATGATACAGGGCTTTTTTTCCAAAAATTGGGAAGGGGCCTTATCCTTTCACTTCACGAAATTCATGCACGATTTTGGCCAAATTGGGAAAAAGCAGACTGACTTTCAAGGTACATCAATAAACAAATTAATGGCAGTGTACATACATAAATAGAAAGTTGCAGCAATTTAATAATTGAAACAAAATTAACAGTTACACTATAACTGCTTAAACCATGGCCAAGTATCTCACAGTATTTACATATATAGACTTATAGCCCTTTTAAACACTACTGTGGTACACCCATGGGTGCTGGAGTTGATACTTCAGCAGAACTGCTTTCAGGCAATCATATGATACAAGGGAGTCATTATTTGTGGAAGTTACAGGGCTAGGCTTTGATATTATGTCCAGAGATGTAGAGTTTGCATCATGTGCAGTGATAATGATTGTCTAGCCTTCAGACAAAGGGTGATCGGTGATGTCTGACAGAACCGGCACTTCAGATTGAGACTCAGTATGCGGAGATTTAATTACGTGCAGATCGATCGGCAAAGAATTTGAACGTTTCATGCCGAAAGTAAAAAGGCTGCACTGGCCTTTATTGTCTGCAGCCCTTTTAACAAACTTTTTGTAATGTTTCCCGGTTCTTGACATGTTTTACTTGGATACATCATGCTTGTTTTTTAGCTCACCTGAGCACGAAGTGCTCATGGGGAGCTATTGATTGTATTGTATGGTGTATAACGCCGTTTTCAACATTATTTCAGTTATATCGCGGCGGCCAGTGCACCTATCCATGCTTTCCTGGAGTCTCTTTTACCAGTACTCCACATAATTTTCTTTCCAAGCCACTGGCTGCTTTCCCACATAATCATCGTCGAAACAATGGTCAGTGGTGGGAGAGGAATGAATCCTGTCGCAATGACTTTCATCAATCCTTGGAAAGAAATTGGCCGAGCCATGGGTCGTAGCCAGGGATCGAACCCTGGACCCCATGTTCTCAAGTCCTGCACGCTACCGACTGAGCTACCGGGGCTCAGCTGGGGAGCTATTGTGATCGTGCTACGTCTGTCGTCAACTTTTTCACCTTGTGTATGCTCTAGAAGCCACATTTTAGTCCGATACTCATGAAACTTGGTCAGAATGTTTGTCTCAATAAAATCTCAGACGAGTTCGAAAATGGGTCATGCCAGGTCAAAAACTAGGTCACTAGGTCAAATCTTGGAAAAATCTTGTGTACGCTCTAGAGGCCACATTTTCTGTCCAATACTCCTGAAAGTTGGTCAGAATGTTTGCCTTGATGATATCTAGGACAAGTTAGAAAATGGGTCATGTCGGGTCAAAAACTAGGTCAGCAGGTCAAATCTTAGAAAAACCTTGTGTACGCTCTAGAGGCCACATTTTCAGTCCAATACTCCTGAAAATTGGTCAGAATGTTTGTCGTGATGATATCTCAGACGAGTTGGAAAATGGGCCATGTGGGGTCAAAAACTAGGTCACCAGGTCAAATCTTAGAAAAACCTTGTGTACGCTCTAGAGGCCACATTTCAGTCCAATACTCTTGAAATTTGGTCAGAATGTTTGTCTTGATGATATCTCAGACGAGTTTGAAAATGGGCCATGTGGGGTCAAAAACTAGGTCACCAGGTCAAATCTTGGAAAAACCTTGGGTACGCTCTAGAGGCCACATTTTCAGCCCAAAACTCTTGAAAGTTGGTCAGAATATTTGTTTTGATGATATCTCGAAAAGTTAGAAAGTGGGCCATGTGGGGTCAAAAACTAGGTCACCAGGTCAGATCTTAGAAAAACCTTGTGTACGCTCTAGAGGCCACATTTTCAGTCCAATACTCTTGAAAGTTGGTCAGAATGTTTGTCTTGATGGTATCTCTGACAAATTTGAAAATGGGCCATGTTGGGTCAAAAACTAGGTCACTAGGTCAAATCTGATAAAAAAAAACCTTGTGTATGCTCCAGAAGCCACATTTTCTGTCCAATACTCTTGAAATTTGGTCAGAATGTTTGTCTTGATAATATCGCGGAGGAGTT
This sequence comes from Hippopus hippopus, assembly GCA_946811185.2. NCBI lineage: Eukaryota > Metazoa > Mollusca > Bivalvia > Cardiida > Cardiidae > Hippopus > Hippopus hippopus. The sequence continues at coordinate 43,894,159 of OX328097.1, forward strand.
CGAAAGTGGGCCATGTGGGGTCAAAAACTAGGTCACAAGGTCAAATCTTAGAAAAACCTTGTGTACGCTCCAGAAGTCACATTTTCAGTCCAATGCTCTTTAAAGTTGGTGATGATAGCTTGGATGAGTTTGAAAATGGGTCATGTCAGGTCAAAAACTAGGTCACCAGGTTAAATCTTAGAAAAACGTTATGTAAGCTCTAGGGGCCACATTTTCAGTCCAATAATCTTTAAATTCGGTCAGAATGTTTGTCTTGATAATTTCTTAGACTAGTATGAAAACGGGTCATGTTGGATAAAAAAAACTAGGTCGCAAGGTCAAATCTCGGAAAAACCTTTTGTACTTTAATTACAGTCCAATATTCTTTAAACTTTTGTTAGAATGTTTGTCATGATGATATCTTGCATGAGTTTGAAAATGGGTCACGCGGAATAAAAACTAGGTCACCAAGTTTGATCCTTGAAAAACCGTGTGTACGCTCTAGAAGCCACATTTTCAGTCCAATAATCTTGAAATTGCTTTGAATGTTTGTCTTGATAATATCTTGGACTAGTATGAATATGGGTCATGTTGGATAAAAAACTAGGTCACTAGGTCAAATTTCAGAAAAACCTTTTGTACACCCTACAGGCCACATTTTCTCTCATACTCATGAAAGTTTGTCGGAATGTATGTCTGGATAATTTCTACATGTCAAGTAGGCCGCTGAGACAAATTCTAGAAAAAGCTTGTGTGCACTCTAGAGGCCATATTTGTAAGCCCAATACTAATGAGTGTTTGTCAGTGTTTGTCTTAATATCTCTGAAGAGATTGGAAATGGGTCATGTTTGATCAAAAGGCTCAGGTGAGTGACTTCAGGTTCATCATGGCCGTCTTGTTTTTTATAGGTTTACTGCAACTGAGTAAAAATATGTTCCAGAGTGTTAAATTAGGAAAACTTATTTTGTCATCTGTAAGTTTTTATAAGAGACAATTATATAACATGTCAAAGGATTAATGTTGAATGATAGGGAAATAACAACGGCGTCAAGTCTACATGCAGTGTTATAACGCACGAAAAATAACTCAGTTTGGCTAAGGTTGCCTCCATTAAACAAACCATATGGTGCCAAGAAATCGCAACATTTTGGCCGTACTGCAGCGCAGTCAGCCGAGTCATTTCGGTACAAATCAATAAAAAGCTTGCTTTCAGCTTCATTCGCTGCTAAATAAATAAAGTTTTATGTCTGATCATATAAAATAGCTTTCGAGATATTGGTATTTTAACTTACTGGGAATTTCAGCATTGTATTATTGGAAATTCTTTTTCCAAAATTAGGAAATTCTTTCTCCAAAATTGGGAAAAAAAGATGCTGTTTGCAATTGGGAAGTCACTGAATATCAGCCTCTTCTATAGAAGGGAAAAAAGCCCTGTGATCTATGAAGGATGATGCTATTCTCGATAATGTTAATAATGTGGCATTATTATACAGAAAAATACTTAGTCAAAGGACAAAAACTCTATTTTTGACTGTTTTAACTTGTATGAATTTTTTTTTTTACTGTAAGATTGATGGAGAGGTAATTCATTTGCAAATACCAAAATTAACTAGTTTTAGCTGCACTGGCTGAAGGCCAGCAAGCTTATGTCACAGCCTTGTGTCTATTTTTAGTATGGTCATCTGTGTGTGCTTAACTTGTATTTCAAACATCTTCTCTGAATTACTCATGGAATTTTAATGAAATTTTATGGAAATGATCCTTACATGGCCGTCTTCAGAATTTCTTGGAAGACTGATTGTAGTCAAAAGTGGTTGCCATTGCAACAAAACTGAAAAATATTGAAAATGTTGCAAAAAATTTCTTGTCCTAAACTGTAAGGCCTAGGGCTACTTAATTTTGCTCTTCACCTAATATACCTCTACCCATCTAAGCTAGCCAAGGGTGACCATCGTTATGTTGTTCTATTCAACCTCGGCTGATGGAGTGGAAATTTGTAATTTCCGAGATATGCTACCTACTCAGGGCTTGAAAAATTTTTCAAGGCCAACTTGCCAGTATGACAAGTGAATTGAAAAACTTTCTTGTCCTTTGTCTGGGTTTATTTGTCCTACAGAGGGAAAAAAAGGTTTTTCACTAGTGACAGTAATTTCATTTGGACAGTAAGAAGAATAAAGAAGATTTGAAACACCACACATAATAAGAGTACTTAAAGTTATAGTATGTCCGACATTCTTTTCAGGAAGTGCAGACGACTTGGACTGGACTAAAACTCAGAAAAAATGTAGCAACCGAAAGAGGGTGTTTTGTCGCTGAAATTAATTTGACTTTTCCAATCCATTGAACACAAGTGTACTTTGGGCATGCATTTAATTCCGTAACATAACATTCGATTTTTAGCTCCACTGGCCGAAGGCCAGCGGGCTTATGTCATGGCCTGTTGTCCGTCATGCGTCCGTCCGTCCGTCCGTTAACTTTTTTTTTAAACGTCTTCTTCTCTGAAACTACCCATCCAATTTTGATGAAACTTCACAGAAATGATCCTGCCATGGTCCTCTTCAGAATTTCTTGAAAGAATTTAATTCCTTCAAAAACTCTGGTTGCCATGGCAACAAAACTGAAAAATTTTGAAAATCTTTGAAAATCTTCTTGTCTGAAACCGTAAGGCCAAGGGCTACCAAATTTGGCATGTAGCTTTATCTAGTGGACCTCTACCAAGTTTCTTCAATTTATAGCCCTGGGGTCAAAATTGGCCCCGCCCCGGGGGTTACAAGTTATACATGGGCTTATTTAGGGAGAACTTTAAAATTCCTCTTCTACCTAGCCATAGGGCCTAGAGCTACCAAATTTGGCATGTAGCTTTATCTAGTGGACCTCTGCCAAGATTGTTCAAATTATAGCCCTGGGGTCAAATTAGGCCCTGCCCGGGGGTAACAAGTTTTACATGGGCTTATATAACAAGTTTTACATGGGCTTATATAGGGAGAACTTTAAAATTCTTCTTTGACCTAGCCATGGGGCCTAGGGCGACCAAATTTGGCATGTAGCTTTATCTAGTGGACCTGTACCAAGGGTGTCCAAATTATAGCCGAGGGTCAAATTTGACTTCGCTCCGGGGGGTAACATGTTTTACATGGGCGGGCTTATATAGGAAAATCTTTCGCATCTAGCTATAAGGGCTAGGGCTATCAAATTTTGCATTTAGCTTTATCTAGGGGGTCTCTATCAAGGGTGCCCAAATTATAGCCCAGGGGGTCAAATGTAGCCCCACCCCAGGGGGTCACAAGTTCTACATGGTCTTATATAAGGAAACTTTAATAATCTACTTGTACATAGCCATATTTAGGCCTAGGGCTACCAAATGTTGCATGTAACTTTATATAATGGGCCTCTACCAAGAGGGCCCAAATTTTAACTTTGGGGGTCAAGTTTGACTCCACACCAGGGGTCACAAGTTTTACATTGGCTTTTATAGTGAAAACTTGATAAACCTGTGTCATGGATCACATATTTTACAGGGCCTTTTATTCAGCAAACTTGTTTTACATGACTTTTTATTGGGCAAGATTAAAAAATCTTTTTGTTTATAACCACACATTCTAGTTTCATATTGTAGGTCTGGGGTCAAAATTGCCTTCATTCCAGGGATCGCAAGTTTAACATGGGCTTCAAAATATTGTCACTTCAATTTAAACATTAATCAAGGGAAATAACTCTTTTTATGAAAGATAAAGTTCGTTACTATTTACCTCCCTTGATTATCAAGCTGCAGTGATACATGATTGGTGCTAGACAAGTTTTTTAGCTCCACTGGCCGAAGGCCAGCAGGCTTATGTTATGGCCCGTTGTCCGTTGTGCGTCCATCCGTATGTTAACTTTTTAGCTCACTTGAGCACAACGTGCTCAAGGGGAGCTTTTAGGATCACCTGGTGTGCGTCGTGTGTCGTCAACAATTCTTTAAACATCAACTCCTCCTAAACCACTGGGCGGATTTGGACCAAACTTGGCTGGAATGTTCCTTGGAAGGTCCTCTTTAAAAACTGTTCACAGAATTTGATTCCATCAAAAACTCTGGTTGCCATTGCAACCAAATGGAATTTTTTAGGGAATTCTTTAAAAATCTTCTCCTCTTAAACCACGGGTCAGATTTTGAAATAATTTCACAGATATGCTCCTTGGGTGACCCTTTTTAAAAATTGTTCGTAAAATTTTGATCCGTCAAAAAATGTGGCTCTGGTGAATGGGGGCTTCTTGCACCATATAGAAATGAAGGAATTCTTCAAAATTCTTCTTCTCTGAAACCGCTGGTCAGATTTCGAAATAATTTCACAGGATTGTTCCTTGGGTGACCCTTTTCAAAAACTGTTCGTAAAATTTTGATCCGTCAAAAAACGTGGCTTTGGTGAATGGGGGCTTCTTGCACTATACAGAAATGAAGGAATTCTTTAAAAATCTTCTCTTCTGAAACAGCAGGTCAGATTTTGAAATAATTTCACAGGATTGTTGCTTAGGTGACCTTTTTCAAAAATTGTTCGTAAAATTTTGATCCGTCAAAAAATGTGGCTCTGGTGAATGGGGGCTACTTGCACTATATGGAAATTTAGAAATTCTTAAAAATTCTTCTTCTCTGAAACGACTGGTCAGAATTTTACTTAATAGCCAGTGGAGCGATACAGGGCCATCATGGCCCTCTTGTTATACAAACCCAGCAATTAGTCTTGACTCATTCAGGCATTGTAATGATTTATCTGCACAGAGTCTATGTAAAACAGCTGGTTATTAATGTCAGTGAACAATTTTTTCAGCCTTACTTAAATTGAGGATAATGTTTCATTTACTTGAATTGAGGGTTATGTTTGATTTAATTAATTCTTTAATTTGCTTTTGACACGATGTCTCATTATTTTTCACTCATCTGACAAGATGATTGATGGCAAAAAACTGCTTGTCCAGGTCTTGAGTTCACTCATCATGAAGAGCAGACAAGTAGAATTTTCCAGCCCTGCTACTTGATTTTTATAGTTTTCACCCTTTGAACTACATCATCAAAAACCAATCTAACATGGCGTAACAGAACCTGTTTGGCAAAATCCTCACACATTCTTTGACAGTCTATCATCAGGGTTGCATCTAGAATGCAGGATTGCTGAAATCGCTCATCAAAATCTAAAATCCTGTGAAAACGAAATTTGTTTGCGCACTAAATCCTGCAAAATAGCCCGCAAAAATTGCATGATTGTGCACAGCATAATGGGGGAAAAAGAGGGAAAAAACGACTTCAGGGGAACAAAATGTAACGAAATTTGCATGGGTCACCGCAATAATTATTGGAAACAGTTAAATCATAGACTGTCGGGTTATTTTAATCGTATCAATAGACGCTTGTCATCTGTGTTATGCAGAAGAATAGCCTCACTGCAGGGCTCATCACCAGCTGTCAAAATGTCTCCAAAAATGAGGCACTGGCAAATCTGCTGGTGACAAGGGATGTCTTAAAGCTACAAAATTCTGGAAAGATCATAAATCCGACATAAACTGAGTATTAAGTATGATGGACCATGCATCACTGTTTATCACAACTTAACAAGCTAGTGTGTAATGAAAAGCGTGATAATGATGTCAATCCACTCATGTAGTGTAAAGTGACATGTTTTGAAGTAACCCGCTACCCTTATTGACAAGTTCTTGCAATATCATGTGGAAATACTTATTAAAAAAATTAATTGACATGAAAAAAAGATTGCTACGAAAAACGAGAAAACCTCATCATATCTGACAATTTTCTCCTGCTGCTATTATTTTTATTCATGTTTTGCCGATTATGGATAGCAAATGGAGCATGCTATTTGATTGGTGTTTTTAGAATAGATTGCAACCAATGATCATGCGAATCTCTGGGACTTAAAATTTTGACTTGATCAGCCTAGAGTGAATAGGGCAACATAGAGATTATCACCCTTGGCGAGTGAAGACGACCTGTACCAATATAGCTATTTCATATTGTACCAAAAATGGCCAAGCCCTTGGGGTCACAAGTTTAACATGGGCACATTTAGGGAAAAATTAAAAAATCTTCTTGTTCCTAACTATAACACTTAGGCTTACAGATTTTGTATGCAGTTTCAGCTAGTGTACCTATACCCAGAGTGTTCAAACTACAGCCCTACTACTCGTTCCTAACCATGAGGCCTAACGCAAAGGCCTCGTGCTGCTAAATTTTGTGTGCAGCTTCATATAGTGGACCTCTGCCAGGTTTGTTCAAATTAAAGCCATTGGGTCAAAATTGGATTTGCCCTGCGGGGGGGGGGGGGGGGGGGGGGCGTTCACATTTTTTACATGGGATTATAAAGTAAAACAGAAATTCTTTTTGTGTTCCCAGCTGTGACAGGTATGTTTGTAATATTTTATATGGTTTGTCATGTTGTTGGCTTACGGCAATATTGAAAAAGTAAAGCACTGGGATCAAAGTTGGCTCCACTATGAGGATTCACAATAGCACAGGTCATGGATGCTTTATTGGTGAAAACTGTAGAAATCGTCTTTGTTCCCAACCATACATCACTACCAAGTGTGTTCATAATTTAGACCTGGGGTCAAAATTTGCCCCACCCTATGGTTCACACATTTCAATGGTGCTTTATATTGTCAAGGCTGGAACTATCTTCTTGTTTATATCCATTTGGCGTAGACCTAAATTATGTGGTCTGTAGCTTCATCTAGTGGACTTCTATTGGGACTTAACTAATTTTTGGTCAAAATGGCCCAGTACTAGAGGTCACAACTTCATAATTATTGGCTTTTTTAGAGAAAATCTTTTTGTTCTATACCATTTGGCCTAGAACTAATATTTGGTTTGTAGCATGATAACGGAGACCCTTACAATGTAAGATTTGTTCAAATTATTGCCTCGGGTTGAAATTGATCTCACAGGGAAAGGGGTAGTCACAGATTGTTCTCTGGTTATCGATTACGGGCCATTCTGGGCCTTCTGTTGGAAATCTTCTGGTCAAAATACTCTTTTTCAGAGTTCATCAATGTTGGGTTTGAATGATACTTGATTAGACCTGCTTGTATTCACAAACATCATGTCATGTAAAAAAATTTTTGACTATTTTGAGAGTCGTGCTTATTTTGTGTATGAAATATTTTTGCAGTACAGATTTCTTGCAGTTGAATCGTTGTCATTGCCATTTACCTGTATGGCACATTGAAATTATGAGGTAGTGAGAAATACAGGCCATAATGGCCCTCTTGTTAAATGAGTGCCAGAGCTACTCCTGAAAATATGCCCATTAATTTTGATGTCAATCCATTAACCCTTATCCTGCTAAATAACTAAGATAAAATGTTCAATTCGATAGTGAAAACCCAAATACTGATATTTCCAATTTATGTTTTTAGCTCACCTGAGCACAACGTGCTCAAGGGGAGCTTTTAGGATCACCCGGTGTCCGTCGTCTGTCGTGCGTCATCAACAATTCTTTAAACATCAACTCCTAAACCACTGGGCCAATTTGGACCAAGCTTGGCTGGAATGTTCCTTGGGAGGTCCTCTTTAAAAATTGTTCACAGAATTTGATTCCATCAAAAACTCTGGTTGCCATGGCAACCAAATGGAATTTTCTAAGAAATTCTTTACAAATCTTCTCCTCTGAAACCACTGGTCAGATTTTGAAATAATTTCACACAGATATTCCTTGGGTGACCCTTTTCAAAAACTGTTCGCGAAATTTTGATCCGTCAAGAAACGTGGCTCTGGTGAATGGGGGCTACTTGCACTATACAGAAATGAAGAAATTCTTAAAAATTTTTCTTCTCTGAAACTGCTGGTCAGATTTTAAAATAATTTCAGAGATGTTCCTTGGGTGGCCCTTTTCAAAAGTTGTTCGCGAAATTCTGATCTGTCAAGAAACATGGCTCTGGTGACTGGGGGCTACTTGCACTATACAGAAATGAAGAAATTCTTAAAAATTCTTCTCTGAAACCGCTGGTCAGATTTTGAAATAATTTCACAGAGATGTTCCTTGGGTGACCCTTTTCAAAACTGTTCGCGAAATTTTGATCCGTCAAGAAACATGGCTCTGGTGACTGGGGGCTACTTGCACTATACAGAAATGAAGAAATTCTTAAAAATTCTTCTTCTCTGAAACCGCTGGTCAGATTTTGAAATAATTTCACACAGATATTCCTTGGGTGACCCTTTTCAAAAATTGTTCGCGAAATTTTGATCCGTCAAGAAACGTGGCTCTGGTGAATGGGGGCTACTCGCACTATACAGAAATGAAGAAATTCTTAAAAATTCTTTGTCTCTGAAACTGCTGGTTAGATTTTAAAATAATTTCAGAGATGTTCCTTGGGTGGCCCTTTTCAAAAGTTGTTCGCGAAATTCTGATCCGTCAAGAAACATGGCTCTGGTGACTGGGGGCTACTTGCACTATACAGAAATGAAGAAATTCTTAAAAATTCTTCTTCTCTGAAACCGCTGGTCAGATTTTGAAATAATTTCACAGAGATGTTCCTTGGGTGACCCTTTTCAAAAACTGTTCGCGAAATTTTGATCCGTCAAGAAACATGGCTCTGGTGACTGGGGGCTACTTGCACTATACAGAAATGAAGAAATTCTTGAAAATTATTCTTCTCTGAAACCACTGGTCAGATTTTGAAATAATTTCGCAGAAATGTTCCTTTGGTGACCCTTTTCAAAAATTGTTCGCAAAATGCTGATTCGTCAAGAAGCATGGCTCTGATGGGTGGGGGGGGCCCACTTGCACTATATGGACATGAAGAAATTCTTAAAAATTCTTCTCCTCTGAAACAACTGGTCAGATTTTGAAATAATTTCACAGAAATGTTTCTTGGGTGACCCTTTTTGCAAATTGTTCGAGAAATTTTGATCCATCAAGAAACAGGACTCTGATGGCTGTGGGCTATTTACACTATACGGACATGAAGAAATTCTTAAAAATTCTTCTTCTATAAAACCGCTGGTCAGATTTTGAAATAATTTCACAGCAATGTTCCTTGGGTGACTCTTTTCAAAAATTGTTCACAAAATTGTGATCTGTCAAGAAACATGGCTCTGATGGTGGGGGCTATTTGCACTACTGGGACATGAGAAGGAATTTCTTAATTCTTCTCTGGAACGGCTGGTCAGATTTGGAAATAATTTCACGGAAATGTTCCTAGGGTGACCTTTTTCAAAAATTGTTAGGGAAATTTTTATCCGTCAAAAAACAACAGCCAATTGTTGGCACCTGCATGTGGTGCTCTTGTTCAACTTATGTTTTTAGTCACTATCGAGCATGTGCTCTACTTCAAGAAATTGTCCTTGGGTGATCTATCCAAAAATTTATTTGCAGAATTCTGATTCATCAAATTCATTGCTGTGGTGATGATTGTAGGGGTGGTGACAGATTTTGAAATGATATTTACAGGTGACCTTTTCAAAATTGCTTGGCAAAATAATGATTTTGTTTCCAAAGTTTCAATACCTCAAAAAAAATTGGCTATGTTCCTCTCAAAAATTCAGGTGAGTGATCCAGGGCCATCTTGGCCCTCTTGTTGGGAATAATATCTCCTTATTGGACAGTGTAGATCCAAGATCAGGATGCACGTTCTGTGCAGTCCGATCTTGATCTACGCTGTCCGCAAGAGGTCAGTGAGTCGTGCTTAGCAGCCTAAGGGTTAATATCTTGATCTACATGTAAAACAAACAGCAAATTAAAGAATTGTCATGGACTACAATTTAAATTCATAGGAAATGGTACAATAGATTTCCCAGAGTTTTTAACAATGATGGCCAGAAAAATGAAAGACACAGACAGTGAGGAGGAAATAAGAGAAGCATTCCGTGTTTTTGATAAGGATGGCAATGGATTTATCAGTGCAGCTGAACTTAGACATGTAATGACAAATCTTGGTGAAAAATTAACAGATGAAGAAGTAGATGAAATGATTCGAGAAGCTGACATAGATGGTGATGGACAAGTAAACTATGAAGGTAGGAGAACATTTCTGAATTTGCTGAATGAATGTCTATTCTACTTTCCTTCTGGTATTTCTGAATGACAAATCAGTTAGGGCGAGTAAACTATTTAACATGGTTGTTTGGCAGGACAAAATGCTTAATTGTAAGCATTGCCTTTTTTTGTAACAACAAACATCACAAGCAAAAAACTAATTTTTAGCTCTACTGGCTGAAAACCAGCAGAGCGTATGTCATGGCGTGGTTTCTGCCATCTGTTCGTTAGTCTTTTTTTCTTGTTTATGCGATAGTCTTCATTTGTGATCAGATTTTCGTGAAACTTGCACAGTTTGTTTATCTCATCAATAGCTTCAACCCTATTGATTTTGAAAAAAAATCCAACAAACAGTATGGGAAAAGTAGCCATTTCAAGTTGAAAATTTCCATTTCTTGTGTATGCAATAAAGTCTTCATTTGTGATCAGATTTTCGTGAAACTTGCACAGCTTGTCTATCTCATCAATAGCTTCAATCCTATTGATTTTGAAGAAAAATCAACAATCAGTATGGGAAAAGTAGCCGTTTCAAGTTGAAAATTTCCATTTCTTGTTTACGCGATAAAGTCTTCATTTGTTGTCAGATTTTCATGAAACTTCCACAGTTTGTCTATCTCATCAATAGCTTCAACCCTATTGATTTCAAAAAAGATCCAACAAACAGTATGGGAAAAGTAGCCATTTCAAGTTGAAAATTTCCATTGTTTACACGATAAAGTCTGCATTTGTGGTCAGATTTCTGTGAAACTTGCAGAGTTTGTTTATCTTATCAATAGCTTTAAGTCTACTGATTTTGAAAAAAATCCAACAAATAGTATGGGAAAAGTAGCCATTTCAAATTGAAAATTTCCATTTCTTGTTACGTGATAAAGTCTGCATTTGTAATCAGATTTTTGTGAAACTTTCACAGTTTGTCTCATCAACAGCTTCAAGCCTATTGATTTTGAAAAAAACAATCGGTATGGGAAAAGTAGCCATTTAAACTTAAAAATTTCCATTTCTTGTTTATGCGATGAAGTCGGCATTTGTGGTTGGATTATCATGAAACTTGCACAGCTGCTTTGTATCATAAACAGCTTGAACCCTATTGATTTTGAAAAAAAAAATTGACAATCAGTATGGGAAAAGTAGCCATTCAAAGTTGAAAATTTCCATTTCTTGTTTAGGCAATGAAGTCCACAGTATTGATCCAAATCTTGTGAAACTTGAAAAGATTATTTTATTCATCAAGGGATTGAACTCTATTAAAAGTAAAGAAAATCTAGTAAACCGTTCAGGAAAAGCAGCCATTTGACGACTTGGTATGGTTTACTCAACAAAGTCTACATTATTAGTTACATTTCTTTGAACTTTGCTAGTTTTGTGTTTTTTGTCTTTTTTCTTTTTGCATCATGAAGTCATATGTATGCTAGCGAAGAAGCAAAATCACTGCCAGGCCTGTAGAGCAATTTCAGGCTCTCAAGGGCCTCTAGTTTTTCTAAAAAATTGTGTCAAAAGGAAACTGGATAACCAGAAAAGAATTCTAAACTAGATTTTACTTGTCCCTACATGTGTACCTACAGTATTGCCACACAACTGGCCATTTGCAACGCATTCTAGAAATATTGTCTTACAAGAAAACATTTTAAAGATGCAATTGGATATGCTTATGATTATTATGTAAAACAACTTTACTTATTTACTTATTTGCGCACCTGAGCATGAAGTGCTCAAGGTGAGCTTTTATGATCATGCCGTGTCAGTCATCTGTCTTCTGCTCTATGTCGCTAACTTTTACCTTGTTGTGTTAACTCTAGCTGCTACCTTTCAGTCCAATGCTCATGAAACTCTGTCAGAATGTTTGTCTTGATAATATCTCGGATAAGTTTGAAAATTAGTCGGGTCCAGTGACTAGGTTACCAGAAAGTTTTGTTTACACTCTAGAGGCCTCATTTTCAGTGCAAAACTTGTGAAAGGTGGTCAGTATGTTTGTCTTGACCAAAACTGGGTCACCTCGGGTTAAGAAAAAAAAAATAGGTCACCAGGTCAAATCATAGTAAAACGTTATATACACTCTAAGAGCCATATGTTTTGTGACTTTGTTTAATAGCCATCGAATTTCATCAGAATGTTTGTCCTGATGATATCTTGTAGAAAATCTAGTAAACCGTTCAGGAAGAGCAGCCATTTGATGACTTGGTATGGTTTACTCAACAAAGTCTACATTATTAGTTGCATTTCTTTGAACTTTGCTAGTTTTGTGCTTTTTGTCTTTTTTCTTTTTGCATCATGATATCTTGTAGAAGATGCAAAAAGCATCGCATTTGGTCAAAACCTCGGTAACCAGGTCACATCTTTGAAAAACCTTTTGAACACTCTAGAGGCCACAGTTTCAGTCCCAAACACATGAAAGTTGGTCAAAATGCTTCCCTGGATATTATCTCAGATGAGTTAAAAAATGGGTCCTGTTGGCTCAAAAACTAGGTGAACAGGTCAAATCTTTAAAAAGAAATGTGAACTTTCTAGAGACCACATTGTGAGTCTAATACTCATAAGAGTTAGCCAGAATATTTGTCTTGATGATATTTATTATGGTTCGAGAATGGTGTAAAATGTAGGTCACTAGGACAAATCTTGAAAAAAGCTTGTGTAAACTCTACAGGCCACTTTTTCAGTCCATAACTCACAAGAATTAGTCCCATGTAGTCATCTCTAGACTACAAAAATTCTATCAGTCGTTTGCAAGCATGACCTTTTTTGCACCAAAGTGTGACAGATGTTCAAGCCAAGATATTACCTGTATCCAGGAAAATCTTTAAAAAAGGAAATGTACAATCTACATATCAAGATATGGCCAATGTGTTTGCTGTTGAGTGCTTAAAAGTTTTCTTGGAAATCCTGCCAAGACTTCTATATATTGACACAAGGGCCGAGATGGAATTAGTATATTGCAGAATGCATGGTCAAATTATTGAAAGCCTTATATTGCACTGAAGTGCAAATTTATTGGTGACCATCATGCCTAGGCATAAATGAACTTCAGACAGGGCTGAAAGTAGGCTACTAAAGATGATTATTTTGGTTCAATTCAATTCAATTCAATAAACTTTATTTGTTCCACGTATGTACAACATACAGTATGGTCACAAGGTCAAACTGAAAATCATGTGGCGCAACATTGGCTTTTCAATTTTGACCAACTTCTCTTCATGCTGTCTGACACCCCTATTTAATTTCATCAAGAATAACATGTCTTTAACTAAAAAGAAAAAAAATGGTGTATAGTGGGTCATGGGAAGCCTCCACTTTCAAAATACCTTGAGGCTTTAATTAGGCTCTTGATTCAGTTATTATGCTTGACATATATATCCTCTACTGGAGAGAAATGCTGTTATGAAAAAAAATGTGGTATACTTGCCAAATAGCAACTTGTGGTATATCAACATTTAACTAGATGTTGTTCTTGCATTCAGTGTATTATACCCCCCCTCCCTTCCAGTTGCCTTTGGTACATATCAAAGTATGGTGTGTTGCTTGACCCTTTTGACCATTCTTAAATTCTAAGATGATTCAATACTTTTTTCAAAATCAAATGCTTTAATTGGTATTGTTTGTCAATGAGACAACTTACAACGATGATAATGACACAAGTAACCTAACAGTGGCAAATATTTTCATATTCAGTACAGATTTAAATAGAAATTTTGTAGCGTTTATTAGTTATTCATCGAGATAAAAAAGTAAAGGGTTGTGATTGCATGAGATTTACAATGAGATGTCGAACTTTCACAGCTTGAACTGACCAAGTCGCCCATCCTTAAATTAGAGTGCCTATAGATAACACCAGAGCTTAACACGGTCACTTTTTCAATAAGCAAGCATTAGTTCTCTATTGTGATAGCTCAAGATTTAATGGCCAAAAATTACCCTCGCCATATAGATAACTAGCCCTATGCCAAACAGTCCCTCATTTTATTGACCCAAAAGAAAAAATACTTTTGAAAACATTGTGAAAAAAGGTGAAAATGCTTGTAATGCAAATTTGAAGTTTTGAGTCATAGTTACTTTTTTATCTTCAAATCCTTTCAATTTGGACAAGTCTTAAAATTTTTTGTTTGCTAAAGAGTTAAATCACATTGTATTGCATGCTTCCCAACCCTCCCAATTTCATCTGGAGTCTCCGGATTCAAGGCACAAAACCCGATCACCCCGACAACAGTTGGAAAACTCCAATTTGAAAAAAAAATCTGATCCAAGGGTAAAAAGGGTGTGAACTTGTACCAGAGCTACATGTATCGATACATGTAAATCCGAAAATGACAAGCAGGTGACACATGCCTGCGTTTCATGTTCAATCTGGCTTGTTTGTTTTAAAATACATGTACATGTAAAAATTAAGATGCTATATTCTTAGGTTTATCGATCGATGATCGTGACCCAGTCAAATTTGAGAATGGGCCGAGCAGGATATTTTTTAAGTGAAAGCCAAATTGTTGTTACAGGTAAAATATGTTGTTAAGGTGTCTATAAACTCGAAATGCCAAAGTTCATGTTGTCCCCAGGACACAGTCAAAAAAGAGTGAAAACATTAGTAAATAAGCAACGAAAACAATGAAAAAGTACAAAATTTTAATCTCTGACTGCACAAATTGACCACTGGAATCCTAATTTGTGTAGAAATAGATCAACCTTTATGTGATCGCACTTTTATTTAAATGAATGAAGTAGCATTATACGACTGGGTACCGGCGATCAAGTAATATAGTAATCCCCAGGGCACTGATTGCAAGAACCAACTCTTGCCCAGCGATACTGAAGCTGAAGATTGCTTTCAGAAATTTCTGATAAGAGTAATTTCTTTTCTTTTACTTGTTCCAGGCTTTTTAGATATTTTACTATTAATTCATGAATGCAAGCAAAATGGAATTCAGAAGGAACACACAATGGAACTCGACTTTTTTCAGTGACAAACAGTATGACAGCTTGTTGTTTTAATGGCTATTATTACTAATGACTTTGGCATTACTCTAAATATTCACATACATTTGATAAACAATAATATGTAATTTAGAATAAAAAGAAATAAATCATGAACTAGACTTTTGTTCAATTATAAAGATATTTGACCGATCGTGGTTTAAAAATAATGTTAAGAGAGACTGTTAGGTATGTCTAAAACAGTCTCCCCCTTGAAATCCCCAAATCTCCTTTGAACCCCTAAAAAACACCCTTAGTGTTCCAAAATATTGTGAAGCATGTGTACTGGGCCTAGGATACTTGAGAACTAGGGTGCTTTAATCCTTTAATATAACTCTTTCCATTGGCGAGGTAAACTTGTATACCCTTTTGATAGATAACAATATATGAGCAAACTATCGACGGCCTCATTTCCCTGATAGGATTATTTTGACCAAAAATGCGAGTGGTTTTAGTTTATGCATTACGCTTTTTTCACATTGCTTTTTTCACATTGCTTTTATTTTAGATCGTGATTACCTTAGGGATATGCTTGATCTCGTATGTGTTATATTGGACTTTTGACATGTGATTAATACAGTTATTAAAGCTTTTGGATGGGTGTAAAAGTATTTTATTGAAACCATCTTTCTCTTTCAGAATTTGTTACAATGATGACCTCAAAATAGGATTTCTGTCTACATGCAAAATACCTATTCCTTGGGACTTCAGATGAGGTTGTGGAACAAATTTGAAAAAAGATGCAAACAGCCACATACAGATGAGAAAATCAAGTGTCAACCTTATGACTCACTCTGCAATGCAGTTATTTTGATTGTTTCAAGTGAAAGACAGCACTGTAAAATTTTCAGGATTTGATTTTAAATAAAGTACTGTAGGACTTCGAACAAAATGCACATACATAAATTTTCAAGTTAAATACTTTGTTGTGTTGCTTTTTGGAAAATACTTTTGACGAGAATTTTACTTGTTAAGTTTGGAATACATTGCAAAGTGCTATGTGCCATCAGATGAAGCATGTCAAATAGATGTACATTGTAGTTACATATTTGACACATATTTCAGGTTTAAAAAAAAAGGTGCCCTACGGCATGACTAAGATGGTTTTCATCAAATAAGCACCAAATTTGTTGAGTTTCATTATTTAATAAACATGGATAAATTTTGTCTTATTCTACATGATCGATTTTCCTGGTGCTGAAAATCATTTGTTTCAGTTTATTAGATATTGCTGTCAGTGCTCCTGTTTAAAGGGCCTATTTGTTTCTCTAAGGATAGCTACAAGTACATGTAACCTTGAAACATATAAAGTTTATTAGTTTCATTTGGTTGTGCTGGATTACTTTCCAAGATAGAATATAATCTTGAGAGAATGTGGAAGATTTTATTACAAAAGTGATATGTTGTATTTTGTTAATTATGTGGTACATGTCTACAATTTTAAAGTCCTGTAAGTAGAATTCGGTTGACAATTGGAGATCAGCACCTTTAAATAACTGCATTCCATTTTAATTTTCAATGTTTTTGCCCAAAAGAAATTATTGTAAATATCAAAATTTAGAATGTTCAAGTAGTACATTTGGATTCATTTGAATTGTTTCATATATGTTTACCGTTTAAGATAACCCCTTTTAATATTTTCTGCTATTGAAATGTTCTGTATCATGAATAGTTGCTGTTCTTTTCATGTGTCATCTGGTTAGGATTTAAAAAAGGAGAAAGAAGGGTTGATACAGCAAATGAAAGATAAACATTTCTGGATAATTTAAGAGTTCGTTGTGAAAAACATCTTACAACATTGTCAAAGTGATTTACACACTTGCATGTTGGCGTTTTGATGGCAGTATCTAAAAGAACAAAGCGTGAATTATATATAAATAACAAAGGAATTTTCATTGTTAAATTTTATTCTTCTGTGGAATAGCTTAAAGTAATATTTGTTGTTCTGAATATTTTGTCCTGTGAATATATTCCATTTTTAGCTCACCTGAGCATGAAGTGCTTATAGAGAGCCTTTTTGGATAAGTTATGGTCCAGTGCGTGTGTATGTCCAGCCTCCCTAGCATAGAGAATAATTGAGAGTCTTTATTTACTCTGGTCATGTGACTGATATGGCTAACGTTGTTAGAAATTGGCCAAAAACCCTTTAAGTTGTCTTCTCTAAAACCAGAAGTCAGGTTGCATTGAAACTTGGCATGGAAAAACAATGAAAAATATTTTAAACATTTTTCAGGATTCTCCCTTGTCCAGTGGTTTAATTCCTACGGTTAGTGCTCGTCAAATGGAAGGCTCATGAATAATTTGAGTTTTCGATTGTTGAAAGTGGCACAAAACCTCATTTGAGCAATCAGACTGAAGAGTTCTATTCAATTTTGTTTGTGACCATAGATAGACACTGGGGCCTTTTATGTTACATTTCTAGTGTCTTTGTTTTGTAGAGTTTTACAGTGACAGTATCTTCTTATCTCGAGTCGTAATGCAAAGTTTCCATTGGTCAAAGGGGTTCCAGCTCTTTTGTCTTACATAGTGTTATAGGAAAAAGAATTAGAAATATTGTCTAAGAAGAACCACAAGGTAGAAAAATCGACCTTGCTACAATATGAGGGTGTTTTACAAACAGTTACAAAACGAGTGCCTAAAATTTTATCCCAAATCGTAAGGTTTGGTAATTTATAAATATGCAGTATCGCCAAATGGACCTGAGCAAAATTTACAGCCTTTGAAAATAACCAAAGACCAGGGTCAACAATTTATAAAAAGACAAAACATGATAAATTTGTTTGGAAATCTTTTTGTCCCAAACCAAAATATCTATAGCTTTGGATTGACGGTTTTTAGTGTCATCAAATTGACTTTTATCAGGTTAAAGTCAAGATAGAGCCATGGACTCGCGAAAGGCTTTTATTTCGGGGTAGATTTTTAATAGAACTGGGCAGACGTTGAATATCAGATGCTGAAGTGCGAGGTGAGTGATTTGCCTTCATGGGCCTATTGTTTATTGTCAATCTTAATCATAGATTTCGTCTGTACAATAAAGTACTTGAAATCGTTCTCCCGTTATTTTTCTTATTTTTATGCCTCTGGAAATAGTGTTCAGGGTGTATAGTTTTTATACGCCCGAAGGGTCGTATTATGTTATGGACCCGGTCGTCCGTCCGTCCGACAGCAATTTCTTGTGTGCGCAGCTCCTCCTACAGTTTTCATCGGAATAAGTACAAACTTGTCACAATGAATCTCTAGGATGTGTAGTTGTGCATGTGACTCTTAAAATCTGGATCTCTGTAGGCGTTCTAGATTTTAACCCATTTTACTGACGAGCCCCTTCGGGCGTATATGCGACGCTCTGCGAAGCTCTTGTTTAGTCTGTCCGTCCGTCCGTTTTCGCGTCTAGTCCACAACTGTTTTCCCTATTAATTTCAAAGTAACTTTTCACTTGTGAATGTTAACCATATGGAGACATTTGCACAAATGTTGATCACGTCAAGACCATGTGTCATGTACAACAGTCATGTCCGTAGGTAAAAGGTCAAGGTCATAGCAAGGTCAGATGTGTTTTGGTGTAGTATTTGTGTCCGGCCTGTAACTTTTTAGCTCACCTGAGCACGAAGTGCTCAAGGTGAGCTTTTGTGATCGCCCAATGTGCGTCGTCCGTCGTCCACAATTTCTTTAAACATCTCCTCCTCCTAAACCACTGGGCCAATCTTGATGAAACTTGGCAGGGATGTTTCTTGGGTGAAGCTCTACCAAAGTTGTTCAAGAGATTGAATTCCACCCATAACTCTGGTTGCCATGGCAACAAAAAGGAAAAAAATAGCGAAATCTTTGTAAATCTTCTCTGAAACTAGAAGGCGTAGAGCTTTGATATTTGGTATGTAGCATCTCCTAGTGGACCTCTACCAAGTTTGTTCATATGATACCCCTGGGGTCAAAACTGGCCCCGCCCCGGGGGTCACAAGTAAGAACATAGGAACAAAGAAGGAAAACTTTAAAATTCTTCTTCTCTGAAACTGGAAGGCATAGAGCTTTGATATTTGGTATGTAACATCTGCTAGTGGACCTCTACCAAGTTTGTTCATATGATGCCCCTGGGGTCAAAACTGGCCCCGCCCCGGGGGTCACAAGTTCGAACATAGGAACAAAAAAGGGAAAACTTTAAAATTCCTCTTTGAAACTGGAAGGCCCAGAGCTTTGATATTTGGTATGTAACATCTGCTAGTGGGCCTCTACCAAGTTTGTTCATACGATGCCCCTGGGGTCAAAACTGGCCCCGCCCCGGGGGTCACAAGTTTAAACATAGGAACAAAGAAGGAAAACTTTAAAATTCTTCTTCTCTGAAACTGGTAGGCATATAGCTTTGATATTTGGTATGTAGCATCTCCTAGTGGACCTCTACCAAATTTGTTCATACGCTGCCCCTGGGGTCAAAACTGGCCCCGCCCCGGGGGTCACAAGTAAGAACAAAGGAACAAAGAAGGAAAATTTTAAAATTCTTCTTCTCTAAAATTGGAAGGTGTAGAGCTTTGATATTTGGTATGTAGCATCTCCCAGTGGGCCTCTACCAGGTTTGTTCATATGATGCCCCTGGGGTCAAAACTGGCCCCGCCCCGGGGGTCACAAGTCTGAACATAAGAACAAAAAAGGGAAAACTTTAAAATTATTCTTCTATGAAACTGGAAGGCTTGGAGCTTTGATATTTGGTATGTAGTGAACCTGTTCTAAGTTTGTTAGCCCACCTGAGCACAACATGTTCTGCGAGTTCAAAATTGGGTCACCTGGGGTCATAAACTAGGTCACTAGGTCAAATTATATACCTTGTGGGCACTCTAGAGGCTAGATTTATTGCTCAAATGACCTGAAATTTAGTCAATGTTTGTCTTGATGAAATCTTGGATGAATTTGGATTTGGGTCACCTGGGATCATAAACTAGGTCACTAGGTCAAATTAAAGAAATACCTTTAGGGCACTCTAGAGGCCACATTTTTTGCTCAATTGACTTGAAAATTGGTCAGAATGTTTGTCTTGATAAAATCTCACATGAATCTGAATTTGGGTCAACTGTGATCATAAACTAGGTCGCTAGGTCAAATTAAAGAAATACTTTAGGGCTTTCCAGAGGCCACATTTTTGGCTCAATTGACTTGAAAATTGGTCAGAATATTTGTCTTGATCAAATCTTACACGAGTCTGAATTTGGGTCAACTCGGGTCATAAACTAGGTCACTAGGTCAAATTAAAGAAATACCTTTAGGGCACTCTAGAGGCCACATTTATTGTTCAATTGATTTGAAAATCGGTTAAAATGTTTGTCTTGGATGAAATCTAAGATGAGTTCAAAATTGGGTCACCTGGGGTTATAATCTGGGTCACTAGGTCAAATTAAAGAAATACCTCTAGGGCACTCTAGAGGCCACGTTTTTTGCTCAATCGACTTGAAAATTGGTCAGAATGTTTGTGTTGATAAAATCTCACATGAATCTGAGTTTGGGTCAACTCGGGTCGTAAACTAGGTCACTAGATCAAATTAAATAAATACCTTTAGGGCACTCTAGAGGCCACATTTTTTGCTCAATTGACTTGAAAATTGGTCAGAATGTTTGTCTTGATTAAATCTCACATGAGTCTAAATTTGGGTCAACTGGGCTCAAATACTAGGTCACTAGGTCAAATTAAAGAAATACCTCTAGGGCACTCTAGAGGCCACATTTTTAGCTCAATTGACTTGAACATTGGTCAGAATATTTGTCTTGATCAAATCTTACATGAGTTTGAATTTGGGTCAACTCGGGTTATTGACTAGATCACTAGGTCAAATTAAAGAAATACCTTTAGGGCACTCTAGAGGCCACATTTATTGCTCAATTGACTTGAAAAATGTTTGTCTTGATGAAATCTCGGATGAGTTTGGATTTGGGTCATCTGGGATCATAAACTAGGTCACTAGATCAAATTAAAGAAATACCTTGTGGGCACTCTAGAGTCCACATTTCTTGCTCAATTGACTAGAATATTGGTCAGAATGTTAGTCTTGATTAAATCTCACATGAGTCTAAATTTGGGTCAACTGGGTTCATAAACTAGGTCACTAGGTCAAATTAAAGAAATACTTTAGGGCTTTCTAGAGGCCACATTTTTGGCTCAATTGACTTGAAAATTGGTCAGAATATTTGTCCTGATCAAATTTTACACGAATCTGAATTTGGGTCAACTCGGGTCTTAAACTAGGTCACTAGGTCAAATTAAAGAAATACCTTTAGGGCACTCTAGAGGCCACATTTATTGTTCAATTGATTTGAAAATCGGTTAAAATGTTTGTCTTGGATGAAATCTAAGATGAGTTCAAAATTGGGTCACCTGGGGTCATAATCTGGGTCACTAGGTCAAATTAAAGAAATACCTCTAGGGCACTCTAGAGGCCACATTTTTTGCTCAATCGACTTGAAAATTGGGCAGAATGTTTGTCTTGATAAAATCTCACATAAATCTGAGTTTGGGTCAACTCGGGTCATAAACTAGGTCACTAGATCAAATTAAAGAAATACCTTTAGGGCACTCTAGAGGCAACATTTATTGCTCAATTGACTTGAAAATTGGTCAGAATATTTGTCTTGATTAAATCTCACATGAGTCTGAATTTAGGTCAACTGGGCTCAAATACTAGGTCACTAGGTCAGATTAAAGAAATACCTGTAGGGCACTATAGAGGCCACATTTTTAGCTCAATTGACTTGAACATTGGTCAGAATATTTGTCTTGATCAAATCTTACACGAGTTTGAATTTGGGTCAACTCGGGTTATTGACTAGATCACTAGGTCAAATTAAAGAAATACCTTTAGGGCACTCTAGAGGCCACATTTATTGCTCAATTGACTTGAAAAATGTTTGTCTTGATGAAATCTCGGATGAGTTTGGATTTGGGTCATCTGGGATCATAAACTAGGTCACTAGATCAAATTAAAGAAATACCTTGTGGGCACTCTAGAGTCCACATTTCTTGCTCAATTGACTTGAAAACTGGTCAGAATGTTAGTCTTGATTAAATCTCACATGAGTCTAAATTTGGGTCAACTGGGCTCATAAACTAGGTCACTAGGTCAAATTAAAGAAAGACCTTTAGGGCACTCTAGAGGCCACATTTTTGGCTCAATTGATTTGAAAATTGGTCAGAATGTTTCTCTTAATGAAATCTAAGATGAGTTCGAAATTGGGTCACCTGGGGTCATAATCTAGGTCACTAGGTCAAATTAAAGAAATACCTTTAGGGCACTCTAGAGGCCACATTTCTTGCTCAATTGACTTGAAAATAGGTCAGAATGTTTGTCTTTATGAAATATTGGATGAGTTTGAATTTGGGTCACCTGGGATCATAAACTAGGTCACTAGGTCAAATTAAAGAAATACCTTTAAGGCACTCTAGAGGCCACATTTATTTCCCAATTAGCTTGAAAACTGTTCAGAATGTTTGTCTTGATAAATATTTTGATGAGTTCTAAATTTGGTCATGTATGGTGATAAAGTAGGTCACTATGTCAACTTACGGAAAATGCCACATTTTAAGCTCAATTGACCTGACAATTGGTCAGGAATTGGATTTTGCACGTTGAGTGAAATTTCGCATATTGACTGAGGTGAGCGATCCAGGGCCATCATGGCCCTTTTGTTTGATTACTCATGAATTAATTTCCGTTTATCCTCCCAGTATTGTTGACCACATGAAGATGTGTCGCGCAAAAGAATCGTGTCAGTAGGTCAAAGTCACAGCAAGTTCAAATATGTTTAAAGATAGATATTGTTGATGTTCGTTGTTGTGTCCGGCCTTTAACTTTTATGATTATGAATGAATTCTAGTACAAGTCGTGTAGAATTGTCAGCCAGTTAAAGACAATGTGTTACGTGCAAGAATCATGTCTATAGGTCAAGGCAAGGTCAAATGTCCAGATTGTGTCTAGGCCATGCCTTTTTTCCCTATTTCTTAATTTTAGAATAACTTTGAAAAAATATTAACCACAGTTGATGTCACGCATAGGAGTCATGTCTGTAGGTTAAGGTCAAAGTCACAGCAAGGTCAATGTGTTTTAGGATGGTAGTGTTTGTGTATGGCCTGTAACTTTTTTGATTACTCATGAATTAATTTCCGTTCATCCTCCCAGTATTGTTGACCACATGAAGATGATGTATCGCGCAAAAGAATCGTGTCAGTAGGTCAAAGTCACAGCAAGTTCAAATATGTTTGTGTCTGGCCTGTAACTTTTTTAATTATGAATGAATTTAAGCGTAACTTCGTGTAATTGTCAACGACATGCAAAGAGTTGGTAGTGTTTGAGAACCATATCAGTAGGTCAAGGTCACGTCAAGGTCGAATGTTATTAAAACGATTTTTTGTGTGTGGGGATTTACGTACATGTCCGGCCTCTTACTTTTTTATGTAATTATGAATGGATTTCAATATAACTGCAGAATGGTCAACCACATCAAGGTGATGTGTTTCGGGCAAAGACCATGTCGGATGTCCATAGGTCAAGGTCATTGCAAGGTCAAATGTCCTTTATTTTGTCCGAGTCATTACTTCTTTCCCTATTATATCAAAACAACTTTGCATAAATGTTAACCACGTCAAGACGGTATGTCATGCACAAGTCATTTTCATAGATTAAAGATCAAGGTCACAGCAAGGTCAGATATATTTTTCGGTGGTAGTGTGCCCTGCCTGTAACATTTTCAATTATGAATGAACTATAGTTTTGCAGAATTGCCATCCACATGTAACTGATGTCCTGTGCGAGAACCGTACCCGTAGGACAGAAGTCGAGGTTAAGGCAAGTGTTTGTAAGTGTTGTGTCCATAGTCAATGTTCATATGCATAGCTCACAGGAAAAGGTTACTATGTTCGGGGGCATCGGTCACCTTTCAGTCTTATTTAAGACAATGATTGAATATCACAAGATGCCATCTGCCATGCAGAATCTGCAATGAGTTTTAAGTACATATACCCAATGCCAGTAAATGATGTTGCTTGTGTCATGTGCAGTCAAAAAGGCTAGAAACAGTGGAAGCAAAGCTGAATTATTAAAGGCCAACTAAAGGCTAAAAGTAAACTGTAATTTCAAGATGCTGGCAAATCCAACTCGTTTCATTTAAATTGATTGATTGTATGGTGTTTAACGCCGTTTTCAACATTATTTCAGTTATATCGAGGCGGCTAGTGCACCTATCCATGCTTTCCTGGAGTCTCTTTTACCAATACTCCGCACAATTTTCTTTCCAAGCCACTGGCTGCGTTCCCACATAGCCATCGTCGAAGCAATGGTCAGCGGTGGGAGAGGAATGAATCCTGTCGCAATGAATATCATCAGTCCTCGGAAGGAAATTGGCCGAGCCAGGGATCGAGCCCACGACCCCCTGTTCTTGAGTCCTGCACGCTACCGACTGAGCTACCGGGGCTCGGCTCATTTCATTTAAAAGAAATTGTGTTATTATGAGCCTGACAATATGTAACAGGACAGTATGTTTAAGTTCCCTTTGCTAACATAGAAAATAACAAACTGGAATGAAATTTGGCAACTTACGGTAGTAGACCCCTAATGGAAAACGGCTATTCCCACTAAAATATTATCCTACAAAATTTGCTATGATTAAAAAATGAGTATTATTGTACTTAAGGAATGAAGAGAATTTTTTTGTTTTCATTGAGGTATGAAAAAAAAACCTAATCACACTGTATGAAACCGCGAAGCGGTTTCATACAAAAGTGTGATTAGGTTTTTTCTTCATACCTCAATGAAAACAAAAAAAAATTCTCTTCATTCCTTATAATTCAATATCACAGACAACAAATATGCACTTAAATAATACTAACTGCTCTTTTTGTGTAAATCCAACATTGCGTATTTATTTACTGTCCTTTTCATTGATATTTGAAAGCGCGGTAAAACTGCTCCTTCATGACGTCAAATGACGTAATTCATGACGTCATTACAGTATTGAACGTTTGCAGATTGAGTGGATTTATTATTAGAAGTTCAATACGCTAGACTTAAGTTGAAAATAAGATCGTTTAAACCCAGCAGAGTAACAATGAGTTTTCAGCTCTCGCTTTGAATTTACTGTTGGACTTTTTTTTCAGTATTCAGAAAAAACAAATTCAGCTAGCAATTTAATCTTCGGACTCGATATAAAATCAGACCGAAAAAACATTATGAAATCTCGTATATACATGTTTGTTTACATTACTTTGACTGCAAAAGTAGTTCCGGCACTGCTAAATTTTTTTTTTTTCATGGAGCTATGAAAAAAATTTTTCAGCCAATCAGAACTCGCCAATGTTCATGAAAACTATTAATATTGAATTATTACTTTAACCAAGCCACTTTTTCCTTTTTTTATACGCCCGTCGAACACGGGACGTATTATGGGATCACCCATGGCCGACAGACGGGCGGGCGGGCAGCGTCCAGTTCTTTGTCCGGAGCATAACTTTGTCATCTCTAGTCCAATTGACTTGAAACTTGGCATTTATGTTTGTTGCAATAATACGGAGTGCAGTGCGAAAGAACCATAACTATACCTCGTGCTGTCTGAGTTATTTCCCTTTGATCGTCATTTTTACAGCATTTTCTGCTTGTCCGGAATATAACTTTGTGATCTTCAGTCTGAACATCTTCAAATTTGGTATGCATGATTGTTGAAAAATTACGAAGTGCAGTGCACAAGAACCATAACTCTTCCTAGCAAGAATTTTGAGTTATTCCCCCTTTGATCATTTTTATAGCATTTCTTGCTTGTCCGGAGCAAAACTTTGTCATCTTGAGTAGGAAAGACTTGAAATATGGTATGCTTATTTGTTGCAATATTTGGAAGTGCAGTGCGCAAGAATTGTAACTCTACCTCGTGCTGTCTTTGAATTATTTCCCTTTCATCGTCATTTTTACAGCATTTAGTGCTTGTCCGGAATACAACTTTGTCATCTCAAGTCAGAACGACTTCAAACTTGGTATGCATGTTTGTTGCAATATTACGGAGTACAGTGCGCAAGAACAATAACTACCTAGCACGGATTTTGATTAATTCCACTTTGATCTTCATTTTTACAGTATTTCTTGCTTGTCCGGAACGGAACTTTGAAGTCTCAAGTCAAATTGACTTGAGACTTGGTAAACATGTTTGTTGCATTGCCTGCCCTTTACGATTATTATTATTATATATGTATAATAGACCCCTAACGCTTCTAGTGCAACATGAATAAAATTTCTTGTTAGTTGATAATAAGGATTTATACTGATATAATACTTTTGAACATTTTTAACCGACCAGAAATTCCTTTGATGTCTATCTTGAAATTTGTTGATACTTTTGTTAGTTTCCTGAAAAGGGAGGTAATTATTATCTCCCTTTGTAATGAAAATAGAGTGGTTTTAGATTTATAAATGATAATTCTAAGAAGGAACAAGAGCGGCAAATTGTCGCAAGATACGCCCGTCCCATATATATATATATATATATATATAGGAACAAGAGCGGCAATTTGCCGCTCTCGTTCCTTCTTAGAATTATCATTTATAAATCTAAAACCACTCTATTTTCATTACAAAGGGAGATAATAATTACCTCCCTTTTCAGGAAACTAACAAAAGTATCAACAAATTTCAAGATAGACATCAAAGGAATTTCTGGTCGGTTAAAAATGTTCAAAAGTATTACATCAGTATAAATCCTTATTATCAACTAACAAGAAATTTTATTCATGTTGCACTAGAAGCGTTAGGGGTCTACTACCTTATACTCTAGTTTTAAGATTTCATTTTCTGTCGGCAACAGAAACTTAAATACACAAAGTTTGGAAGCATGTACAGCAGCTTAGAATCTATTATAATTTGGATAATAAACACCAGTGGTAAAGACTGTGGTGATCCAATACTCGAGTTGGACAGCATCTGTCATTGATTGGCCGTAGAGGAATTTGAAAGTAAAGTTACCGTCAAGTATTTAACTAGCCATAAAGCTTCCCCGACACAACAGAGTGCACAGGGATATTATTGAAGCAAAACTAGGAAATATTGTCCCAAACAGGAGGGCGTACATAGACATGGTATTAGGGAAGTATTATCACGTAACTCGCGTCGATTAAGCTTAGTAAAATTACCGCGTTTAATGTATTACTCGGAGCCAGCTGGACTGAGCAACTACAGTTTGATAATGCACTTGGGTGTCCTAGGTACAAAACGGGTTACGTAGAGTCAAACAATAGATCACTGAGACGTATCTCGGGGGAAAATAAAACATTGTGTGCATTCTGGAAACCACTCGTTCAGTGCAGTAGGCCTACCCATGAAAGCATGCCCGAATATTTGTCTTGATAAAATCCGGTACTGTTTAGAAAATGGGATTAAAAGTCATGTGAAAAGGAGGTCACCGGAAAAATCATAGAAAAATCTTATTTGCACTTTATATGCCATGTTCTCAGACCATGAGTCCATTACTCATTAAAGTTAGTCGGGAGTGTTTTTTTCGAATAATACCTCAAACATGTTTAAGAAATGGGTCATGTCCTATCAAAAAGTAGTTCATTGGACCAAATCTCATTAAAACATTTTCTACACTCTAGTTGCCAAATGTTTTGTCCATTACTCATGAAGTTTGGTCTGAATGTTGTCTCGAAGATATCTTGAACTAGTTTGTAAATGGGTCATGTTGGGCCTAAAAGAAGGTCACTTGGAGTAATCTAAAAAAAAAAAAACTTATGTGCATTCTAGAGGCCACAGTTTCAGTCCAATATTCTTGAAAGGTGGTCAGAGTGTTAGTATTGATATTTTGGATGAGTTCGAAAACGGTGACGTTGGGTCAATGAGACTAATCGTAGAAAAACGTGCGCACTCTAAGAGACCACATTTTCAGTTCAATGCTCGTGAAAATTGGCCAGGGTGATTATATCAAATGAGCTTAAAAAAAAAAATGGTTTAAGTTTGGTAAAAAATTGAGGTCACTGGGTCCAATCATAGAATACCCTGTGTACACTGTACTTTCACATTTTCTGTGCAGTTCTCATAACCATTGAACAGAGTGTTTTTCTTGCTAAAATCCTGGACGCGTCTGAAAATGGGTCATATAGGGTAGAAAAGTAGACCTGTCAAGTGTAAGAAAACCTTGAATGCACCTTAAAGGTTTCATTTTCAATCAAATTCCGACGTTGGGGCTGCACTCGTGTGAATTATGTTACACACACAATCAATGTAATATTGAAAAAAACTTAATTCCCATTATGCACACTGATTATATTTTGTATGTGTGTGACAATTGACATCACCACCACAAGTTTTCAATTTTCAATCGTAGATGACGAAAAAACACTAAGTGAGCACTTTAGGGTTAATGGCCCTTTTGTTATATAATAAATAGATCACCACAATGGTTGGTGGTGTTTGCTCTCATACCAAGTATTATCTGTCAGGAGAAAGACCAACGGTTGCAATTTTAATGCAGTTGTGCCGTACTATTACACAAATAAGAGAACAGTGATAGGACTTTATCGCTCCTCTTGTCTAGTTGACTGAAATCGGAATAAATTGTGATATTTATCCGCCAGAAGCCTGAAATCCGAGGGTTATTTCATAAAAGAAAATAAGCCGAGCCAAAAAAAAGTAATCTTTACGTACATAGATGCTGTCGAGGAATGTGAATACCTAGGATTCTTAAATTAGGGCAACTATAAATGAGCTTGGACAAATGGTCGCTGACAAGATTTCCGAAGACTGTTTAGCTAAAAACATTTCCCCTCTTCGGCAGTCCTGCGTGATTCCAAACAAAATAATCTATTAAACACATGTAGTATAAGCATGCCGCTACACTGACAAAATAAGATGAGAAAAAATATGTCCCACCCCAATTTTTACTCTTAAAAATTGTAAATGTCTTTAAGCCGACGCTAATAACACATGTAACGTCAGTTTTAGGCAATTTTCGCCAAGGCTGCACGGAGTGTTTCGGCCTTATAATTTGCGGTGGCCTCAATGTTATGCATCAATATTTTCGTGTGCCTTGGTATAACCGCTGTCCATGACACATACGGGTACTTGTTCGGCCAATTTCGAAATTATTAGACTCATAATATCCACACCTTTAAATGAAATGAGCCATGCTCTGGCAAAAGGGGGCTTAATGCATCTCCGTAATGCATTATACCAAGCAAGTCATTACATGATCATGGATCCATAAAGTTCATTTTGTCTAACAACCGACGGAATCATGAGGTACACTGGTCCTTGGACATGCAGAAAACTGACCTATTGCAAAAAATTTCGGCCCTGGTCAGCCTGCGCAGGTTGACCTGGGTCCATACTTTTTGCTAAATCATTAAGCCCCCTTTTCACAGAGCATGGCTCATTGATAAATTTGATGTTTGGTCCCCGAATCGTTTACATTTGGTAGCTAGTGGGCTTTTTAGAAAACCACTATTAATTTTACGCTTTACTAAACAGTTCCGTATTTTTACGACTCTTGGGAAGATCACTTTTTGTGAACATTTAGGGATTTTTTGTTTGTGTGGTGTTTAACGCCGTTTTCAACCTTATTTCAGTAATATTGCGGCAGCTATCCATCGGCTTTCCTGGATTTTTTTTTATACCATTACACGTTGTACATTAACCACTGACTGCTTTCCTTCATAAGCATAGTCGAAACAACGACCAGTGATTAGAGAGGAATGAATCGTGTCGCACCGACTTTCATCAATCCTCGGAAAGAAAGAAACCCCCGCCCCCAACCCCACCTGTACGTTTCGAAATCGATTGAGCTACCGGACCTGTTGGAGACGGAATGGAAAAAGACAAATCCCATTGATTCAGCCACAATGAAGTAGCCGTGTGCAAATGCTTTCCATTCCAATATGTCGTCTGGTAAAGAATTTAAACATTTATTAACCCTTATCCTGCTAAATAAATGAAATGAAACATTCAAACATATAGGAACAACCCAAATTTTGCTATTTCAAAGGTATTTTTTTTTGGGGGGGGGGGGGGGGGAAAGACACCTTATCGGACAGTGTAGATCAAAGATCAGACTGCACGTTCTGTGCAGTCTGATCTTGATCTACGCTGCCCGCAAATGGTCTTTCAGTCGCGCTTAGCATCCTAAGGGTTAAACCTACAATTATCTACCTATGATACAAGCCTCGAACTAAAAATACATTAGATCTATTTGGTAAGCTTCCATGTCTGTAGGCATAAGCATACTCGGTTTCTGATCAGATAGCTCGACCAGAACAAGTGCCGGTAGTCTACATAGTGATAATAAGTGAGCCATGCTAGATGTGAAAAGGGGGCTTAATGCATCTGCAAAAAGTATTTAGCCATGCTCTGTGAAATGGGGACTTGATGCATCTGCAAACAATATCGACTCGTGTCAGCCTGTGCAGTCTGGCCGAAACTTTTTGCCATTTGTGGATTTTCTGCGTGTCAAAGGACCATTTTACCTCCAGATCCAGTCAATTTTTAGACTAAGTGGATTTCATAGTGTGATGATTTACCAGAGCACTGCTCAAGAACGGAGAAAGAGGTTATCTATCTTGTCTTCTACGATTAAATCAACATCTGAATCTATGGCGCAGGCGGCATGCCACTTAAATTGAGACGGCCTGTAACATAATGGATAATTTGCATGGGTGAAATGTTATAATCGATGAAAATAACAACAAAAACAGAAATTGCAAGTCGTTACGAGCTATTACTCATTTTGCCAGCCTGTTTTCAAACTTCGTCTGCTACATAGTGCAAAAAAGTCGCCTGAAGACAAAGGCACTCTTTTTCGTCCTCTAGCTTCAACATATTATATTTAGACAAGGTTTCCAACTGTGTACCCCCATATCGAAATGAAACAAGTTGATTTTATCGTGTTTTGTTGTAACTTATCTCCGATCCGGTACAAGGATCAGAACAAATAGATAATTTTTACCTTTAGGCTGTGCGACTCAAAGACCTATTGCAGACAGTGTAGATCAAGATTAGACTGCACGGTACATGCAGTCTGATTTTAGATCTACACCGTCCGATCAGGCGATACTTTTCCCCCAAAAATAGCAAAAATTACTATTGGCTTGAAAGTTTTATATTTCCCATATTAACTGATTCAGTCGACACTTTGGAGGCGGATTTCCCCCCCCCCCCCTTTTCCCACAATGATATGGAAATCTTAATACCACGGTGAATGTGTTGAAGGAATCTCATTGGTCAATTTTATTTTTGGCAGCTCGCAGTCAAGGCCGATAGCTAAGTTTCATTGTACCAGATCGTAGATAAATCACCACAGAAGTGTATGTTATTACGACTCATTCCTAATCAGTTTGGAAATACGTACTTGAAAGTATACAAGACAAATTTATGATGCATGGCATCATAGAAGCCGCAATCCTTTGATGGACAATTTCAGAAATATTGACTTTCTAGAAAATATGTGATGACATTTTTGTATCTGTTTTTCCCGGCACAAACGGAAGATAATGACGAATGATACTAAAATGCAGGGAAAAAAAGGCAGCAGTTAAGAGAGGAATCTTAAATTATCTTGTTCCATTATTATCATCATAATCATCATTGTCATTTAAAGTGATAATGCTTATGTGAGAAAACATGTAAAAGCATGGAAATTTTCAAATTTCTGCTCAAAGTTTGAAAATGGAGAAATTGCGCATTCAAGTACAGCATTTTTCATTATTAAATGATTTTAAAAAGCAAACTTCTGTATGGGTATCAAAGGCGACACTGCGGAATTATGTAGGTTAGTAATTATTCAAAGTGATATTTAGATCGTTATTCACATAGATCTACATGTATTTACAATTTTTCGGTGATATTTTCTTTGTGTTTCATTTTTTACAAAAAGAAAAAAATATTCAACAACTTTCTAAAACATTTTCTTTTTGCTTGTTAAAAAGTATCTTAGCCTGCTTGTAACAAAGTGAATTTTTACATTTCTACTCCAGAATTAGAGACTTTTGCATAATATCTCCAAAATTCTTCTGATCATAGCCTTCACAGTTGGCGCGAACCACTAAAAAAAACCCAAAATTATTTTCTTAAGTCTTTAAGGATCTGAATCTATTCAACAACGACATAGTAACTTTTACTATATATACTCGTATATCGTTTAATAAAAATAAGTTTGAACCATTTTCTGCATAGGCCTTGTAAAAACCTATAAAACTTCTAATGTAAACTTTAAGAGCCATTCGTATGTGTATATAAGATCCCTGCCCTTGACCAGCAGCGACGTAAAAAGTTGTATATGTACAGTGATAGTTCGTCAATAACTTTATCCTTTCAACTACATCGAATGAAATTAACATACAGAGTAAGGAAAAAGAAACAAGAAATTTTTACGTTTACAATATAAAATATTAAAAAATATTACACAGGCTATGTACTGTCTGATCTTGATTTATTTCTGTCATTTTCGAACAGTTTCAACCCTAAGCACTATGCACCACTTTGGTAATTTTTGTGGACAACTTACATTACGATCCATACATTTTTCACGGGTATAGTAGATCAGGACCATACTCTATGTACAGAACTTACAGTCTGATCATAACAGCTTCAACACACAATACATTAAATGCTAAATTTTACAGGGCTCATAAGGTATCGTCCATGTAACAAAATTCCATTCGGCTAAAGTGTCGACGAAGGGAAGAAAAAAGGGTTATCTTTTCACAAGCTTTCTATAAATAGCTGATGTAGACTGCTCTTTGTAATACGATTACTGTGTAGGGAGGTAACAGTCTATAACTTGATCAAAGGTTAACCGCCCTATTATCTTTACAGATTAAAACTGGACGAAACACTTGTACATAAAACTGCTTCTGATTGTCATATTCTAAGATGCTCTCCATCTCATAATTATCATTATTTTGTCTTGTAAAAAAGTAGACAAATGCGAAAACCGTTTAGAAGTGGGAAAGCCTGTGATAGACGGAAAGCATTACAATTTCGTTTGGGAACTAGGAAGGAATCCTTTAAGTTGAAAAAGTTTGGGGGACTAGCTAATAAAAGGAAGTTTAGTTTTCTGTATTTTCGTTGTTATTTGGGAATGAACTTGTATTGCAAGAAAACCAGAATTGATGTTCATGTAGGTCTGATTGAATATTTAAGAAAAAGTCACGTGGAGTAATTTTGTAACACCAGCACGATATTATTAGAAAATTTCCAAAAATAGTAACCAATCGAATAATTACTGATCATCTACATGGTAAATAGCTTAGGTACATTCCTACTGGAAGCCGCTTTCTAGCGGCTTCCAATAAGGCTATATACATGTACACATAGGTCTACTTGTAGGCCCTAAGTGAGAATTGATTGATTGATTGTATGGTGTTTAACGCCGTTTTCAACATTATTTCAGTTATATCGCGGCGGCCAGTGCACCTATCCATGCTTTCCTGGAGTCTATTTTACCAGTACTCCGCACAATTTTCTTTCCAAGCCACTGGCTGCTTTCCCACATAACCATCATAGAAACAATGGTCAGCGGTGGGAGAAGAATGAATCCTGTCGCAATGACTATCATCAATCCTCGGAAAGAGATTGGCCGAGCCGGGGATCGAACTCACGACCCCCTGTTCTCAAGTCCTATACGCTACCGACTGAGCTACCGGGGCTCGGCCCGTAGTGAGAAGGAACAAAAGAAACGAAAACCACGCTTCTAACCCCCCCCCCTTTTTTTTTTTGTTGGGACTTTCATTTCAAAATCCAGTAGATCTATGCAGTGTTGTTTTCGGTAATTCCCTTTGGCGTACCTCCTTCCCACATAACTGGTTCATTCTACTTTTTTTTAGCACCTCATGTCCGTGGTCTTTTTCTGCTCAAATGGCCATTTAAGACACAAATAATTGGTTTTAACTCATAGAGCAACTTAAGAAAAATATGTAACAGATATTTTTCTTTGAAAACTCCTGCTAATCTTTCCTATTTGGTCCAAAAAATAATCATCACCCTTAGTCTTTGGCTGTCCCTGGGCTAATTCAAGTCAAGAAATCATACTTAAAAACTCAGGGCATATGAAATGTAAGGGTAAATAACCTTGTAAATGTACTCTGATAAGTAATAAACGATTTCCCCAAGTGATAACAATATTTAAGCACATTGTACGTGAAATAATTAACAATTTAAACATGTCCCTGAACTTAATGTCATTTCCCAAACGCAATGCTATAAAGTAGCAGTAATAGTAGAGTAGTTTCCCTCGATATCTCATCTTGTAGCGTCAAAAGAAAAGTCACTGTGCTGCATTGAACAGAACTAGTATTGGGGCTGACCTCTTCGAAGTGTTCTGAAAAATCTGATAGGAAGATGTCATTTTGAAACAGTATGTTTTCTCAGGCCATTTCCCAAACGTGCATTTTTTAGCTCTTACCAATTACAAAAGTGTTTTTCAAACCCTATTCACGTTGATAGGGTGTTACTCAAAACCAATCTTTTGCAATTACAACGTGAAAAATTATAATGAGGCCCCAGGGTGGGAAAAAGTTGCAATTTGTCACTTCTCTAACAGTCATTTACCAAACATGGAGAATAGTTAGGGGAATGACATCCAAAGGTTAGCCGAGGAACTGTTTAATAGGAAGTTGATAGCACCATTTTAACACGAACTGACAAGTAAGAATTTAAGTAAATTAATTTTATTCAACTGATCGAGCCTTAAATACAAACAAATTTATGTTTAAAGTGTATGTAGTATGCTTAATTCGAAAACATTGTAGACAAATGAAAAATCTTGTCTATGAGCGATTGAGACATTTTACACATTCTACTTAATTAGCAACAAGTCTTAGTTTACACACTGCATATTAATACAGTCTTATCCTGTACAAGATAGTGATGCGTCATAGCAGACTGTTTTATCTTCCGCTAGGTGACATTTTTTAAATACACACCTATCTGATTTGGGCATTCTTGGTACATGACCAGACTGCTTTTTAAAATGACAACCGTTACTTCGAATTTCAAAATAAACGTTTACTCAATAAAACGCTACCTGGTACGATTCATTCAGCTATGGTCAGCTAGCATGTAACCTATGCACCAGTCATTTATATAATCAGCCCCTGAAGGCTTGGTAAGTAGCTTCGGTGTAAGCCGAGACACTTCTTGTTGATAACTGTGTGGAAAAACCCTGCATGAATCCTGGTTTCCCTAAAGTCTATATTCAGAAACTGTATTCAAAAGTGTGCAGTAAAAACAAGAGTATTTTTGAAAACTATACTCGGTTCCATAAATAAGTGTACACTTAATTTTCTTTTATTTCTCGTCGCATGTTTTACTGAAGACCAACAAATTTGGTATCATACTTTAGTTCAGAGTCTGTAGAAAATGCCAGGCTAATCAGATTTTGACTAACAGAAAATTTAAGTTAGGTTTTTGCAGTTTAAATGAAGGTGGTACTAGAATCAAAGTTGCAAAAGTACTCAAAGACTAATGTAACATTAAAGTTAGGTTTTGGCCACCGCTCTCGTTCAGGAATGGAATAACATTCCTGATGCAATGATTTTACGTTATGTAAGGTCTATGCGACGTCGAATAATTGCCTGTATCGACAGCAGAGGTGGCCATACAAGATATTGATTGAAAAATTACAAGAACTTTAAGAAAAACCTAACTTTAATGTTACCTTAGTCTTTGAGTACTTTTGCAACTTTGATTCTAGTACTACCTTCATTTAAACTGCAAAAACCTAACTTAAACTTTCTGTTAGTCAAAATCTGATTAGCCTGGCATTTTCTACAGATTCTGAACTAAACTATGATACCAAATTTGTTGGTCTTCAGTAAAACATGCGACGAGAAATAAAAGAAAATTAAGTGCACACTTATTTATGGAACTGAGTATATTTTTCCCTTTTGAAATACATGTATTTAAATCCTCAGATGTATTGTAAATAGCCATTTTCTCCATTGTTACTTTTTACCCACCGTGTATTAGATCCTTAGTCTCAAGAATGAAACGCTACGGTGATTTTTTCATATTTGGATATTTAGTGTGCACCGTACCGTCCCAGAGGTGACCAGTCAAAAAGTAATGTTCATCGCCTTTGGGAGGGCGGGGGGGGGGGGGGGGGGAAAGCCCCGGTAGCCCAGTTGGTAGCGTGCAGGACTTGAGGAAAGGGGGTCGTGGGTTCGATCCCTGGCTCGGCCAACCTCCTTCCGAGGATTGATGATAGCTATTGCGACTGGATTCATTCCCCTTCCACCGCTGGCCATTGCTTCAACGATGGTTATGTGGGAAAGCAGTTAGTGGCTTGGAAAGAAAATTGTGCGGAGCACTGGTAAAAGAGACTCCAGGAAAGCATGGATAGGTGCACTGGCCGCCGTGATATAACTGAAATAATGTTGAAAACGGCGTTAAACACTAGATCTATACAATCAATCAATCAATCATCACCTTTGAGGACAGTTATCTGTACTATATTTATCCTATACAGTACAGTGATGCGTCATAGCAGACGGGGTGAATCTTCCAAGAATATGACATGCAGACAACGTTTACCTGCGCATGTCATTCTTCGACGATTCCACCTGTCTTCTCACCCGTCACAACTCGGCCGATTCCGTACCTACATCTAACCTCGTCCGTATAACGGTCGTTTCCATTTGAACTGCCAATCACGTGATTTTATGCATGGCGGCGCCACCGTTAGTCGTTTAGCAACGACATAAACGACCTCGATGAAGTTATTCAAATCTATCTAAGTATCTGACGGTGAAAACTTCAATCGGAATTGATAAACCACGTTAAAAAATAAATGTACGAACTGTTTGTCAACTGAAATATAGTTAGAAAGATTTCGAAAGAAAATTGAGACTCAAGTTTTCTTTTTTTAGAGGAGCCTTACAATTTTCAGAACGGTAAACCGGCGTATTTCCGGCGATGAAATGTACCGTTTAGGTGCATATCAATCCACCAGATACAGCCGAGGGATTTGATGGCTCCCATCACCCGGGGTATGCCGAATGCTGTCTTTTACAAGTTGGCTTCTATACAAAAGAAGCCAGGAGAGGTCAGCATCAGTGTTTTCAAATGGTCTATTGGCTTTTAATTTCAATATATTTTGGTACATGTAAACAAACAAGTAAAAAAGCCGCCTCGTAGAAACCTCATATGCTTTACATGACGGTCATTTGACCTTGCCGCCTTTTCAAGTCGCATGATCTTGTCCAGCGGTCTTCTTTCTCTTTTTTAACGAAATTCTTCTCATTTTTTCTTCTGCTTAGATTTAGTTGCTTAATGAAAAATTACAATTATTTGAAAATTCTTTTGCAGCCACATCTTCGCAAGCCAAGGATACTAACTCCACTTTGTTCGTTACGTACCCTTGGCCGCTCGCCTCTTTAAAAATCGAAACTCCCGCTGCGCCACCTATCGAATATCACGAGTTGCGTAACCTTCGCTGATGTTATTTCTGACCAGTCAAAATGCTTGTAATAAAATTTGTTAGGCTATGCATCAAAACAAGACGAACAGACATACGATGATTCGCAATCATTTGGCTGTGGAACCCGTCCTAATATTTCACATAATTGATCTTAAACTATAAAAAACTCATTAAATATCGATCGACTACTCTTTTTTGGCAAATTTTCGTCACAAACACGACAACTTTCGTTTTTGACGGGCGCCGCCATTATTGTTTTCTGTTTTGCGAAAGATTTCTTGTTACGGATGGTTTGATTGGACGCGATGGGTTTTGATCGCATCCAATGAAATGGCGCAGCGGCAGCTTCGATTTTTAAAGAGGCGAGCGGCCAAGGTACTACCTTAGTATCCTTGGCTTGCGAAGATGTTGCAGCCATGGCAAATGGCAAATTAATGTAACAGATCTTTTCTGAAGTTCGTCATATAAAAATAAACCACGTCTATTTCCTGTTTCGGTTTTTAGATTTCGCTTTGTTTACAAAACCATGACGAAACAGACTGTGTATCAGAACAATTTCGCAAGAAAAATGGATTTAGACAGCGAATTCTGTGGCAGTCTGCCTTTTAAACTCACCACTGTTGGAGAGGTCTGATGATCTCTCCAATGACGCATCACACCATTCTGTACAGGATAATATTAATACGCCGCTAAAAAAAATAGCAATGGAGAAAATGGCTATAAACAATACATCAGTGGGAAAATGTAACCTGCTTTTCGCTCCAAATATCTTGAAAATTTAATCATTTCAAAATGGAAAAATAGTTTTCAAAAATACTCTTGTTTTTACTGCACACCTTTGAATACAGTTTCTCAATATAGACTTTATGGAAACCAGGATTCACGCAGGATTTTTCCACAGACAAAACAATAAGAAGTGTCTGGGCTATTACCCAAGCCTGTTTTTATAAATAGCCGGGTTACATGCTAGCCGACCATAGCTGAATGAATCGTACAAGGTAGTGTTTTATTGAGTAAACGTTTATTTCATTTTGAAATTCAAAGTAACGGTTGTCCTTTTGAAAAGTAGTCCGGTTCTGTACCAAGAATGCCCAAATCAGATAGGTCATTCGGCAAACCTCGGGTGATGGTAGCCATCAAATGTAGATATAGGTACGGAATCGGCAGAGTTGTGACGAGTGTCAGATAGGTGTGTATTTAAAAAATGCCACCTAGCGGCGTTGTCTTCTCATGTCATATTCTTCGAAGATTCGACCTGTCTGCTATGACGCATCACCCATCCCCGTGTACTTGGGAAAAGTACAGCTTATACCGAAGCTATTACCTAAGCCTGTAGCCCTGGGCTGTTTTAATAATAAATGGCCGGTGCATACGTTACATGCTAGCTGGTCATAGCTGAATGAATCGCACCAGGTAGCGTTTTATTGAGTAAACATTTATTTCAATTTGAAATTGAAAGTAACGGTTGTCGTTTTGAAAAGTAGTCCAGTTCTGTACCAAGAATGCCCAAATCAGATAGGTCATTCGGCATACCTCGGGTGATGGTAGCCATCAAATGTAGATGTAGGTACGGAATCGGCAGAGTTGTGACGAGTGTCAGATAGGTGTGTATATAAAAAATGCCACCTAGCGGCGTTGTCTGCGTATGTCATATTCTTCGAAGATTCGACCTGTCTGCTATGACGCATCACCCATCCCCATATACTTGGGAAAAGTACAGCTTATACCGAAGCTCAGTATTACCTAAGCCTGTAGCCCTGGGCTGTTTTAATAATAAATGGCCGGTGCATACGGTACATGCTAGCTGGTCATAGCTGAATGAATCCCACCAGGTAGCGTTTTATTGAGTAAACATTTATTTCAATTTGAAATTGAAAGTAACGGTTGTCATTTTGAAAAGTAGTCCGGTTATGTACCCAGAATGCCCATATTAGATAGATGCGTATTTGTAGAATGCCATCTAGCGGGAGATAATGCACCTAGCGGAAGATAAAACTGTTTGCTATGACGCGGTAGTATTTCCCCGCGGGATAGAGCTTTGAAATCACTAAACCATATTTGGTTGGGAATATTTTCGAAATTTATTGCGCATTTTAACCTTTTACCCCGCAATCCCGAGTTTAAACAACATTGATTAAGAAGGCCTTTACCAAACAATTCCGAGTTTTAATGACCACAAAGATTGATTGAATGATTGTATGGTGTTTAACGCCGTTTTCAACATTATTTCAGTTATATCGCGGCGGCCAGTGCACTTATCCATGCGTTCCTGGAGTTTCTTTTACCAGTACTTCGCACAATTTTCTTTCCAAGCCACTGGCTGCTTTCCCACAAATGGTCAGCGGTGGGAGAGGAATGAATCTTGTCGCACTGACTAT
Source organism: Hippopus hippopus (assembly GCA_946811185.2). NCBI lineage: Eukaryota > Metazoa > Mollusca > Bivalvia > Cardiida > Cardiidae > Hippopus > Hippopus hippopus. Next base: position 43,933,904 of record OX328097.1, read on the forward strand.
CATCAATCCTCGGAAAGAAATTGGCCGAGCCAGGGGTCATGGCCAGGGATTGAACCCTGGACTCCGTGGTCTCAAGTCCTGCACGCAACCGACTGAGCTACCGGGGCTCGGCAATGACCACAAAGAAGAAAAGGAAATATGAAAACAATGTGGAAAAAAGAGAAAAAGCTGATAACCAACATTTCTCCTTTTCCCACAACATTTCTTTCTTTTCGCAGACGACTTATACCCTTTCAACCTTGATTTTAATTTGTCATTTGCAGTGCTTGAAAAATTATGAATAAGTCTACATTTTCGTTGTCTGATACAGAGTTAAAATGCTATTAAATACATATTAACCACCTACTTCACAAATACAACTTTTTTACACTCATCAGTTAACAGCTTTGGAAGTCAGTCAGAAAACAAATATTTGCTTGCAATAAGTAATCGCTCCTTTTCCACCACTGTGTGCTGCCGGTTCCGGTTAAACGCAGGTCGAAATTTTTTTGTAGTCAGGAAGAAAATAGAGTTATTACCTTTTAAACTGGATATAGTTTTTGAAAGTGACACTAAAATGGATACCTGTGAAATGAGTGATGGTTTATTTACAAACAGTGAACAGAATGTGGAATATAATGGAATTTTGACACAAAATCGGTTTCAGCTAAATGGCACCAAAACAAATGCCGGTAACAAAGAAACTGTGAGTAGCGAAAATCTAGTAACTGTAAACAGAAAATAGTTAAGAAAAAGTACAGGTGATCAAAGTTCATGCTCCATAGTGGAGCAGATTACCATAAAATCGTTCACTTTGTGATACGAGCACCAAATTTGGCACAGTCAAAGTCTATTACTTAAATTTAAAGAAAAGTACGTTATCCACCTGAAAATCCAAGATGGCCGCCATTTTTCAAGATGGCCGCCAGTCTTAGCTATGACCGTCTTATTGTATATCAAAAAAGTAATTTTTGGATTATTTTTCTGTAGGACCTGATTGTATCATAATTGTGAATGTTTTGTGGAAGTAGAACCTAATAATGTCTACAGCATTCCAAGTTGGTGTTCAAGATGGCAGCCATTATATTAGACCGTGAGCCAGCAGGTTGTTTTTCCTTGATCAGTTTATCAGCAATTAACAGTTTTTTTGGTAGTTTTAGTCCTTTTGTAAGTTCTAAATGGTCTAAAATAATGTAATAAGCTTATATCAAAATATTTCTTTACACTTGTTACAAAGGACAAGAGTGTTAAGTGCAAATCAAAGCACTGAAAGCACTGAATTTTTACGGCTTAAGCTTCTAAAATGTCAAATTATGAGAAACTATGGGGATGTTTTTCAAATAAAACATATTGCCTTGATGAAAGATGTTTTATATGCATCCTAGAACCAACTCACATGGCGTTTTCAGATTTATAATTCACCATTTTGCAATATCCATGAATAAAACGGAAGTACTAATAACAAAGTTCATCAAATATACTGTCGAATGTTTTATATCAGTTGTTGAGAATTCAACTATTATCTGGTTCATTTCTTATTCTGGGTTGAAAACGAGCTAGGATTTATTGGTAAGCATATTTTCATCACCTTATTATATTTCTTACAGTAAAATGAAACTTTCAGTGTAAATCAAAGCACTGAAGTTACTGATACATTATTTACCATTTAAATCTCGCATCTAAAAAAAAGGGGGGACAATATTGTTTAAAAATACATTTTTCTTGATCTTATTTACTAAGAAGACATTGCACATCTTATCTACAGTGCCTTCTCTTGTTAATTTATCATTTTCGATCTATCATTCAATGAAATCAAAGTACTAAACATTCACCTTGCCATGACAAAGTACAAATGGTATGACCTACAGCCACATCTACCTTCTTAACTAAATGCGCAATGCATATACACGACAATAAAAACCCGAAATCAGAAAATTCTTTTATACCTAGTTAATCTTGTGATAAGCTCCACTTTTTCGATACATCAGTTTGGTAATCAGGTGATTTGCTACCTATGCATGTTACAAAGATGGGTTGAATTCCCCACTTTGCATTTGATAATATAAAGTGGCAGCTGTCCCTGCCATAGCATTTTGTTGGTCAGTATTCAATTTCAGAGGGCCACAGTATCATAGTGCATGAGAGCTTATATTTCCTTGGTTAAATCATCATCATCATCATCACCATTCTCATGCATGCCAGCCATATTTGTAACTACTTGGTTCTGTTATGGAAACTGAGGTTGTTGTTTTTCCATTGTTGCTTATTTAGAAGTAGGTCAGGTTAACTGTTTGGCGTCATGATACTAAGAAGCATCATCTCACGATTATGGACCAAGACTGAGGGGCTGAGTATAAATGTTGGAGATGAGATGTTTTTGGTTTGGTATATTTCGTATAAATTGCTCAAGTCTAAAGATATGCAATGAAGAGCCCTGGCTTTTTTTTCCCATTCTTTTATCCATTTATTATCCTATTTTCCCTTTTATGTTAGCCTGAAAATGAAGGGTATTTTGAGTGTTATATTGTACTGTTCATTTTTTGGTCATTATTATGTTTTTTGTTATAGAATTATTATCTTTCAAATGGCAATCCTTTTATTGCTCAGATTATCTTGTACTAACAACATATGTATTACAACTTCTTGTTTTATGTTTGCACAGTTTCAAGGCTATGTATTCTCTTAGCCATTGCCTGGCCCGGTAGCTCAGTGGTTAGTGTATCTGACACTTGACCTGGTGGTTGAGGGTTCGATACCCGGTTGAGGCAAACTTTATTTCTGTCGAATTTTTGCCTCTCACCTTTGGTGCATGTGAGAAAAGTAGGTAGTGGCTTGGAAAGAAAGTTTTGTCAGTACTGTTGTGAGAAAGCCAGGAAACACATTTGTGTAGGTGCAATGACCACGGTGATATGACCTAAACTTTTAAAGTGACACTAAACTCCAAAACAAATAAACAAACAAGCAAACACACAAATCACTTACTCATTTACATTGCATTTTAGTGATTAACCATCGGTGTAAATACAAAACTTGCTTTTCGAGTTTTTTGTTTGATGCTGTACACATTCACGAGAGACAAATTTCTTATTGATGTTTGAGCTGGCCAGTTATTATTTATGTGATTGATAGATATGCTATGACTCTTGTTATTTCTACTATGGGTAAAAGGCCTGTGCATGAGTTTTTTTTCCCTCTCTTCCTCTCTCTCTCCCTCAATCACACATGCATATGAAGGTATCTGTCATAATTCAAATTTGAAATGCATTTTGCAATATACTTTGACTGTGTGAAGCTCATGATTTGATAATAGCACAACTGTATTATTGTGCATGAACAGGTGAGCATTTGTTTTGCATTTGGTATCATGGGCTTATTGTTATTTTCTAGATATTGTTTCCCATATTACAAATAATATATTGTAATTTATTGTACTGTTCCATATGAGTTATGCACCAATAATTGCCCAACTGTAGGAAGAAATGATAGGGATCTCATGGTGTATAGTTCCTTCTTATATAGCATGCTTTTTCGTTTACAAACTATATGCTTTGAAAGGAAGTCTCTGTAATTCGACAAAAGTAAATCCTGTTTTGCAAAACACTACCTTGGAATCATTATGAGAATAATAAACCCAGGCTAATTCAAGAATGGATTTATGCCAACCCCTTTTGTGTACATCTTGATACTTTTCATTTGGAGTGAATCGCTACATTATGAACAGAACGTAAACTTCATTTAATTTTTAAGATATTTACGGGGTAATTGCCTCATGTCATAGGCTTGTAATACATGTATGTGATATTTAAAAAAAAATGTGATTTATGGGACTGAAAAGATTAATTAATAGAACTTGTAAATCTGAAATGGTCTGCTATAAGCATCACTGTTATAACTTCAATAAAAAACAACATCAAATTAGCCTCGGACTCTATGAAGGGCCACATTAAAGAAAAATATCTAAACAACTTTACTTAATGGGTTATAACATTACCAATCTATGCAATCTATGCAGTAATTTACTCACTGTTGACCACAGAAGTATTTAATACAATCCTGACTACAATGAATTCTTATGCGTTAACAGCAAAAACATTTTATATTAATTCCTGCAATGGATTTCAAACAAAAAAGTCTACCTTTGACACTGTTAATACGCTAATTTGTAAGGCTAAAGCAGCCTATAGAAAGAAAGTTATAATGAAAAGGCACATTGTTCGCATAAGATCTATTCTGTACCACTAACATCATAAAAAAACGATGTTATATACAACGGACACGTTTTTGAGTACCAGCCATTTTAAGGCTTACAAACATGACCAAGTAGGGTTCTTTCAGTACTTTGATTCAGATACAATTGTGTCTGTTTTTGTAAAACACTTGTTGTAATAATAGATATGAGTGTATTAAGCCATTCATAATTATGTTTAAATCATGAAAACAACCAGGTCCTATAGAAAAATAAACCTAAAATGACTTATATAATATACAATAGCTATGACTGGCGTCCATCTTGAAAACTGGCGGCCATCTTTGATTTTCGGGTGGATAACGTACTTTTCATAACATTCAGATAATAGACTTTGACTGTGCTAAATTTGGTGCTTGTATCATAAAGTGAACGATTTCCATGAAATTTGGACTTAATCTGCCCCACAACCATTAGTGACATTGAATATGCGGATCTATCCATTGACGGTAAATTATCAGTCATGTTCCAACAAAATAAGGGGTGGTCAGCCTCAAGGTCGACGAGTGTCTTTCCTTAAGCAATAAGGTCAACTCAATCGGGATAACCCTGGACGACCATGGTTTACGTATAAAGAGACTAGAATATAAGGCTATTGACCTGGAGGCACGGTCACGCTGAAATGATTTACTTTTTGGTGGAATCCCTGAACAAAAATACGAGGACTGACGCTCAACGATAGCCACTTTTCTTAAGAATCATCTTATTGACCCCTGTCCGGTGATCCCTCGTGCACATCGTTTGGGTCAGTTCAAGAGAGGCAATACTGGACATATTACTGTGTATTTCCTAGATTATAGAGATGTCGGTTATGTATTGGAGAACGCAAACAAACTTAAGGGTACTAACTACAGCATAAATAGAGACTTTGCGAAGGAAATAGCATATGCCTGTCGACAACTTTGACCAGAATACAAAGATCTTAAAAAATCCAATCCCGGCAAAAAGGTCAACATTGTTTACCCAGCAAAGATTGTTATGGATGGCAGAACAATCAGGGACGAATTCCCCGATTGGGGCCCCGTTTTATACCATGATGGAAAATAAACCAATTCTAATCTTGTTTCAAGTAAGGGAGGCGAATCCACGAGCACTGACTCCAATCAGGACTGTTTTACACGTGCCACTACTTCTCCTCATAACGGTCCTCCAACGCGTAGTGACAACACATCGTCCACTAACAATGCTCCTATGCACAAGTCCAGACGAACCCAGTCACCGTCACCTCATCGAAATAGAGGACGCAATAACGCTCCATCCAGAATTAGTGCATCTCACTCAAAGCAGTCTGATCCCAAAACCGGTCATAGCTTCCAACGTGCGTGGACCACTGACGACTCAAACCCAGGAAATCATCATCGCATGAACTGTAGTCGAAGCCATTCACAAACTGTTAATCCCACTAACGCCGATACTCACTAGGACAGGTCGGGGAAAGGTGTACCAATCAACCTTGTGAATAAACAGTTATTGACATTTGGTTGTCTAAACGTTAAGGGTTTAAATAGTCGTCTGCTCTATCCCGAGTTTATTGACCTTATAAACGATTACGATGTTTTCTGTATTTGTGAAACGCATTTGGACAATACAGACATGGTCGATATAGAGAATTATACATTTTTCTCCAAAAATAGATCGCAATCCTACAAGCGTGAATCTGGGGGCATAGGTATATATGTCAAAGACTCAATTGTTAAATATTTCAATCTTGTTGAAAACGTTTCCGAGTATGTACTACGGATTTCAATTTGCAAGGATCTCACTAAAACTGATGAAAAATCTATCCTAGGTTATATATATGTATATTCCACCTGAAAATTCCAGATTTCTTACGGAAGAACAATTTACTAACTTAGAAAATGAAATATCAGAAAAATGCGTTAATAATAAATACGTTTACCTCGCAGGTGACACAAATTCTAGAGTAGGCAGTATGAGAGATTACGTCCCTTCCGATCCGCATTTGAACAGCATCTTCGATATTGATTATGACATACGGTCGACCGTCGACAACACTTGTAAGATCTTTGAAAATCTCTCAATTAACCTGAAAAGGAAAGCTCAAGATAATAAAACAAATACCAACGGTTTCAAATTGTTAGACATTTGCAAAAACAGTAATTTATTTTTACTTAATTGTAGAATGTTCCTTGATAGAGATATCGGCAGCTTCACATTTCGCGGGAAATCAACAATTGACTATATAATGGCTAGTGCAGGCTGCTTTACAGAAATAGCCCATTTCGAAATCATAGAGAAAGACCGGCTGTTCTCCGATGGTCACAGTCTATTGTCGTGGTGTGTTAGAATATGTAAAGAATCTTTAAATTCAAGTGAAAATCAAATTACCATAATCCGCCCAAACTGGGTCCCTAACGTGCACATTGATTTCTGCAATAATTTAAATCAAGAAAAAATACAAAATTTAAGTAGTCAGTTAAACACATATCGCCTGTCACAAGAAACTATAGATTTCATTACGCATGACAAATCAACATGACTTACAAAACAACCTAAATATTTTTAATGATTACTGGAGTCTGCAAAAACTGGCATTTAAATATTAATGTTAATAAAACAAAAGTTGTAGTTTTCGGAGCCAGAACTCTTCAGAATTATTCATTTAAAATTGGTACACAGTCTCTTGAAGTGACCAACAAATATCATTACCTCGGACTCACTTTTGTGAATGAATAACAAAAATTTTAAAACAATTATGAACCCTCAATCCGTTGCTAAACTTAAAAAACTTAGTCATTTTGTCACTATAATAATGAAATCATTTAATCGGTAAATAAGACATAGTTTGCCTATGCTCCCTGATTAACACTTCCAAAAATGCCCGAGAGCAATAATACCCCAGTTTTGTTAGCGGTATAAGCAAAGATATTCCTACACAGAAGTGTAGTCTGATCTTGGCCTACACCGCCACTACTTAGTCCACGTCAGCTTCAAACGGTTTTTTCTTTTAAACGGCTCTAATCTTAAATATACTGACGTCCATTAGAAACGCCTCATCTCCCTCTGTCGCGTCATATTTCATGAATTTAATATCGAATGCATGGTTTTGTATTTTAGAAATGGACTTTGTCAATATTTCTACACATATTACATGACACAAACGTTTAGCTAAACATTACACAAATTTAACAGCCATTTCAACAAACTCACCCCCTAAAATTCATAAATACCGTGTATGGCCTCCTTGACTTGCTATCAGTGCCGGCAGTCGCCGTCCCATGGACCCACACAGATTACGCAGGAGAAAGCGTGGAATGCAAGCCCACTCTTCACGAAGAGCATTTGTCAATTCTTGGACGTTTTGCGGCTGTGGGTTACTTCGACGTAAACGACGTCCGAAGATGTCCCACATGTGTTCGATCAGGTTACAATCGGGAGAGTTAGCAGGCCATGGCAGCAAGGCAATATTATTGGCCATGAGAAAGTTTCTGGTAAATCTGGCCGTGTGGGGGCGCGCATTGTCATGTTGAAATGTAAGGCTACGACGTTGCTAAAACATGGGAACGACCACAGGACGCAGAACTTGGTTTACATACCGTCTGGCATTTAAATTACCATTAATAACCGCTAGGTCAGTTCTAAATGTGTGGTTTATTGCTGCCTAAACCATTATACCACCACCACCAAAATGGTTGTGTTCCAGAACAAAACTTTGGGTGTACCGTTCATTACGTCGACGGTAAACGCGGACTCGTCCGTCGGCACAAGAGAGGTTAAAACAGGATTGGTCACTGAAGACCATATCACGCCAACGTCTTCCGATGTTGTTTTGAGCCCACTGCCGACGTTCCCGACGGTGGTGGTCAGTTAGCACATCACCGTGGTACGGCCGCCTGCACAATATTCCACGCTCCCGAAGACGTCGCCTTACTGTATTCCGACAATATGTCTTCCGCGATTCCCTATAACCATCGACATTGTGGATTGCGCTGTGACGAAATGGTTTCGCAAGTGACGTTCACAGATGAAATTGTCTTGTCGTACAGACGTCACACGCGGAGCACCAGGTCGGGGTCACCCGTCGAACATGACACACTATGGTTGATCTTGCAATGTTAAAGCGTCTTGCAATGTCACTTTGAGAAGGACCGCTTTCAAGCATGCCCAAAATGCGTGCTCTTTGTTCATTATTTTGTCTTGACATTTTCGAAATTGATATTTTCAAAATATTGCTTGGACTACTTAATTGTAAATCAATTACTGTTTACACATGCGTAATTTTGACCGACATAACCACGTGGGGAAAACGCATGGGGCGTAGGGCAAAACGGTGCCATGAGTCATGGTTGAAGCAAACATAACAGACTGGCACGAAATTTCATGCTTCAGTAGATTAGAGAAGTGAAAATTCTATGGTAGGCAAAAAGTGACATATATATTCTAGGTATGTACAAAGCTATCGCACTTTTTCGATGAGGCGTTTTTAATGGACGTCAGTTTACATTAACTAATGGCTGAGAGTATCCTTGCAACGAAATGAAATATCGAGCACTGTTGCTGATTTCCTGACACGTTCAATTTTTTGCAAATGTTGGAAACTGTACCTATTTATTCACCATACGACAAAACGTCGAGAGTGGTCCTAACTGAAAGCGTTTGCAGACGACAAATCTTATTTTACTTTAAAAGCGATTTCTGCTTTTAGCTCACCTGAGCACAACGAACTCAAGGTGAGCTATTGCGATCGCCCTATGTCCGGCGTCCGTCGTCCGTCAACGATTTCTTTAAACATCTCCTTCTCCTAAACCATTGGGCCAATCTTGGTGAAACTTGGCAGGGATGTTCCTTGGGTGAAGCTCTACCAAAGTTGTTCAAAGAATTGAATTTTACCCTTAACTCTGGTTGCCATGGCAACAAAAAGGAAAAAAATGCAAAATCTTTGAAAATCTTCTCCTCTGAAACTAGAAGGCGTAGAGCTTTGATATTTGGTATGTAGTATCTCCTAGTGGACCTCTATCAAGTTAGTTCATATGATGCCACTGAGGTCAAAACTGGCCCCGCCCCGGGGGTCACAAGTTCGAACATAGGAACAAAGACGGAAAACTTTAAAATTCTTCCTCTCTGAAACTGGAAGGCATAGAGCTTTGATATTTGATATGTAGCATCTCCTAGTGGATCCCTACCAAGTTTGTCCAAACAAGCAATTTCGTTGAAATGATATCCCCCGCCGAAAAAGACCCTTTTTGATACAAACATATTAGAGGTATTGCGTTTTGCATGTACATGTGGCCTTTTTGCCATTGGTCCATGATGAAATTACACATTAAGCCCCCTTCTTCCATGGCACAGCATTTCATTAAATAAAAAATAATAAGAGGTCCATAAATAGATTATACATTAAGTCCCCTTTTTCCATGACATGGCATTTCATTAAATGAAAACAATGAAAACATACATCAAGCCCCATTTTTCCATGACATGTCATTATATTTAAAAAGAAAATTGTATCAACGGACTATCCAAAGGAAGACATGCATGAAGTTTTCATCAATTTTCATCAAGGACTTTAGAAGATATCTGTCCAGGCGGACGGATGGGCAAACAGACTGTTTTTGGTCCAGAATGAAATTATACATTTAGCCCCCTTTTTTCATGACATGGCATTTCATGAAATAAAAACAAATAACCATTGTCTGTGGCTTGTGATAAACAATATAAATATGAAGTTTTATAAAATTTTGTCCTGTAGTTAAAGAGATATTGGTTAATAATGAAAATATACGTCAAGTCCCCTTTTTCCATGACACGACATTTACTGAAAAAAGCTAAAAAATGATATTGGCGGACTATCATAAGGAACACACGTATGAAGTTTCATAAATTTTTTCACCAAGGATTTTGAGTTAAAGAAATATTGATCCATAATGGAAAAATACATGAAGCCACCTTTTTTTATAACACCATATTGAATATCAAAAAAGCAAAAAAATAAATAGATAAATATAGGCGGACATCACAAGGAACACGTGTCTGAATTTCCATTAGTTTTTGTCAAGGATTTTAGAAGATATCTGTGCGGAAAGACGTACAAAGAGACGGTCATTGGTCCATGATAAAGTATACATTTAGCCCCCTTTTTTCATGACGTGGCATTTCATGAAATAAAAACATACAACTATTGTCTGTGGCTTGTAATAAACAATATAAATATTAAGTTTCATAACATTTTGTGTTGTAGTTAAAGAGATATTGGTCAATAATGAAAATATACATCAAGCCCCCTTTTTCCATGGCACGGCATTAAAAAAAAAAAAAAAAAAAACAAGGGTATATAACTGTGGCGTTGCATGGTCAATCTGGGTGAAACTTTTTGTCCTGCATTTCTAAATGGTGGTTGATAAATGTGACAAGTTTGATGTAAAAACTCTGTATCGTTTTCAAGATAAGACTGAAAACATCAAAAATTCACTCGACCGCGTAACTTAAAATCGCTCCCAGTCGGCCACTTTGCATCGAATGAAAAAAAAAGTGTCTCGGCGGAATGGGTTATTGTACACATGTATAAAGTTTCATGAAATTCCGTCCAATGGTATTGGAGATATTCTCCCGGACGGACGGACGGACGGACAACGTTAAAACTATATCCCCTCGCCTTCGGCGGGGGATAATAAACCCGCTGGGGTCAAAACTGGCCCCGTCCTGGGGATCACAAGTTCGAACATAGGAGCAAAGAAGGAAACTTTAAAATTCTTCTTCTATGAAACTGGAAGGCGTAGAGCTTTGATATTTGGTGTGTAGTATCTCCTCATGGACCTCTAGCAAGTTTGTTCATATGATGCCCCTGGGGTCAAAACTAGCCCCACCCCGGGGGTCACAAGTTCGAACATAGGAGCAAAGAAGGAAACTTTAAAATTCTTCTTCTCTGAAACTGGAAGGCGTAGAGCTTTGATATTTGGTATGTAGTATCTCCTCATAGACCTCTACCAAGTTTGTTCATATGATGCCCCTGGGGTCAAAACTAGCCCCATCTTGGGGGTCACATGTTCAAACAAAGGAACAAAGAAGGAAAACTTTAAAATTCTTCTTCTCTGAAACTGGAAGGCGTAGAGCTTTGATATTTGGTATGTAGCATCTCCCAGTGGACCTCTACCAAGTTTATTCAAATAAACCCGCAGGGGTCGAAACTGGCCCCGTCCTGGGGGTCACAAGTTCGAACATAGGAGCAAAGAAGGAAACTTAAAAATTCTTCTTGTCTGAAAATGGAAGTCGTAGACCTTTGATATTGGTATGTAGTATCTACACATGGACCTCTACCACGTTTGTTCATATGATGCCCCTGGGGTCAAAACTAGCCCCACCCCGGGGGTCACAAGTTCGAACATAGGAACAAGGACGGAAAACTTTAAAATTCTTCTTCTCTGAAACTGGAAGGCGTAGAGCTTTGATATTTGGTATGTAGTATCTCCTAATGGACATCTACCAAGTTTGTTCATATGATGCCCCTGGAAACAAAACTGGCCCCGCCTCGGGGATCACAAGTTCGAACACAGGAACAAAGAAGGAAAACTTTAAAATTCTTCTTCTCTGAAACTGGAAGGTGTAGAGCTTTGATATTTGGCATGTAGCATCTCCTAGTAGACTTCTACCAAGTCTGTTCAAATAAATCCGCTGGGGTGAAAGCTGGCCCTGCCCCGGGGGTCACAATTTCGAACATAGGAACAAAGAAGGAAAACTTTAAAATTCTTCTTCTTTAAAACTGGAAGGCGTAGAGCTTTGATATTTGGTATGTATTATCTCCTAGTGGACCTGTACTAAGTTTGTTAGCCCACCGGAGCACAACGTGTTTAATGAGTTTCGAAAATGGGTCACCTGTGGTCATAAACTAGGTCACTAGATCAAATTAAAGAAGTAACTTGTGGGCACTCTAGAGGCCACATTTCTTGCTCATTTGACCTGAAATGTGGTCAGAATGTTTTTCTTGATGAAATCTGTGATGACCTTGAATTTGGGTCACATTGGGTCTTAATCAAGGTCACTAGGTCAAATTAAAGAAATACCTTGTGGGCACTCTAGAGGCCATATTTTTCAACTCAATTGACTTGAAAATTGGTCAGAATGTTTGTTTCGATCAAATCTTGGATGAGTTTGAATTTGGGTCACCTGGGGTCATAAACTAGGTCACTAGGTCATGTTAAGGAAATATATTGTTGGCACTCTAGAGGCCACATTCGTTACTCAATTGACTTTAAAGTTATTCAGAATGTTTGACCTGATAAAATTTCACATGAGTCTGAACTTAGGTCACCTTGGGTCATAAACTAGGTCACAAGGTCAAATTAAAGAAATACTGTGTGGGCACTCTAGAGGCCACATTTATTGCTCAATTGGTTTGAAAATTGGTTGAAATGTTTGTCTTGATGAAATCTAGGATGAGTTTAGAATTGGGTCACCTGGAGTCATAATATAGGTCACAAGGTCAAATTAAAGAAATATCTTGCGGGCACTCTGGAGGCCACATTTCATCCTCAATTGACATGAAAATTGGTCAGAATGTTTGTCTTGATGAAATATCGAATGAGGTTGAAATTGAGTTATAAACTAGGTCAGTAGGTCAAATTAAAGAAATTTATTTGGGCACTCTAGAGGCCACATCTATTGCTCAATTGTTCAGAATGTTTGTCTTGATAGACTTTATGATGAGTTCTAAATTGGGTCATGTGGGTTCATAAACTAGGTCACTTGGTCAAATTAAAGAAAAATCTTGTGAGCACTCTGGATGCCACATTTATTGCTCAATTGACTTGAAAAATGCTGAGAATATTTGTCTTGATAAAATCTAGGATGAGTTCAAAACTGGGTTACCTAGAGTCATAAACTAGGTCACTTGGTCAACTTACAGAAATTCCGTATGGGCTCTAGAGGCAAAAAATCTTGCTCAATTGACCTGAAAATTGGTCAGCACGTTTGTCTTGATCAAATCTTGGATGAGATCAAAATTGGGTCACATGGGGTCATAAACTAGGTCAACTTATGGAAATTCCTTGAGGGCGCTTTAGATAGAGGCCACATTTTAAGCCTATTGACTCAGGTTAGCGATCCAGGGCCATTAGGCCCTCTTGTTTAAAATTGGGAGCGGGTGTAATATGGTGATTAACCGTTCAAAAATGCCCGAGAGCAATAATACCTCGCTTTTGTTAGCGGTATAAGCAGAGATATTTCTATATAGAAGTGTAGTCTGATCTTGGCCCAGACCGCCGCAAATCAGTCTACGTCAGTTACAAATCTTCTTTTTTTAACGGCTCGAACCTTAAATACATGTACTGATGGATAAAAGTATCCTTGCAACATAAAATTAACAAGATATCTGTTTGTAAAACAGTCATGCCCCCCCCCCCCCCCCCGCCACATTGATACAGGAAGTGGCACAGTTCATAAACTGATATCAAAAGAATTGATTGGGAAATATCGATGTCATCTTTTTGATTTATAGCCCACTTCAACTGTTAAAAGTGATAATCTGTCAACAGTTCGCATAATTATACACACCGCCGTGCGTATACATACAAGATTGTAAACAGTCGCCGATACACAGACTGGTTTATCGATTTTCTTTTCGGCACGCGCGTTCGACTTCCGCTTTTTCCCAGTCGACTTCGATGCTTACTGCGTCCCCGATAATATGCGAATAAAATGTTGGAGCCACAAGTTGAGCCACGTATGATGATTTTTGAGACACTTTAATTTTTTTGAGCCAATGGCTCAAGTGGCGAACTGCAGCGCGGGCCCTGAATCATCTGGTGGTCACTGTGATCTTGACCTTTCACTGATTAACCTTAAAATCGATAGGGATCATTTACACTCCAAGATGAATATCTGTACAGAATTTGAAGGACCTGGGTCAATTCTGTGTGTGGTTATCATCTGGACAAGGTTTGGTCTATATATCATTAAGTTGAAGGCCACTGTGACCATGACCTTTGATGGATTAATCTCAAAATCGATAGGGATCATCTGCACTCCCAGACGAATGTCTGTGCCAAATTTGACGAATCTAGGTCAATTCTGTGTGTAGTTATCATCCGGACAAGGTTTGGTCTATATATCAACATGTTGACGGTCACTGTGACCTTGATATTTGACCGATTGACCTCAAAATCAATAGGGATCATTTGCACTCCGAGACGCATGTCTGTGCCAAATTTGACGAACCTAGGTCAATTCTGTGTCTAGTTATCATCCGGACAAGGTTTGGTCTATATATCAACATGTTGACGGTCACTGTGACCTTGACATTTGACCGATTGACCTCAAAATCAATAGGGATCATCTATACTCCGAGACGCATGTCTGTGCCAAACCTGACGAACCTAGGTCAATTCTGTGTCTAGTTATTATCCGGACAAGGTAAGGTCTACCGACCGACCGACGGACAGACCGACGGACTGACCGACCGACGGACCGACCGACATTAGCAAAACAATATACCCCCACTTCGTTGAAGGGGGGCATAATTATCGGGCATTGTTGCTGAATTCCTGACACGTTTAGTTTATTGCTATTGTTGGAAACTGTACCTATTTCTTCAACAAACAACAAAAATCTAGAGTGGTCCTAACTGAAAGTGTTTGCAGATGAAAAAAATTTGTTAAACTTTAAAGATGATTTCTGTCCTTGGAATTGATAGTGGATGTAATTTGGTGGCAGAATTAGAGAATGCCAGTTACTGACATTTTTCAATTTTTCCTTAATGTTTCCACAGACTTTTTTCCCCGACAAGTTGGAAAACATGGGATTGTTTGGCAAAAGATTACAAAGATTTCCTTATTCTTATCTTGTTTGTTTTACTGTAATCTGGTCTTCATTCACACTAAAGCTGTACAATGCATTCTGTCCCTCTACCAGAATCCAGTATGGGGACTTGATAGAGGGGCAACATGTTCGATTGTAGTCATTTTTACATGTATATATCATTATCAAATCACGCAAATTATATTGGAAAATGTACTTACCTCAAATTGTTTCAATGTAGTGGACATCAACCGCACAGGCTAATAATTTTCAGAGACCACGCCCCCTAACACGGGTAGGAAACTTCATATTCGGCGCCAATGGCTCTGACGAGAAAATGTTGTGTTGGTCTTCCGTTTCTGAAGATGTCGGCTGAAAAACGATAAAAAAACAGGCAGGCTTGTTATTATTTGTAATCATGTGTTCTTGTGTCTTTGAAATTCTAAAAAAGGAGAATGTCATGCAATGCTCTGGTCTTTCAGCGTGCTTTCTGCACTACGGAAAGTTGTTACAAGTGTACCATGTTGTCTGAATCATTTGTGGCGTGGGTTGACTGTAGCCGAAATAATACGCCATGGACCTAAATTCAGTCTATTATTACCATTTAACTGGCAAATAAGAGAGAGTCTTGCAGTCCCAAAGGCGTGAATTAATGCCTTGAAATGTTAAATTCACTGCTGGTAAAGAATGGAAAAGAAATAGCACAAAAAATGATAAATATAAAGAAGTTGGTGTTCAATTAACCAAATGCATATGAGATAAGAATTTGTCACATATAGTTATTTCTAAGCCGATGATAAACAAACATCCATCCAAACGAACGATCACGTTTTGTGCAGTCTAATCTTGATCTGCACTAGCTGCAGAAGCAACTTAATTTGTGACAGGCACTTTAAGCTCATAATGTATAGCTTCGAGTTATTTTTCTTTTTTCCGTCCTAGATATTTGTATAAAGGTCCTAAACATTGTCTTTTGGGATGTTTGTTTATCATCGGCTTAGAAAATATTTAATATTTTGGTACATTTTTTGGACTTGTTTTGCTTGTGAAATTGATTCTTTTTTTTAATTCAATATCTCTGCTACGGTCGGTACAGTTCCATTTAGCTTTTTAATGACTGTTTCAAGATCCAATAGCCTTCCGAAGATGCAAAATGTTTTCCCTTATTTATGCTTACGTGTGGGCTGCACTTACGACGAATGCATAAAAAAAAAATGCTATATACATGTATAAACCATTCTGTACGTTAATCAAAAACTACACAAAAGTATTTTCAAAATTTAGATAGACTGATGTTTGATAGCATTTTTCATTCGTGACAATACCAGTCCTTGATAAATTTTCATAAATTCGGTCATGTTCCATCCAACAAATGTACTACATTTTGGACTGAAAGGTGTTAACGGAAAAACAAAGCCTACTTCCAATGTAATTTTTTACAGAAAACTAAATCTTTGAGATGAAGCCCTCATTAATCGGTGCCAACTTGCACATTCAGAGCCGGTCAACATAATCGTAGCCCTTCTTTATATTTATCATTTTTTGTGCTATTTCTTTTCCATTCTTTACCAGCAGTGAATTTAACATTTCAAGGCATTAATTCACGCCTTTGGGACTGCAAGACTCTCTCTTATTTGCCAGTTAAATGGTAATAATAGACTGAATTTAGGTCCATGGCGTATTATTTCGGCTACAGTCAACCCACGCCACATAATGATTCAGACAACATGGTACACTTGTAACAACTTTCCGTAGTGCAGAAAGCACGTTGAAAGACCAGAGCATTGCATGACATTCTCCTTTTTTAGAATTTCAAAGACACAAGAACACATGATTACAAATAATAACAAGCATGTCTGTTTTTTGATCGTTTTTCAGCCGACATCTTCAGAAACAGAAGACCAACACAACATTTTCTCGCCAGAGCCATTGGCGCCGAATATGAAGTTTCCTACCCCTGATGAAGACTATGGTTTGCAATCAAAGTGGCACTCTCAACACTCGGCCCTGTTCGTAACTGCAGCCGATCGACCGAGTTTACCGAATGATCGAAGTTCCCCTGTAAATATTGTAAACCGAAAGGAAGAAGCTGAAAGTTAAATAGCGTAGGGAACTTCAGTGCGTTGTTGGAAACTGAGACCGTAGAACATAGAAAATGACCACTGATGTAGAAAATGAACTAAAGAAATCAGAAATAACTCTTCATCGCGGGGGCACAGGTCTGGTGAAATGCACTATTTTTGTTGTCTAGATGTCAAAACTTACCCATCTCCACCCACTTTTCAGTGTAAACCTGGAGAACTCTGTATAGGATTACCAGTGAATCTATTTAGTAATCTAGATTGTCACATTTTCTTCTATGTAAAATCTTTGTGCGCGATTACCGGAGAAATATGCCAATCCAGAGCGGATTGGGGTCAAACCGGCCCACTTCCAAAACGGCCCAGTGCCGAAACGGCCTGGTACCAAAACGGCCCACTTTTTTGTCATTAATTAAAACCCATTGAAGAACCGTCATTTGGATCACACAGTTACTTTTATAAAATTCACTCATTTAGTTTTATAAAATTTACTTATGACCTGAATTTTGATCATGTGAATCGAGCGAGATGGTCTCCTGCTACGAATTTATTGAAACATGTACACAGATGTATCCTTTCTAGAGAGTTTGGAGCTGTCGTTTTCAACATAAGTAATTTGTGCATAACTGAGGTTAAAAGAGTGTAGGAAAGCTAACATCAACGTATACATTTTTTAGAAGAATTCCAGTTGATCATGAGAAAAGGACGGGGAGGGGGGGGGGGGGGAAGACAAATGAACTCACATTATAACATCGGATAGGAATGCAGAGTACAACCAGAGACATACAATACACATCTATGTCTCTGGTACAACCCACACAAGTATGGAGAATCGAGGCTGAAGCTCAATAAATAAAATCCATTATTTGAAAATAGAAAAGAGTAAAGAAAGTTATAAAATTCACTATGTCAAAATTGGTGGAAATAAAACATTAATTCGTACTTCAAAATTGGGCCGTTTTGGTACCCATAACACTGGGCCGTTTCGGTAAAGTGGGCCGTTTTGAAGTGGGCCGTTTTGACCCTATGCCATCCAGAGCTCCACGAAGGAAAGGCCGAACCAGTGGGATTGCGGTACCTTCAGTCTGAAGGGTTGCTCCAATGTTATTTTTGTGAATGGGTCTCTCTGCACCCCTTTACATGAGCCCCTCTTCAACAGTATCTGGAAATTTTCAAAATCTTACCCGTCATCTTTCAGTATACTTAATGTGTTAAATCTGATTGTCAGCTATAAAAATGGACATGAATCGATAGATAAATGATTTAACTTCACGTTGACACCGAGTAAAGTGCAAGGTTTTCATTGATCGTTTTGTAATTTAGCCTTGAACCCCACTGTATCGATCTACTAACTGTCATCATATGAATGCAAGGCAAATTTACATACGTAGCTCAATTAAAGTATATCTTCACACCAAACCATGTTTTTACTGTCTTTATATCGCCAAATTTAACTTTAGAAATACCTTTCTGCAGCAAAAAATTGTCATCAACCTGCAGACATGTCAAATTCAGTGAACTCTGATGTCACTCCATTGTATCGATGCAAGTGGTTAAATTTAGAAAAAAAGTTAATCTATGGAGTTCAAACTGTGCCAAAAAAAATAGAATAGAATGTACAGTCTCTGTTTAACAAACTAATTTAAGAATTGTTGAAAATAAGAAATCTTCAGCATATTTTATCTCAATAAACTGTTGGTAACTGCTAAATTTCAACGAAAACACTATATACGATTCAGGTTTGGTATTTTTAGTTGGTTATCGGCAAGATATACGAAGAAGTCGAAACCGGAAGAATCCCATGACCTAGTTTTAATGTAAAGACTAGGCAGGTGGCGCTCTGATCAAAATATCGTGAGATTTGTAAAAATTTTTATCACATAAAACCTCCTCCGGCAATGTATTAAACCTATGACTTATTTTTGATAATACACTAGTGTATTATCGTTTTTTGGGTCCCGGTTCTGATCAGTTTTCAGTCACGAGCGTGTGAAGCCAGAGAAACCAACCACAGTTTGTGCGGGAATTTGTACTGTTACGCCGTTTCGGGTAAAAATGACGTCACTGTTACTAAGACGTATACGCGTGTAAAGTTTTTAATCTTCATGTTTGATAAAAACCAAGAAATGCAGAGAAAGTCTCTTAAAATGAATATTTTGAGGAAATAGGTGGACTTAACCCTTCTATAAACTATTTCACTCTTCTTTCGGTGTAAATGTCACAGAACTATGTAGTTGTGTATGTACACATTTGAAGCCAAACTACAACGTAAACATGGACCCGTGAACGGTATAGAGGCTGAAGGTGATGATGCGGGATATTTTTCTGTCTACCATTCGTTTTATGTGATAAATAGAATCTCACATTCGTGTTTATGTATTATCATTTTTATCAAACTCGTTGACTAAAATGTATTTGACACTCGCCAAGGCTCGCGTCATACAATTTTAGTCAACTCGTTTGATAAAAATGATAATACATAAACACTCATGTAAGATCCTCTATGTAAATAGATTGATACAGTGGATAGATCGATACAATAGGGTTGGACTATACCTTTTATTAGCTCACCTGAGCACAACGTGCTCAAGGGGAGCTTTTAGGGGCACGCTGTGTCCGTCGTGCGTTGTCCGTCGTGCGTTGTCCGTCGTGCGGCGTCAACAATTCTTTAAACATCTTCTCCTCCTAAACCGCTTGGCTGATTTGGACCAAACTTGGCTGGAATGTTCCTTGGGAGGTCCTCTTTAAAAACTGTTCACAGAATTTGATTTCATCAAAAACTCTGGTTGCCATGGCAACCAAATGGAATTTTTAAAGAAATTCTTTAAAAATCTTCTCCTCTGAAACCGCTGGTCAGATTTTGAAATAATTTCACAGATATGTTCCTTGGGTGACCCTTTTCAAAAATTGTTTGCGAAATTTTGATCCGTCGAAAAACATGGCCGTGGTGGAAGGGGGCGGGGAGGCTCTTCGCGTCCATCGGTGTCAACAATTCTATAAAAATCTTCTCCTCTGAAACCGCTGGTCAGATTTTGAAATAATTTCACAGATATGTTCCTTGGGTGACCCTTTTCAAAAATTGTTGTGAAATTTTGATCTGTCGAAAAACATGGCCGTGGTGGAAGGGGGGGGGGGCTCTTGGCATCCAGAGGTGTCAACAATTCTTTAAACATCTTCTCCTCCTACACCACTTGGCCGATTTGGACCAAACTTGGCTGGAATGTTCCTTGGGAGGTCCTCTTTAAAAATTGTTCACAGAATTTGATTTCATGGCAACCAAATGGAATTTTTTAAGAAATTCTTTAAAAATCTTCTCTGAAACCGCTGGCCAGATTTTGAAATAATTTCACAGATATGTTCCTTGGGTGACCCTTTTCAAAAATTGTTCGCGAAATTTTGATCCGTTAAAAAACATGGCCGTTGTGGGGGGGGGGGGGGGGGGGCTCTTGGCGTCCAGCGGTGTCAACAATTCTTTAAACATCTTCTCCTCCTAAATCGCTTGGCCGTTTGGCCGATTTGGACCAAACTTGGCTGGAATGTTCCTTGGGACGTCCCCTTTGAAAATTGTTCACAGAATTTGATTCATCAAAAACTCTGGTTGCCATGGCAACCAAATGGAATTTTCCAAGAAATTCTTTGATAACCTTCTCCTCTGAAACCACTGGTCAGATTTTGAAATAATTTCACGGATACATTCCTTGGGTAACCCTTTTTATTTTTAAAGTTGTTTGTGTAATTTTGATCCGTCGAAAAACATGGCCTGGGTGGGGATGGGCATCTTTGCACTGTATGGACTTAAAGAAATTCTTTGAAATTCTTCTTCTCCTAAACCACTTGTCAGATTTTGAAATAATTTCACAGAAATGTTCCTTAGGTGCCCCTTTTGAAAATTTATTGGCGAAATTTTGATCTGTCTAGAAACATGGCTGTGGTGGGTGGAAGCTATTTGCTCTCTGAGGACATGAAGAAATTCTTAAAAATTTTGTCTTCTCTGAAACCACTATTCAGATTTTGAAGTTTTGATCCTTATATTATACCCCTTATTTAGCTTAGCTGTTTTCAAAGAAAACATCGAGGTATTGACATAGCCCTGTTGGCATCATCTGTGTTGTTGTTGTTGTGCAAAAACTTGGACATTTTGTTATATCACAGCTTCCACTCAACACATGTACTTAAAACTCGGAATAATTGTTCACTAGTAAAAAGCAACCCATACAACAAGGGCAGTTAACTCCAAAATTGTTTTGTCCAAATTATGCCCCTTTTGCGATTTGGAATTTTATTTTACTATCCAGCAAGGTTCCAACAGCCAATCATTGGCACTCTCATGAGGTGCTCTTGTTCAACTTAATATTTTTAGCCACTATCGGGCATGTGCTCTTGTTCAAGATAAGGTCTTTAGGTGACCTATCCTAAAATTTATTTACAGAATTCTGATTCGTCAAAAACATGGCTGTGGTGATGATTGTAGGGGTGGTGACAGATTTTGAAATGATTTTTACAGGTGACCTTTTTATAATTGCTTGGCAAAATACTGATTCTGTTTCCAAAATTTCAATACTTTAAAAAAAGTTGGTTATGGTCCTCTCAAAAATTCAGGTGAGTGATCCAGGGCCATCTTGGCCCTCTTGTTTTACATAAACACACCTAGTAAATTTGTAAACAAACACTCATTATAAATTCAGTTAACTTCGCATGCATGGTCAATTTCATTTGAAAAAATGTCATCGTGTGATTGGCAATTTAATTGATAAATATGACTCCTCGTAAATGAAATGTATCTAGTACATTTTAGTTTCCCTTTCCATGCCCAAGCTGATAAAACAGAAGCCGATAAATCGTGAAAAAAGAACTTTTATGTACCAGAAATGACTTCTGAATCATGCACACTTACACGCTTTCATTCAGAATTATTACCTTTTGGACTTGAATCGTTTACACTAACTACACCTGTCACAGGTGTATATGAATATCAGTTATAGTGTGTTGTCATAGAGTCAGCTCTACTAAGGAGAAAGGTGAAAAAAGAATTTTCCTGTGGAGGGCAAATTTTTCATGGAATCACAGTAACACTGTAACTCTACAATACAACAATTTTTATAGATCTACTTATCCAAGTTGAAAGCATTTGCAGACAACAAAATATCTTTTGTTCACATGACGCTAATTGTCACTGAAATGGTAGAAAACATTGTGGAAAAGCGAAAAAGTGCTGGTTACCATTATTTTTAGACTCATTAATGAGACGCCATTGTGATTTTTTCGTAACTGGACATTTATTGTACACCTTACCTTCTCAAGTCCATCATAAATTCTCGGACAGCAAAGATAGAGCCCTATACTGACTTTCTGTTTTGTCAGTTTAATCTGTATTGCAACAAAATGCAATTAACTTTTAGTAACAGACATGACCAAAGACAAATTATTAAACCTTTGTTTACCTAAAGAGCTTGTAGAAGTCTTTTTATAACATGTACATCTCTGAAAAAACTTGACAAAATTTATTGTGCGTGGCAGCCATTTTGTGTGGTTTTGGGAACGTAAACAACTGGAGTAACAGATGAAATGAACTGTTTTTTCCTCATTTCAGCATTTAAATTGAAAATATTTGTATTTCAAACGAAGGGGTATTGAATACACAAGCAACGGGTACCATGTGTTCAAATCCTAGTTTTGTGCTCTATTTGTGAAACAGTGCGAGTTCAAACTTGGGCACAAAATCTGTGCGGAAATTTCAGCTGCATTTTTTCATGATCATCTCTGTACCAAGAGGCTACCAGTCAAAAAGTGACCTTGCCTTTGGGGACAGTTATCTGTACTACCATCATTTTTAGCTCGGCAGTTTTCAAAGAAAGTGTCATGGAATTGTGTAGCTGTCTTGCAAAAACTACTTTATAATATCTCTGTCATTACTGAGGACATTTACAAACCCAGAATAGTTATTAACTAGCAAAAGGGAAATCCATACAACAAGGGCAGGTAACCATCAAAACATTTTTGACACAGTTATGGCCCTTGGTTAATGAAATTTTGTACTGGAAAGCACTATATTTCTAAATGCAACCATAGCAGAGTTGGGATTGAGTGGTAAATGCTTAACTTTTTACTAAACGAAAAATTTTTAATCTTGTCCAAATTGAAAGTATATGCAGATGACAAATTTTAATATGACTCAAAAGATGGATTTGTCTTTGAGTGGTAGAAATAATTGTGTCTGATTACCAGCATTATCTTGTTTTCACACTTTGTTTTCAAAAAACGTTTTCTCAGGGTCATTAAAACTATTGTGTGGTACAGGGTTAGATACCAGATGTTACTGTTAAAGTTTTAGTCTTGACCATATTGCAAGTATATGCAGAATACAAATTGAATGTGACTCAAATGACAGGATTTGTCTTTGAAAAGGACAAAAACATAATGGAAAAAGGAAAAAATGCCTGTAACAAGACAAGGTTACTAGCTTATTACCCTTTTCTCACAATATTTTAAAAAG
Organism: Hippopus hippopus; assembly: GCA_946811185.2. NCBI lineage: Eukaryota > Metazoa > Mollusca > Bivalvia > Cardiida > Cardiidae > Hippopus > Hippopus hippopus. Next base: position 43,957,452 of record OX328097.1, read on the forward strand.
GCATTAAAACAGGATTTAGTGTTAAAAGATCAAAACCTTTGAAAGTCATCTATTTCAATATTTGATAAATGTTTCTAGGGCTACCATTGCTTTAGTATGGTTTTGTTTCACAGGTCTGGGATTTAACATTCGTGGTGGTGTAGATAATCCACACATTCCAGGTGATACTGGAGTTTTTATCACTAAAATCAGAGAGAATGGTGCAGCACATAAGGATGGCAGACTAAAGGAAGGAGACAAAATTTTATCAGTGAGTTAAAACCTGTAGATATAACCTTATACTAAAGAATCCCATGTTTTACCCTAAGAAAAATACTTTGAAAAACATGGTCAACCGTCTTGAAGCTTCATTAGAGTGTTTGTCTTGATAAAATATCTTGGGTGAGTTTCTAAACAAGTCACCTTGGGTGAAAGGTTAGATTACTATATCAAATCTTAGAATGAAATCATGTGCACTCCAGAAGCTGTATTTTCAGTTCAATGCTCATGAAACTTCGTCTAATGTTAATCATGATGTCATTTGTTGTAATTTTTAGCTCTGCTGGCTTTTAGCCAGCAGAGGTCATGTCATGTCATGGTTTCTGTTGTCCGTCCGTCTGTTAGTCTTTTTCTTGTTTACACAATAAAGTCTACATTTGTGGTTGGACTTTCATGAAACTTGCACAGTTTGTTTGTATCATCAATAGCTTGAACCCTATTGATTTTGAAAATCTGACAATCAGTGAGGGAAATAGTAGTCATTTCAAGTTGAAAATTTGCATTTCTTGTTTACATGATAAAGTGCACATTTTTGGTCGGATTTTCATGAAACAGGCACAGTTGCTTTATATTATCAATACATGTAGCTTGAATCGTAATGATTTGGGAAAAAAATCCAACAAAGAGTAAGGGAAAAGTAGCCGTCTGAAGTTGAAAGCTTACATTTGTTGTTTAAGGGATTGAGTCCACATTTTTTATTCGATTTTAATGAAACTTGCACAGCTGCTTTATATCATCAATAGCTTGAAGCAGTCAGTTTTGAAAAAAATCAAACGGTAAATTAGGGAATAGTAGCCATTTCAAGTTGAAAATATACATTTCTTGTTAACCTGATTTAGACGGCATTTTTGATTCAGTTCTTTTTTAACTTGCAGAGATCATTTGTATCATCAATGGATTGAACCCTATTAAAAATGAAGAAAATCCAGCTATCAGTTTAGGAAAAGCAGCCATTTGATGACTTAGTCTTGTTTACTCAACAAAGTCCATCTTATTGCTCAAATTTCTTTGAAACTTGCAGGGACTGTTTTATACGAGTTCTGAAAACCTGTCAGATTTGGCTGGATTTCAAACTATTGAGAAATTGTTCTTCAATTATTTCATTATTTGTTCAATTCACCATGCCAGCTTGCTATGCTGTTTTATTGGGTTCAAGCCTAGTTGCAACAACCCCCCCTCCCCACTCCCCCCACTTTTTAGCTCCAATGGTCAAAGGCCAGCGGGCTTATGTCATGGCCCGGTGTCCGTCATGCGTCCATCCCTGCGTCTGTCTGTGCGTTAACTTTTTTTCAAACATCTTCTTCTCTGAAACTACCCATCCAAATTTGATGAAACTTCACAGAAATGATCCTGCCATGGTCTTCTATAGAATTTCTTGAAAGAATTTGATTCCTTCAAAAACTCTGGTTTCCATGGCAACAAAACTGAAAAATATTGAAAATCTTTGAAAATCTTCTTGTCTGAAACCGTAAGGCCCAGGGCTACAAAATTTGGCATGTAGCTTTATGTAATGGAACTCTAACAAATTTCTTCATATTATAGCCCTGGGGTCAAAATTGGCCCCGCCCCGGAGATCACAAGTTTGACATGGGCTTATATAGTGACTTCAATTTGAAACAGTAATCAAGGGAAATAACTCCTGTTATAAGAGATAAAGTTTGTTACTATTTACCTCCCTTGATTATCAAACTGCAGTAATACATTATTAGAGTTTGGTATTCAAGTTTTTTGGATAGAAAATGTTCTGTTTTCAGGGAGAGTGATTTATTTTGATGCTAATAGTTATGCTCACATGAGTGGAATGTTTAATTTAAAGTAAGCTTTCTATCATTCAGTTCTTTTTTTTTTTTCAGAACTTTACCTTTCGTGCGAATGAATAAACCTGCTTTTATTCACTGACATTGTCTTTGCATTTCAAAAGATATTTTTTTGTTGGGTAGAGGGGGAGGTTATGTTTTCCAAATAACTTTATTACCGTAGAGACTTTTTATCCTGTATGTCTCTGTCAATGCCAATTAAGCGCATGATACGTTAGGTTTACTCCTGAAGAAGTGACAATTTTTTTTTACTGGACCAAGTTAAAAGGCATTGCAAAAGACAAATTGAATGTAACTTAACTCTTTACCACACAATCCCTAGTTTTAATGACCCTGAGGAAGAAGCCTTTTGAAAACATTGAGGGAAAAGGAGAAAATGCTGGTAACCAGCATTTTCTCCTTTTCCCACAGTGTTTTCTACCCTATCAAATACAGAAATCACCATTTAAACATTTGATTTGTCATCTGCAAATGCTTTCAATTTGGACAAGTCTACATTTTTGTCGTTTGATAAGGAGTTAAATGACTATAATTGTCATTGATAGGTTAGGAAATGTATGGGAAAAGGAGAAAATACTGACAACATGTTGTCCTTTTCCCACAATGTTTTCAAAAGCCTTCTTTTTCAGGGTCATTTACACTTCAATTTGTGTGGTAAAGGGTTAAAAAGCCAGCGGAGTGATACAGGGCCATCATGACCCTCTTGTTTTGTGTGTGTGTGTGTGTGTATGTGTGTGTGTGTGTGTGTGTGTGTGTGTGTCTTTGACCTTGTTGCATCATGCATTAGATGTATGCAAGAAAATAAACAAAATCTCTGCCAGTAGAGTGATTCAGGCCCTCAAAGGCCTCTAGTTTCTGGATGTGATGAGTAAAGTTTTTCATATTCATGAATGCAGTTTATTACACTTTTCCTTATCTATTTGGACAGTGCTAGTTTTTGTTTTTTTTTCCTAGATAAATGGCAATAGTTTGACAGGGGTAACACATGAAGATGCAGTGCAGCTGTTTACTATAGCAAAGGAGAAGGTTGTCATAGTTGTAGAGCATGGGGCTCAAGCAGCTATCCTGGTAAGGATAGTATGTGGCATTTTTTGGAGTTATAAACATGAGATTTCTTGTTCTATATCACATCTTTTTGCAACAAAGGTTAGATAAATGGTGGTTTTCATTTTTATGGCTTTGAAAAGAAAAATTCGGGAGTTTCGACCGGTAGATTTTGTTTAGTCCGTCTGTCTGCATGTCTGTTTCCATGTCCAGGCCATAACTTTTTTCACTATTACTTAATTTCAAAATAACTTTGAAGAAAATTAATGTTTACCAAATATAGATGATGTCCATTTTTGTGTCCGTGCCATAACTCTTTTCCCTATGACTTAATACCAAAATAACTTCGGGTAAATGTTAACCACATCAAGATGACATGTCATGCACAACAAGTCATGTCCATAGGTTAAAGGTCAAGGTCACAGCAAGGTCAAATCTGTTTTTTGGTTGAAGTATCAGGTCTTTATTTTTTTTTTCAGTATAAGTTTGCAGAAGTGTCAACCACATTTAAATGATGTGTTGTGCGCAAGAACGTTATCTGTAGGTCAAAAGTCAAAGTCAGAAGTGTTTTTAAATGTTGTGTCCATTGTGAGTGTTCATATGAACAGCTCACAGGAAAATTGTACTATTTTCTGGGGCATCAGTCACTTCTCAGTGACATGTCTTGTTAAAATTGTTTCTGTTTAACCCTTTACCACACAATCCCCAGTTTTAACAACCGTAACAAAAGAATTTCAAGAACATTGTGGGAAGAGGAAAAAAATGCTAGAAGCCAGCATTTTCTCCTTTTCCTGCAATGTGTTCTTACCTTTGGGAGACAAATTTCATCATTTAGGCCACATGTAATTTGTCGTCTTCAACTCCTTTCAATTTGAACCAGCCTAAAATTTTGTTGTTTGGTAAATGGTTAATCATTTACTAAATAATTGTGTATTTCGAAGAACTTTTAGAAGCAGGCTTTTGAAAATGTATACTTAAGTAAAAGGAGAAAATGCTGTTAATCAGTATTTCTTGCTTTTACCACAATGATGTCTACCGTTAAAAAAAAAGATGAATGTCATCATTTCTGTCACATGTGTAATTTGATTTCTGCAGTTGCTTCTATTTGGACCAGTCTAAAATTTTGTCATCAGGTAAATGGTAAAAATGCTAAGCTCTACTTCAGTGCTTTTGGGTCTTTTTTACTGATACATTGTGTTCACTGTAAATCTTGAGCTTTCTAACCAGGCAGCAAAATTTAAGACTCATTCAAATTAAGAGCATTTGCAGACCATTAATAACGTGTTGCTCTAGTGATGGGTTTTGTCTTCGAAAGAGTACAAAACATTGTTGGAAAAGGAGAAAATAATGGTTACCAACATTTTTTCTATTCCCATAATGCTTTCATGAACCACTGTCCAAAGGGTTGTAGAAACACTTCTGATTGTTAATCCTTTATCACATAGTCCCGACTTTGAATGACCCCAAGACAGAAGGCTTTTTAAAACAGTGTGGGAAAGGCAAATGATGGTATCCAGCCCTTTCTCTTCACCCCACAGTCTTTTCTTCCCTTTCAAAGACAAATTTCGTCATTGAGCAAATTTTTCATCTGCAAATGCTTTCAGTTTGGACTTGCCTAAAGTTTTGTCATCTGATTAAGGGTTATGTACCTTTTTATTTGTTGCTTTCTTCCTGTTTTGTTTTTTTCAGGCAAAAAGGTTACAGAAAGCAAAAGATGAGGCGGGTCCAGTTGTAATATCCACTTCCTATTCATCTCTACTTTTTGCCACATTTGGTGTAGTAGCACTTGGTGTGATAGGTTATTTTGCATTCAAAAGATCACTACGATGAAATGATAGTAATGTTAATTAAGTATACTCAAATTTTTAACTTAATGTACATACATTAATTTGGTTGTCGGCAAATTGTTAAGTTGCATGTATATTTTTAATTGGAAAGTTCTTCATGGGGCTGTTGTTTATTGATTTGTTTCCTCAATAAATCTGACCCATGAAGTTTTATGAATTACTGCTTTAGTTGTTATCTGTAAACCCTTATCCACACAATAAATTCTAGACTCTTTCATATTCAAAGATCTGCAAGTGTCAAATATATACAGTAATTGATACAAATGAGCTGAAATTCTCTGATGAGGAAAAAAACATTGTGGGAAAAGGAGAAAATGCTGGTGACCAGCATTTTCTCCTTTTCCAACAATGTTTTCTAAAGCTTTCATCATTAGGGTTGTTAAAACTTAGCATTGCTTGGAAAGGAATTAAGGTATTTTTAAACTCACAGAATGCCTAGCATGAACTATAGTAGCTTGTTGATCAAGATCAGACTGCACAGTCTGATGTACTGTCTAATATTGGATCTATGTTTTCCATTTCATGTAGTGGTGATGTAGTCAGCAAACCTACCTTGAAATATGTACAGGGTAAGACCCTCCCTCGTATTTTTCGATATTTCATGGTTACAACCAGTGAAAATACCAATTTTGATATTCTAACTCTTCAATTGAAGACGGAAACAGTTGTTCCCGCACACTAGTTACCTAGGTAATATGCGCGTGCCTCACAACCAGATGGAAATATGATGTAATTTACCATTAATTTCTCGCGCTTGACGTAATATTGTAATGCGTTGCTATGCGGAGGGGTACGCCACGGGTAATAACCGAAAAGAATTGTCCTGGATTTTTTTTAAGTTCCCCCAAGAAAGGGTTAAAAGCATGAAATAAATAGAATATTTGTTTTTTAGCTCCACTGGCCAAAGGCCAGAGAGCTATTGTCATGGCGTTGTGTCCGTCGTCCGTCCGTCCGTCCGTGCGTCCGTCCGTGCGTCCGTAAACTTTTTCTTTAAAAAACTTCTCCTCAGAAACTATTGACTGGATTTTTACCAAATTTCACAGGAATGTTCCTTTGGTGGTCCTCTTTCAAATTCCTTCAAATAATTGTGTTCCATGAAGAATTCTGGTTGCCATGGCAACCAAAGTAAAAAACCTTTAAAAATCTTCTCCTCCCAAACCGCTATTTGGATAGCATTATTATTTTGCAGGAATGTTCCTTAGATACAGGTTTACAGAATTCCTTAAAAAAAAAAAGATCTGTCAAAAAACATGGCTTTTATGGGAGACTCATTTTCCTTTTATGGTATAAAGTAAAATCTTTGAAAAATTTCTTCTCTAAAACTATTCATTGGATTTCATTGTTGTTTTGCAGGTAAGTTCCTATGGTGGTTGTCTACCAAATTGTTTCTTCAGTGAGCTAGCGAGCTATTGTCATGGCGTTGTGTCCGTCGTGCGTGCGTCCTTCCGTCCGTTCGTTCGTTCGTCCGTGCGTGCGTCCGTAAACTTTTTCTTTAAAAAACTTCTCCTCAGAAACTATTGACTGGATTTTTACCAAATTTCACAGGAATGTTCCTTTGGTGGTCCTCTTTCAAATTCCTTCAAATGATTGTGTTCCATGAAGAATTCTGGTTGCCATGGCAACCAAAGTAAAAAACCTTTAAAAATCTTCTCCTCCCAAACCGCTATTTGGACAGCATTATTATTTTGCAGGAATGTTTCTTAGATACAGGTTTACAGAATTCTTTAAAAAAAAAAAGATCTGTCAAAAAACATGGCTTTTATGGAAGACTCATTTTCCTTTTATGGTATAAAGTAAAATCTTTGAAAAATTTCTTCTCTAAAACTATTCATTGGATTTCATTGTTGTTTTGCAGGTAAGTTCCTATGGTGGTTGTCTACCAAATTGTTTCTTCAGTGAGCTAAAATGCAGGATTGAATGATAATTGTTAAAAACTTCCTTTCGCCATTATAGAAATATCAGGCCTGTGGAGCGATACAGGCGCTCAAGCGCCTCTAGTTTCGGTGAAAAATCGAAATTTATTTCATCACGTGAACATCATCGGTAATATTTTTACTCGTGGCTGTGCCACTCATGAAAATATTACCGATGATGTTCACTCGATGAAATAAATTTCGATCTTCCACTGTAAAAACAAATATCCTCTATGTATTTCACTTTTCAAATTATTTTTTGAGAAGAAACTGAAGGGAGTAGTGCCCTTTGCCTCCCCAGCTGAAACTTCTTTTTCAGGGATGGAAGATGTTACTAGTAGATGTTTAGATTACCGTGATGTAAACCATTACCAAAGTTTTCACTTTCAGAGTAAGAAAATGAATTCAAAGAAAAACAAAAAGACAAAATTAAAAACAGATGTATACAGAATAACACAACTCAATAAAGTAAAAGGTGGAAAGGGTTGGCTGTAGGTTACTCAAAGTGTGGACACCCCTATGTTGAAATGTACTTGTGCTAAGTAAAGCACTTGTCTTAACCCTTTACCACACTACCCTGATTTTTAATGACCCTGGAAAGAAAGCTTTGGAAAATCTTGTGGGAAAAGGAGAAAATACTAGAAAACAATGTTTTCTGACCTTCCCAAAACAGATTTCATTTCTTGAATCACAATGTGGACTAGTCTAACATTTTGTTGTTTGTTAGGCTCCGGGCTTGTTCGTCCCAAAACTAGTTCGCCCCTGGGCTTGTTCGTCCCTAGGCTTATTTGCCCGGGCTTGTTCGTCCCACATTACCTTATCGATCTTATTGGAATGTACAGTGCTATGCGCATTCTAAAATGAAAATACTTCTAATAAAACTTATCAATGCTTTGTTTTTGTCTTTCTCGAAGTCGTTTTTTAAACAGAACAGAAACTTTATTAATCATTCAAGACTTGAACACACAAAGTTTCTGCACCGCCTTTTGCCTACTAACCACCTTACAACAAAATGTAAGTTGAAAATTCGTATGTAACTATTATTTTTCTTCATTTTCTTCTCTAAATGTAACGATGGGAATTCATGACTCCAATGATATTTTTCTTTTACTTTGGGTTCTTCTCTAAACGTGATGATGGGAAGGACCTTTTTTGAACAGTTATATAATCTTCGGTTGAGTAAAATGGTCGGCGATTACGTGCAGTTAACACCTTTTCATAATCAAAGTCAGTGAAGTATCCACTATTAACACCTTTGGTTATCAGATATCTAAGTTGGGACGAACAAGCCCGGACCAACGAAAAATCAGTTGGGACGAACAAGCCCGAACAAACAAGGCCAGGGATGAAAAAGCCTGTTTCCGTTTGTTAAAGAGGCAAGCAAATTTTCCATGTCTTTTAGGTGCTTGCTTAAAACAGCTTTGACTGTACATGTACCTTGGTATTACTGATTGAATTTGTCTTTTTCATTTGTTTGATATACTAAAATTAAGGACAAAATACCAAATCATACATACTGTACTGTCAAACCTGTCTCTGAGACTACATGTACCTGTATTTAGCAATTCATCGCTTTAAGAGACCACTGATTTTATTGTGTATCCCTTCCAAATTGAATTTGTGAACTTGCATTGAAAGACCACCTGCTGTAAGAGACTACTTTTATTAATCTTATTACCTCCATTGCATGGTCTCTTAACTCATTACTACACAATCCCAAGTTCTAACAACCCTGGGAAGCATTTTTTTCTGAATACTGATACTTTAGTATGACATGCAGTATGAAGGATTTAAACAATCACTTCCTGACACAACAATCTTGAAAAACACCTTAATGAAGTAGGGATTATCAACTTGAAATAAGGCTTAATAAATCAGCCCAAGTTAGAACATTATGGCATAGGAGAAATTGCTTGTTACAGGCCATTTCTCCCTTTGCTTTCAATGTTTTCAATTGTTATCTGCTATAAGAAGCTTAAAGTGTACTGTTAGAGGTACTGATTAATGTTGATAAACTATCCAAACTATCAGTATGGAAACTGATGCCTTAATATGTACAAATTAGTACATAACTGGTTAAAGAAGATCAAAGGTCACACAATCTGCAAGCATAGTTGTTAGAATTGGTATGTCCAACTGAAAGGTGCACTAATAAAATATTATCTTTTTCATGAAATACAATTTTGTCTCCAGATTCATGTCTTCATGTATCTAATAGAACACAACCTCCCTTTACCACACAATCCTGACTTTTAACGACCCTGACAAAGAATACTTTTGAAAACATTGTGGGAAAAGGAGAAAATGCTGGTAACCAGCATTTTCTCCTTTTCCAACAAGTTTTCTACCCTTTCACACACAAATTTTGTTATTTGGGTGACCTTTATTTTGTCAATTACAAATGCATTCTACTTGGGCACCTCTAAAATTTTGTTTTTGGCAAGGAGTTAAATTGCTTTTGCAGACAAGTAAATGGAATTGAAGCTATACAGAAAACTCAGTCTGATCATGATATTTCCAATATTCTGTGGTTTGTGGCAAACACAGCTTTACAGGAGGGGTTTCTGTACAGACTGTAAATGAGTGGCACTCGGGGGGGGGGGGAATGCACTATACAAAGCTAGCATTGGCATAAAGTGGATACATTTTATCTAAAACCTGTTTGAATCATGAGGTAGAATGGTTCTTTTCAAAGCAGAAAACTTATCAATTGCAAAATGTTACGACCCAGGTCAGCCTGCATGGACTGTGCAGGCTTACCTAGGTCGATACTTTCTGTGGATGCATTAAACCACCTTTTAGCAGAGCATGACTTGAGTGTTGATTTCATTTATTACCATACAAGCTATTTTTAAACATACCACTGACTCATACAAGTGACACATTGGAGAATCGTATGGAGAGAGAGGAAAAAAAAAGTCTTTTGTTATAAAATGTTTACTCAGTGGGAAAAGGAGAATTAGCTTGCAACAAGCAATGGGGCAAAAAATTCTACTCTTTATATGCTGTTGAAAATTATTGTAGGTAACACTTGACCATACAAATCGTCTGTGTTCGCTACCATGAGGAAAAGGACTTTTGAAAATATTGTGCTAAAAGGACGAAATGCCAGTTACCACCATTTTCTCCGTTAAAGATACATACAAGTATATTGTGTAGCACTACTCATCTAGAAATGCCCTATAGTTTTAAAGGGCAAATCCTAAAATATTTTGACCAGACTGTTTTTTTCCTTTAATCAGCTGCAAATGATGTCAGTTAAACATATGTCCGTCATTTTTCGTAAATACCAACCTGTAACATGCCATGAACCACGGCCGAATTGTCACGCTGATATACAGCCCTAAAAATGGTACATGGCTTACTTCCCCTGATTCGCTTATCTCCCGTGCATGTGTGACGTCATTGTCGAGTCAATCTGTGTATACCGTCAGTAGACATTAGTAGGAACGCGGATGATTGTATGCAGATATCTGAGTATTAACTGAGAATTGAGCCGAAAAAATGGTAAATTGTGCAGCCTATGGCTGCAACGTCGATTCGGGAACTCATAGAATTAGTATTTTCAAATTTCCGAAGGAATTAAAAAGGAGAAAACTATGGATTCAACGTTTAAACCTGGGCCGGACAGTAGCGATGGATTTTTTGCCATCGGTTCATTCGAAATTGTGTCTAAAATACTTCGATGACAGTCAGTTCTTAATAAGTCCAAAACTCGCAAAAGAAGTTGGTTATAGGAATATTAGGCTGCGGTTAAAACCTGACGCTGTGCTGACATTATTCGAAACTCCGAGTCGAAAGGAGATAGGCCTTAAACCGAAACTCCTTAAGACAGACATTCCGCAACGGCAATTTCCAAAAAGAAAATCCAACATGAAGTAGGTAATTTCTTTTTTCTTGAAATTGGAATACATGAATTGTTATTCGTACTAATTTACCCTTTTCTACATTACCGCTTCATTCTGAACAAAAAGAAAATGCTGCCGTTTTCTCCCTTTTCCAAATGATTTCAACATTTAACAAAATTATAGATTCATCCAAATTCATAACATAAATTTTGCAAATAACATAGTCGACATTGTTCAAATGATGTAAACTTTCAAGGGATAATAATCATTCTTTGAACAGCAAACATCATTTTCTTCCCACACTGTTTTTCAAACACTCTTTCTTTGGGTATTGGAAACTAGATCTAGGGTTTGTATGGTAAAGGGTGAAATCAGTATCTGGCTACCCCTAATCATGGTCATAAATGTAAATCCATCACCGACCAGTTGAAACAATACAGGAAATGGTTACATAACATTTGCATATCTCACCCCTTTACACTGTAATGTTTGTTGGTGACAGTAAACCCATGTTACAGCTTTTATCCCATACACTACTTCTCTTTGACATTTCACTCTTAAAAATGATTTGACAACTTACCTGCATTTTGAACAAATTTTAAATTATATCTATACAATTTTGATTTGTGGATATTTCCTTTTCCTATCCATATTATGTTTTCTAGACAGGCTACTGAGAAAAATGTTTTGAACATGTCAGTATGAAAATTTTGAAAATGCATATAATTTGACACAAGTCATTTTCTCTGATAATCAGACAAAAGTGAGAAAATTAAAAATAACACATTTTTTTTTTAAATTAAGAAACAGAATGTTTTTGACCAGGCTCACACACCAATTCTTTTACCTTTTACCTCAAAATTCTGATCTTCAACCACCCTAATGGAGAAGGCTTTTGAGGACAGGGTGAAAAAAGGAATAAGTCCTGATACCCAGAGTTATCTTCTTTTCCTACAATATTTTCTACCCTCAAACCTATTGTCAAGGCCACATTTGATCTGTGGTCTGGAAATACTTTCGGTGTGGAGTGGACAAGTCTAAAGTTTTGCCATCTGTGTAAGGGTTTAGCCTAACCCTTACCCAAATTTAAAAAATTAGAATATTTCAAATCCACATCATTTAAATATGACCGATAAATTGTGATTGTTTATTGGAATTTAGTTTAACTTAGTTTAACCCTTTACCAAACAATCCTTTGTTTTAACGACCCTTGTGAAGAAAGAAAAACCTTTTGAAAACATTGTAGGTAAAGGAGAAAATGCTGGTAACCAGTATTTTCTCCTTTTTCTACAATGTTTTCTACCCCATCAAAGACAAGTCCAAACATGTGAGTAAAATTTAATTTGTTGACTCCAAATGCTTTCGATTCGGTTGAGTCAATAAATTTGATGTTTGGTAAGAATTTAAACATGTATTTTACATCTCTTGAGAAACAAGTTCATACAACCCGTACTAATCTCTTCGGATACTGCTTCCTGGGAACCAAAACAAGACTCGTGCCCAATGTGTGGGATTTATATTTAACCCTTTACCAATCAATCCCTAGTTTTTACGACCCTGTGACAGAAGCCTTTTAAAAACATTGTAGTAAAAGGAGATAATGCTGGTAGCCAGCATTTTCTCCTTTAACCACAATGTTTTCTACTCTGCTGGAAACAAATTTCAATTTTTGAAATATTTAACTTTATTTTTGTGGTCTGCAAGTGATTTCAATTTGGACCTGTTTAATATTTTGTCGTTTGGTAAAGAGTTAAAAATAGAAAATATTGTGGATAAAGGACCAATTGATAGTTACCAGCTCTTTCTATGTTTTTACAATGAATCTGAAGTCGTCTATACTGCAATTTGACCGGAATGTCAGTATTAACCGCTCAGTCCCTAGTAGACGGTAGACCAATTTGAGACTTACCCAAATTGAAACAATTTGCATAAGACAAACAAGAACTGAACAAATTACAATTCAGAGTTTAAGACTTTCACAGAGAAGCTCTGTGTGGAACATACAATAGCTATACATGTATGATAAATTTTTGCATTGAATGGATCATGTGGACAAGGTAAACAGCAAAAAAGTATTTCACACAAGTAGATCCCCTCTCCCTCTCTCTGATGTTCATGTATTTCTGTATGGTAAGAAAAACAACTAAAATAATTTTCAAATAATTTTGAGAATTAACACTTAATCATCTCGGAACATATTCTTTTATCAAATTTCATGCTGGTTAACAGCATTTCAAAATATTCTCAAGAAAATCGTGATTTATCGTGTAACCCTTCACCCACGAGAGAATAAACTTGTACCCGTCAATGTTTACAGAATTCTTTACAAGGTACAAATATCAACAAGGACCCATCAACAAATAGTTAGAACTAACATCTCACGATTATCAATCGTAAAAGTCAAGAAAAGGGTTATTTGACATGAAACTAAAGTGTCGGGGAAATGTCTTCAAAAGTGTCGGGGAACTGTCTTGTCGTGGAACTGTCTTGAAACCGTATTTTTTTGTTGTTGTTTAATTCCGCCCGTTAATCTACTGAAAATGCTTCACGTTAAACAAAGTTTAAACCATACACTTAATTTTATCATGTATAGAATAATATTTCCGTAAGCGATGTTCGCCTCGTAATAGACGTATTTCAATAGCGCGCGATACTCAACACGTTGAAAAGTCCGGCACAACATCGTCATCAGTGGGCAAAAAGTTAGTTTTATCCTCATGATCAGAAACTTAATAAGTTTCTTTAAAAATTGGCTCGGACATGTACGGCCTTATCGGCCCAGAATCGTCTATTTCTTCGTCTTCAATATCGCTCAGTTCACTATCGTAAACAACGTCCATATTGAAACAAGCTCTCCTATGACGTCACAAATCAAGGGACGCAACAATAAGTAAGGGAGATAAGCGATGCAATAAAAATTAATAAGCAGAAATATGAATTGAAAAAAAGTACTTTTACTAATTTTTTTTTCTAATTACAACATTACCAGGTTACCATTTGATAAGTGTAGATTTGAAAATTAACCATATCTGAAACTTGTTGATTTGCCCTTTAAAGATACCGGTACCTAAAACTTGCTAAAGTGACAGAAAGGAGCTGCCTTAACAAGAGAGAAAAAGGCCTTTTACAACAATTTTGGAAAAGGAGCAGCTCTCTTACCTGGGGATGGCCCTTTTGTTCCAAAAAAACTTAAGAAAGCTGTCAACTTCATGGGATTAAAAAGTCTAATTATGTATGTCAATTGTTAAGAATATGCTGCGTAAGTCAGAAAAAGTCGAGAGTCCGAGTTTCACTACAGAATATGTCAAACCCATTTTAGGAGTCCTCTCAAGGAAAAACCCAAAAGTGATTCATTATAGAGGATGGTCTTTATTGGAGGCGTTGTCCTTTACAAGTCCTGGTCTATTTACCCTTTATCATACAGTTTCGAGTTTTCACGACCTTTAGGGTGAAAGGTTTAATTCGATTGGGCTGTGACAGACGGGGTTTAACTGTTTCTAATGTAGAGCCGCCAGACTTTACACCGTGCCCATTTGCGCTGGTACCCGTTTTTGTCTGGATGTCCAATCATTAGCTCCTTGACATCCGGTATACAGCTTCATTCTAACACCAAAGATGGCGTCATCAGGCACCAACTCTGGTTTGTTATTACGATTATTTATTCTTTTCTCGAATTATAAGATGCGTATTCATAAATGTTTTTTTCGAAACGGGAGATTATTATCTCTTCTAGTCACATGTCGAAATTCGTGAGGTATTCTGCTTACTAAATTGCATTAACCAGTCGCACATTTCAAGAAAAAACGGTTTAATTATTTCGGTACTGTATATCTCTAAAGCCAATCTCTATAGATAATGTACAGTGACATAATGTGATATGATTAAGGCATCTTTTTAAGGGCGTGGTATAGATTTTATTCTAACCAAGTTTAGAATCATAAATGTAAAGTAAAAAATATTAGTCAAAAGATGTTAAAATATTTCTACCATCACAACAATTCTCAAGCTCACCCCATAATTCAATACCCCATAGAGAGATGATTGAAGTTTTTTTTAAAGATTTTTCTGGTGTTAAATATAATGAAGATCAAGATTGGAATGCACAAAATTGGGAATCACAAAACAGATAACAGTCACTCTAGGCTAGTTACTGGCAGTGCTTTCATTAAGCGGATGTAGACGTTATATACATCAGGAAAATTTAAAAAAAAAATGTCCGAAAAAATGGACCTGGACGTTTTTCAAATGTCGAGAATATTCCAAAAACGTCCTCAAATTCAAACCTGGGCGTTTTACATGTTTTCATAAAACTAAGGGTTTAAACATCTAGAAGAATGTGTGGCAATAAATCTAACTGTACAAGCTTCAGTTTATTTTACATCATTGTATACATGTCACATGATGTGTTCTAAATCGATTTATAACCGGGTATCACTTTGACAACCGACTACTGCAATGGCTATTTAAGGACGTTGATTTAAACGGATTACGCTAATTGTTTCAAAGTTTGTCGTACAAAAGCGACAGTACGTAAATTACTTGTCCTTAATCAGAATGCGGAAAAGGTCGGCAGTTTATCGAATTACAGCTTTTCGAACCATTTTTTAGCTCACCTGAGCACAACGTGCTCAAGGGGAGCTTTTAGGATCTTCCAGTGTCCGTCGTGTGTCGTCAACAATTCTTTAAACATCATCTCCTCCTAAACCGTTGGGCCAATCTGGACCAAACTTGGCTGGAATGTTCCTTGGGAGGTCCTCTTTAAAAATTTTTCACAGAATATGATTCCATCAAAAACTCTGGTTGCCATGGCAACCAAATGGAATTTTCTAAGAAATTCTTTAAAAATCTTCTCCTCTGAAACCGCTGATCAGATTTTGAAATAATTTCACAGAGATGTTCCTTGGGTGACCCTTTTCAAAAATTGTTCGCGAAATTTTGATCCGTCGAGAAACATGGCTCTGGTGACTGGGGGCTACCTGCACTATACGGATATGAAAGAAATTCTTGAAAATTCTTCTTCTCTGAAATGGCTGGTCAGATTTTGAAATAATTTCACAGAGATGTTCCTTGGGTGACCCTTTTCAAAAAATGTTTGCAAAATTTTGATCTGTCAAGAAACATGGCTCTGGTGACTGGGGGCTACATGCACTATATGGAATTGAAGAAATTCTTAAAAATTCTTCTTCTCTGAAACGGCCGGTCAGATTTTGAAATAATTTCACAGAGATATTCCTTGGGTGACTATTTTCAAAAAGTGTTCGCGAAATTTTGATCCGTCGAGAAACATGGCTCTGGTGACTGGGGGCTACTTGCACTATACGGCCATGAAGAAATTCTTAAAAATTCTTCTTCTCTGGAACGGCTGGTCAGATTTTGAAATAATTTCACAGAAATGTTCCTTTGGTGACCCTTTTCAAAAAGTGTTTGGGAAATTTTGATCCATCAAGAAACATGGCTCTGATGGCTGTGGGCTATTTACACTATATGGACATGAAGAAATTCTAAAAAAATCTTCTTCTCTGAAACCTCTGGTCAGATTTTGAAATAATTTCACAGAAATGTTCCTTGGGTGACTCTTTTCAAAAAGTGCTCACAAAATTGTGATCTGTCAAGAAACATGGCTCTGGTGGTGGGGGCTATTTGCACTATAGGGACATGAAGAGGAATTTCTCAGTTCTTTTTCTCTGGAACGGCTGGTCAGATTTTAAAATATATTTCACATATATGTTCCTAGGGTGACCCTTTTCAAAAATTGTTAGGGAAATTTTTATCTGTCGAAAATCAACAGCCAATTGTTGGCACCTGCATGTGGTTCTCTTGTTGGACTTATGTTTTTAGTCACTTTTGAGCATGTGCTCTTCTTCAAGAAAATGTCCTTAGGTGATTTATCCAAAAATTTATTTGCAGAATTCTGATTCATCAAAATCATTGCTGTGGTCATGATTGTAGGGGTGGTGACAGATTTTTAAATGACTTTCACAGGTGACCTTTTCAAAATTGCTTGGCAAAATAATGATTTTGTTTCCAAAGTTTCAATACCTCAAAAAAAAAAAAAATGGCTATGGTCCTCTCAAAAATTCAGGTGAGCGATCCAGGGCCATCTTGGCCCTCTTGTTTTTTTTTTTAATTAGAAAAATTAAGATTAAAATGGCCTTTATGATAAAGTAACTGTGACCAGAATATAAGTTTTTATTTGGGTGTTCAGTGTTCCCACTCGAGCAAATTATTGCTTAAGTCACATTACAGAATTGAAATACACGTAACAAATACTGGTTATACATGAGACCTCATGTAAGAAAATACATGGACAAAAAATGCCATTTTCCACTTATCTTGTGTAAAATGACAGGTTTTGAAGGTACTTGTTTTCCTACTTGACAAATTTATATCAAATTATGCTGAAATATCTATCCAGAAAACAAAAGACACGAAATATCGATCAGTGCAAAAACCAGGAAACCCATGACACAACAAAATGTGTCTTTGACATTGTCAGATCACAGTCACTTCAGATTGCCTTTTCAGCTTTTTAGCTCACCCTGTGTACGTTGTGCATAGTCCGTCGTGCGTCGTCAACAATTCTTTAAACATCTCCTCAAAAACCACTGGGCCTGTTTGGACCAAACTTGGAAAAAATTTTCCTTGAGAGGTCCTCTTTAAAAACTTTTCACAGAATTTGATGCCATCAAAAACTCTGGTTGCCATGGCAACCAAATGGAATTTTCAAAGAAATTCTTTTAAAAATCTTCTCCTCTGAAACCGCTGGTCATATTTTGAAATAATTTCATAGCAATGTTCCTTGGGTGACCCTATTCAAAAGTTGTTCGAGAAATTTTGGTCCGTGGAAAAACATGGCCATGATGGGGGGCGGGCCTCTTTGCACTGTATGGACTTAAAGAAATTCTTTGAAATTCTTCTTCTCTTAACCCTTTACCGCACAATGTTGACTTTTAACGACCCTTGGAAAAAAGCCGTTTGAAAACATTGCGGGAAAAGGAGCAGCATTTCCTCCTTTTCCCACAATGTTTTCTACCCAATCAAAGAAAAACTGCACCATTTTAGCCACATTGAAATTGTCATCTGTACATGCTTTCAATTCGGACAAGGCTAAAATTTTGTTGTCTGGTGAGGGGTTAAACCACTTGTCAGATTTTGAAATAATTTCACAGAAATGTCCCTTGGATGCCCCTTTTGAAAAATTGTTCGCGAAATTTTGATTCGTCAAGAAGAACATGGCTGTGGTGGCTGGGGGCTATTTGCACTATACAGACATGAAGAAATTCTTAAAAATTCTTCTTCTATGAAACCACTGGTCAGATTTTGAAATAATTTCACAGAAATACTCCTTTGGTGCCAAATTATGCCCCTTTTTCGACTTAAAATTTTAACTTACTATCCAGCACCCAACAGCCAATCGTTGGCACCCACATGGGGTGCTCTTGTTATTTTATTGAAGTTATTGAAGAAAAAGTTTTGGAATAACAAAAATAAATTGGCAATGGTCCTCTCAAAAATTCAGGTGAGTGATCCAGGACCATCTTGGCCCTCTTGTTAATGATTTTAAGCAGTAAATTTACATAGATATCTTAATATAACAGACTTTTTTTTGCTGCAAATCATCAGTATGGATTGCTTTACCCCTAGTTGGGAACCATTATTGTCATACCCTCTAATATGAAATCTTACCCACCGATTTTCAACCCAAGGGGTAAGTCAAAGTGTACCCTTGAAATAAAAAGCTAGTGGGAACACTGGTTTCAGTAATCATGTAGTGTACTACATTAAAATTTCTATATGTCTTCCTACAGTGTTATGGAGTTACCATCTCACAAAAGTGAAATGAGAATATGAGAAATGATACGATATAAAATTAAGTAAATTGTTCACAATACATTCGCTGTATGTTTTGCCAACTCTCCTAGTAAGAGAGGTATTGCATTAAAAAGTAAAACCATGTGTTGTTGATACTCATCAGAATTGTTTAATCGTTGATATTCTGATAAATACCAACAACACTCAGTAAGAGTTGCAATACCATGAAATTTACCCACAGAACTTGTGTAATATTTCATCATAATAGTTTAAAATCTGGTTTTTTATTTCATGAGTAAAGGGTGAAAAATTGAACATGTATACACCTGGCAAGTGAAATTTGGTGTGTAAATTCACAGTATTACACAAATTTAATACGATTCTAATAAAATTAAAGAAACCTCGAAAAATTACAATAACCAAAAAATATTTTCCCCAAAGAAATGCTAGATCTGTAATTTTGCCAAATGAGAAATGCTGTTACCAGATGTGTTTTGGTGATCAGCAGCTTCAAGAAAGGCCAAGTGTGAAACTATATTTCCTGAATCATTTGAAAGACAAAATAGATGTTGTGTGATGAATTTAATCAAACATGGATCTCTTGCAATGCATGAAATCATTGATTGATTGGAAGAAAATCTAGTAAGGTGTGTAGGAGACAGAACAATTTAAGACTCAACCAGATTGAAAGAAATTTGCAGACAACAGTTTAAACATAGCTCAGTAGGTGTTTTCATTATGCCTTTGAAAAGGTAGATAACATTGTGGGAAAAGGAAAAAATGCTGGCTACCATCTTTTTTTTTTTCTTTTCCTAGCTTCTGCAGTATCCTTCTTTCTCAGGGTCCTTCAAACCGGGGATTGTGTGGTGAAGAATAAAGTGTGATTAGAATACACATACTGTTGAAATTATGTAACTTTAAATCATTCATCACCCTACAAGCACAGAAATGTGTAGCTTATTATTATTGACATTTTAACACTTACAGTGCTGAAATAATATCATGGACCGTTTTATTTACAAAAAGAACCTGAAATACCAAATTTTCATGTAGTGGACATTGTAGATCTGTGCAGTCTGATCTTGATCTGCAATGTCCACAAAAACAGTTTAAATCGGTTCCAGCGCTTAATAGATTAATACTTGGCTCTGTATTGTATGTAATTGGATAGTCAGAAATATTTAAAAAAAACAGAAAGACTTACAAATTATATCATAGATGCAAAGCTGTAGATCTAGCTATATTACATGTATATATTTCGATGATGGTTAATTAATTAAGAAAGCAGCCAGTGGTTTGGAAAAATAATGTGTGGAGTACAGGTAAAAGAAACTCAAGGAAAGCATGGATAGGTGCACTGTGTAATATTGAAGATGGCGTGAAACGCCATACAATCAGTCAGAGTAGCTATATATAGATCATACATGACTCCATCATGTCATGAAATGTCCAGAAAATGCCTCACCCAAAGACCGTTTACGGTGATCAGGTTCATCAATTGAACACAGCTTTTGACCGACCAAAAAATTTGGCTTTTAAGAATTTTTTGGCAGGTGCCAATCTAGCATGATGAGTTCATACTACCGGTACATTTTTTTTTTAGTTCTTGGTAATTTCCTTTTATAAGAAATATCGGTGCTGTCTTGCAGTATGCCTATTCACTGTTGTCAGTTTAAATGCCCTGATTTAGAGCCAAAATTCTATTTAATCAATTTATGGTAGTTATGATGACAGACAAGTTCTGTAAATTGAAATTACATGTATGTAGAAAATAAACTGGAAGTTTTGGTATTACTGGAACAAATCGACCTGAAATTGACCTTTATGCAAAGAATAATTAGAGAATGAATATTTTGATCATCGCATGTACTCGGACAGTACTGTTCTATTAACGGTAAATTTCGGGTTTGACCCTTTCAATGCCGTAGTCAAAAACAAGAAGCTTTCGCGGATGACCTGGATCAAGATCAGACTGCACAGAAAGTGCATCTTAGATCAATGTTATTTGCCAAGTATTACCAATTCAAACCAACAAAATCATGTTTATTTCGGGTATTTTAAGTATTCTTTACAGACACAATAAAACTATTAGCCACATAAAGAGTTAAAATTGTTCCCATTGCTCCACATTCAGGCGACAATAACCGAAGCTGACTTTGGACAATATTTCAAGCGTGTAATATATGGTAATAGAGGTCATTTATTTCATTTCAATTTGTTCGGGTAATAACAGATTAACTATCAAGATTTATTTGCATCATGATGTTTTTCATTCTCCATACTTGGTTAGGATGTATGTATTTATCAGTTACACCTTAATTTTGGCATATTAACCCTTTCCCAGATAAGCCCTGATTTTTATGGCTCTGATGTTGAAGGCGTTTGAAAACACTGTGGAAGAAGGAGAAAATGCTCATAATGAGCATTTTCTCTGTTTTCCTCAGTGTTTTCTTCCCTTACAGACAAAAATACAACCTTTTTAGCCACTCTAAATTTGTCGTATGCAAATTCTTTCGATGTCACCAGACCAAAATCACCTCATCTGTTAAAGAGTTAAAATAGTGTTAATAAATCAGTTTTTACCTTTTAGGACTAGTTTTGTTCCTAAGCCATTAATTGAGATACAAAAATCACCATTGTATATTAAAACTACTGGTACTATAAAACTCCAATTGGTTTACTATACATGTAAGTTTCATTTTACCAAACTTATGATCTGTTACTGAAACATCTGTTATTCCATTAAGTCCATGATAATTTCCAAAATAGATCTACCAGTTTGAAATACAAAGATATTCTGGATGTAAAAACAGCATATTCTTCACCTACTTATTTACTTCAATCGACGGGAATGTTTTTCTCACAATTTTACTGTCATGATAATATTTAGATCATCTGCTAGATCACTTGGCAATTTTTTAAGTTGATCATGTGGTTACAGATTTGCCCCAATACAAATAAGTTACAATATTCTGAAAATATCAGGGAAGTCATATGATACAATTCCAAACTGGCTGCAGGCTAGTGGTTTAGGTCAGAGGTTGTTTACTTTCAAACAACAGGATGACATGGTTTTGATATTGTTTACAGGGTTTTAGAGAGCTTTTTAAAATTGGGAGTTCACTTGATGCAACCTTTAAAAAATCAGGTGTCCAAGCCCTAATTTTAGGGATCCCATGCCTTTGGTCTTTATCCTGATCATCAGAGGGTCCTTTCTTTTTCCCCACAAATTCAAGAGATGATTAAGATTGTTTAGACATGATTTTTCAGGGTCTGGTAACAAATTATATGTACCAGGAAGAAGTGCTAAAACTCTGAATATAACTGCAGGTCAGACTTGATTTGCTACACTTTCTCCCAAAGAGCTTTCTATAATCATTTATGCCATAACAGCTGTGTGGTTAGATACGTATGCCATAGAATCAAAGGTAAATAAGGTAATTAATGAAAATGATAGCTTTGTCTGCTTATAGTTACTGATGATTGTGCTGACACATTTTATTTGAGACAGATGTTCAGGGTATACTGTTACCGGAGATGGCAAATCAAGCTGGAAGAGGGCAGTTTTCAAAAAAATGAACACATTTCTTTTTTTTAAGATAAAATGCAAATCATTTCACACCTGAATCTTATTTTACACTCTGAAGTTGTATTTTGATGTTGTGAAAACTGCTGCAAAATTTCAGCTTGATTGTGCTTTCCGTTCAAAAGTTATGACAGAAAAAACCCTCAAAAATCTCCCAAGTGTAACGCTTTTTTGCGTGACATTTTTTCTTTTACCATTTTCCCAGCTTGAATATTTCATACAGTTTTTGGGATAGAAGAGAAGGTTGTTGTATTTCTGTAATAACAAAGTGTTGTCTTCGAAATGAGACATATTTTGTTAGCCTATCTCAATCACAAGGCATAAATTAGAACCTCTTTTTAAGAACATCTGTAAAAAAAATTGCTGACAAAAATAAAAAACTGAAATTAAAGCTAGTGGTGTTAGTAAACAGATGTTTGTACTGTAAAAATAACCTTATCTGTGAGTTTCATTTTTAGCCCTCTTGATGCTGATTTTTGAAAAGTATATTCTTCCATCTTTTCTTATGATGCAACTACCAGCATAGATAGGTTATTTTTTTCCCCAAATAGGCTAATTTAAGAAGTGAAAATGTGAATCAAAGATCAGACTGCCTGTATGGTTGAATTTCGAACATCGCATTTTCGTTTCCAACTGATTAGAAGAGCTAAGCTTGTAAGATAGCATTATTTCAAGTAAAAGCGCTCTGCTCACAAAACAAAGAGGATTTCTTTTGTTTGTTTGTTTTTCATTACTTTACAGATGGAAAATAAATGTAAAAGCCTATGCAGTTCATAAAATTGTAAATTGAACCTCTTTCTACATAATGACAATGGAAAGCTTAAATTCCATTGGTGGCCATTGCTCAGCACTTAATGAAGGGTTGCATGTTGTTTTTCACAAGGAAATGTTGATCTGTTTAATAGACCAAATCTTAATAGTTTTATGCAGAAACAGTTGTTTGTTCTCTCCACTATCTGCTTACGAATAAAAACAGTTCTACTATGTGAAATGTTTTGATAGCTTCTGCCATGCTCCATACAGGAAGAATCCTGGCTCTAACTGAAAATTTTATGGCAGTTTGCAGGTACCGGACATTGTTTAAATTTCAGCAAATCAACTGAACTATTGACTGGAAAAGGAATGGATATAAAAAATCTATTGAGAGCAAAGGGCCAGATCATTAGCCTATCAATCAAGGGTTTTGTGATAAATCGTTACTGCAAGCAGCCTTTGTAGACAATCTTCCTCGTGTTTAGTGTGTTCAAGTCTCTAAACAAATTTTCGAAATCGGCCTGGAACAGGAAGCCTTACATGCTTAAAGTTATCCTGTCATGCTGCCCATAAAGCTTAGATACCATAGAATACCCCTATCTTGGTCCAGACTTCACAGACGATGGAACCTTTTGAAAGTGCAAGAGGTCTTATTTCATGTAGCATGACTAAGTATGCATTGATATTTTGTGGTGAATGTAAGCAAAAAGTTTTTATTGTCAGGGAGGGATATAGAAATGTTGACAGGAGAGAAAATGGGTTATTTAAGGTTTAGTGCTACTTTGCTAGAGTTGGTGGAACTGGCTTGTTTATCTGCACCCAATGAAGGATGAGTCACTTGAGCATAATACCGAGGCAGCATGCTTGCCTCCAGTTATGCCATTTGTGGACTTCTACTGTTCTATTTAAGACAAGGGCTTATTGAGCAAAGGTTATCATATAGTATCTTCAATATTTTCTGACATATTCATCAGCAGTAAAATTATCATCAAATCCACAATATCAAATAGCTTACTAACATGTTTGCATTTCATTAGAAAAACAAAATAAACTGTAGAGAAAAACAGTAATTTATTTATTTTTTTAACTCTTTACCAAACGACAAAGTTATAGATGGGTCCAAATTTAAAGCATTTGCAGACAACATATTAAAAGTGACTGGAAAATTTAAACTTGTTTTGGAAAGGGTAGAAAACATTGTGGGAAAAGGAGAAAATGCTGGTTACCAGCATTTTCTCCTTTTCCCACAACGTTTTCAAAAGGCTTCTTTCTCAGGGTCGTTAAAAGTCGGGATTGTGTGGTAAAGAGTTAAGATTGTAAACATAAGGAAATATGTCTTGAGTGTAACAATTTCTTCTTCTCTTAATATATATAGAAAAACATTTGCTTAAACTAATTTGAAGGAGTTTGAATCTATCAAGAACTGTTTTTGAAAGTAATGAATAGGTAAATACATTTAGCAAAAGTATACTGGTAAGCACATATCATAAACAAGCAGTGTACTTTGAAAGTACATTTCCAAAATGTATAAATATATATGCTGTTTTCTGGTATATCTACTCTCAATTTCTTAAAAAAAAAAAAAAAACATATTAAACAGGTAATCTGTTTGATAATTGTATGATAAACAGATAGAAAATTTCAAAACAGTGTTTTAGAGTATTATGTTTAAACAATCATACACTGAGGATCCATGTCCTGATTGTAACGTAAAACCTGGTAAATATACCATCTGTTGATGGCATTTCAAAATTACCTTGAAGTAATGCCAGGCTTACAAAATTTGGCATATAGTTTCTTTAATGCCTCTTTGTTGATAAACAAGTGTCTATTTGCTTGCATATTCAGTGGTAATTACTCAGTAAAAACTTTTTGAAGTATATGTTAAAAAAATTAAGCTCGAAATGTCATAAATACGTATTTTTTTTGTAAATTTGTGATAACAGACTTGCTTTTTTGTGTTAAAAAGTCATTTTCGTATATATTTGACAAAATATGGCCAAAAAATCAGTTATGACTTTATCAGTTAAGTTAATTTGATAGTTTTAAATTCTAAGCTTGTTGTTGAAAAATTGGCAGTGTTTTTGAAAGAAATACTTAAAAGTTGAATCGAACTTAAACCATACACTAAAATCCATACTCATTTTTCAAAATTCAATACATGTATATTAACAACCTGTTTTGAACAAAATTTCGATCAAATAAGTGATTCTAAATTTGACCCCCCATGTCACGCTTTGTCTTCATTTTTTTGAAAACTGCCCAAGACAGAAAATTATTGTGTGCTAGCAGTAATGAGTTAAGATAACATAGAGACAGATAGTACCCCAGAATGCACCATTACAGTGCTAATGAAATAGACTTCCTTAACTGCTTACCAAACGACAAAATTGTAGACCAGTCCAAATTGAAAGCATTTGCAGACGAAAAAATAAGTATGGCTCAAAAACTGAAAATTGTTTTAAGAAGGGTAGAAAACATTGTGGGAAAAGGAGAAAATGCTGGTTACCAGCATTTTCTCCTTTTCCTACAATGTTTTCTAAAGGCTTCTTTCTCAGGGTCGTTAAAAGTCGGGATTGTGTGGTAAAGAGTTAATCAGACAAAATCAGCAAAAACATTAAGACTTCAAGGCATTTTTTTTGCCAGAATATTTCTCAGAATAGTAGATAGTGTAGGTTCAAGGTAATTATTGACAGACTGCGTGTTCTTATCTAGATCAGCGCCCATATTCACTAAACATTCTTAGTCTTATTCTCAGGACAGTTCTAAATTTGAAAGTAACACAACATATGATTGGCTAGACCATTTGGTTTAGCCAATCAGTGATTGCATTACTCAAGTTCTACATCAAGAATAAGACTAAGCCTTTGAATGTAATTAAGAATGGTTGGTGAATATGGACCCTACAGTTCTACACTGTCTGTAATTTGTAGTCTGATCTTGATCTGAATTGTCTTCAAAAAAACAACTACAATTGTGCACAGTGTTTTTAGGGTTAATCCTGCAAGGTGTAAGATCTAAGATAAAGTTTTTTGTTCCTGTCATTTCAGATATGTCTTTTTGGATAAAGTTTTTCAAGGATGCTGGAATTCCAGCTGGTGATGCAGCCAATTATGCGGTAGTATTCAGTGATAACAGGATAACAAGGACAATGTTAATGGACCTGAATAAAGAGTATCTCAATGACATGGGCATCTCAATCCTTGGTGATGTGATATCCATATTGAAACATGCCAAGACTGTCTTTAACCAGGTAACTGCACTTTTTGCCATGTTCTTTATTGAAGCTTTAGACTTAATTTGGCATGGTAAGGAGTGGGTGGGCTACAAGGTCTGCTGACTTAAAAAAAAGGTCAATTTTACTTGGCCATAAACTCCATTAGGGAGAGGCTTTGATAATACCATTCTATTAAATTCCATGCACATTACTTGTTTGCTATAAGCTATTTTGTGGATACTTTCTTAGTGTGACAATAGGTAGAAAAGAAAACCTACAGAGATTTATCTCTTTGAATAAGAAAAAGTATACAAAATTTGTGCTTTTGCAGTACAGATTCTCACGTTATGCAGAAATATTTCACCTTATATACCTGCAAAGAGTACTCAAATACATGTACTTGCTTGAATGCCCAGTAGTGGCCAAATGTAAATAATGTGTATGAAATACTCAGATAAATTAACCCTTTACCACACGACCAATTTTAGACCTGTCCAAATTCAAAGCATTTGCAGAGGACAGTTTCAATGTGGATCATATGAAATGATTTTTAGCTCCACTGGCCGAAGGCCAGCGAGCTATTGTCATGGCGTTGTGTCCATCGTCCGTCCGTTCGTTCGTTCGTCCGTTCGTCCGTGCGTGCGTCCGTAAACTTTTTCTTTAAAAAAACTTCTCCTCAGAAACTATTGACTGGATTTTTACCAAATTTCACAGGAATGTTCCTTTGGTGGTCCTCTTTCAAATTCCTTCAAATAATTGTGTTCCATGAAGAATTCTGGTTGCCATGGCAACCAAAGTAAAAAACCTTTAAAAATCTTCTCCTCCCAAACCGCTATTTGGATAGCATTATTATTTTGCAGGAATGTTCCTTAGATACAGGTTTACAGAATTCCTTAAAAAAAAAATGATCTGTCAAAAAACATGGCTTTTATGGGAGACTCATTTTCCTTTTATGGTATAAAGTAAAATCTTTGAAAAATTTCTTCTCTAAAACTATTCACTGGATTTCATTGTTGTTTTGCAGGTAAGTTCCTATGGTGGTTGTCTACCAAATTGTTTCTTCAGTGAGCTAAAATGCAGGATTGAATGATAATTGTTAAAAACTTCCTTTCACCATTATAGAAATATCAGGCCTGTGGAGCGATACAGGCGCTCAAGCGCCTCTAGTCAAAAGCCTTCTCTATCAGGGGTGTCAAAAGTCGTCGTTGTGTGGTAAAGGGTTAAACTCATAACCTTTAAATGTGCAGCATTTGTTTTAGGTCTTACGGTCTGTTGTCAAGTGACATTTGGTCAAGATTCTAGTCAGAATGGAATATTAGTATAATTAATGTAAAAAATAGTTGGAATGCAGTCAGAGGTTAATTGAAAAGTTTAATATTCACATGTAGGCAAAGACTGCATTTTAGTTTTGAGGTTTCTTCACTTAAAAAATTAATTTCAGGATGCTAGAGATAGAGCATTACAAGGTTCCCCTGAAATGAGAGAGAGTTCAGTACTCAAAAAATCTACTCGTAAGTACCCATATCTGGTGATTGAATTTTCAATCATGATTTTGATATCAATATTAACTCTTTGTGTGCAAAAATAAACAAAATACACAATTTCAATGTGTAAGGAGAAAGAGAACTAAAGAGTACTATTCTATTGTTGTTAATGTATTTTGTCTCAGAATATCTCAAAGTAACTGACTGTGCAGATTGTAGTTTTGTGCAAAAAGCAACATAAATTTTGTGAATTATATGGTATTGCTTATAATTTGTTGCACATATTACACACTTGTATATTCTTAAATTAAATTTTGAATAGTAAAATTGAGAAAGGCTTGATGCTTGCATGAAGAATTACTTTTTGCCTGTAGAAAGTTGATTATGGTCTTGTCATCGAACCTTTGTAAATTATTATGATAGCTTTATAGTGATGTATAATTGGATCTATAATTTTTAAGAGCTTTTGTGTTCATTTAAAACTAAGAATCTTTCCTTGAATTTCAAATAAAATGACAATTATAGAAAATTTTTCAATATGATTTCTTGTATTGCAAATATTAGGTTATGTGGCTACGGAAAACTTGCCAATGGATAAGTCATCTTTATGAAAAAAGTTTTTTTTTTTCTAAAAGCAATATATTTGAGCCATTCTCTGTGAATAGGGGGCTTAATACATCTGCAAAAAATACCTACCCAGATCAGCCTGCGCAGTCCACGCAGGCTGAACTGGACCAAAACTCTGTGCTGTTAATTAATTTTCTCCAAGTCCAAGAGTCTAATACAGTATGATTTAGTCTGTTGTTAGACAAAATGGACTTTATGGATCCATGACCATGTAATGACTTGCTTGGTATAATAAACAACAAAAGAATCCAACCATTTTTCTCACACAGATGTAATTTTTGTTGGAAGCTTAATATTTAAACTGTCTAACATAGAATCCTATCTTTTAAGGACCCTGAGGTTGAAATCTTTCAGAAACATTAAGGGAAAAGACAAAAATGATGGTAACCACTTTTGTTTGCTAAAGAGTAAAGCAAATTAACAAAAATTAGATTACTGTCATAGAAAGCTTAATATTCTATCCATATTGTTTTCTTCTTGTAGCTGCAAGTCGCACCATTGCCCACCATATTGGTTTAGAAAGGAGTGCTTCACCTACACTCACTCCATCCTCAAAAATTTCTAAAGCATTATCAGCAAGACTGGGGAATCCAGTGCCAAATACAGGTTGGTGGAATAATAAGAATGAAATTTTGTGCCATTAGAGGTTGCTCTGCTTTAATACCAACTTCTCAATCTGCATGTATTCATGTATGAAGCTATCAATCATTTTGATAATCCTATTTCACAAGGATGCTTTCAAAGCCAGTGCTTCAAATTTGTTTCAAGAGATGTTACATTAATGGGAATAAATTATTTTTCTACCTCTAGATTCAAAATGTTTTTGTTAGCTTGTCTGTAATTTTTCAAGAATAACAGACAAAATGAAACAAATTTGTGTGCTTAATGATCTGTGGGATTGGATTTGTATGAGCTGGCATATAATAACTTTAATAGTATTAAAGGTAAGCTTATAAAGTAGGACATTTTATGCTCCAGCATAGACAGCTAGTTGTAAATATTATTGGAAAAGGGGCAATTATTTGTTCAGCACTTATTTTTTCTTTCTTTTTTCATGCATTAAGGGAAATTTTGCAGCTTTTTTAAGTGCCTTTCCTAATGCATGGTTCTTTTGTTGAGTGCTTGCTGATTATATCGAAAGGTCTAAAGTTTACCTGTAAAGTAATAGGTTAAAAGTGTTGTAACACTTTGCAGCTGAAGTTTGATATATTTTAGACTATGTAGCTCAAATGACAATAATAATAATAATGATATTGATAACTGTAATCAAAAACCAACAAATTTTGCAACAAACATGTTTGGTGTGTATATTTTTTTTTGTACTTTTTAGAAGGTCACACTCCAGTTGTAGTGAAGTTGGGAAATGTCCAGAAAGAAGAAGTTCCAGTTCCCAAGAAACGTAGAGTGTTTCCAGAACATGAAGGTCCTTACAAAATCACAATGCCAAAAGGAACAACGGCTAAAACACAAAAGATAATGGAAGAAAAGAATTTGCAAAGAGCTAAAGAAGGTAAACATTTAAAGAAAAAATTAGTAAGTATAAAACATCATTAATTGCTGATTGTTGTGTGGTGCAATTTACCATATGCTTAACCATATCACAAAATGTTAGACTGGTCCAAACTGAAGGTGTTTGTGTTATACTACAAACTAGATGTGGCTCATAAAATGGACTCTGTTTTTAAAAGAGTGGAAAACTTGGGAAAACATGCGGGAAAAAGAGAAAATGCTTGTTACCAGCATTTTCTCCTTTTCCTGCAATGTTTTTTGAAAGCCTTTCTCCAAAGGTTGTTAACACTTGGGATTGTGTGGCAAATAGTTAACACATCACTTTCTGAAACAAGTTTTCAGTGTAGGTCTGTGAAAACAATAGAAAGCATTGTTGCAAAGGGAAAAATGTTCATAACAAGCAATTCCGAATTTACTACAAGTTGATTGCTAGAAGATGAAAATGCCTGCAGCTATTTTATTGAATGTTTAGCCTTGGAAGATTTGATTCATCAAATGAGATGTTGCCATTTATACACTGGTTATATCTCTGGATAAACTATTTGTTATTTTAATCTGTGACTCTCCAGACACAGTTTAAATGCCCCTGCAAAAATATGTAGGAAGAGGAGAAAATGTTCTCAAGAAGTAATTGCCCCTTTCCTTGTAATGTTTTCCATACCGTTAAAAAATGATATTTTCCTTTTGTTTGAAAGTAATTTTTGCCTGTTTTGTAATTTACAATAGTTTTCTTTCATAAGTTTGAATCACCTTGTACAGAAATAGGATAACAGGCTTTTTATCATGAGAATTTGTTAAAAGAGGTACACTGTACTTTGATGAGGCAGTTCAAGGGTTGAGGTCAAACCAAAACATAAATTGGATATAAAAAAGAAAAACATGGAATATGAATTTTCTATCAGGCAGAAAAACAAGTCCAGTGCAGGGAAAGACCTCTGTATTCTCTAGATTGGGAGCTGAGACACAAAAAGCAGCAACACTTTCTCCATCACAAGCACAGCCATCTTTTACCATTACTGGACTTGGCAACATCGATATATCTTCACCTGGTCAGGTATAAA
Source organism: Hippopus hippopus (assembly GCA_946811185.2). Classification (NCBI taxonomy): domain Eukaryota; kingdom Metazoa; phylum Mollusca; class Bivalvia; order Cardiida; family Cardiidae; genus Hippopus; species Hippopus hippopus. Next base: position 43,988,228 of record OX328097.1, read on the forward strand.
AAGAAATATATCTGAACCATGCTCTGTGAAAAGGGTCTTTTATGCATCTGCAAATAGTACCAACGCTGTTCAGCCTGTGCAGGTTGAACTGGGTTGAAAATTTTTGCTATTGGTCTATTTTCTACATGTCAAAGAACCAGTCTACCTCAGAATTCAGCCAATTGTTAGTCAAAATGGATTTTATAGATCCATGATTATGTGACGAGTTGCTTAGTATAATACATCATGGAGAGGCATTAAGCCCCCTTTTGCAAGTGCATGGCTCAATTGTATATTCAGGATATAGAATATTGTCTGTGAGTATCTTCAGATTTGCATTCAAAGTAAAAAGAGCTCTTCCGTTTGAAGAATGCAACGTCTGGGGTACAAAGATTTACATATGAGACAATGATCGAAATGCATCATGATTTGGGGATCTTCTATTACATAATGTTCTTGTATTTGGCCTTGCGACTTGTTTTGAGCTTATACCTAATTTCAGTACAGGCTGATCATTGTCTTCACCTTATGCAAAAGAATTGTCATTGTGTCATGTACTTGAAGGGTTAACTCTTTACCGGTTGACAAAGTTTTAGACTTGTCTCAATTGGAAGCAGTTGAAGACAGCAAATATGGCACAAATGATGGAAGTTTTTTCTGAAAGGACAGAAAAAAATTGTTGGAAAAGAAGAAAATGTTTGTTATCAGCATTTTCTCCTTTTTCCTACAAAATTTTTGAAAGCAGTTTACCTCTAGGGTCTTTAAAACACAAGATTGTGTGGTAAAGGGTTCAGCAAGTATAAAATGTTGTAGAGGTGGAGTGCAGAATTGTAGGAGAAAGCTACATGCAATTCATGTTTATGTGTATTTACAAGATTTACAGGGTAAGATTTTCTTCATCGAAAGCTAAATTATCTGTTGCAGTATAGTGCTCCAGGCATGATAGGGTCTTAACTCTTTACCACACAATCCCGACTTTTAACGACCCTAAGAAAGAAGCCTTTTGAAAACATTGTGGGAAAAGGAGAAAATGCTGGTAACCAGCATTTTCTCCTTTTCCAACAATGTTTTCTACTCTTCCCAAAACAAAGTTCATTTTTGAGTCACATTTATTTTGTCGTCTGCAAAGTCTTTCAATTTGGACGGGTCTAAAATTTTGTCGTTTGGTAAAGAGTTAAACAATTATGATAATCTTGTCCTATGTATAATTGTCCAAATGTACATACATGTACATACACCATACTCATTACCATTTGAAATGGTCAGTTTAGTGGTGAAGGTGTAGGATTTGAAGCCTGGAGGCCTGTAAAATGATTCACAGCCAAAGAGCTGGGTTTTTTGTTGGAGTGTTCTTGGGCAAGAGGCACAGAACATACATGAACAAGTAAGTTGTAGTTGTGATAGGACTAAAATCAGTCTCATGAAAAGATAAAAAAAACTACAGTAAACAACTGAGAAACACTGAATTACATTCTGCTGAGATAAGAATAATCAACTTGAAATAAGGATGAATACATACGAAAACTTTGTTGCAATTTTGAGAAATTATTCTTAAAGTGCAATGTATCCTTTTTTTGAAAATATTTTCGAGTGACCTTCTCTAAGAAAAAAATAGTCATAATAGTACAGTAATGTGTAAACAACTTTTGTGCAGTCCTCAGTGTTTTCAAGACTTGGGGGTAAATCAACAGTGAAGAGAGCTGCAACTTCCACTGTGGTGTTAAGTGATGATGACATAGATGACGATTACGATGATGAAAGTCAAGAATTAGAGTATGCTGGAGTGTTGAAAGCATCACCTTCCAAAAAACCTAAGGTTGAAATGTCTAAAAACGTCATGACAAGAATAAATTTGAAAGGTATGAATTCTGTGTTTCACTCATGTCACTGCCATTGACAAGCAGATGCTGTTTTACTTTTTGCAATGGTTCAAAGCTCATTTTCTATGCTATAAGTTCAGTGCTAAGATTAATTTATACTTTCTAAATGGTGGATAATGGGTTACAAGTTAGTTACATGTTAATATTTGATTAGTATTGTATACTTCCCTCAACCCACTTCTGGCATTGCTAATAACATCTTGCTTATGACAAGTAATAGGGGTAATATCAACATGTCTGGTAACAGTCTGCTCAGATTTGTTGCTTTTGAATATGGCATTGTTGTTGTTTTGTGTTAATGTAATGGAAATCTTTTGGGACCTTGTATGAAACCATCACTTTTAGCTCAGCTGCTTTTAAAGAAAATGATGGTTTATAGTCATAGCCCTGGCGCCATTTGCGATGTCATCATGGAAAATCTTAAGCATGTCTATTTAATTACTGAAGATATTTACTTCAGACTTGCACTAATTGTTAACTATCGAAAGGGGAATCTGTACAACAGGCTCAGGTAACCATCAAATATTTTTGACACAGTTATGCCCTTTTTTATACTAAGAATTTTCATGAAAAATCAAGCACTTGCAGCCAAGTGTTGGCACCTGCATGTGATGTTCTTGTTCTATCATTGCTTTGCAAACATTCTGAACTAAATCATGCTTCAGTAAAAGCATACATGTCAAATATGAAAAAAATATTTCCTTAGATAGCAATAGTTCATTCTGGACTAGTTATAATTTGAATCCACTTTACTTGCAGAACAAGCTGGAGTTTAATCCTTTACCCAACAATCTGAATTTTAAGGACTCTGAAGAAAAAGCCTTTTAATACATTATTGGATAAAAATTGGTCTGACGAATCACTGAAATACCACCAAAATGCCCCTATTTTTTATCATTGGGTTAAGATAACTGATAATAAGTATGCAGGATTTTTCTTCTATTTTTTTCTTTTTCAACAGAAAACACATTTAATCAAAGTATTACTCATTACTGAGAAGAATGATTTTATTAATATACACTGGTCATTGATTCACTTGGAGAACAATCACCGAAACACTTGCGTGTCTTACCTGTATGCCAATCTAGACTAAAAATTATCAATATGACATTATCACTTATATTTATTATTTCTTTGATTGATAAACTCACACAAAAGAGATCACTAATCCACTTCATTTGCGAAAGAAGTAGACCCAAATCAGACATGACATTATGTAGGTCTCTGATCGGTCGAAGCACCCAAGTATCTCGGCATGTTCTATTCTCTTCTGTTCTGTTAATGTGAAGCGATCATAATTGAAGGTGTTCAGGTAACATTATCCAACTTGTTTGATGTGTAAGTTTGTCATTGTTTTGTTAAAAGTGATACGATTATTATTAGACGGAATTATAATTGTCTTATCAATTTAAGTCAGGTATTCAAAATGGCTGCCAGCTTCTTTGGCGATGCTTAAATCTCGAATTCCCAATGTAAAAAAGGGAAACTGTTTTTTTTTTCTAGCATACTTATGGATAAAGATCAGACATTAACCTTATACAAAAGGTATTGTAATGAGATTGTGGAAATAGGGTCCCTGAATCAACCGATTTTACTACGTGGAGCGGGTATTTCGGTAGACATTTACAATAAGGAACAGCTGTTCCGATGTACATTCTTCACTGCGGGCCTAAACAGCATGTTGTTATTTTGACATTAGGTTTTAAATCAACCCTCCGTCATCCATTTAATAACAATTTGTGTCAAAAGCCACTACTTCAGTTATCTGAGTTTAATAATTTAAAAAAAAAAAATAGGGTATTTCGGTGGTATTTCGATATTTCGGTGATTTGTAGGACCCAATGAAAATTCAACCCTTATCCTGCTTAAAAGTGAAATAAAACTTTCAAGCCAATAGCAAACATCCAAATGTTGCTATGTCAAAGGTGTTTTTTTAATGCAGAAAGATACTTTCTTATTGGACAGTGTAGATCCAAGATCAGACTGCAATCTGTGCAGTCTGATCTTGAACTACACTGTCCGCAAAAGGTCCTTAAGTCACGCTTAGCAGCCTAAGGTAAAAATATTTTATCTTCTTTATTCACAGATTCTAAAACAGTTTGCACTATTCAGACGGAAGGTGTTTTATCAGGTGGGTCCTATGACAAAGTAAAGACAATTAAATCAAGACTTGGACCTAAATTGGATGAAGTGTCAAGCACAACAACACCAAGCCAATCCAGATCCAACCAGCCTAGAATCTCATTAAAGAAAAAGGGTAAATATTTGGAGTATTGTCTCCCCTGTGACCTAAGCATGCCATTTAGATATAGTGACCTTTTTGACTCTGGCAGGAAAGTAGATCTGAATATTATATATGAACCATGCTCTGTAAAAAGGGGTTTAATGCATCTGCGGAAAGAAACAACCCGGGTCAGTATATGCAAGCTGACCTATGTTGAAACTGTTTGCTTTTGGTACATTTTCTGCGTGTCCAAGGTCCAGACTGCGCAGGCTGACATGGGTCGATACTTTTTGTGATGGGTTGATACTTTTTGCAGATGCATAAAGCCCCGTTTTCACAGAACATAGCTCAATTTAATATTGAATATACAGTCCTCCTCTGTTCTATTCATTGTCTGACGGCAAGTTGTTGTGAACCTTTTTGTCACATGAGAACATCTTATTTAAAAATCTTAGTACCTAAACTGAAGATAAAAACACATTAAAGCTTTGAAGGTTTTAAAAATTTTTGGCTGTCTTTTACACAATATATCTCTAAAAGGAAAATCTATATCCAAGATCAGATTATATGTTTTACTATGTTCTTTTAGACTACAAAATTACCATTTGTTGCCTATATTGTGCTGTTAGTTGAAATAAATTTAAATGTACCGGTTGTTTGAAATTCAGATACTTTTATACAGAGGTTCTATCAGTCATTACTTGCCTTATAAGTAATGCAAGAATAACATTTATGCAGAGGTAAAAAAAAAAGTGTGTTTTAATGATACTCATACAATTTTACCTTTTGAAAATGTAACTGACAAGATACTATAACTGGGTGGCTTTTTTCAAATATGAAAAGCCCATAGTCCTCCATAGATGACAAAAAACAGGTTTAGCTTATGAGAAGGTGCCATTTGCCAGTAATGTATTTTATATGTTAATGGATAAGGTAGATCAAAATTAAGATAAGACTGCATCTTTTGGCAAAGATTAGATTCTTTATTCCTAGTAGTATAATCTCAATTTTTCCCTTCAGCTAAAGCAGCTAGTTGTGTTCAGGTTATTACAGACAAAATTAAAGCTGTTGAGGCTACGTACACTTTCTGATTTCAATTTTGTTGTGTGATAATTATTTATTGCATTCACTGCAATTTTATTTCACAGGTATTGGTCATTCAGATAACAGTGCAATGGAACTTACTGTAACAGTTGACAGCCCTACAAAATCAACTGAAGGAAATGTTGGTGTGTTCAGAAGACTTGGAAAAGCCAAATCATAAAATATTTACCCTTTACAAAACAATCCAAATTTTTAACAACCCTGAAGAAGAAGGCTTTTGAAGACATTGTTGAACAAGGAGAAAATGCTGGTTACCAACATTTTCACCTTTTTCCACAATGATTTCTATCCTTCCTTTTATAAATGTTTTGAGTGACATTGAATTTGTCATATACAAATGCTTTCAATTTGGCCATGGTTAAAATTTTATCACCTGGAAAGAGTTAAATGTGGCCTTTACCTCAGTAGATGTATAACTACACCATTATTAAGTTTTTGTATTTCACAATGAAAAGACATACTTATTGTAACACAAAATCAATACAGTGGATTTGGTTGGAATAGGAATTTTTAAACAATTTAAAAGTGACAGACTACTGGATAAAGAAATTAGTTTCTGTGCATAGTAAGGTTTGGTCATGGATAATGTACCCTGAGCAGATATTTAATGATCACTAATTCAGCTACAATTTGCTGTTCAACCTCAGTTTAAACTTTGTATTTAGCATTATTATAGAAACAGCTGAATTAGATATGTAATTAGTAACCCTATATTAAACATTTTCATGCTTAACTCTTTACCAAACAACACATTTTAGACTACTCAGTATTGAGAGCACTTGCAGCCGAAAAATTATGGTATCTGTGAAATGGTAGAAAACACTGTGGGAAAAGGAGAAAATGCTGGTTACCAGCATTTTCTCCTTTTTCCACAATGTTTTCAAAAGCTGTCTCTGCCAGGGTCGTTTAAACTTGGGATTGTGTACTAATGGGTTAAACAGCTCTGAAAAAGAAGCCTTTCGAAAACATTAATGGGAAAGAAGAAATGCTGGTAACCAGCATTTTCTCCTTTCCTCACTGTGCTTTCTACCCTGTCAATAAAAAATTCTGTTTATTCCTACCAATTGATCATCCACAGATGCATTCCAGTTTGAAGAGTGGAAAAAACGTTGCTTGGTGTGTTATTTTAGGCATATTACATAAGAGGATTATCTGAAGGTAGAGAAATAAATTTCATCTATGAAATACAAAAACTGTTATTGGAAAAGGTGCATTTCTTCAACAAGTAATTGTTCCTTTGCTCACCACTTTTTCAAAAGTTGTTTATTTCAGGGGCATTAATATTTGTATAAAATTGTATAGTAACTGTAATTGGTTAAAATTCAGAAACTTTGTTACACTAGTTCTAAAAGCAACTGTAGCCAAGCATAGTCAGCTGCATGCAGGTCTCATGTTTTAATACAATATTACTGACAAACAACTTATTTTGTTTGACAGTAGAGAACTTCTGGAAACAATAATGGCATTACCTGAAATTGCTTCAACGAGCAGTTTCTTCTTTGCCATTATGTTTTTATATACAATTATTTTGTAGTAAAGCTTAACTTATGTGAAGTATCTGTAATTTCCAAAAATGTTTTTAAAGTTATTTGCTGCAAATTTCATGTGGCAGGCATCTTCAGATCTGATGATTAAAATTATATTAATTTAAATTTTTTGTTGTGTGTTTTTTTTTTTTTTTGTTGTTGTTTTTTTTGCTCACTCGAGCACGAAGTGCTTAAGGTGAGCTTTTGTGATCATGCTGTGTCCGTCATCCGTCGTACGTCGTCAACTTTTACCTTGTGTACGCTCTAGAGGCCACATTTTCAGTCTGATACTTATGAAATTTGGTCAGAATGTTTACTTTGATAATATCTGGGAGCAATTTAAAATTAGTCATGTCGGGTCAAGAACTAGGTCACTAGGTCAGATCTTAGAAAAACCTTGTGTATGCTCTAGAGACCCCATTTTCAGCCAAATAGTCATGAAACTTGGTCAGAATGTTTGCCTTGATAATGTCTTGAACAAGTTTAAAATGGGTCAGGTTGGGTCAAAAACTGGGTCACTAGGTCAAATCTTAGAAAAACCTTGTACTCATGAAACTTGGTCAGAATATTTGCATTGATGCTATCTCATACGAGTTTGAAAATGGGTTATGCCTGGTCAAAAACTAGGTCACAAGGTCAAATCTTAGAAAAACCTTGTGTATGCTCTAGAGGCCACATTTTTAGTCCAATATTCTTGAAAGTTGGCCAGAATGTTTGTCTTGATGACATTCTAGACGAGTTTGAAAAATGGGTCATGTTGGGTGAAAAACTAGGTCATTAGATCATATCTTTGAAAAACCTTGTGTACACTCTACAGGCCACATTTTTAGTCCAATACTCTTGAAAATTGGTCAGAATGTCTGTCTTGGTGATATCTCAGACTATTTCAAATATGGGTCATGTCGGGTCAAAAACTAGATCACTATCTTAAATCTTAGAAACACCCTGTGTACACTCTAATGGCCACATTTTTAGTCCAATACTCATAAAAGTTGGTCAGAATGTTTGTCTTGGTCATATCTCAAAAGAGTTTCAAAATGGGTCACATTGGGTGAAAAACTAGGTCAAATATGTTAACAAACATTGTGTAAGCTGTGGAAGCCACATTCTTAATACAATTCTCTTGAAAATTGGTATTAATGTTTGTCATGATATCTTGGACCGGGATGAAATGAAAATGGGTCATATTGGGTCAAAAACTAGGTCACTAGGTCAAATCGTAGAAAAACCTTATGTACACTGTAGAGGCCACATTTTCGGCACAATACTCTTGAAAATTGGTCAGGATGTTTGTTTTGAAGATATCTTGGATGGTTTTGAAAATGGATTACTGAGGGTCAAAAACTAGGTCATGTGGTTAAGTCTTTGAAAAACCTTGTATATACTGTAGGCATATTTTCAGTCTGATAGTCTTGAAACTTGGTCAGAATGTTTGTTTCAATGATATCTTAGGCAAGTTTGAAAATAGGTCATGTTGGATCAAAAACTAGATCTTTTGAAAACCTTGTGTATACTCTACAGGCCTTATTTTCTCTCAAATACTCATTAAAAGTGGTCAGAATGTTCGTTTTAAAAATTTCTACAATTTTGAAAATAGACAATGTTCAGTCAATAAGTAGGTCACTGAGACAAATTTTAGAAAAAGCTTGGGTACACTCTAGAGGCCATATTTGGAGTCAAATACTGATGAAAGTTTGTCAGAATGTTTGTCATTATATCTCAGAAGAGATTTGGAGATGGGTCATGTTTGGTCAAAAGGCTCAGGCATCATGGCCCTCTTGTTTCACTGTGTACCAATATTCTGACTTGTGACTGTTTTAATCTTTGCTGACTGTAACAGATAACACATTTTCCAAAGTCACAACCTGATCAACCACAAATACCGAACAATTCCTGCAATTCAAGACTTAGTGATTTCCATGCATCACTCTTTAATTGCATTCTTTTTTCCTTTACAGAATTAATTAGTGCAATAGTAACCACTAAGATTATCACAAATATCGTATGGGGGAAGATTTTTTTCTTAAATGTTTTCCGAACAAATGATATCGATTTAGTCTTTCAAATCTTGCATTACTTATAGCAAAATCTTTGGTTATTCCTTAAATTTAAGAAAAAGAATACCATTATGCAGGACTCTAAATTTTTCACGCTCAGTTACACAATTCTGAAAAGAAAATACAATCCACTGAATCTTAAAAAGATTTTACTGTATTGGCTTGACTAAATGAGCGGATGATACAGGTCCAAAATCAGACTGTATTGTCTGTGAAGTCTGATCTTGATACTTTCTGCAGGAATTTTCAGCCATTGTTTTTCACTTATGGTCCAAAAGGGTTAACAAATATTTGAATTACTTTTCACTTGAGCCTGGCATAATATGCTGAGATGAGTTTTCTTAAAACTTTTGCAGTGCCCTTTCCATCAATTGTCCTCGACCAGTGAACAGTAGCGTCAAATACTTCTTAGACACTGTTTCTAAATACTGCACAAAAACAAAATTTGCATAAAGACTCATAAGGTAGGGAAGGAAGAAATTTTTACCAAGATGGCCACAATTGGATAAAAAATGTTACAAAGTCTGTTGTCATGGAAACTTGGCACAGACATTTGGTACCATTCATTTTAAACATTGCTCTTATTCTAAATTCCAACACTTGCCCTCATATTGGAAGAAATGTTCTCCCCGGGCATGTGTGTGTGTGTGTGTGTGTGTGTGTGTGTATATATATCTCTCTCTCTCTCTCTACTTAGTAGCCATAAATATTTCATCAGTCAACTTTGATATCATATGACTAACACTAACAACAAAATCTTGGACATGTCCTGATTAAAAACATTTGCAAATAAAAAATAAGATGAGGCTCAAAAATTGGAATTTGTTTTTGGAAGTTTAGAAAACATTGTGGGAAAAGGGGGGCCTGTCACCAACATTTTCTTCTTTTCCAACAATGTTTTTAAAACCCATTGTCTGAAAAATTGTTAAAACTCTTGGTTGTGTGGTAAAACGTTGATTGGTTGTAAACCTTCAGAAGGAAAAATAACAGATACATGATTATTAAGTAAGTTTGTCCATATCATAATAGTTATCTTTTGCGTTTAATAAACTGTTAAATAAGAATGCATTTTTCTTTTTATCTAACAACACATGATAGATGTAGTCCTAATTAAAAGAAAAAAAAATGCCCATAGTACATGTAGTTTGGTATCATCTCGACAAGCTCGAATAGCTGAAATGGAGTCTTCAGCGTAGGACTCGTATACGTCATAATGCGGGCCACTTTAGGACCCGTGTGGGTTCGAGCAAGACAGCTGGTAATGTAGAAAATTACTGAAAGTCTTCGGATGAGAAGTTAAACCGAGGTCCCGTGTGGCCGTGCTACCAAGCATGTTTAAGAACCAGGCGTAACTTAGGATGGGTTTCGTCCTTTATCTTGCACTATCTCTCGTAACACAACTAACAGTCTTCAGGGGGCGTCGCCCATATGGGCAACCGGTGGGGACGATAAATAAAGAAATTTCAATCATGTATTGCATCAATTGACATGTGATTAAGGGCTGAAAGCATGCATCTTTTTAAGTATATAAACGACATTTATACAGTGACTCTGGAGTTAATCAATCCTTAAAAGGTAAAATTATTCATAGATCTACTCACCATTTTTACTTTTATCAGTTACCAAAATTGGTACAAAGTCAATTTTGTATTTTGGTAGGTTTTAACTTTTCTTTTGTGTATGTTTTGAACTTATTTTTGGGTAGATCTACGTTTTGACCTTATTTTTCGGGTACGTTTTGCTTTGGGTGCGTATGGACCTCATCACGTTTATCGAAAAGTAGATCCCGTTTACCTCAAGTAGAATTGCCTCCCTTTAATGCAAGCTGAAGATTTCGGCTAAAACCTGTTTCAGAACCTAATTGGAATTAAAAATGATGAGAAACTATGTTATATTACATAAATAATTACTAATAAAATAATTTTCATTTAAGTAAATTGCATGGTCACAAAACGACTTGGTTTGTACGTACCTGTAATGCCGTAAAACCTACAATGTTTATATTGGCTCTAAAACTTCTTAAAGCGATGTTTATGTGAGAAAGTCACATTTACGCAGGCGATAAGCCAGTGGCGACAGCTACAAAAAAGGTATGACACTACATATCTCCAACGATTTTTACGGTCCCTTCGTCACTACGGAGGGGCAAATCTGACAATCATCCCAGTACAAGTCCTAAATACCTCTAATACAAGACAGTAGCTCTACCGTATGATACATGGCCAAATAGCAATTTTCAGGACAAGTTTCAAATTTTGTTTTCGGACATGTAATGCCACACGGCCTTGTATTACATATATATAGTTTTTTCATGTTCTATTTTTAATGTGGTCCTGAAAAGGGTCGTTTTTCTTAAACCATGAGGTGTTGCTGTCTGTAAAGACATCCTATTGATCTCAAAAAAAAAAAAATATTCGTTCATCCTTAGTAAAGAACCAATAGCTGCTCGCCGCATGGCGCAATGCCGCATGGCGAGGGTAAACAAACCCACCAAAGAAGATGGTAAATACATGCATGACTCCCTGATGGCCACATGATGAAGTTAAAACAACTCTCACTAATGTTAGTGCAAGGATGAGTGACCAAATTGTGATGCGATTATAAAATGTGTCTGTAAAATTTTCCAACTTTTCTCTTTATTCAACGATGATTGTCGAGTTTCGTTTAATCATTTTTGTCATATTTCGCTAAATTACTACTCATCTACCAGTGCCTTAAATTACGCCGTTTATACTTCAAATGAACCCATGTAAAACTATATACTTAACAAAAAAAGTTAAGGAAATTATGTTTGAGGCACTATGACAAAAGATCTAGAACGTTCTTAGAATTTCGAATTTCACAGTATTATAAAGCGTACGTGTTCATTTTTGTTCAAAAGGATGTTTTATCATTCAGCATACCTCGGATGATGGGAGCCATCGAATCCCTCATCCGGTCGCTTGATATGCACCCACACGGTACATTTCATCGCCGGAAATACGCCGGTTTACCGTTCTGAAAATTGTAAGGCTCCTCTTAAAAAAAGAAAACTTGAGTCTCAACTTTCTATCGAAATCTTTCTAACTAGATCTATATTTCAGTTGACAAACAGTTTGCACATTCATTTTTAATTTGGTTTATCAATTTCGATTGAAGTTTTCACCGACAGAAAGATAGGTGTTAATAACTTCATCGAGGTTGTTTATGTCGTTGCTAAACGACTTACAGTGGCGCCGCCATGTATAAGATCACGTAATTGGCAGTTCAAATGGAAACGACCGTTATACAGACGAGGTTAGATGTAGGTAGGCCTACAGAATCGGCCGAGTTGTGACGAGTGTTTGAGTCTATAGAATCAATAGCAAGTTGACTGGTCTTCCAGTCATTTTCCGCAAAATTGCAGTATTGGTTTGAGTAAAGAGTGTCACTGTAGACTCTCACCAAAAAAAGCCTTTTTAAAATTGGCCCTCAGGCTATTTACTTATCAGATGAGCAATACTTTCCAGGCTGAGTCGACATTTCAGTTTTCAAATCGGTTCAGTATCTCCATTGCTATCGTCCAGAAATATCCAAGATCCTTTCGTCAGAACAATGTTGTGCTCATTGACTTGCCAGCGCGCTCGCCAGACATATCTCACTTTGAACATGTGTGGGACATTCTGCGACCGAGGGTTCAACGCAGATTACTGGCACCACCTCCAGGCTATAGCTGTGGTGCTACAGGAGGAATTGAGGCTGGTTCCTCAGCTCCAGATCGCCAGAATTATTCGGCATACGGCACGCCAGTGCAAGTCCTTATTTGCCAATGAAAGAGGACAGACACGTTAGTGCAGGGATATTTTGAACATTCTCATCTTCCATTTAAATGACATTTGAGGCTATCATGAGAAGGGAGTTACGTAAATTTCATGTGACAGTCAAAGGAATTGAATTTTAAGTTATGAAAACTTACAGCGTATATTCATGACTGTGTTTTGCATTTTCAGGGAATACTCTGTTAACACTTATTTTGAGAAAAATTACTTTGACCCAGAGCCACGACAAGGATATTAGTGCTATAAAGCTAAAAGAACTATTTTTTTAAGCGATGAAATGTATCTAACAAAATTAATAAAAATTAGACAGAATTAGTTTGGGTAATCTTTTGGTCTATGGTTTTCTGAGATTTCCTTAACATTTTATTTTGTTGAGTATATCGTACGTATATAACAAGCGGACATAGAGAAATATATATTAAAGGTGGCCCTTCAGATTTTGGGACGAAAATTTTACAAAAATACAAAAAAAAAAAAATCATCCTTATACTCCCAAAGCCTTTTAATTTTCATTCATAAAACCCCAGTAGTCGAAAACCATCCGACAACAAGAGAAATTAGAGATTTACTACGGCCCAGGTCGACACCAATTGGAAACACGGTCTATTTTTACATGAGCAACTCGCTCATTTACATACCGGAAATACACAGACGAACCTTCAAACATAGCGTCCGAAGAAGACATTATGGAAAATAATTACATGTTTGTTATGTTATGGAATTTAAGCGTCATTAGTCACGTGCCAGTCACTTGACATTCCCACAACGCTTTTTTAATTTCTGGCGCGAAATCTAAAAATACCTTAAGAGGCTACGAAGCCCTTTAAGGGAACAAAAAAAAAAAAATGTAATTTTATGATTCTTAATTATTGATGATTTGTATTGTTTTTTCATATAAATTTCAGTGATATATATATTTTTTACTTTGGTGAGGTGTGAAAAATCTAAATACCCACCTTTAAGAGGGATGATGACAGCATAGGTCTTGTGAAAACACACGAGTTACCTCTCTTGGATCAGGATTTGGAGACATATTGAAAGTATTTGCAGACGACATATTAAATGCGCGTCAAATAATGTTGACTGATTGAGTGATTGAATGATGTTTTACGCCGCTTTCAACATTATTTCAGTAATATCACGGGGACAGCTCATATATTCATGTATTTCCTGGGTTTAACCAGTGCTAGGCTAGGACTCTGAAGTGTTTTGCCCACGGACACTCCCACGAAAAACCCAGTAGATTCAGTGCGGCCTCCAGGGTATGAGTCCCACACTTTACTGAGCCACGCAGGAATCCTGCGTCAAATAATGGTTTATGCTATAAAAAGGTAGAAAACGTTTTGGGAAACGGGAAATATGCTGGAACAGTTACCAGCATTTTCTTCTTTTCCCACCATGTTTTCAAAAGCCTTTTTTCGTAGGGTAGTTAAACTGGATTTTGAGGGAAAAGATTAAGCAAGCAACCTATTTTAAAGGAGCTGCAAATTAAATTTTATTGATAATTACAGATTAATACTATGTAAACAAGAAGGCCATGATGGCCCTGAAGTCGCTCACCTGAGCCTTTTGACCAAATATGACCCATTTACAATCTCTTTCTCTTTTGACAATCATTCTAACAAGCTTTTATAAGTATTGGACTGAAAATTTGGCCTCTAGCTTGTACACAAGCTTTTTCTAGAATTTCTCTCTGCGACCTTATTCTTAGCCCAACATAGCCCAATTCCCATTGTAAATATCATCAGAACAAAGATTCTGACCACATTTCATAAGTATTGGACAGAAAATGTTGCCTCTAATGTACACACAAGGTTTTTGCAAGATTTGACATGGCGACCTAGTTTTTTACCCAATGTGACCCATTTTCAATGTCATCTTATTGATTATTAAGAAAACCACTCTGAATAACTTTCATAAGTATTGGACAGAAAGTGTCGATTCTAGCTTAACACAAGCTATTTGAAAGATTTGACTGGGGTCCTAGTTTTTGACCCATTGTGACCCAATTTCAAACTCGGTCAAGATATCATCAAGACAAACATTCAGACCAACTTTCATGAGTATTGAACTTAAATTGTGGCCTCCATAGTGTACACAAGGTTTTTCTAACATTTGACCTCATGACCTAGTTTTTCCTCTGACTTGACCCATTTTCAAACTCATCCAAGATGTCATCAAGACAAACATTCTGACTAAGTCTCATGAGTATTGGACTGAAAATGTGGCCTCAAGGGCGTACACAAGCTTTTTCAAAGATTGGTTAAAGTGACCTAGCTTTTGACCCGACATGACCCATTTTCAAACTCATCCAAGATGTCATCAGATAAATATTCTGACAGCTCAAACATTATATCAAAGTACTTATTGAATCCCACAGGATCAATGCATGCTGTTGATTATCATATGTTACACTGCCATAAACTTTTGCAAAATCCAAGTGCAATGTCTACAATTACTCAAAAGGCCATCTGTATGTAACCCATTAATGAAATACCATTGAAATATTTCTTTCTTCTGATGGTTCACCAAAACTTGCCTCACTTAATTCAGTGATGAATCCTTTTGGTGAAATTATAAAAATATAAATAGCTCCCCTTTAATTAAAATGAATCACATATTAGATTCTGAGAGAAGGCAATGCAAATGCGGCCAGTATGTTGAAACCTGCCTATACTAAACAGGCACCTGTTTAAGGAGAGCATTTTCTCCTTTTCCCATAAGCTTTTCCAAAGGTTATTTCCTCAGGGTTGTTAAAACTTGGGATTGTGCGTTATTTAAAGAGATAATTAAAGTACATAATTTTTTATAGGCCATCTTCAAAATTAAAAAATATTATGTTGCATTTCAAAACACTGGCTGAGCCCAGGTAGCTCAGTCAGTAGAGTACAGGACTTTAGAACAGGGGGTCCCTGGTTCGACCCTTGGCTCAGCCAATTTCTTTCCAAGGATCGATGATAGTCATTGCGACAGGATATTGAGACAGGATTCATTCCTCTCTTACTGCTGACCATTGTTTTGACAATGGTTATGTGGGAAAGCAGCCTGTTGCTTGGAGAGAATATTGTGCAGGTTACTGTTAAAACAAACTTGAGGAAAGCATGGATGATGCACTGGCTTCTGTAATGTAACTGAAATAATCTTGAAAACAGCATTAAACACCATACAATTAATCAATCAATCATTCAAACACTGACAGTATGTTCAGCTTCAAATTTTCAGTTTTAGACAGTTTAAACTTGAATTCTTTACCAGATGATAAAATTTTAGACTTGTCTGTATTGAAAGAAATTGTTGAAGACAAAGTTGACTTAAATATTCATGTCGTAAACATTGTGGGAAAAAAAGAAAATGTTGGTTACTAGCATTTTCTTCATTTTCAATAATGTTTTCAAAAGTCTTCTTCCTAAAGGTTCTTTGAACAAGGGCTTTTTTGATAAAGGGTTAAGCCCAAAAGCACAACCCATTACTGTGCATGTTGATCTTTAGACCTACAGAAAACTAGTTTTAATTACTGAAAGGACAAACATTTGATGGAAAGGAAGATGTGCTGTTTTAATCACACAAAAAACATTGTTGTAAAATAAGGAAAATGCTCTTAATCCTTTACTACACAGTCACAAGTTTTTACGACCCTACAGAAGGAGGCTTTTGAAAACATTGTGATAAAAGGGGAAAATGCTGGTAACCAGCATTTTCCCCTTTTCCCACAATGTTTTCTATCTTATCAAAGGCAACCTCAACAGTTGTAGCCACACTTAACTTCACATCTGCAAATATTTCAGGTTTGGACAAGTCCTAAATTTTGTTGCTTGGTAAAGATTTAACATGCAACTTCCCCTTTTCTAACATTGTTTCCAAAAGCTGTCAAACTCAGGGGGGTGGGATGAAATATTGTATTTGTATGGTAATGGGCTAGAGATTACTGTATCCTTTGCTGTTTGCCAAACAATCCTGAGTTTCAATGACCCTTTGCAAAATTAAATACTTTTGTTATGAACTGTGGTTTATTCTGATAACCAGCA